>CM044435.1:35611578-35672333 GCA_024363595.1 Xenopus borealis | reverse complement strand
CAGCAAAATCCTGGTGTGCATCGTCCTCATTTGAAGTTTATATATATATATATATATATACATATATATATAGATACACGTTAATCAGAAATCTCCGAATTACGGAAAGACCTTCTCCCATAGACTCCATAATCCACATAAACTGGAGAGGAGAGAAAAGGGGAAGACAAGTACAGAAAGTTATAAGAGAAAATGCAGCCACTAAATGTTATTGTAAACTCTATTTCATTCACTGTAATAAAAAAAAAAATGTTAAAAGGAAATGATGTCTGTGAATGCTTTCCAAAATATACGTGCCTGCCTGTTTTATGGCAGATCAACAGCTGAACAAGGGTTGCCATGAAACAATAGCTGGAGAGTTGAGAGACAGTCACTGTGAATCAGCATAAACGGGAAAGAACAGGCCGTTCCTTCCTCAGTGGAAGTCATGTCACTGACTGGGGCAGTTAGATAGGAAAGGGTTCATTTATAAACAACATTCAATCAAGGACTTCCAATGTAATTGTACCAGGTACAGTTAGACACAAAATACCACTACAAATTATGCACAAATGGGCCTTAAATCCAAGTGTCCTGCTCTCTGCAACAGAAGCCAAATAGATACAAGAACATTTTGAGCTTAGTTGTGGTAGCGTTACTCTGTGTCATCATTGACCAAAATTTTCATTATAAGGAGGACTAAATCCTACATTGTACTTTCTCTGTTTAAAGGAGATCAGTCAATTCATACATTATTAACTATACTTTTTCCTACATGGATATACTGTTGTGTTTGCTTGAATTAGTACCTGTAATCCTCATTTTCCTGGAATCTGTCATAATTGCGATGTATTCTATCCTATTGCTCAGAAAAATGAAAACATTTCAGACACTTGGTAAACACCAGGGAGGACTAGAAACTGTTAGTTTTCCTTTTAATTAAAAAATATCATATATTGTGAATTCCAAACAATTTGCTAATGCATCTGCATCCCAGTTACACAGACCTGACTGATTGTTCCTGACCCCAAAGTAAGTCGATTTGATCACCATATGTAGGTGCGAGCTTAATGTAGACAACAGTCTGCACACTGGATAAAACTGAGAGTCTTTATTCCATAACCAAAATGAAAGACGTCTGACAAGGAATGTAATCATAAGCAACATACGTTTGTAGAACATTGTTTAAAAAGCTGTTTACAGGAAGGTGGGTCACTAAATTAACTTATGTTCTTCCACATTAACCCTTAATGCTGATTCAGAAAAAAGACTACATAAAGCAAAGACTTCATAAAGCAAAGGTCCCTTTGAGCAAAATGCAGTTATTTTAAAAATAGTATTTGAACAAATAGGGGGTTATTTCTCAAAATCCGTAGTTATCTCGTTATTTTCCAGTGTGGGAAAAGTTTGAAAAATATAAGTGGGAAAAGTGTGAATCATACAGATTTTTCAGATTTTCCACCAGAACACTCTTTCGAATTTCTGCCAGAATACCACTAAATCTGCGGATTATTGCATGAAACCCAGTGTGGATCAGGATATCTTTGAGACTTCTCCCACTGACTTATATACAACCTTGGCAGGTACGAGATGCCGGATTTTCAGATTCTGACTTTTTCCATCCTTGGAGCATAATAAATCCTGAAAAATTCAAATTGTTTTTTCAAGAAAAATTCAGATTTTATAGTAAAAAAATGAGAAATGTTTCACGTTTTTGGTACTAGGTGTTTCAGCATGGAAGATGAACCCTTAGGCACACCAAAGGCCATCAGTTTGACTGTATTTGGGATCTTTCCTCAAAGTTTACTAAATGTTGTTTTAGGCTCACTGGTGATGATACATTAGACTATATCATTTTCTGTGATTTAGTGGCAAGGGGAGATAAATATGGAATCTCATCTTCATAAGACCTTGGTCCTTCTACTTGTTTTTAAATGTGGATCCAATAAAGACTCTAATTTTACTGTAACTGGAGTACGTGCTGCTGTCCGTTTCCTCTGAGTGCTTAATCTTGTGCACGTGCCAGGCAACATGTTTGGTGCAGATTAAAGAGGAAATCTAGTTAGGCACTTGACAGCCAGCACCCTAGATTATATATGGCAGATACGCATTTAAACCTGTACTTTAGCAACCACAAACTCGAGCATTTGCATAGGGTTATCCTAACAGTGAATAATATTGAGTAATTACTGTGATATCATAACATTTTGCATGCACCAATTGTGCCTTTTAAGTTTCTCTATAAACTGTATTGTCAGGTTAATGGCCACCCAGAACCTTTTTCTAGCCTTGGAATAGTATGATACTGTATGCATAGCTCCAAACTGACCCAATTTGACAGGACACTCCTAGCTTAAAGAATTCATGAAAAGTGTGGAGTTTAAACAAGAGTTAAAATGGGGGTTAAAAAAACAGTTTAAACTGATCTAAACAACACATTTCACTTTTCATCACTTCCCCAGATCTCTTGGTTTCCCTCTATTCTAACTGTCCTTGCCTTCACAAATTTACTACACTGTGAAATACAGTATCAGAGTTTCTGCATGTTTCTCTTATACTAGCCACCATTTCTATGTTTACAGTAGGGATGCACCGAATCCAGGATTCGGTTCGGGATTCGGCCAGGATTCGGCCTTTATCAGCAGGATTCGGATTCGGCCGAATCCTTCTGCCTGGCCGAGCCGAATCCGAATCCTAATTTGCATATGCAAATTAGGGCCAGGGAGCTAAATCACGTGACTTTTTGGCACAAAACAAGGAAGTAAAAATGTTTTCCCCTTCCCACCCATAATTTGCATATGCAAATTAGGGTTCGGATTCGGTTCGGTATTCGGCCAAATCTTTCGGGAAGGATTCGGGGGTTCGGCCGAATCCAAAATAGTGGATTCGGTGCATCCCTAGTTTACAGTTTACTTATTGCCACCAATTTGTGTTGGCTGCTACCCTACTGCATCCTACCACCCAATCTCAAAACACTTTTTAAACCAGTTTAAGTACTAGTCTTTTAGATTTTTGGTGAAAAGTGGAGTAAGCCTACTGGAGAAAAGTTTGAGCAGTAGGAGTTTCACATGTGGGACATGTGCTGCTTTTAACATTAATGGTTGAATAGTGACACACATTGGGCATGTGCATATTTATCCACCAAGTAAAACTGCTAAACACAGCAAGGAAAGTGTTATAGACTATTTGCCATATTGTTTGCCTGACTATTTGTTTTTTTTTACGCCAGATAACCTCTACAGATGCAGGTCTATAAGTTGACTAACCTAAGGGACATGGCACATAATTCAGCTGGCCTTAAGTCGAATTATGTAAGAGAGGTTAGAAGGGAGAGTTTGTGCTGAATGGTCTACACTGTATTGTCTCTGACCATGACCTGTGAATGGCTGTAACATTTGTGTTTGCTTTTACAAAATAATTCCTGTGTTTGGCAACGATTTTAAATACGTGTTACATTTCATTTCACCAGCTTATATTCTGTGTGAGTTTGCTTTCTTTTCCACTGATGGTGCAATAGCTTTGTGGTCTACAGGAAGATGTCAATGCATAAAGACACACACACACACAGTAATAGTAAACCTGTTGATCATTTGCATATTCTTCTGTACATATCAAAGTCTTGTGAGATTCTGCACATTTCGCTTTTGTGAATTTAAAGCTCATCAATCTTATACAATACAATGATGTGATTTAAACCCAGCAACTGGGGCGTCCTGTAGAAAAAATATGTTTGTGAGCATGGGTTCATATTTCTAGGAAAATTGCTTGGAGATTGTGCAGAGACTTTGTTTTTCTCCATCTGCAGTGATTAGGTGTGCCTGAGGGACACTTTAACAGGGTTTACTGCAGGGTAGAACTCTGAAATAGCAACCATGACTCATCTTGTTGTGGGAGACTGTACAGATTGTGCACATAACACATTTTACATAACTAGCTCTAGAAAGTTGTTTGATTCCATAATATTAGGGGGGCTATTTATAAAAGGTTGATTTTTCCAAGAAAATTTTGAGTTTTGAGGGTATTTTCGAGGGTAAATTTTTTCGGGGTAAAAAAAACTCTTGGAATCTGAAAATACACCATGTTAAACTTGTAGAGGTCATGTAGAAGCCAATGGCAGAGGTCCCTTGAACCATTTGAAGATGATAATAGCGTTGAAGATGTTCGAGTTTTATTTTGGTGGGTTTTACACGATCAGTTAGAGCAATTCGAGGATTTTTTAGCTAAAACCTCAATTAATTACAGTAAACATTGCCATTTTACATCTTTTCCCTTGAGCCCCCATTTTATTATATTTTGTGCTGCTTCGGAGATCACCTGGCCAGATTTAATGCATTGCTAACTGCAACAGGTGCAAGAAGTGTGGGAACAAAAGACAGAACGCTGGCCTAACATGTATGGTTTATATGGTTGGTTTGTGTTCACTGTGAATCATAGGACAACAGGGGATGGCCCTTAGTTCTTAAAATGGCTCTTTTCTATTAAGGTTTACCCAATGGCACTTATAACTAAAAAAGTATATTATTATGAAAATTGTTTATTTACATGAAGCAGGGTTTTACATATGAGCTGTTTTATGCAATATATTTGTACAAACAGTGTAGTCAGCTCTCCTATGACAATCCTAAAGTGGATTAATTTCGGTGCAGGTGCAGATAATGGCCACTCTCCATCCGGTTACTGCAGACAAACTTGGAGCACAGCACCCAATAATGAATAAAATGCCTTTATTTCAATTTTTCTGGCAACAGTCTGGACATGGCGACGTTTCAGACCTCATAAGGTCTTTTATCAAGCTCACCTGCTAGTGTACAAGAGCTCTTTTTATACATGATTAGCCTTACGCCATCTAGTGGTCTTAGTTACAAAATTTCAATGCTTCATTTACATGGTTACAAAGTTTCAATCCTTCATTTGCATATTATATGTGACAATGTTTCAATGCTTCTTCCACATTAAGTGATCTCATATTTATAGCTTCATGCAACATTGTTATATGTCATATTATCTAACATTTTGTCTCCTGTTCCATGCTATTTGCAAGCCAGGATGTCTGTAAGACATAAGTATTGAAAAAAGATGTTTAAAAACGTGTTTAAAAACAATTAAATGCGAAAAATAGCCTGAAGATCATATTCCCTATTTAGTCCCAGAGGATCAAGGGTCTCTAGTTTCCTTATCCATTGGGCCTCCTTTTTGAGTAATATTTTTACCCGGTCTCCCCCTCTACGTATCTTGGGGACATGGTCCACCACTTGATATCGTAGTTGTTGTATCCCATGGCCCTTTTCCACAAAATGTGCAGCTACTGCTTGATCTGTCTTTTTGGTTCTGATAGCAGATTTATGCTCCCTGATCCGTTCTCTCACCATGCGGCTCGTCTGGCCAACATATAATAGGCCACAGGGGCATTTGATTATATATATTACATAGGATGACATACAAGTATAGTATCCCCGTATTTTTATGGGGGTCCCTTTGCGTGGGTGATGTATCACATCTCCCTTCTGACAGTTTGAGCAGCAGCTGCACGCCAGGCATGGAAAGGTGCCATGTTTAACTGGGAGTATTGTTCTCTGGGTATCCCTTTCACTTCCCAAATCAGATTTTACCAACATTGAGCCAATAGTTCTGCTGCGTTTGTATGACATTACTGGGGGTTGTTGAAAACAAGGTATCCCAGGAATGCCATCTCTTAGGAGTCCCCAGTGTTTTCTGATAACGCCAGCAATCTGTGGGCTCAGGGTATTATATCTAGAGACAAAGGGAATACGATACATTTTTCTCTTGTTTCGGCCAATTGTTGGAGTTTCTATGTTCCTGTCCTCTATTTCCTTACGTTGAACCTTTAAAAGTTTTTTGGGGTAACCTCTCTCCTTAAATTTCTCCTCCATCTCATCCAATCTTTCACTGAGCTTTTCTGGATCAGTGACTATCCGTTTAACTCTCCCAAACTGTGATTTGGGTAATGACTTTATCACCTGCGGTGGATGAAATGAATCGAAATGGAGGAGAGTGTTCCTGTCCGTGGGCTTAACATATAAGTCCGCGAATAAGGAACCCCCTTGGTTTGTAATCATAGTATCGAGGAAGGAAACCTGCTCTTGATTGATATGTGTTGTAAATTTAATACATGGCAATGCGGTATTTATTTCACTCACAAATTTTTCAAGGGCCCAATGTGGCCCCATCCACACAGCGAACACGTCTTATGCAATATATTTGTTCAGGGGTATAGTAAACTGCACAGTTGTACATACATTTTAAGGATTTGCACATAAGCTTGTCATTAGAAAATTAAGTGCTTACAAATGTATTGTCTGAACTAATGGTTTTTATTGCAGCTGGTGGCTTTCATTTAGTGTGAGAAACATATGGCAGTATAAAAAAAAATCAATTTTGACCATGGTTTTACTAATGAGTCAAGCTGTTATGCAGCTTAATATTCCCCCCTTAATTAATAAAAGCCAGACCCCTTTATATCTGAAAAGGAAGTGTAGTGAGGTCTGACAATTAATTGTATGCCATATTAAATGCAACAATGTTCATATTTGTGACTGTCTGATATTGGCCTGAATAACCATGTAAATGCTTTTTGCTTATCTGTGCACATTTTCTACTGCTGCTTAAATAAAAATGTCCGCCTTGTTGCCCCAGATTAAGGTCCTAGGTTCCTTTCCTTGTGTATACAGTATTCTGTGTACAGTAAAAATATACTATTGTGATAAATATTCTGACATCAATATTTCCAACTTACCAGTGCCCATTTAGTTGAGGGCCAAATGTGCCCTTTTATTTATACAGCAGCGGAAAGACCAAAGATTGAGCAATCACTGCTGACTTTTAGGCCTGTTATATAGGAGCAGTGTCATTATGAGCAGGTACTTACTGTATGCATGTTTTTCCATGTAGCACCATAAGGTACACAGTGCTTTACAACATTTACAATGTAGGGTATAAAGTACATTAAGGGATCTTTGACACACATAATATGGGGGCATAGGGCAAAACAAATGGAGAAAATAAGATTTTAAGTGCAAGCTAGCAAAGAGTTGGGAGTGTAAAGATAACCATTCCCAGTCCAGTTTGCTAACTTGGTCCCTCTGCATTCTTGTGCCCTGTGCATGGTCCCAAAATGATGCCCTTCCTATATCCAGATGTTCATCAGGCAGGGTATAAAAATCACATTGGCAGAGAATCACATTTAGTTGCTGATGACATCCTCGACCATTTGGTCATTTGATCATTTTGTCAATCATCCAGCACCTTTAATATAGGAAATACACTTTTATAGGGGTGCACACAGTATGGTTCACCTTCATATGCCTTCCATCCTGAATGCATAGAGATTTCAGCACTCCTGTATTTATTTCATTTTTGGCATAGCATCATTTTGGACCTTACTGATCAAGCAAACAACTGTTTGGACCAGTAAAGTCCTCCTCATTCACTCATCTTACTGTATATAGTTTAGGATGAATGTAAGTCTGAAAAAAGGGGATCTATAGGGCTCAGCTGTAATCCCAGAACACCAGTTCTCCTGTGTACATTGCTCTTGCTGCCCTGTGGCCCTCAGTACCTAAGTGGGGTTGACCAACTACATATACAAGAGGTTTCAGTGCCCTAAACATCACAAATACGTCTATATTGTTCCTGTTGTAGGTCTGATTGTTAAAGGGCCACTTTATTATTTTTCCCTTTTGTATTTTTCTAATGGTGCTATTAAGAGCTTGTAAGATAGGGTAGAACAAGACAATCAAGTGCTCTAGTACAGGAATCTTTTTAAGCACATTTGATAAGCACATAGACTGGAAATTGGGAACTATTGTGAAAATAAAAATTGTTATCCAGAAAGATCTGAACTACGGAAAGGCCGTCTCTCATAGACTCAATGTTATCCAACTTTTTAAACATAATTTCCACTTTCCTCTGTAATAATAAAACAGTACATTGTACTTGATCCCAACTAATGTACAAACCAGCCTATTGGGTTTACTGTATATTGGGATAGAGAAGTGTAACTTGATTATTAAAAAGAAACTGTGCAGAATATTTAATTAATTATATTTGGAAAGGTCTATATTTCTTTGAGGTCATATTAGGTCATATTACATTTTCATTTTTGCAATAGTTTTCTAAGTTAAATTTTCCACTGATAGGGTCTCTATTTTGGACCATGCAACAAACGAATCAACTTTTTAAAATGTTTAATACAGTAAATGAAGCCTCTGTAAAAAAATAAGGATTAAATATGTTATATTGATATGCTCTCATACAAGCGTCTATTGTTATTGGAAAATCTGCAAATTGGGAAATTAAAAAAAAAGTTCAGAAAACTTTTGAATTCTTCTTGCTATTGACTTGAAAATGAAAACAACACATATGTGATAAAATGGAAACACGTGCATATTGCACGTCACATCATGCTTTAAAATAACATTTGAAATTACTTTCCTTTTCTTAGAAGTGAAGGAATGTTGATGGATTTGACCATTGGGTGGCACCAAAGAGCAGCTGTATCCAACAATAGCACTTTTTTTCTAGAATTGGCATTGGTTCAGACGGGAGAAGATCTGTCGTTGAATGGGTGGGTACCACAGTATATATAATGTATTTGGCTAAAACCATGTGACCACACAATCAAAAATTTGCTTTAACATGGCCCATCCTGTGTATCATCAACCTTGTCTACTAACATCTAGCATGGGAGTCAGTGGGTGTTGTGAAGCTAGTTACAATTCGCATCCAATATCATGCTTTCCAATACACATTTTACTCCAGCTTTCTCCAGGTGGCATCTTAAATGATTGTAATACAAAGCCTATGTGAAACTGCTAGATGTGGATGAGAGAAAGCTTGAGCGAAATGCGTATTGACAGGTAAGGTGTTATTCTGAAGAGAATGGTCATGGAGTAGCTACTTAACATTCTACATTCACTTTGTGGCTCTCCATATAAAGGTCTTTAATTGATATAGGCAGGAATTAGGGTGCCCACAATGGCATAATAGGGCAGTGAATTTTGTTGTCAAATGGACAATTAAAGTGACATAATGCTGTGGGTCCCTATTGACTATACTATACTGTTTTAGCTTCTTATGAACTTTATTTACAACTACAGTCATATGAAAATGTTTGGGATCCCCTCTAAATTCTTTGGAGTTTTGTTTATTATTGGCTGAGCTTTCAAAGTAGCAACTTCCTTTTAATATATAACATTCCTTATGGAAACAGTAGTATTTCAGCAGTGACATTAACAGAAAATATGCATCATAACAAAATTAGACACGTGCATACATTTGGGCACCCTAGCAGAGATATTACATCAATACTTAGTTGAGCCTGCTTTTGCAAATGTAACAGCCTCTAGACGCCTCTTCTAGTCTTTGATGAGTGTATGGATTCTGGTGGTATTTTTGACCATTCAACCATAGGAACTTGCTCCAGTTCCGTTAAATTTGATGGCTGCTGAGCATGAAAAGCCTGCTTCAAATCATCCCATAGTCTGGGGACTGTGACAGCAATTTCAGAATATTGTACTTCTCCTTCTACATAAATGCCTTTATGTAGAGGGAAGTGTGTTTAGGGTCATTGTCTTTTTGGAATTTCCAACCCCTGTGTAACTAAAACTTTGTTACTGATGCTTGAACATTATCCTGAAGAATTTGTTGATATTGGGTTGAATTCACCCTCAACTTTAACAAGGGCCCCAGTCCCTGAACTAGCCATACAGCCCCACAGCATGATGGAACCTCCACCACAGCAGGTGTTTGTCTTGGGATGTTCTTCTTCCACCATACAAAGTGCTTTTTGTTATGACCAATTTTAGTCTCATCAGTTCAAAGCATTTTGTTCCAAATTGACTGTGGCTTGTCTAAATGAACTTTGCATGCAAGTGACTCTGTTTGTGTTTTCTTGAGTGCATAAAGGGTTTCTTTCTCATCACCCTGTCATACAGATGTTCTTTGTGCAATTTGCTCTCAATTATAGATCAATGTACAGATACACCATCTGCAGCAAGATGTTCTTGCAAGTCTTGGTGGTGATCTTGGTTTGTCTGTAACCATTCTCACACTGCGCTGCATATGTCGCTCCTGTATATTTCTTGGCCTGCCAGACCTGGGTTTTACAGAAACTCTGCCTGTGGCCTTCCATTTCCTGGTTAGATTCCGTACAGTTGAAACTGACAGTTTAAACCTATGAGTTTTTGTAGTCTTCCCCTAAACCATGATACTGAACAATCTTTGTTTTCAGATCTTTAGAAGAGAGTCAAACAGAAGCACAACTTGCAATTGGCCACCTTAAATACCTTTTCTCATGATTGGACACCTACCTATGAAGTTCAAGGTTTAACAAGCTAATCCAACCAATTTAGTGTTGCCAGTAGTCAGTATTGAGCAGTTACATGGATTCAAATTAACAAAATGACAAGGGTAACCACATTTTTGCACATTTGCTTTAATGTCATACAACTGAATCTGCATTTATGTGTATTTATTCATTTTTTATGTTGTGTATATTCATTTTTTATATGAAAGGGATTCATAAACATCAATTAATCAAGCAGCAACAGGGTCCCTAAAATAAAAGTTGTATACATAAATCACATGTGAAACACAGTAGTGAATTACAGCTCTTTTTGTTCTTTATTCTTAGCTTGTGTTTATATTATTTGAAAGTCAGGGGTTGTATAATTGCATTTAGATTGGAGAGATGTTCCTCATTGATCTATTGTGATTGTGCTGTTTAGTGAAGGGCATCAAGTTCTCTGTCTCCTCCATTTCCTCATTCATTGGTGTTTCTTTTGCTAATTAAGTGAATGTAAAGCTCACTGATATAGTCAGCAGGGAACTGCACAACAGCCTTGGGTCTGGTTACAACATCTGCAGGGAATAAAGCAAAACAAGTGAAAAAAGAAAAGGTAAGTATATAGGGCTTTTTATCAATAGCCAGGATGAAAATGCTAGAGCACTAAGGGGATCACAACTACTCCCTTTAGCACACCTCCCAACATTTAGGAAATAGAAAGAGGGACAAAAAGATCGACAGGGAAAAATGCTTTTACCATGTTCATTTTACAAAATGTGGCAGGTTATGAAAGTTTGAACATGTCTGTGGTTTTTATGTGTTATAACAGTTCTGCTAATGAAGGCGAATTGCCCTTTATGCCACAAGTCACAGTTTCCCAAAGAGACCTGCTTATCTTAAATTGTTACAAAAGTATTGAAATGCAGCTGTCACGTATTCTGGGCTCTCTGCCAAAAGGCTGTTCAGTGCAGAAGATCAAAGAGAAAGTCGGGACATTTTAGTAACAATCCAGGGCATGCGGTTTGATCAGGACTGTCAGGACAGTTGGGAGGTGTGCTTTGATTTACTGCTGAGGTACAGACCATTCGCCTCAACAGCATAGCTTCACATTACACTGTTGGGTGCAAGATTCAGAGCACTGGTTGCACAACAGACAACTGTACTTACCTCTTGCCATTGTTGCTCCATAGCTAAAGCATCTTTGACATGACTAGGAGGCGTCCAAGGAGCACCCACCTGCTGCCTCCAGCCTTGATACACAGCTGCTGAATGCAGGCAGCAATGTACTCATGAGAAACACACATGGTCTGGAGTAATGGCCTGTGACTATGGTTGCTAATGTGAAATGTGCAAAAAATATGAGCTTTGCATTATTAATGCACTTTGTATTCTGCCTCTTGTATAGTAAATTAGGCCTTATTTTTCTTTCTCACATATATTTTCATTATCTTATCTCTGTGAAGGGTGGTCAAGGTAATAGAGTGCACGTACATTATCGTAAAAGAGAATTCATACAGCTGCCCTTCCAAAACCCATGTGAGCCACATGATCTTTATTTTTGGAGTCATTCATATGAATTAGCATATAAGAAATGTCATAATCTTTGCACATTAAAATTTTTCAAACAATGTTTTCACATTGTTCACTATTCACATGCAATGAGGTAACAAAATGAAGGTGTTTTCTAATTTCCTGGCTGTGGACACATTGGTGCTTATACATGCTGTAACAGTCACACTATATACCATAAATAAAAGAATACATACAGTACATGTCCAGCATAGCAATTCTTTGCATGCCAGATTCAATTTACTATTCTTGTACAATTTCTATTCTTCTAGTGTAGTACTTCTATCCTTCAAGATTGATGAGATGGTTGTGCGTCTTACTTATAATTTGTCTGCATTTCATGGGTGACCAACTGAATTACTGTATAACTTTAACACTGCATTGAAATAAAATGGTCTAAATGGGTTCATTGGCCCAGCATTCTACATTTTAAGTATAAATAAAAGAGTGGTACAAAGTACAGGTGTGGGACCTGTTATCCAGAATGCACAGGACCTGGTTTTTTTTAGAAAACTGATCATTCCGTAATTTGTATCTTCATACCTTAAGTCTTCTAGAAAATCATGTAAACTCAACAGGCTGGGTTTGCTTCTAATAAGGATTAATTATATCTTAGTTGGGATCAAGTACAAGTTTTTATTATTACAGAAATAAAGGAACAAATTTTACAAACTTAGCATAATTTGAATTAAATGGAGTATATGGGAGACAATTTTTCCTTAATATGGAGCTTTCTGGATAACCAGTTTCGGGATAATAGATCCCATACCTGTATATGAAAAGCTGCCCGTTGTTAAAACATTTAATGAAATTTATATAACATAAGCTACAGTTGCATATTACCGAATGTAACAAATATGAGCATTGTTGCACATGCTATACCATTGTTCCACTTCAAGGCAAGCAAAACTGTCATCTACAAGAAGTAGCTGCAGGCCTGGGCTGAACTCATGTTCAGTATAGCAGTACTTAGAAATTAGAATGTACTATGTTGTACTAAGTTCAAGAAATACCTGGAAGCATACCTGTCTGTGGCAAAAGGATAGGGATTATAGGAATTTTTCTTAGAAAAATATTGTCTATTCCCTAAGCCCCACACCATTGCCTTTTATGTTTTTTCCACTTATTTAACCATCTTCTCTCCAAAATACAGATGCAGCCACTTGGATTTGTGTGTTAAATGCGTCATGACTCACGATTAATTGAAGAAACTGTGTTATCTAAAGTTATCTTAACTCATTTAATGCATTTAACCTTTTCATTAGCATACCAAAGCACCATTGTTTTCAATGGTGAACTCTTTAGTTAGATGGGATGCCGTGACACAATATTCTGTGATAAGTGGGATAAATGGGATGTCTGAGTTAAGTTATTCTGTGTCAAACGCACAATCCAAAGTGGCTTCATCTGTAGATATCATGGCTGAGCTAATTCCTATAAAAAGTCTGTAACCAATGACAATGTCTGACGAGTATTTTTTGGTTTCAATACTAAACCTTTGTTCTTCCAACATTTCCTAGCACCAACTATAGTTGCAAATATTGTATTGATAAAACAATCAGTTTACATCAAAACCACTGCGCACATCCAAGGTGACGTTTCGGTGCCTATAATTCTCTTCAACCCATGGTTTGAATAAAGTCTACAATCTGTATCTGTTTTAATGATATTTATTCTGTTAAGTCGCTTTTTTGGACTTGTAATGTTTTATTAGATCAATATGATTTCTATTTATTAGAAATTTATATTATAGATATTTAAATACTTATAGTGCAGAGTGGACAGAACCCTACATTGAGCATACAGTATCAACATGTAATTTCCTGCCGTGCACTATAAAAAGACTATTACTCACTATACGTATAGAACCTCTGTTCACAGGGCTTGAAGAAGAGCCATTATAGGCTTTGAAAGGTCCCCTTTGATGTGCACAACGATGGTGATGTAGAACTTTGTTCTATCAATACAATATTATTGTAGTATTAGTAGGCCAGAATTTTTATGGCCTACATAGTGGAGGGCTGATAATGGAAGCCAGTGTTAGCCACTCCTTGTTTTTAAACCACACCTACTTAAAGCACATCCATGTTACCACAAGACCATGTCCACATTAATTGTAGTACCACACCAAAAAGCGAAATGGTTGGTGCAAACTGCAGGGATATTACTCATCACTCATGTGTGAAAAATGTAAGTCATTTAAAAACATATCCTTAAATCCACATGCCTCCTCTTCCCCTAGCAGTAACTTATCCATGGGGTGGTGGGCCTGGGTGGAGACTGTGCTGCCGGGCCCGCTTGTCCACCCACCCCCCTCCAGAAGCATTTTTTAGTGTTTTTTCCCTTGTGCAAACTTCCTGCAAGGGAGTGCGGCCCCTGGTACAATTGAACCCCCTACTCCCCTGGTCTGTCACTGTCCCCCAGCACATGATTTAACACCATAGCACCATAGGGGCCTCTAAATATTGCTTTCAAATGATAACAAACCCCCAGAACAAATACCAGGTTTACACACACCGAGAGCATAGAGCAGGCAGAGAATGGTACACACAAGGAGTATGGGGCAGACAAAGTATGGCACACACAGGGAGCATAGGGAAGGCAGAACAGAGCAGGAGACAGGGAAACCTATCAGGACCACTCTAAGATCTACTACATACAGTGACACACTGTTGGAGCCCATTAGCATTTTGTATAAAGTCTGAACATGTGAACAATGTGGGCAGTTACAGTCTGGGACTGCGGTGTGAACAGTACAGAGCTTTAGGGGTGTGAACAATAGGGGTGTTACAAGTATGAGCAATGCAGTGGGGATTACATGTGCGAATACAAGGGATTACAGTCTGAATTTGAGATTTAAACAATGCAGGGGAAAGTTAATCTCAGTAGTGATATATTTAATGTTTACACATGGTAAGCAGAGACAACAGGCAGACTTTGATGTGGAGGGCCACACAAAGGGGGATCGCAGGCCACATGCAGTCCGCAGGCTAAGAGTTGGACAGCCCTGCTATATACTATTCAGTATTGTTGGCCCTGCTTCTTTCAAGGCCAGCATTATTAGAGTGTTTGCAGTTTAGCATTTGTTTCTTTCTTATTGCGTGAAATGATAATAATGTATTTGGGGCAGTAATAGCAGTTACTCGCACAGGGAATGTCTGATGAGTGCACTAATTTACGATACTGTGGATAGTAGAAATTGTATCCAACATGCAGTCTCCAGCTGTTGTTACACTACAAATCTCAGAATCCACTAACAACCAAAATAGAGTAGCCGCCTCACCCCAGACACATATTAAAACTGAACACAGCCTGCATGGCTAATTAGCCATTCATTTAGATGCATGCTGCAGAATGAACTGATTTATGTGCTAATTAGCCATGCACGCTGTGGATTCCATTTGTTCTTTTTTAAAGGGGTGAGGTTGCAACTTTCAACCCTAAAGTGAAGGCTCCCAGGAGCTGCTGAAAGTTGTATTTTAATAACAGATGGGGATGGCTTATAAACACATTTTTCCGCCAGAACTGTTATGTCTAAAACCAGTTCTGATATCAAAAGCAGCGTGGGTTGTTCCAGCCATGTTTGGGTTTGAAATGCCACAAAAATAAATAAATGTGAGCGTTATTTCATTTGCAGCTTGCTAATAAACAGTCTTTTCTAATAAAAGCACAAATAGCAGCCCTCTAATTATAGAGAAAATTCACAAAGCCGCTTAGCTGAGTCACCTTAATCTGTGGATTAACTGCTTACAGGTATTATCACTCTGCTGGGATGTGTGAATAGTGAGCTGGTTGGAAATGTCATGCCTTTTATATTCTATCAAACTGGATGTAAAAAACTTTCCCATTAGAGAGCATTTAATGCCATTTCCTGCTCTTCTACTACAGAGTGGCATTGTCCTGTTTGTGTTAAGGCCCTTTAGTTGCTTTTGATGTGGCCTGGACACATATGATACCTTGATTCTGAATGGCAAATTTAAAAAGTAATTGAGCATAACAAATCATAATTAAGCACAGCTTACATGCAGACATTCCCAAATCCAAAACCCACACAGGACAATGTAATAAAAGTTGTAAACCCACCAATATATTTAGTGATCCTTAACCAAGTGGTGGAAAATTTGCAAAGGTTGGTATACCGGTAGGGCAGTTTTTTTTTAGGACTAAGCAAAATTGCAGTAATAACCAGATTTTTGAAAATTTTTTGAACAATATTTTGTGCAGATATGGGACTTGTTATTTAGAATGCTCGGGTTACCAGATCTTTCCGTTATTTGGATATTCATACCTTAAGGGTAGGGACAGACAGGGAGATTCGGGGAGATTCTGTCGCCTGGCGTTTTTAGCAGGCAACAATCTCCCCGAATCTCCCTGTCTGTCCCTACCCTAAAGGGATACCTTCATGGGAAGAAATTATTTTCAAAAGGCATCAGTTAATAATGCTTCTCCAGCAGAATTCTGCATTGAAATCCATTTCTCAAAATTGCAAACAGATTTTTTTTACATTTCATTTTGAAATCTGACATGGGGCTAGACATTGTGTCAATTTCCCAGCTGCCCCAAGTCATGTGATAAACTTCAATCACTCTTTACTGCTGTACTGCAAGTTGGAGTGATATCATCCCCTCCATCCCCCCCCCCCCAGCAGCCTAACAAAAGAACAATGGGAAGGTAACCAGATAACAGCTCCCTAACACAAGTTTACAGCTGCCTGGTAGATCTAAGGACAACACTTAATAGTAAAAACCCATGTCCCACTGCGTTCCATTCAGTTACATTGATAAGGAAAGACAACAGCCTGCCAGAAAGCAGTTCCCTCCTAAAGTGCTGACACAAGTCACATGACCGTGGCAGCTGGGAAATTGACAAAATGTCTAGCACCATGTCAGATTTCAAAACTGAATATAAAAAATCTGTTTGCTCTTTTGAGAAATGGATTTCAGTGCACAAGTCTGCAGGAGCAGCACTATTGACTGATGCGTTTTGAAAAAAACATGTTTTCCAATGACAGTATCCCTTTAAGTATACTAGAAAATCATGTAAACATTAAATAAACCTAATATTAGTTGGGATCAAGTACAATCTACTATTATTATTACTACAGAGAAAAAGTAAATCATTTTAAAAAAACTGGATTATTTGATTATAATTTAGGCTATGAGAGAAAGCCTTTCCATAATTTGGAACTTTCTGGATATTGGGTTTCCGGATAACGAATCCTATACATATATGCATAGCTGCAAGTTAATGCATGATTTTTAACTACAACTAAAGATGAAATAGGTAAAAATATGCTTTAAAGCTGTATAAACTGGCAACATCCTTGGTGGAGGCTGTTTCAGGTTGACCAATATTTAATGTACAAGGCATGCTTAGTACTTAGTACTCAGTACTACACACAGATCAGTCTGACAAAGCAACATGATTACTACATTTTGTACCAACTAGAAACACAAAACTAAATTGAGAAACATTTATCTAATGTACCTATAACATATGTTTATGCTGGACACACTGTGCTTTTCCTACTTACCTTTGATATGAACTGTACACAGTGATAACAGAATTATAATCACCTTTTTACCTAGGATACACTTAGCAGAACAGCCATGCAATTCACTTTCTGCAAACATTTGCTGCAATTGAAGTAAACCTAGCAACCCAACTGAAAGTGTAGGGTGCAAAGGTAGAGTCCGGAACTGACAAGCAGCACACTCAAACTATTAAAGTGGAACAAATGCTTTTGGCCTTCTAATTGTACCCACTCTTGTTGGATGTAATTTGGAAAAAGTAAACGTATTAAAGAGAGTTTTGTTTTTCAAGAGGTATAACCAACACAGCTTTATATGGACCCATGACCCAACAAACCTTTCATGTAAAAAAAGTCTTTGAGAAAATAGACCTATGTTTAAAGAGCTAAAGACCTATAATGAAAGATGGGTACAGGAGTTGGGGAAGTGATGCTGAATGTAAACATCATCAGTGGCTTCATTGTTTTCCTTGAAAAAGGAAAGAAAGACATAGACATGCACACAGTTCAATGAGCTGCATGAGAGAGACAAATATATTAAAGTGATATTTCAGGGTTTGCAGCTTGGCAGTTTTATATAATACATACATGTTGTACCCTGGCATCTACGTTGATAGCGTGATGGAAATATCAGGAAATGTTTAAATGACCAGAAAAGCATCCATGGTATTTTTCATTAACAACCTATATCACATTCCCATTAAGGTCTCTACTGCATTTACACACACAATGGTAAAGTTTATTAAGAGCCAGTTAAGCTGTCTGTATGTTTTGGGAGGAAACTCACACAATCACTGACTCCTTGCAGATAGTTCCCTGTCTGGAACTGATATACAGTACAGTGAATAATTAATTAGAGCAATATATAAAGGACCCATGCATATAAGAAAATGGCAGATTTGTCCCTTTTCCCTTCACCAAAATATTTGTAAACCTTTGAGAAATGGAGAAAACACATTGAAGTCAACTGGCATTTTTTCCCCATGCAAAATGCAATGACGTCAATGGGTGTTTTTTCACGGAAAACCTTTTATGCTCAAAATACATTGAAGCCGATAGACCTTTTTTCACTGTGGAAAATTTTTTCAGATGATGCAACGTGGAATTTCACTGCGAATCCATGACTGGTGAAGTCTTTGCTAGTCACTAGTCTTACTCTATTAATATATTGACCAAAATAGATCTAGTTTAAATATCAGTATATTGTAGTATTTTAGGTCAAGTAAAAGAATGGGTTCTAGTAGCACTTGGTTTATTGAGGGATTAAACAGGTTGTGAAAATACTTTTAACCGGGAATTTTGACCTATTATATTGTTGGCTATCTGGGAGAAATGAGAACAACAAACACATATGAGAAGGTAAAACAACACTTTGCAAAGGCAGCGTGAACCTTGTGTAAACAGATAAAATAAGGGATGATCCATGTTTTAATAATCAATTCTATTTTTAAATAGGTAGGATAGATCCAGTTTTAAATTAATATGGTAAGTTTCCACATCCATCTCCTCAACCTACTAACGTGAAGGAATTATACAGTAGGCACAGGAGTTGCATTAACTTATTGTAGGACATTTTAAGAGGATGTTACTGTTTCACCCCGTTTTCCTTTCCCTGTTAGTTAGTCATGCAGCAGTTTGGGGGGGGGTCAATGTCACGTATGGTTTTCCAAAACCCATAATAGACACCAAGGTCCCGGTCTCAGCTCATGCTTCTGCCTATAACAGCCGCCTTTCACTAAGGAAGGAGCCCTCTGCTACTCGGATGCCGCCAGGTCTTAAAGTAAGAGAACCAAAGAGGGAGTTATGTGCAGGCATTGGAACCATAACTTGCAACAGGAGGAAAGGGGTTAGAGCAAAGTGTAGTCGTAGAACAGGCTGAGGTCACAACAAATCAGACTGTACAGTATGGACTCTGGAACCAGAAGCATAGTCAAGAACACAGGCCCAGGATCAAACCAATCAGTAAACGCAGTACAAAGTCAAGACCTAGAAGAAAAGCCAGTAACAGCATAATGTCAGTACAGGCAGCAAATCAGCAGAGGTCAGGGCCAGGCAAGGGTCAAGTACAGGAAAACTGGATTGGAACATGGTGCCTTTAAATATTTGAAATATTTGAAATCCAACCCTGGAACTGGATTGGAACATGGTGCCTTTAAATATTTGAAATTTACATCAAGCACATTGACATCATGCAGAATGCCAAAAATACAGCGTCAAACCTGTACGCGTGTCTAGCCCAGAAGCGGTACCAGCCAGAAGAAGCCGTGTGCAGGAGAGGACGCAGCTGGCAACCCTGCAGGAATGGTCACAGTCACACTGGTCTTAGTTCCACCCTTCTATTTTTCAAGATAGAGGGCTGGTGGACTGGGAGTGCAATTAGTGGAAAAAAACAAGATACTGATCTGAAAAATGGAAACATTTCATTTGCTGAGGATAGTATCAGTCCATGTGTGATTTCCATGGCCAAGGGTGTTTCATAGGCCCCGCAGTGTTAACCAATCATAGTCTGCAAAACTGAACATTTAGATGGTGGCACCCAGTTAACACCCATATTAGTTCAACATTAATTTAAGATTCCCACTATATTTTAATCTTATCTTATATAGTACCCTCCACACAAATGCACATGTTGTAAAGCTGTCCATGCATTGATGACTTGCCAATACTTTAATCTCCCAGGTGGTGGGCCCATTTATACCCATGCAATAATTTGGCTCCTAAGTATAAAATTAGATTACAATAACAGCCTATGCAGACTGTATTCTATTGGCTATATGCTAATGCAGTTTGTACAGCTTTTCAAAATATATCTGGCTGCTCCCTGACCAGATATCATTCAGGTTAGATGAATTACATAAAGACCGATAAGCTTCTGACTAAAGCAGGTCATGCATGACAAATAAAAGTTGTTGACTTGGCCACTCCAGACTGGGTTGGTAGTATACTTACTTAGTGGCTGCTTTTAATAGCCTGACAGATTTAAAATCCCATCATACGTGGACCTCATTGGTGCAGTCTTGCTCACTGCCCCATGGGCTAAAAATCGGATAATGCTGATATGGCCAACACATGGGTGGCAGAATCAGGCAAATATACACTTGCTCGGTGACCTTTCCACATTAGCAGATCTTAAAGTGGGCAGCTTAAGTCATCAGCCAATACAGGCATGTGTATGGGAGGTATTACAGAGATTACAGATATATCAATTTTGTACTGAAATGCATTTATGCAGTCACAATACAATAAAACTTACTGCTACTAAGTTTTTGTGTGGTCTGTCAAAAAGAGATAATTTATCTAAGGTGTTGAAAAGAAAAGAGAAAACTGTCTGAAACGAAGAACTCAGTGCAGCATATTATCTCTTCGGGCTAGCTAGCAATAATTCTTTGATAGCTGCTGAAAAGAATCTGCTGCATTCACCTTGTAAAGTCTTCTGCCGTCTTAATAATTTTGAAGAGCAGATGAGTCATGTAATCCTCTCTGTCAGGAGAGGCATTACCCTAATGAGGAGTGATAGCTGGAGACCACTGCTGGAGACTAACCAGTGACCTGTTGTGTAGAATTAACTGAGCACTTCTGGCTCATTCATAATGTACCAAGGCAGCTCCTCTGCATGAATATAGGCACAGCTCAAAATGTATTAGTGGTAAATGTACAAAACCGGTAATGATCAGAGATCAAACTTAACCCTTACCATTAGATTATCTGATGTAAAACATATTAGCTTTTTACAACTTGATAAAGCCACTCCTGAATATAACCTAACAAGGTAACTGACACTTAAATAGAGCAAACAATAGACAGTATTATTTGCTCTATTTATGTATCAGTTACCTTGTTAGGTTATATTCAGGAGTGGATATAGCAATACACTGTGTAAATACTCCTCTTTTGGCAGTGTTGCAAATATGACCAATTCTGATCTGTTCATGGATAACCTGTGTTATTTGAGTTCTGAATGCATGGAGTAAATTGTAAATACCAGTATTTAGTTTTCTTGCAGAGGTGCTTTTATTTTATTTTCCTACTTTAGTTTCAATGTTTTTGCATTTTCATGCAATCCTTTAAAATGGTGGTTAGTCACATCATTAGATATAATTAGTGCTTAGTGGTGCAACACCACATAACATCCATTAGACTTTTGAGTGATTCAGTATCCATCCAGTGCACTGTTCAGGAAGCTGACTTAACACCCTCCTCACTGAGGTCCCTGCACTGGAGGAATTCACACAGATGGGAAGCTACCCCCTGCTGCAAATCCTTGTTGGAGCTTCAGCTGTTCTTTCTCTTTACACTATCTACCTTTCTCTCCTAGAGAGACTATTACAAGTCTACCCTACTATAGCTAAACCACATTCATGGGGTTGCCTGGTCCCCGACTTTACTGGACCCATGCCCAGGCTCGAAGCACACATTCACCCTGTCCTCATTTAACACTAGGGGTCCATACATACACCTGGGGGAAATCCATTTCATCCCAACAATGGTGAAATAGAAAAATACACAAATATCAACACATTGAAATATTAGTGCAACTTAGACAATACCATTGAACATCCACTTTAGGTATCCTCTCCAGAGGAATACATAGGTTACAATGGACACTTACTTATGGAACTGGAACCATCTATATCACATTGGAAGGTCCAGGCACTGACTTCACGGAAAAGATATTGGGTTATTATTTTCAGAAAAATAGCCATGAGATTTTCCCAACAGTTGGATTTCATGATCCCACCAACCACAAATTTTATTCAACCTCACATCCCCCCTCTACCCAAGTGTCCAAAGTTCCAACAGTCACTTGGGGAATGAAATGCAGATGAAAAAGATGCTACTCAGTGAGTAGTTAGAGGTAACAGGGATGTAGTGGGGTGCAGTAGTCTCTTCTCATTAACCCAACTATGCACACACAGCTCTAGACAATATCCATAAATCCAGCAATGGTAAAATGGGTAAAACAAAGGCCACACACTAGGCCACATTAAAGAAATAAAGATCCAGGTGCAATTCCTCTGAAGCCTCTGGATCAGGCCATCCATCCCAGCCTTTATCCATCATCCTGGATTTTGGACATGGAGTTTGCATGGCTGATGGAACAGGAACGCCTGTACCCGCAGCCGTAGGGCAATGGAACAAGCAGACTTTAGGCCTGCACACAGGAACCAACCCCACACGTGGACTGGTGTGGCACTTTCCACAAAATGGCAGCGGTGACATCACATCCTGGAGCCGCCCTGTCCCAACTATAGAAGGCCATGGGTTTGGGCTTGGAGGTTCCTTCCCATGTACACTTTTCGCCTGGGCCACTAACAGTCAGCGCTGCTGGCCAGATTTGGCCAATTTGTCCCTGCACAAGTACGTAGTTGGTGTGCTTGGGAAAGGGCGGCTCCAGAATGTGATGTCACCTCTGCCATTTTGTGGAAAGTGCTGCACTTCACCAGTCCAGGGTTGTGGTAGTTCCTGTGTGCGGGCCTAAGGTCTGCTTGTTCCATTACCCTGCGGCTGCGGGTACAATCATTCCTGTTCCATCAGCCATGCAAACTCCATGTCCAAAATCCAGGATGACGTATAAAGGCTGGGATGGATGGCCTGATCCAGAGGCCTCAGATGAATTGCACCTGGATCTTTATTTCTTCAATGTGGCCTAGGGTGTGGCCTTTGTTTTACCCATAAACCCATTGCTGGATTTATGGACATTGTCTAGAGTTGTGTGTACATAGTTGGGTTCATGAGAAGAGACTGCTGCGCCCCACTACAACCCTGTTACCTCTAACTACTCACTGAATAGCATCTTTTTCTTCTGCATTTCTATCCCCCAAGTGACTGTTGGATTTTGTCAGCACTGAATCTCATTTGCCAATTAGAAGCAATGTAGTTAAATAAATGTGTAAAGTGTCAGGATCATGCATAAAACATATTTTTGCATTATTTAGTATCATCAGCAAAAACAGAAACAGTACTTTCAGTGCCCTCCTCCAGGTCATTAATAAAAAAATTAAAAAGCAAAGTACAATGGACAGAACAAGTTAGTTTACAAAACATGCATGCCCATCAAGTTCAAAAATTTATGTAAAAAATATTTAGACAGAACCTCATTTCTTCTAACCAAAAAGAGTGGCCTCATGCCAGCTGGAAGGACCTACTGGTAAATAGAATGGTAATGAGTTTCCAATATGGTCCCATTATATATTTATTCATAGTTAATATATCACCCCTTATGCTCCTCTTTTCCAGCATCTGAAACTTTCCATATATTTTACTAGCCCTTCTTTGAACTCTCTCTAATTCAATGATATTCCAAAACCACACGATAGGTTTAAGAGGGTCCTTCCTCTCCTCACATGAATCTATACCGCTTTTAAAATAGCTCAAAACCTTGCCCTTGCAGCAAATGCCTGGCATTGCTATATCCAAGTGTTTTATCTGCAAGGACTCCAAGGTCCTTCTCCATTATGGATTTGCCTAGTGCAGTCCCATTAAGGTTGTAAAGGGCTTGCCTGTTTCTACATCCCAGGTACATGACATTTATCATCATTGAAGCTTATCTAATCAAATAATGAAGACCATCTGAAACCTAGAATAGGTTCAACTATTATACTAAAAGATGATCTAAAAGTAAACTTCCCCTTTTAAGTTCCATAAACTGTTTCCCCAGAAATCTTCTTTGAACAAAGTATACAAAATATGGAATTTCTTTCTTTAAAACACCAACATTACTAGCTCCAATTAGCTATAGATTAGCTTTATAAGAATATATATAATTTTACCTAATGCACCGTCCTCATCTAGGGGCAAAGCCTGCCAATAAACAAGTAAATGACAGCCCCTAATCAGATCATATGTATAATACTCCAGGTCTTAAGGACTGTAACAACCAGATATTAAGACCTGTAGGAACATTATAGTTGATGTGCAATCCATGAAGGAAAGCTATACCTTCCAGAATAAGTAATGTGTATGAGTTAGAGAACTGCTATGTTCTGGCCTTTAAGAAACCCAAATCTGTGTTAATCTGTCATAGGCTAAAATATTTCACAATAGAAAAAAAGTTTTAAACAGCTGGATTTCAGCATAGAAAATGGCATTATTCATACTTTTTGAAGAAACATATTAACTGTGATGAGTATATTACGGGTTTCTGTGTGATGTGGGCAACTTGCAACTTACATGTTCATTGTAAATGAGCACCAGGAGGTGCAGCCCACATTGGGGTCCTGTCCTTACCTCCTGCCCTAAGGTAAGCAGTACAGACAGAGATTTTTGATCTGGAGCTTGGTGCAGAGAGCAACCATCCCCTGGGGTACAAGTGCTTTGTAAATGAGAATTAAGGACTATGCCCATGTGCCAGAGGGATTAAAAATGACCCCTAATACAGAAAAGACTCCACTTCACAATACTGTATAGTGGGAAGATAAAAACAGACATGCATTCATTACTTATACTACATAAGAACAGAAGCTGGGACAAAAAGAATGAAGGGCCTGGACCCACAAGCTCACATTATTGTAAAAATGGAAGAGATATAAAAGACACAAGTAATGGAGCATTAGCTGTAGGGAAGACTTGGTAACACAGAACACATATCAGTATGTTATTTAGTAATGGTACAGTAAATAATAAATGTATACATATAATATATGCATATATGTAAAATATCAAAAAGTTGTGAAGATGCAAGTGATGTGTATTTTCTCTGTTACTGAAGACAGTTTATGAGTTATATGAACTATTTTCTCTTCATACCAACAGCATTCCTACTGCTTCTCTGTTTCTTAATCAGCCATCTGTAGTGGCCTCTGCTTCATTGGCATTGAAAGTGGTGTGCAGCCTTTAACTCGATTGGCTAGTGGATTACAGATTTGTCATGTGACCATTTAAAATGATCAGGGTAATCCCCATTTCACCTTCACTATTAGTGGAATAATGCTAGCCTTGCTAAGAATCATCTTAACTGTATTCTACCAAATCAGGCTTACAGCTCAGAGAAAGAAGATGGCATGAGTCTGAGATCTCCTTTTGTCTCCAGAAGGAGAACCCCCAGGGGATACCTAGATTTCCCTGGGTTTTCATTTTTCCCCCACCCTAACTTTTTGTCTTGATTTTTTTTTTTTTTCCTACCTTTGGATTCAGAGGCATTTCTGGAAAGGTGCAGTCTGGTTTCCTCAAGATTTAAGCCACAGTTTACACCATGAGTTCTATAACACAGGCAGAAGTGGAGAAATTTCTGGATTCCAATCCAACCTTTGCCAAACAATACTATGACCTTAAATTTAGACCCGGTATAATCTGTGATCTGCTCAGCACCGAAAGGACCAACGTGGACTTCTCCCACGTTCACACTTTAAGCAGTGTGGAGGAGAGTGAGATTGTCTTTGACCTCATCAGAGGATTCCAGGAGAACATCAATCTTGAAAGATGTGTTTTCAGTGTGCTCAAGATGATGTCTTTCATAATTCAGGCAGATCGCATGAGTTTGTTCATGTACCGCATGAGGAATGGCACCGCTGAGCTTGCCACCAGGCTTTTTAATGTTCATAAAGATGCCACCTTGGATGAATGTGTGGTGGTTCCAGACTCTGAGATTGTGTTTCCCCTGGATACTGGAGTGTTGGGCTTTGTGGCACAGTCTAAGAAATTAGTGAATATTTCAGATGTGTCAAAGGTGAGTCCAACTATGTAATATTTAACACATAGGAGCTAAAACATTGGGGGGGGCTTGAAAATTGTGTGTGAATTTGATTTATTTGTTAATTTTGAGGCAATGTTGCCATGTAAAGGAGCATTGCTTCAAAAAGTAATCTGAAGATTTGGGATATCATTTTAAAAGAAATTTACCCCACTCCAACATGCAGCCCCCTGGGAAACTTATTTTTGCACAACTGAACTGTAACTAACAAAAATTTAAAAAACTAAAAGACACTTTTAGTTACAAAGTTTGTACAAAGTTTGCATAAGCTGACGCGCCCCATCAAGGCAGTGTCCATGTGTCAGTCCTAACTAAGTGAAAAAAAGTGTTATCTTTGGGGGGAGAAAGACCATACCTGCTTTTCTCTTTGTTTAGCATGATCTCTTCCAAAGACACCATTAAGCGGGGGTTGGGAGAGCAAGCTTAATGGTGTCTTTGGACACTGCCTTGACGGGGCATGTCAGCTTATGCATGCTTTGTACAAACTTTGTAACTAAAAGTGTATTTTTTTGTTAGGGGGCTGTATGTTGGAGTACTGGGGTAAATTTCTTTTAATTTGTATATACAGTAGCTTAACTAGATACTAGATATTACTATGCCCAAAGTAAATTATTGTGCAGGGTGTCAAAAAGTCTAGAAGCTGAACAATAGTTAATGAAACTGTATGTGAATTTGGGTTTCATCAGCAAGTAACATTTGCAGGTCTTCTGTTTAAAAGCAAAAATCTTATTGTTTGCTATGGGTTATGCCTTTATGAGGGTAAGTAACCCAGTTCTCTTCTTGTATTGTTGTAAGACAACATACAGACTGCAGAAATCAGATATAAAATCTAAGACCAATATTTTGCAATTAGAATTTGAGCCCTTAATTAGGTGATTGAGATTAGTCAAAGCAACTGAATAACAATTATAGATTTTATTATATAAAATCTGTTTTGGCCAAGATTGCTGATAACTACAATGAGCATGTACAATACCAATTGCCACAGTTCCTAGAATTAATTTTTAATAAATGTAGTTCAATATTTTTGCCTAGTTAGTAAAATGTTCCTGACTTACAGGAAAATGAAATGCTGCAAGATGGGCTCAGACTCCATTGTTTGCTATGGGGAACTATTTTCCTATTTTGCTCACTCAAGTAGCTTGCTACAAACAACTCACTAATGTGAGTCCCAAGCTGAAAAGCAATTGATTGGATCAGGTGAGAAATAGGCAGCTAATTATCATACATATGTACAAGTATGCCCCAAAGTGATTTCCCTTGTTTAAACTTTGATTCATGCTAAGTTAATGATCTGATGTTCACCTTCAAGGCACCATGTTTCATCTGTTTACAGCTGGATAAAATATGTAAGTTGAGGGTAAGTTACTAAAAACAGAGTTTTGTAATAAAAGAAGCAGTTTAACCAGGTCTAGTAACCCATAGCAACCAATTCGATGTTTACTATCAACACTCTTACCAGTAAATTCAACCTTATAACTTTTCTGTTACTAGGCTACCAGAAACTTTCATTATATTATTACCTTAATGTTATTCCTTATCTCAGAAGAAATGTATTAGGCATCATGTGCAATTTAGTTGCATTTCATGGCTGTGGCAGCCAGTTAACCTAAAAAATAACATTGGAAATGACTGTAGTAGGGCCCACATTTCCATTTCACCTTGGGCCGGTATTGTTAAAAGATGCTTTCTTTCTTTGTATGAATGCACTCTATATGCAGGACACTGTAGAGAAACAGTAGCAAGCTGTCTGTGCTAGGTGCTAAAACTCAAACAGGGTGTTCTTAGCCCCACATCATCTGAGCGGGAGGTTTCTGTTTTCTCTTTTTTTTAAGGCTGATTAAGATGCTTGCACAGAATTAAATAAACATAATGGCTTGATCCACATGACTCTGTGCAAAAATAAAAACCATATAGTACATATACTGTTCAAGCCACATTGAGCTATACATATATTTCTTTCTTTTGACCAGGAATCAAGATTTATACTTTTAAGGCAAGATATAATCTAACATTCAAAGTATGTATGCAACAGTTTTATGTCCTGTGTAAATCTCGCATTTTATTTAAAAATACGGTTTATGAATTGTTTGCTTCTGTGTGCTTTTGGGGCAGACCATATACAGATATAACCAGGTGGGACTTTGTTTTAGGCAAGTTAAAAGATGGTTGAATGCAACAGAGCAATCGTGCTGGAGTAAATGGCTCAAGGTCATGGTATATCTAATAAAATTTTGAGAGTCTGATGTTGAGATACATGGTGGATGTTTATTTGCAAATAGTGAGCTACAAAGAGGGACCTGAACAAAGCAACCAACCTGTTACTTTATTGAACGATAGGTCAATAAATTATAGGGAGAGCAAGTCCAAATATATTCACTGCACTACACTAAATCAGCCCTAAAGCAGCCGACCAAAAAACAAATATATGTGTTGTGTGCTTGAGTGTGTTGCTTTAAGTATTATCCTGATTGTTGATTTGTCAAACACATGCTTTAATTAGTCAAATCTGCTGTCAGTGGCTTCTCCTATACAGTACATTTTTCCAAATAGCTAATCAAGACAAATTTGACTAATATTCAGTCTACAGTAAACGAGGGCCAGGAGGGACTCTCAGTGTAAAATTTCATGTTGAGCTCTCTTCTTAACAGTTTTGATCCCTTACCTGTCTACTTAGTGACCAATGGTTTCTTAATACTACCCTTTCTATTCACTACCCCATCCCTCTACCTATATGCATGGCATTATGAATTAAATACCCATTTATTTCAGGCCTTGGTGTCCCCTGTGAACCCCAGGCCTATCTTCAGTCAATGCCTCTGTAGCTGCACCCCTAAAACTTGGCTACATGTTTATAATAAAGCTTTGTGTCTCTTGTATTACTATGTAGCTCTTGAAGAAACAGTAAAAAATATTTGATACTGTGTAATTTGAGTGTGCATGATACACATGCCATCACCGTTCTGTATGTGTGGGTACGATGTTTTTTTCATTAGAAATGACTTTGTAAGCTAAGGCTGATTACAAATGTGTTTTATTGCCAGAGTCATCAGACAAATAAAAACAGAGATTAACACACCCCTGTGTGTTTCAGCAACTGCTTCCCAACCCACTAGTTAAAACACACACAGTGTGACAACTACTCTAAGCTACCAAACAGAATTTTCACTTGTCAAAACTATAAGTGATGTAATAAGCATTTTCCATAGTTTTGTATGGGAAGCGCTGAAGGGATGTTTTGATCTTTAGGGTTATGGAACATAGGCTGTTTATCAACTACTGCCATCAGGTGGAAAATAATAGTGGTCAAAGACCTCATGAGCCATCGCCTTAAAGGAGTACATACAACAAAATATTTATAGAAATCATGACTTTTATTATATGTGAGCAGTTGCAGACAAGAACTTCACCACCATGTTCAGTGCCATACATACAGTTGGTTGGGATGGTGTACATATCTATGCCTTTGGACTTGAGAGGTGGAGTTGTGTTCTGTGGATTAAGGAATCATGTTTCGCATTTGTCAGTCTAGCAGATTAATCTGGGTTTGGAGGATGCCAGGGGGAATGCTAATGGCTGAAAAGCTTGGTGGAGGTGGAAAAGTGCTCTGGATAGATCCTTATTGTTTGAAGCAAGAATTAATGCTACAGAGTACAATTACATCCTCCAGAATTCCATGCTTCATACTTTGTGAAAGCAGTTTGGGGAAGGCTATTTTCTGTCTGATCTTTCAACATCCTAAGCAAACCCACTAACGCTTTTAGGGCTGAAATGAATCACATCCCAACAACAATATTTCAACATCTCATAGAAAACTGTGCCAGCAAAGTATAATGGTTACAACTGCAAAGAGAGACCATGTTTAGCCTAGGTTTTAGAATGAAATGTTGGGCAGTCAGGTGGTATACCTTTGGGCATATAAGGGGGCATTTATAAACTTCAAGGCATGGTGCAAAGTGCAATAATATGCCAGTCTTCCAGTTGTTTGCAACACCCTTTCCAGACTAAAAGAATTGCCTCAGTTATCTGCGCTCTGTTTCAGAACACAGAGACCTGCAACTGTCCCCCTGAATACAGTGCTATCTGCTTTATTCAAATTAACAAGTTAGGGAGTGATAGCAGACACAGGCCACAATGTAGTCATAAGGAAAGGGATGACCACCCAGAGCAAGGCACCAAGGGAAGCTAGACAACTGGCAGAAGGGCTTTCTGCATGAGCTCAATGGGGTACACTCCTTAGTCCCTTAGTGCTTTTGCTCTACTGCTGAGGTCCAAGTAAATGACCCATGTAATGTAGCACCAATTTACCAACCTACCAATACCACACATGTGGAGGAACAATGACACCATTTGTATTAATCAGGGGCTTAGGACCAACCACTATCAGTGACAAAGCAAACTGATCCCTCGTATATACACCACCACCTCCCTACTATACAAGCTCCAGCAGTCAAACAAATTTAAATTTACCTACTCCCACATCAGTTCCTCCTAATTCTCACAGTGCTCAAACACCCCTTCATTTAACCCAAGCAAACACAACCTAAATCAAATTCCTGCTCTCCATAGCCTCGCTTTGGGACTTATATCAACACAAATTTACTTGTTCATTCTCCCTTCCAGGACTTAGAGATACTGAAATATTCCTGTAAAACCTTTTAACCCTAAGATATTTCTAGCATTTCATGGACAATATAACAAAAATATCCAAAAATTAGGCAAGGAAAGAACTTTATTCTTCTTTAAAATTGGACTTTGGAAAGAAAAATGTTAATTACAAACTATTAACAGTGCAAAAGCACTAAGGGGTACAAATCTCTTACCCCAATGTTTAGGCACAAGCCTTTGTGAAGGAAAGAATTCCACTGAGAAGCTGTAACCACTTAAGACAACTAGGCAAACAGAAACTAACTATTAACATTGCTCCTGCTTTGTTAGGTTGAACCAGGGATGGACTTGGGATGCATTGTTTTTTGTCTGGACTCCCTTGTTTGGTCTCCCTTGTTGGTCTTATTCTAGTAGTCCTGCTGGTACATAGTAGGTATGCCTACCTAAATTAAGCTATAGGTGGAAATTTATGAAATGGTCTTACGGCCTGAGACTAATCATTTGTAAGGTTGCAGTGGATGGGGCTATGAATCATCCTCTCTCCCAGTGGTATACTTTGATGAACTTCAGTAAATCCAGGGGTGACTCAGGATGACTTAAGGATGACTTAAGAAGAAGTTAATGTTACAGTGTAAGCACAACCCTGTCTGTAAATCAGCCTTTATGCTAAACTAGTGTATGCCAGAAGTTAAAATTGAGGCAGGCCTTACAGTATGTCCAATGTGATAGATGGATAACACTTTGATTCATTCTTAAAATGTATATATGATGATTATGCAATGATTTGTATTTGAGCAGATGTAAAGAAAGGTAAATTGCATGTTAACTTTGTGGTTTTGGATATTTAAGAATCCATAAGTTTTATTTTGCTCCCTGCAGCATGTCAGGTCGCGGCCTCCAATCACTATGTAGTCATTTCAGTGCAGCGGAAGAAGAGGTTGACTGCCATAAAGAAGGGGCAAGGAGTTCGGTTCACTTGTTCATCATTCATCCAAAGTAGCAGATTTGGTCAGCCAGGTGGCCAACAAGCAGATCATAATCGGGACTTTGCAGACCACTTGTGAGAGGATAACATCAATGGCCTGATTTTCTAACTTGAACAAAAAGCTGCCCATGTAGTACGCAGATGACAAGTCAACAGCTAACGCTGGTTCGTATAAGAACTTTCTCAGGAAGAAAGTTTTTCTGCAGAAGTCTGTCTCTTTAGTAGGCATAAGAATAGGCAGTGAGTAACTAACAGTGTTATTTTGTGGTCTTTTGGAAATCCTAATTAAGTAGGATAAAAAAGTCAGAATGTTAGTAAGGCACTCCTTAGACAATAGGGTTAACTTAGGAAATTAGGTGTGTGCGGATGCATTTCCAGTTAAATGTAAAAAGGGCTCAGGAAATTGTAGAAGATACATCTTTTATCAAAGAGGGTCTAAACACTTCAAAAATTGATTCACTCATTAACTCACTCAGAGTACTTCTAATGTATGTCTACATGTCAGGCAGCAGTAAATTTGGTGGCATTCACACATTGTATTGCTGATTTCTCTGGGATAATCTTCACTATCCAGGTATGGGACATGCTTCCATAATACTTGGGAACTGGGATATTTTAGATAAGGGATCTTTACGTAATTTGGATCTTCATACTGTATATAAGTCTACTAGAAAATCATGTAAACATCAAATAAACCCAACAAGCTGATTTTGCTTCCAATAAGGATTAATTATATGTTAGTTGGGACCAAGTACAAGGTACTGTTTTATTATTACAGAGAAAAAATATTAATTTTAAAACATTTGGATTATTTGGAAAAAATTGAGTCTATGGACGAAGGCCATCCCGTCATTCGGAGCTTTCTGGATAACAGGTTTTTGGATAATGGATCCTATACCTGTACTAAATGACTGGTCTACATGGAATATTAATCATGTCATGCCAAAACTTTGTGTTTTCATTGTATTACTGGCATAATATGAACAAAGCCTGTAGAACAGTGTTGCTGACCTAGTTTGAATCAAATGAGCAAAGTTCTTTGCGTTATGCCTCTCACCTCTTTGCAAAGGTTACAAAAACAAGAATTCTACCGTGCTGGCCAGAAGATCAGAGGGAAAAAAACTTTTATTTTTGCCTTCAGGTAAAAAAAAAACAAAACAATAAATTACATACCTGCAATGCCTACCTATACAGAAATATTACATACAGCCTTCTTCAAGCTGACATCTGTCTGTCTAATATTAAAAAATACCACTTCACTATTAGTATTAGATGCATGCCTAAAGTAATATGCACAAAGCCAACTGCATTGTATCCAGGACTGGACTGGGATTCAAAATAGGCCCTGCCATTCCTACTACAATGGGGCCCAAACAGCCCCCACCAGCCCACTTAATACTGACTTTCTATGGCAACTTACAGCAGCCCATCTGGCATTTGCCAGAACCCACAGATTGACTGGCCTGATTGTATTTCTAGGATAAACGGCTCACTGATCTATATTTCTGGATGATCTAGGACGATAATCATACAGGCCCTTATAGTATTATAAATGGCCTGTGATGTTATGAAAAAAGACCATTGCTCTGTATTGCTGACTTTTCTAGATTTCAGTGGACGGAACTATACCGGGATCCCAGCACACCATTGTTACGTCACTGCTGGGTTAATAGACACCACTCAGGGGTATTTAGCTTCTGTTTGTCTTAAATTCATGTTCAGAATCTGGTCTTCTCAATATATATGTAAACCAAAATAAATTCACTGTTAAATTCACTGCATCTCCATAAAATCCAAGATATCTCCTACTGCACAAAACATTTAACAGCCTTATATATTTAAATTATAACATGATGAGTTTACACCTTTATTAACCAGATTTACACCAATCATATTAAAGGAGTGGTTGACCTATAAGTTAACTTTTAGTATGTTACAAAATGGCTAATTCTTCAGAACTTTTCAATTGGCCTTAATTTTTATAGTTTTATGTTATTTGCCTCCTTTTCTGACTCCATGTTCAAATCTTCTATTAAATCAGTGCATGGTTGCTAGGGGAATTTGGACCACAGCAAACAGATTGCTGAAATTGCAAACTAGACAGCTGTTGAATAGTCATGGGCAAATAAATTTGGCAGGAGCGAATTTGCGTAAATTTCTTCATTTTGCCAATGGCTGAAAAAATTATTCGGACGTCCATTGATGCATTTGGCCAAAATAGGCGCGTGTATAAAAATTGTCAAGGGAGTCTAAATTGACACTCATCAAAATTATTTTGACGCCCGTTGACTTCAATGCGTTTTGCAAATTTTTCATAGTTTCATGTATTCCGCTACAATTGTTTTAGCAAAACGGGACAAATTCGGCCATCACTACTGCATAATAAAAAGTTAAACAACACAAATAACATTTATAATGAAAACCAATTGCACATTGTCTCAGAGTATCAAGTATAATTGGGTAATGCATAATAAAGTGAAGTTCATTTGAAAAAATACCCATCATTGGGCCAGATTTAAAATTCAGTGAGAGAAAGGTTTATCACATGAATAGTCATGAATTAGATTCAATTCAGAAAAACTTATCTCACTGTTTATCACGTGAAAACTATTGACGTCTATTGGGAAAAAAATGGAACTGGGTTAGGAGAAACGTTTTTTTTTTTTTGTAACTTATATTTTTATTTCACTTTTTTTTTTTCTTAATAACATTTCACATTACATTGTGCATACATCTTGTTCTTCATCATTCATACAAAGCAAAAAGGCAAGAAAGTACAAGCAGTTCTGTGTTTTCAATAAAACATGAATGAATTATTATACCTTTTGTGTTCTATGTCATTCTTTTGCCTAATGCTTTTACTTGTCTAACTAGTGTAACCAGAGTAAGCTTTTTAACCATTCTTCATGGTATCAGATTATTTATCTTGTTTAATTAGTGTAACCTCGTTTCCTGTTAAAGTCCCTGTTCTTTCGTTACCTCGAGTCGTTTCTTTCTTGTTCATGTAAAATTAGCTCCCAGGCCGTCCATATTTTTATATATTTGGGCATTTCATTATTAATATATGATATCCTCTGTTCAAAGTTTCTCTTGCTAGTAACTTTTTGGCAGATTTCTTTTATTGAGGGGATCTTTGATGTTTTCCAGTTGGCTGCAACAGAAATCTTTGTAATGGTGAGGACATGATTCAGTAACTTTTGTTGTGCGTGTGTGAGTCCTTTTACTGGTTTACCAAGTAGGAAAGTTAGTATGTCTTTCTCTATATTGTCGTGTGTGAAACGTTTTATGAGTTTTAAAACGTCGTCCCATAGTGGTTGAATCAATGTGCAGCTCCAGAAGATATGTGGTATATCTCCTGGAGCTTCCCCACATCTCCAACATGTTTGCGAGACTGTGGGGAATGCCTTATGTAGTCTGGCCGGGGTTAAATACCAATGCATTAGTATTTTGTATATATTTTCTTTTTGTTTGATACATGTGACACAACTTTTCGCGTTTTTCCATATTAGTTCCCAATCATCCCTTGTGATTTTGGTGTTCAATGCTTCCTCCCATTTTCTTATGTATGGGTGATTGTAGCTTGTTACTATAAATGGTTCATTGATTAGTGAATATATTTTAGATCAGTTTCTTTTGTGAGGAGAAACGTTTTTTCTCCTCAATTCGAATCTCTTCCATGAGTTTTTATGTGATAAACCATGAGATTAAATTTTCACACTGAATAGAATCTGGCCCATTGTCTCTAAGGCACATTTTTAGTTGATAATCACAAGGGTGAACTAAACCTAATCTCTAGGTTATCTGATAATACCCTTGTACTTAGATGTCTGAGATATGTGCAATGTGAAAAGAATACTTCCCTAGAAGCAAATTATAATGGAAAAGGTTTCTCTTTGGAATAAATATAAACTCTATTATGCATGTTTAATTGGTCAGGAGACCAAAAACTCTTATTAAAATATAACAAAGCATTTATTGTATGAGCATTCGATTAGGAATGTACTCCTGTTTTTGGACTGCAAGATTTAAAAGTTTTCAGTATTTGCTAAAGCAGCAAATAACCTTAAAATGTTCTTTCAGAGCAAAACAGAATGTGATCACTTGGCAAGTGCGGAAAGGCACGATAGTGACATTTTAATACTGATGATCAAGATCTAGATTAGGTTCAGTGTAATAAAAGTCACAAAGGTTGCACCAGAGCTAGCATGTCATAGCAAACCAATGAGAAGATAGCATTTACTGGTCACCTGTTTTAGGGTAAATATGCAATTAGCTATTATGGGTTACTATACCTGGCACTAACTACCTAACTACAATTTTTTATATAATCCAAGAATTTTAATCAGGACCTACTTCCATCTCCTGGTCACAAATAAGTATGATTCCACTGGTCAACGTTTTATGGATAAAAAAGCAATGTGATAATATACAAACAGTACCTGCAATATACTTGAGGTATAAAGCAGCAATAGGTGATATGAGAATCTTTCTTATAATAGTGTTCCCCACTCATCCTAGCAATCTAGACATTCATGTTTTAGTTTAATCAATAAGCAGCAAAATATATTTGTCTTTCCTCTTGGGCACACGGTTAATAAAATGCTAGTTTAAGAAATGGATCTAACTGTACTTATGTAAAGATCTGACAAGAAAGGCCATGCTAATCCCATAATCCTAATATAATTAGAATAGTCTTAGATTAACCTGCACGAAGAACATTATTATCTGTAGGTCTGCTTCCTGTACTGTATGTGTGTGTGTCCTTCTTTGCTTAGACAAAGTTGACTTAGTTAACCAGTAAATGTATTACCCTTTAAATGAAATTTTCAATTTCGAAAGTGTTACCCTGTACTCTGAGTTGTGTATGTGCTTTTATCTGTTTGATGATTTGTGTGTAATTGTGATGTGTATGCATATGTCTGTGTGCTTATAGGGATTCAAGGTCTATAGCATAAAACAACGATGTGGGAATGGAGGTATTGGTGCTGGCCTCTTCCATCACCTGTGATTATAGTAATGTATAGTTGAGGAAGGGTATATTACTGTCCTGAAAAATTTGATCCTAACCTGTGTGTCCTGAGAACCACAATAAAACTGGAAACACTCCACTTTGGAACTGCAGGTATTGATATTTCTTTCTATTCCTTATCAAGCGGTGCAAGAGCACAAGTTCATTTACCAAGCACTTGAGCCACCAATAATCTGGTGGTTGGTATAAACAAAAGTGTCTGGAGTCAGGGCTGCCATCAAAAATTGCGGGGCCCCGTACAGTAACATTTTCTGTGCCCCCTGTTCCCGCCCTCAAACCCCATGCCAGATCCCACCACATACAACAGTAAAATGTCCACACCAGCGCTAAAAATGGTAACCCCTCTCACTCACAAGTTATAAAAAAAACCTTGGTGGTCAGGGCCCTCCTACAAGTTAAAAATAATCATTGGTGATGGGGTACCCCCTATAAGTTAGAAATAAAAAACTTTTGGCGCCAGGGCCCCCATTAAAGTTCATACATACAGTTCAGTAGAACTCAACTTGTGGCTTCAGGATTTCAACTTCAGCTATTTTCGTGGCTTCAGGCCTTTTTGCCGCTTCAGGACTTTAACTTCATCTATTTTCATGACTTCTGGTCTTTTTGCCACTTCGTGATCTGGCGGTTCAGATGGAAGATGCAGCATGGCTTCAGCACTGCCAAGAGGGGGGCCCGACTCTTTCGAAAAGAGCAGCACAGCTGGTCCCCCCTTAAGGCCCGTGCCCAGTACTGATGGCGGCCCTGTCTGGATGTGCAGTCAAACTCCATTGGGGACTGCATCCCCTGGTGCGCTCTTATTTATGAGTCTGAATGATGTGCCTACCCCCACCAATACAGTATTCACTAATACACTCAGCACTGTATTCATGGGGCAATACTACTGAAAAAAGTGTTTAAAGAATTAAAATGGCCTATGATTTTTCAGAGTGCGTTCTAAGTGGCCCCTTGTGCCTTTTAGTTAACAAATTATTTGTTAGCACCTGTGTGTAAATATATGAGCTGCACTTCATTGAGATGGTGGAGGATATTAGAGGTCATTTTCCATTCAACACTGTGTGCAAAGTGCAAAAAAAGGCCACAATTGGTTTTTTGCCATTGTAGAGCTTGCCCAAGAACACAACATTGACTGCATTAGGTAGTGCTGTATTATTGAGGGGTGATATGGAGGATTCTCCCATTCTGCCCCAGGGCATCATTAGGACCCTGTGCTTAAAAGTGGCTGCTATGGTTAAGGCATGCCAACCCCAACAAGAATGACGTTCAGTCATACGTAGAAAAAGGTATATCTTTTCTGTATGTACATGGTTTTCAGTTGAATGTACTGTATCTCTTTCCAGGCAGCTTATTGCTGTGTATAGGTTAACAATAGTACAGGTATGAGCTCCTTTATCCGGAAACCCATTATCCATAATTACGGGAAGATCATCTTTTTCTCTGTAATAATAGAACAGTACCTTGTACTTGATCCTAAATGAAATATAATTAATCCTTATTGGAGGCAAATCAAGTCGATTCAAGATATGGAGAATGATAAAAGTACAGAAAGACCCCTTATCTGGAAAACAGATCCCATGGCTGTGTAGTCCTTGAGTAAATAAGATCTCTTTATGCAAATTAAAGGTATTCTGATTTGAAAGTGATATTTTAAAAATGTTTTTGCCAGAGCTAAACTGACCTTTTAACTATGCACCAGTACCTCCCTGCTATTACACTAGTGACACTCATGTTTTATATTTGGCTTTAGTGTTGTGCTGTATACACAAGTTATTCTGGATAAACCTGTTTGGTGACAGTATGTAAAGGCAAGATGGGTAAGGAGATATAGATGTTATGTAGGTTTCATATTTATATTCAGCATGGCACCACAATGTGGCTTGTATAAATTGGAACATTGAAAGCAGGGGTAGAGCTACTCCCAGAAATAAAGTTTGTTTCTAATATCTGTGAGTGATTTGCTTAGCCAGTTGGGAACAGGTTACAGGTGGGTTAAACTGCACTTAGACAGAGTGTGTTTATTTTGTAAATAGCTAAAGTTCCTGGAAGACTCTTTCTAAAAATACTGTGATCATGAATAAAATATACTCTTTAAATAGTCACAAGGAAAAAAGTCGACAAAGGAGACATTATGACGGGCCAAAAAGCAAGTTTAATGTAATGTAATGTGATAGTGACCTTATGAACCTGACTGGTCAAGTGCAGAATTGTAATGGAATTGGAATGGAACTTGACCATTCAGCTTAGCGTTGCACTGGTTTTTTTTCATTGGTTTATTGATGACAAAGCCACAGCCAGTGGCATTTAGTATTGGTACCCTGTGCCCCATTGCTTGTGCATTTAGAACCTAAGGGAGACTATACTCACTGGCAATGTAATGCCACTTAGAGGTACGGCTGTAGGAATAATACTGTATCTTATACCAGTTACTTGACCAGAGAACAGCAATTCCTTTATTACCAAGAGAATGTATCTGAAGTCCCCTTGCTTTCAGAAAGCATTGCAAATGACAATTGTAATATTAGCTGGCGATCACTTCTGGGAGCATAAAACTTTTTTTCAGAAAAATGCTACTCTTCCAGTGAGCCTTACAAGCCTAATTTACATGCAGCTTATGGTGTGGTGAGTTTAACCTTATTATTATGATATTAATATTTCACTGGGAACCTTACGTGAATATTATACAATCCTCTCCATGCATCATGTGTGCCACAGTACTTGCACCCTAATGGGTGTAACATTTGACATCAAATATAATTTTTAAAGGTTAGTCCAGTAAAACACCATCCAGGTAAGGACAATCCTACTAGCTAGCCTTGCAAAACTAAACAGATCCATCTAGTGGATAATATGAATAATTACCATCTACAGATACATAAATATTTCACTTATTTTATACCTACTCTATCTAATCTTCCAAGCTGCTGATGGTCCATATGGCACTGTCACCATGACATTCAGCTAAAATGTAGCCATCTATTCCTTCTTTTTGTCTCTCTTTTTTTTAAGAAGTGTAGCACAATTATATACTCATATCTATGTTGAGGTTCCATACCAATTACTTTCATTTACAATGTTCCCAAAATTCAGGTAACAGACTGCTACAATATGGTTATAAGTTTTTACTCTAACTGCCAGCTTCATTCCATATGTATTATCATATATAAAGGGTTGATGCAATAAGAACCATGATGCAGAATTGCAGCATACAGTATGTGTGCACACCAGAATTTTGGGGAAGAATGTGGGCACCTGTGAAATTTTCTATTTGTCCCCTATCAGACCAATGTGTAGCTCCAGCAAGTTATTCTGGCCTTTATGGTAATATACTCTTCAATTGGCTCTAATTTTCTGGCAGCCAACTTGTGACCTTCCAGAGATATGTGCAAATACCTCTTGAGTGCAGTTATTTTTATTTTATATATAGTCATCATTTATTTTGCTGTACTGTACTGAAACCTTCTTATAATATTAGCATCATAATGAAACAAAAGGGAAAAGGACCATTGCTATCCCTCAGCCTCACTGCAGTTGATGTAAAACTGGGTCTTTGAGGCTCTTGCTACTTGTAAACATGAAAATGTAAAAAGATGAACGTGCTAACAGGTTACAAATATAGTATTTACCCCGAAGCTCATTCATCACCAGACAATATCAAACAGGAGAGTATTGAGAATAGAACAGAATGGATGCAATATAAGGCATATAAAAAAGACATGAGAGTTACCAGTTGACTAACTATAATCCCAGAAAATTTATAAGATAAACATCATTATAACTGAACAAAAACTTCATCATATCCGGTGTGAGCCTTAGCACTAGCACTGCGGCAAATTCGCGCCGAATTCCAGCGATTCGCGAAACCACAGAAAAATCTTGCCTGGGCAAAATATTACCACTATTCTACTTGGAAGTGTGCTTAGGGACGTATTTCCTTCATACAGTGTCCCTGAACCCACTGCTTGTTGGATTTTTATGGTTTTTGTAGATAACATACAGTAGATGGTCTAAAATCAGTGATCCTCAACCAGTGGTTTGGGAGCAACATGTTGCTTTCCAACTGCTTGGATGTTGCACCCAGTGGCCTGAATTTTGAATTTTGAATTCCTGACTTGGAGGCAACTTGTGGTTGCATAGAAACCAGGCTCATGTAGGCTGCTATTCCACATAGGGCTAACAAATAGCCAATCACAGTTCTTACTTGGCACCCCCATGAACATATTTCATGCTTGTGTTGCTCCCTGACTCTTTTTACATTTGAATGTGGCTCACAAGTAAAGAAGGTTGGGGACTCCTGGTTTTTATGGTGCCATATAACTGTATTAGTTGATAATAAGAACTTCACTATGCAAACTTTGCTATAGTGCAGTGAATGATGAAAACATATTCTTGACTGACTCCTGTTACCTTACCATTGATTTCTCATCCCCTAAGAGAAGAGTGTAATGTTGAACTATCCAACACATCAATATTGTCTCTTTGAACTGTTAATAGTTTGTGGAACATCCATCATTCCTGGCAGTGAACACAAGCACATTCAAGAATGACAAATTGTAGAGCGTTTCATATCCTAATAGCGCTATATAAATAAAGTTATATATACATACATACTAGGGCAATTTATGGTATAAACATTTGATTATTTACTTCTAGACCTAGTGCAACATTGCAACTGTTATCACATGACCCAATCTATTTATATTTAATATCACAGGTAAGAGGTGCATGTGATTGTGATTTCCCATTAAAAAATGCCATAAATACATGATCCCCCTGGTAAGTGCTTCTTACTTACGACTTTGATTTTTCTCTATTTAGGAGTCTCATTTCTGCAGCTTTGTAGATAACCTTACCGAATATGAAACCAAAACCATACTGGCTGCTCCTGTGCTGAATGGAAAGGATGTTGTTGCTGTGATAATGGCTGTCAACAAATCAGATGGCACCAATTTCACCAAAACTGACGAAGATGTAAGAAAAGCACAGTGCTGAATGTGCTGCACTGGTTTATTTGCTTAAAAACAATTTAATTTCCAGACCTAAAATTATACACATTAATCTTTAAGGAGAAATCCATACGTACAAAATGTGCATGGCCATGTTGCTTTAAGAAAAGTATATTTATTTATATAGGCATTATAGACAAGTACAATTATTTATTTATTTATGTGATCTATTATCCTTTATCCAAATATTTAGCATAGCCATTTTTAATTGTACTCATTGAAACACTTGCTTGCCATAATACATACAACCCAAAAGCCAATGCTGTACATTTTATATTGGTGGGTTTCTCTATGATCCATGCTGCACAGTGTATGTCTGCCACTATATACAGTATTTAGAAAGTGCCACTATTGACTGGCATATTGATATAATCTATTAATTGACATCTTGCTATAACTAACATACTTTCAATACATAGAATCAATTAAAAACCAATGAAATTGGTCAATTCAACCTTATACAGATTAACTGAATGTGGACTGCAGTGTAAATTGTGGTCCTGAGGTATAGTTTAGTTAGATCGCCTGAAACCTTAGAATTACAGTAAGTCTCACACTCCCTATTCTTACTTCTTACTAATAATTGTAATTGGAGTCACCATGGTTGTAGTTACTATTTATTTTTGCTGTGTGACAACTATTGATGCATAGCAACTACAGGTTCATTATGATAGAATTGCATCAGCCATGATATAGACAAAATGTTGAAGAATCTGCATCTGTATCTATAATTCAGGGTTTCCACCTAAACACCTCATTGTCTTATTTGATTAATTACTTGTATCCTTTCTTTGGAATAGCAGCTATGAAATTCCTTTGTCAAAACATCAAAAATAAACTATGCCAAATACTTTCTGCAGATGATCTGTGTCATTACAGACCAAGTGAAATGTTATATCCTGTGTTATATTCTATAGTTTTGATGCATCAGCCACAGTGGCATTAGGGGTAATTCCCCGTGGTGACCACAAATACGTTGGAATTCTACATTGTGTGTAAAAACCATGGCACCAAATTGCACTTTTAACACTGCAGCATGGCATGTAAATGACCAATGTTGTTTGGTATACTTTAGTGTATATTTAGTTCATAAATACTGTGAAGATCATTGGGGTACATTTGACATGTGTAAAACTGAATTGCTAATACTTTATAAAAACAAATTTGATTGGCTTTGGTTTTTTTTTAGATGTTCCTTAAATACCTGAGTTTTGCCAATCTGGTTCTCAAGGTTTATCACCTTTCCTACCTTCACAACTGTGAAACGAGAAGAGGTCAGGTAAGCAATGAAATAACTACATAAGGGATTAAGTATCTTACATGGTAATGTAAAAAAAACACACGTTTCATATCTATAATAAATGTAATGGGAATATGTTTTTATCCCTTTGGATCAGCATTTGCAAAGACCAGATGTAGGCAGTTTCATTCAAGATTCAGTATAAATATATCAAGAAGAGCATAAATATGGGGACATGTAATATTGGTCGCTAACAGAAAAAATGTTGTTGCAATGGTATTCAGACGTCACGCAGTGCATTGCTTATTTATGTTTTTTCAAGGGTCTAAGTGATCTCTTGACATTATCTTCTGATTTGCATTCATTGCCTACAATCCTTGTGGCAGTGAGTGTGGGTGGGAGGGAATCCCCAGCTTTTTTGCCTGTGAACAAAATTAAGATGTAAAAAGAGTTGGGGAGCAAGGCAATCATAAAAAATGTTACCAGTGGTGCAATATGAGCTGTGATTGGCCATTTGGTAGCCCCTTTCTGGACTGGCAGCATACAGGCACACATTTGTTTTTTATGCAACTTGCCGCCAAGCCTGGAATTTAAAAAAAGCATCTGCTTTGAGGCTACTAAGAGCACCATCCAAGGGGTTGGTGATCAACATGCTGCTCTCGAACCTCTAGTTGGAGATCACTGCCATAGACTGTACAACCCTGGTTTGGATGGGGTAACCTTTAGAAATATTGCGATTGTATGGAATACATTTTTTGATGTTGTATAAAACAGGTTTAGAGGGTTTAAAAGTGGCTATGTATGGCTAAGTACAGTAATATATTATGATAGTATTCCTTTCACTGAAATACTGAATCATTATGGGGTAGTCTTTAGGGAGGCTCAAAACAATTTGATGTGAATGAAATTTAGTCTATAATTAGAGAAATTTAGGATACTTTCAGTTAAGAAAAAGGCCACGTGTAGTTCAATACTTAATCCAAGCTGTCACTTTTTCTCAAGTCAGCACATCTCAGGCATTAGTCTTAGCACATTGTACTTGTACACCAAGACAGAAGTGATTATCGCCATGGGCTGCATCATTTCAATTACATGAATGTGGTTCATATGTTTTCTTTTTATTTTAGTTTTGTTGAATAATGTCTTTTATACAATTCAATATTACTGTGAAATTGGTGTATCTATAGTGTAGATGATCATTAACTACCATTACTACTAGTTGTTTTCTGCCAACATTAATATAATCTATCCCCATAGATACTCCTGTGGTCAGCCAATAAGGTTTTTGAAGAACTTACTGACATAGAGAGACAGTTTCACAAAGCGCTTTACACAGTCCGCGCCTTCCTTAACTGTGACAGATACTCTGTGGGACTGCTGGACATGACTAAAACAAAGGTGAGAGTGGGTACAAAAAAATCAATGTTTAAGTTACCCATTGGCATTAGTGTCAGACAAAAGGTTTGAGATAAGGAGTGAAGGACAGAAAAATCAAGAGTGAGTGGACGTTTATGGGCAGTAAAGGGGTGCTTCTGTACAGAACACAATGGGCCAGAGTCAATTCAGCGAGAACAAGGTTTATCACGCATCTCCTCTAATTGAGTCTTGTCCCTGGATTTTCATATGATGAACCATGAGATAACTTTTTTCACTTAATTGAATCTGGCCCAATATTCTGTAATGTATCTATTAAACGCTAGATAGTGGGGCCTTATTGGCCCTGAGAAACTTCAGGAGGAAATAATTTGCAAGTTTACTTTGTGTAACTTCCCATGTGTCCATAAATCTTCTTTCTTACCTTTGCATGCTGTCAAATTTATTTCCCATAGTCCCCATTTACACATGATATATTTGTTTAGAGGAGCATGTAATTATTCCATTTTATGGCAGGAAAACTGACAATTAATATGGTTTATATTTTCTTATTTCAGGAATTTTTTGATCAATGGCCAATACTTATGGGAGAAGCTCCTCCATACTCAGGGCCTAAAACACCTGATGGACGGGTAGGTGTTTGATATTTATTTGATACTTGATACTTTTATTACTGTAGGTAAGCATAAGCTTTTAAAGAACAAGTAAACGTTTTTTTTTTCTATCTCTAAATTTGATCTAAACAGCCCCTCAAATTAATGTACCTTAGTCCCTGCTGCAAGTCTGCTCTGGTTTCTGTGTTATCAGCAGCTTGTTTCACCTTCTTCCTGGTGCAGAGTGAAGCCCAGCCCCTTAGCTTTCTGAGCTGACCTTATATCTTGGACTAGTCCAGGAGATCATTTGCATACTATGACATAGCAGAGAGCAGTGTGTGTAGCAGCTTTTGCTTGGGGAAACTAGCTTACTAATGAAACACTGGCTCCCTCTTCCTCTCTATTGTGGAACAGCAGCAAATGGACTGCTCAGTAAACTAAGGGGCTGGGCTTCACTCTGCACCAGGAAGAAGGGAAACAAGCTGCTGATAACACAGAAACCAGAGCAGACTTGCAGCAGGGACTAAGGTACATTAATCTGGGGGGCTGTTTAGAGCAAATTTACAGAAAGAAAAATAAAAACATTTACTTTTCCTTTAAAGAGTACTGGGCCCTAGCAAATTTTCGCCTGGCGTGAAAATTCGCCCGGGGGAATAAATTCACCCATCGCTAAAATTCTCCAATTCTCTTTGTGGAATAACTGCACTTTGCACTCTGTCCTATGATGTGAAATACTGAATATGACTTTCAATTCATTATAGGTCTATCAGATTTAGTGTATACATTCCTGTGTCTTTACTAGTCTGATTAAAAATGCCTTTGAGTTGTGTTCTTGGCAAACTATATTCCATAATAGAGTCCCCTCAACCCTTTCATCACTTTACAATACACCCAAATTATAAATTAATGTGGGATCTTAGCCAAAGAATTCTTATTCTTGCAAGGACAGAGCAAAGATGAATAGCTTATTCCTCTCTTGAAGTCTTATCCAGCACTTTCTGACCCTAGATTATATCATAAATTGTGCTTTTCCTTTTCAGGAAATATCATTCTATAAGGTGATTGACTATATTTTACATGGAAAGGAAGAAATTAAAGTTATACCGTAAGTTATAATGAAACTTTTCACAAAATTATAACAATTTTTCCCAAGTGTTCCAAAGTGTTTCATGTGATCTTATATAAAAGCATGAGGCTGAGGGCTTCTTCTAATATCCTTGTGTTTTAGAAAGGGGGTACATTATTTATTATAATACATACATTTCAGTGAGTTGTGATAAATGTACAAAATAGGGGGTATGTGGAAGCACTCTAAAGGCAAAGTTATAGTGTATTTAAGTATAATGGAAGTGCTAGTTTTAATGCACATTCCCTGTGCCCATGTCTCCAAAGTTTGCAAAACAGGGGTTTTTAGTTACAAAGTTATGATCATAAAGTTGAAAAGCCGCCATACCACGTCAAGGTAAACCCCACATGGCGGACCCTAACATATTTACCTTTTTTTGTCATAGTATAAGGAGTCTCTCTGCACAGTAGCATTATTTGTAATCAGTGTCAGTAGAACCTTGGTTTCAGTATAAAGGATCGATCCTCCCCCGCCAGTATGCGGCTTATAAAGGGAGAGGAATTGTCCAAACCAACGCCCATTTTTAAAGGCATAGGGCCACATCTAGCTCAGTTGGGGGTATGGGGTGCTATTAATTGTGATAAATTACATCACTGAGTAATAACTAATGACGTCACCAAGCACCATTTATAAGGAAATCATTTACAGGATATTCATGTCTCTTGTGTATAAGGTTTTTAAAATGCTAGTTATTAAAGATAACCTTTTTCCTATTCAGGAACCCCCCAGCAGATCACTGGTCTCTGGTTAGCAAACTACCAAGCTATGTTGCTGAAAATGGTCTTGTAAGTACTGCAGAGAAATATGTCTTCTTCGCCCAATAATGTAGGTTAAGTGGCAAATGTCATTCTTCTCTAATGAACAAGATGAAAGATCTATTTTTCCTCTTACAGATTTGCAATATTATGAACACAAGTGCTGATGAATACTTTGAGTTTCAAGTAAGTATTACATAAACAAAAGAGAAGATTTATTGTAAGGGATGTTAAAATAAAAAATTATAGAGACTGGAGGGAACTTATAATTACCCCCCACCTCCCAAGGAAAAGGACCAACATAAAGACATAAAATGAGAGTAATAATCCTGCAGAATGAATAATGGGGATGAGGAGGCAAAAGTATCAAACCTTTTATATAGATTTTCTTACACTCAAATTATGTACAAACAGTACCATGTGGCATAACAACAATCCTTAAAGTAGACCTGTCACCCCAAAAAAATATTCAAAATCATATTGTATCACATTAGTTAAGCAAAATGAACATTAATTACACTATATAAATTATTTTAATCTTGTTTCCTTCAGTCTGGGAATTCATTATTATAGCAAGCAGGCAGGAGCCATTTTGTGGACACTGTTATTAAGGCAAGCCTTGCATCATCTCAGAATCTTGTTTGTGCACCAGAATGGGGGACCTGATGTCTATCCCCATGTCCTGGCTACACAATTAAATGGTTAAGAGAACTGGGGGAATGTGTGGAGAGCAGTGACATCTAGGAAGTGTTGAATGGAAAGTGAAAGTAATTATCTGTCCCACCTCTATGCCTAAGGCATAGAGGAGTGGCAGACAATATTTGATTGACAGCTGAGATTTTTAAATGAGCTTAAAACAGCTATGAATGGTTTAATAAAAATTTGAAATTGGATTTCATGTTTAATTTGAAAAGGACTTTTATTATACAGATTTTTGTGTCCAGGTCCACTTTAAAAGAGAACTAATGGCAAAAAACACCAGCTTTTAGTATCAGTGACACTGCACATACTCAGTAGGCTCTAGGCAACTGTAGAGAAGCTAGGCTTAGGGGTCTATCACAATATCTCATGCTATAGGGCTCATTATTACATTCTAATATAAAATGTACAGGTTTCTGAGCTGACATATGATGTGACATGGATTAATTAATTAGCTTTGCACGGTGACTTTTATAATATATATCTTAGTCAGGGTGAGTCTGGGCCAGTGGGACACTGGAGAGAATCCCAGACCCCAGCCTTCCTAAAGCTGTAAATAACGTCATAAATAAAAATACAAAACAGAGTATTATTTGAATAAGTATAAAATTATGTATATGCACATATAAATTAAAATGTAATCATTTTGTTGTCTGACATAGAAAGGACCAGTTGATGACTCTGGTTGGATCATGAAAAATGTCCTTTCTATGCCGATTGTCAACAAGAAAGAAGAAATTGTTGGAGTTGCCACATTTTACAACAGAAAGGATGGAAAACCTTTTGATGAAATGGACGAAGTTTTAACAGAAGTATGTCACCCATTTTTTTACTTACTCGGACACCTTGAGGCCTTGTTCATGTGAATGCCTTTGCAAATGGAAAACATATTAAGCAGCATGACGATGAAGATTTTCATATTAAGCAGCAATAACATTTGGAGAAATGATATAAAATAATTGGCATTATAAATGAGAAATTTTATAAAAATAAAAAACACAATTAGAAATCTCTGTTTTGGCCACCATTAGTAGTCATTGGCTGTAAATCTCAAACAGATCAACAGTTAATTCGCTATTATTTCTTGCAGCATTGTTCAAACATTTTTCTTTTGCAGTCCTTAACCCAGTTCCTCGGCTGGTCAGTTCTTAATACAGATACATACGACAAAATGAACAAACTTGAGAACAGAAAGGATATTTACCAAGACATGGTCAACTATCATGTGAAATGTTCAAGTGATGAGTTGCAGATTATATTGGTATGAAATTGTATGCATTACTGTTACGCAATATGTGCACTATTAACCTTCTTTTCTTAGAAGTACTGATTTGTGTGAATATTCCTGTATTGTGGTTAAAATACCACAACCATTATCAATAATGACATTTATGTTATTAGCTCTATAATACTACACAAATTAAACCTCTTAATGCTCCAATTTTAATGCTTAATGTTTTTGAGATTATGTTTTTGAGACCCTAAAAATAGCTAGAATCCGAAAATACACCATCTAAAACCTGTCAAGGTCATGTAGGAGTCAATGGCAGGGGTCCCTAGAACCATTTGAAGTTGATAATAGTTTTCATGATTTTAGAGTTTTTTTTTGTTTTTTTCAGAGAGTTTTGCATGAAAAATTAAATAATTTTAGCGATTCTATTTTTTTCTGCTGAAACTCAAATAATTTAATTTTTTCCATTCAAGTTTTTTTTTTAATAAGAAACCAAGTTGTCTGTTCACCCTTAATATGGCAATACATAATATTAATTTGTTTGGCCAAGTCACCAAAGGAATAGATCTTTCACCAAAATGCCCATCATAATTGGATAGAGGACCATATCAACCCACGGATGAGGTCCTCAATCACTGATTGGCTGATTTTTGGGAAGCTATGGGTAGGGCAGTCCAGTATTGGCAGATAAACTCCCTACTCTGTAGCTTAGATCTGCCTGTGTATCCCATAACGTCTACCCTTTGCTCCTAAATTTCAGTGGTTCCCTGAAGACCCACCTCTTCAAGGTAACCTCCAGGAAGTCACCCAATTTTTGTGAACTTTTGTGGGCAGAGCCCTCTTATCCCCCCCCCAACATCAGTCATATCACAATAACTAATGTCTAAGCAACTTAATATTTTTCTGCATTATTCAGTGTATCCCAACACAGTCCACTGAAGGAGCATAGCATATTTTGCACAATAATACAATTTGTAATTGGCACATAGAATATTCTTTTCTCCTTTATTTTCATTATTAGTTATTCAAAGGAAGAACAAAGGAGGATTTACTGTACTGAATAAGCTAACGTTGCAAATTGCTAATGCTAATAATGTCACTAATAATGTCTCACCTCTTTATATAAGGCTATCCATGTGTAATCCTATTATAATGAGCTGTTAAATGTGTGAGCTATTTAATGCACAAACAGAACGTCTTACTTGGTCTATACATAGGTTGCTGTTGCATTTTTGTCATCTGTATTAGCCCTAATTTTATATGCTAATATATAATGTAATTTAGTCTCACAATGTATCTTTAAATATATTCCAAACAGCCTGATTCCTTAGGCAGATTGATACATTTAAATCATATTCTGCAATAAAGTGTTATATCAATAAATCTAAAGGCTCATTTACAAACACAGACTGGCCTCAATAGACTTCAAATGTCCATCCTACATCTTTCTAGCTGTTTTTTATCAACAGAAGACAACAATAGTAGCTCTAAGACTACAGGCTGGATATTATTTTTCCCAGCTACAACATAAGACCTAATGTTTTATTATTGATTAATTATCTCTAGAAAGATTGTAAGGTTGTTCCACCCCACTTCTCATGTAGTTTTATGACATCTGGAATGGAATGTAAAAATGCATGCCATGCAGGATGCTGCCACTTTGCAGAGTGATTTGTTTAAGTTGGGAAACTGGGCAGCAAACTGAAAGATGAGGTTCAATGTTGATAAATGCAAGGTTATGCACTTTGGCAAAAATAATATAAATGCAAGTTATACACTAAATGGCAGTGTGTTGGGAGTTTGCTTAAATGAGAAGGATCTTGGGGTTTTTATAGATAGGTTGTATAATTCTGGGCAGTGTCATTCTGTAGCTTATAAAACATATAAAGGTCTGGTTTGGGTTAGTGCCGTAGGGAGGGTTTCATTCCCCTTTAAAGAATGAACCCCCCCCCCAGCGCTGCAGTGTGTGTATGCTGGATTTTCATTTGGAGGGGTTGAACTTGATGGACTTTGTCTTTTTTCAACCCAATGTAACTATGTAACTATATGTAACTACCAGGGTAAGGGTAACTAAATCAACTGAATATTGGAGGATTTACTGTATGCTATGACAGGCACAAATTGTGGTCCTTTTTCTAAAAGAGAAATAATTGTGTATAATAATTCAGCTTAACTGCTCTACAACTTTAAAAAAAAAAGCTCATGGAATGATCTGTACCTGCACATCTATTTTCATGTTTTGCTGGTAATCATTGACATTAATAACAATGACATTTCCTTCCCGTCACATTTACAGAAAACCAAGGAAATCTATAACAGGCTGCCAGAAGAGTGTGAGGAAGAAGAATTATATGAAATCTTGGTAAGTTTCACATCAATGTGCATGTATTTTATTGAATACATCATTCCACATGAATCATTCTAAAATGTTCCATTTTTGCAGCAAGAAGAACTTCCAGACCCAACAGAAGCTGAAATTTATGAATTCCACTTCAGTGACTTACCTGTCTCTGAGCTTTTCTTGGTCAAATGCGCAATACAAATATATTATGAGCTGGAAGTGGTTGACAAATTCCATATACCACAAGAGGTAGGAGGGCAGAAGTGAAAAATATGTTTAGGCTTTATAAAAACAATAATATGTTTGGTGCCACATGCAAGTATATAGAAATAAGTTCTTTTTTAACATTATTTAAAATTATATTAAAGCTCAAATTTTGTGGTCGAGTTTTTAAAGGGGAAAACTCGAATTTTTAGAGGAAACTAAAAACTACAATTTTTAGAGATTTAATATACCCCAAAGCTGCAAAAAATCTGAAAATACCCCATTTCATATCTGTCAAAGTCAATGGTAGATGTCCCTGAAGATGTTCCAGTTGTTGCGGCGACAATTCGATAAAGTCGAGTTTTTGTAGTGTCAATTCTGAAAAGTAATACAATTCAAATTGACACACAATTCTGTTGAGATGTTTTTCCACACCTACTATTTCTAGAACAATTATTGATAAATTACTTAAATTCGTGGATGAAATAAAACTGAGTTTTAGTAAATACAGGTATGGGATCCGTTATCCCAAAACCCAAGCTCCGAATTACGAAAAGTCACCCATAGACTCCATTATAATCATATAACCCAAATTTTTTATAATAATAATAAAACCAGTACCTTGTTACTTGATCCAAACAAAGATATAATTAATCCTTATTGGAAGCAAAACCAGCCTATTGGGTTTATTTAAAATTTATATAATTTTCTAATAGACTTTGGGCAAAATTCACTAAGATCCGAAAAGTCGCTAGCGTTTGCCTCGCTAGTGTTTGCCGCACTTCGCCAGGTGAATTTTCGCCAGAGCTACGCAAATTCACTAAAGTGCGAATTTATGTTCAGGTCAGTGAACGGTAGTGTAGTTGCGCTAGTGTTACTTTGCTAGGCAGAGAGCTGTTACGCTACTGAAGCCTAATTTGCATACGGCGGGAACTTTAAGTTATAACAGAAGTATATGTTACAGCCACTACATTCCACTACACAAGCCCAGGAAACTTTTAATAAATTAAATAAAGTTGTCCTATTGCCCTACATGTGCCCCCCTGTATAGTTGTGTTGCCATATGTTAGGAAATGTAGGGGGGAAGGAGGGTAACTCCATAAAAAAAAATCGATCTTTTTCAGACTATCACCTTCCTATGCTAAAATACACCGGAGTGTTTTGGGGAAAAATGTAAAAAAAAATTTTCAACCTCCTATCTATTGTATTGAACTTCGCCTGGTCTGACCAGGTGAAGTAACGTCTAGCGTAAGTGCTAACGTTGAGGAAAATGTTTATCTTAGTGAATTTGCAAATTTACGATCCTTTGTCAGTGCGCAACTTCGCCTGGCGTAAGGGTGCAAAGTTGCGCAAGTCTATCTACTTCACTAGCGTAAATTCGCCAGAGCCGGTGTTAGTGAATTTCCAAAGTTACGAACTGACGTCATGCTGGCGAATTAGCGCTAGCGTTAGACGCTTTGCGCTATAATGAATTTGCCCCTTAAGGTAGCAGCATATTGACTATGATTAAAACATTTGTAACTTAGCACTTGGTTAAAAAAATACATTTTATTGATATCATAAAAAATGAAATACATGAGTGTTAACTTCTATTCTTTTTCTTTGTATAATCAGGTATTAGTCCGCTTTTTATTTTCTGTAAGCAAAGGATACCGTAAAATTACCTATCACAACTGGCGGCATGGATTTAATGTTGGGCAGACAATGTTTACACTTCTCATGGTAAAAAACTAGTTTTCTTTTTAAACCTTTATTTTTGTCACATTTTAACAAAGCGTTCCATTCAGATTCTAATTAAAATTAACAGCACAGAATCCAGATAACATTGTGCATAATCAAAAATATTGTAAATTCTCACAGATACAATATGTATTTCCATGTTTCATTATCTAGGTAAATTCCACTGAAATATGAATATATCTTGTACCTTACTATACCTAGTTTCAGTGCGTAGTCAGGGGTTTGATATCTGTTTATAGTGCAAATGTCTAATTAGAACTAGTTTCAGGAAAGTTATACAGAAGTTAAACAGAAAGGTGAAAGTACCAGGCTTAAATTCTTTGATCTAGAGACATATCTCGCATTCAATGAATAGACATTGCCATAGTGGTATTTAAGTTAAGTATCCTCACACAGATAGCATATTACTTACAAAGCAGACATTGATAACGTATAGCACAGCTGAACCCTTAGTATCATGGTTTGGCAGAGAACCCTCCCTAATGTTTTGATGTACCTCTTCTTCCATATATTGAGTCCATGGTGTCCAAGTGGCCCAATGTTTCCGGATAGCTGTTTGTGATTCAGCATCTCTTCAAATTGACATATTTCCTCCATTTATATCTTCCATTCAAGGAGAGTTGGCACCAGCCTAGATTTCCATTTATGAGGAATTAGGATTTTTGCCACATTCAGAGCATATTGTGTCAGAGATTTATTATAGAGGTGTTGTGGGGTAGTATTATGGTGCAGCAAGACCTCAGCTGGTGTGGCCTCAATATTGAGTTGTAGCTTATCATTGCAAATGCTTAAGATCTTGGACTAATATTTTTGTATTGTGATACAGTCCCATAGGATATGTTGTAGCGTGCCCTGATCAAGTTTATAATTTATCCAATACTTTTGAGTATTCGGCAGCTCTTGGGTCCAGTGCACAATTTGAGTATAATGGCTTCTTATTCCTGTACATGACAGTAGTCACTTGACGCTGGTGTCAGGTGACTATAATGTCATAGACAGGAAATGTGAGTCTTGTGAAATCCCTGTTCATGATTTTAATGTAAACTGGAATTAAGCTTTTTGAATTTTAAAGAAATGCTGCATGGACCTCCTCCCTAACAAACGTTTGTTGCATTTGTTCCACGTTAACCCAAGCTTTGGTGTGGCCATTGAAAGTCTAGTCTATTATCCATTGTAAAACACTTGCCTGATGGTAAAGAGCGAAATCTGGCAGTCCAATGCCCCCTTTGGATTTAGGGAAGAAACAATGGGGGGAGAATAATTACATTATATACAGCAGGGGTGTCCAAAAGGTAGTTTTGGATCTACCAGTAGACCTTATGCTGGTGATCAGTAGATCTCAAGACACTGTCAACAAACAACTTGTCTAAATCATCCTCCTGTTTTATGCTTTTCATTCAGATATTTATTATGTTTAGGTTAGATAAGAAATAGTCAACCCCCCCACAATAAATAAATCATTTAATGCATGGGTACCCAAAATGTAGCTTGCCTATATGGAGCTGTTAACTAGCAGAGAATGTCTACAAATTCCATGTCTCAGATTAATAATAGCATTCTCACAGAAGCAAGACCTTTCCATTATATGAATCCATCAATGGATATTACTGTGGCAAATTTGCTTGGGTTTTTCTTGGTGCATGGAAAAAAATTACAGTGAAATTCAACATAATATTTAGTAGATAGAAGGAAAACTTGCATCTTTGTTTTTTTTGTTTGAAATGGGGGCTTGTGGGAAATCTCAAACATTTTTGGGACATTTCATAAATGTATTATTGTACCTCATGATCATCTAGAGAATGCATTTAATGGCATCTCTATAACTCTGCATTATGCACTTGTAAATGTTTAGTGAACCATTTTCCCATTTCAGACTGGAAACCTAAAGAGGTATTATACAGATCTGGAGGCCATGGCTATGGTTACAGCAGCATTCTGCCATGACATTGACCACAGAGGAACTAATAACTTGTACCAGATGAAGTGAGTATATTGGTATATTAATTTGACACTGTGTCTGAAGTTCATGAACACTGTCTTTCGCTCTCCTTCTGGTGGCATGTGTGTATCCATTCAGACTGATATGGCCATAGGGTCTATCCTTTGCAAAATGTTTAATATTGCCACCACATTCTTTTCATGCAGGTCCGGCCATCCATTAGCAAAGCTCCATGGATCCTCAATCCTAGAAAGGCATCATTTGGAATTTGGCAAATTTTTACTTAAAGATGAGGTAATATACACAAAGGTTTCAGCTAATTTTAGAAATTTAAAGAGATTCCCATAGCCTCTGGGCTTGGTTTGTTTCCTTTCATATTCCTTTTTGCATTAATTAAACTTGTTGATGAAAAAGACTTTGCTATACCAACACATATTTCCTATCTAGTAGGCCCTTCAATTCTAATTTCTGAAAAGTTAGTAATTGCTAATGTTACACACATAATTAAAAGGCAGAATAAAGTCTAAATACTATAATCACCATGCTATACTGTATTAACCATGGCACATTATTTAACAGCAACATCACCTGACCAGAAATATTTCAACTCTAACTGTAAAGGGAAGAAGTGTGGAAGCAAAAGACACAACTTTGTCTGTTAATTGGCTCATGTGACCTAACTTTATAGTTTGTTTGGTGTGTTTGTGTGCACCGTTGGATCCTAGGATCCCAGGAGGCCGTCCTTATTTTTTAAAATGGCTATTTTCTATTTATGATTACCCAATGGCACATGCTACTAAAAAAGTGTATTATTATGAAAATGGTTTATTTACATGAAGCAGGGTTTTACATATGAGTAGTTTTATGCAGTATCTGTTTATAGAGACCTACATTGTTCGGGGGGTATAGTTTTCCTTTAAGTTCAAATCAAACTATATAATGAAACCATTCATGAGATACTGTATCTCCCTAGCCCAAAATGCAAGTTTCTAAAACTGGAAATATGTGCATTTACTACAAGCATTTCTTGCTTTATAATGTAAGGTTTACTGTATTGATTCTCAGTATGCCTACAGTAAAATGCATTTCTGATGATTTTCATAACTTTTTATTCTGTTTGGAGAAATAAGTTGGTGCTATGCTTCTAACTTGTATCAATGTTTTTTTCACAGTCATTGAATATCTTCCAAAACCTCAACAGGAGGCAGTATGACCATGCAATTCGAATGATGGATATTGCCATCATTGCAACAGATTTAGCCTTGTATTTCAAGTATGTATTTGGGTTAGAGCTTTACTATAAAGCTAAATATTTATTGTAAGTAGTTCAGAGCACAAACATGAAGCAAATAGACAAATGTTATGTCTCTGCAACGGCTGTTGGTAAGTGTGCAATTGTTTATTTACCTTTCTCTAACTGAAATCATTACCCATTATTACGTCAGACCAACCCTACCTATTATGCCTACAAAGTCATTTTGTAAGGTTACTACACTAGAGGTTAATTGATTGGAGATATTTGATGATTTTTATTCCCAAAATTACTGGGTATTTAAAAAATGTACATGACAAAGATATCCACAAAACAGAGAGCTTCTGAATAGAGAGATATAATACAGTTTTTACATACATACACTGGGGATATATATTACTTTCCATAGCCAATGAAGTTTAGTCATTACATTCTGAAGCTGTAAGCTAAACCAGTACCTTATTTAGAAGGCTAGGAATGTCACTTATAGTGTACCTCCATTTATACTGGAGCAGAGGACCCCAAACCTTTTTTTTCCTGTGAGCACCATTGAAATGTAGACGGTTGAGGAGCAACCCACTAGTTAAATAAAAACAAACAATTATAACAGGCAAACTGGCATCTAATACAACAGAACAGTACCTACAAATTAAGCTACCTGGTCAACTGGTGAACACAAACAAGCTAACTTACTAACACAGTTCAAAGATAATAGTACATTCAAGGACTCCAAAAGGCAATGATCTAGCAAAATTGTTCCTTCCTAGTACCTTCCAAAAAAGCATTTGGTCCTATGTAACTAAGACAACTCCTTCTATTGAAGGCTTACTTACTGTTGAGGAGTTCACAAGCAACTCTCCAGTGCTGAAACTTGCAAAAGCAGTGTTAGATATCTCCTGCACATCTCAGCCTCCACTCCATATGACTCCTAGCAGACTCTAGCCACTGCAAAGCTCTTCCTTCTACTGTCACCAATGAGCAGGGGTGCTGGGCATTATGGGTAGAAGGCTAGAGTAATCTAATAATTCTAGAGGAGACATCTTCAAATAGTAAATGCTAACTCACCACATCAAAGAAGAGGCCCAGATGCACCACCCTGAGCTCTCAGCAGGGGGAGTGGACAATCCGAAAATTCTTTGTAGCAGGCACTCCACCAGGCAGTTGAATCATGCGTTTTGTGTTACAAACACTAAGCTTAGCCTATGAATAAGTGTTTGTAGCACGAAAGGCGTATGGCTTTGGACATAATAAGTAAAGTAAAAAAAAAAAGTATTTCACTTTGACTTAACTGCCTGCTGGAAGATTGCCTTTATTGAGTGCCTGCTCTAAATAATTTTAGAAGGCTAGAGTGCCACACAGAACAGGACAAGTACCCTCTGCCCTTATGCCTTATGGTTTCCGTATGCATACATACGGTGGATTTTTCTGCCTCCTCCTAAACTGTAATAACATGTGAACTAATGTTTATGAAAAAAAAATGTGTGCTTGTAAGTTGGTTTTTTTAAGGTTTGTAAGTATTTCTAATTGGAATTTTGTATTTCTTGCTCAGAAAGAGGACAATGTTTCAGAAGATAGTTGACCAATCTCAAACATACACAAGTGAAAAAGAATGGACAGAATATATGATGTTGGAACAGACCCGCAAAGAAATAGTCATGTAGGTTGCTGAATCACACAAAATATATTATTCATTAGAATTAACATTTCTTGTGAACTGGTACTCAAATGAAGATATATAGTATACCAGATCCAGTCAATAAATACTAAAGCTATTTTGAGTCTGCTACTAAATTAATGGTTCCGATTTGTAGAAGTTGCATCTTTTCTACAGTCAATGTACTGTGTGATGAAATATAATGTGAAAAGAATTCCAAAAGTTATTTCACCTTCAGCAACTATACCTCCCAGATGTTTCTATTCAGATGGTCTAGATGGGACATTCTTGTGGACCTGAAAGGGGTTGGACATCTCAGTATCAGTACACGTGGGGGGTTGCAAGAAGCAATATACACATATGTATTACATTTGACATTTTATGTCCAGTAACATGTTATTTAGCCACAAGTCTAGAAAGTTTTTTAAAAAGATTGCATAGATTTTCTTTGACCACTGCTTGCCAAATGTGCACAGTGCTCCCTCAACACTTCTAGATCTAGAGAAGGCCCCTTACATTAAAATCTTTATTTACAACTATCCATGAGTTCACTGGCAGGGTCCAGTCAATAATTGTTAATGATAATGAAAGGGCAATTCTAAGTCATTACCAGGGTAAGTTAACAGATAGAAAACTTGAGTGATTTTGGGCTGAAATTCAACCTGTGTATGCACTGACAGGCAGATTTATACCTTTTAAAATTACTCAAAAAATCAGTCTACTTTTGTGACAATGGAACTTTCACATTGCTATAAAACACTATCATTACATTAGTCTCTCTATATTTTTTTAAAATGACACTTGTGTAAGCCATGGGCAAAAATATAAAAACCTCACTAAAATAATTAAGTTTTTTCTTCATATTTAAGGGCAATGATGATGACTGCGTGTGACCTCTCAGCCATAGCCAAACCCTGGGAGATACAAAGCCAGGTAAACAATTAATCTATAATTCTATCCCAATTGAGAATGAATTCTTAATTCTATCTATCTGCCTATCATCTAGCTATCTATCAACCATTAATATCTCCCTCTATCTTTCTTCTGTGTGGATCTAATTCAGTTACTGTATCATTATCATCAATAATTAAGACTTTAGATTTGTTTAAGAAGATCAATCACTCCCTCCTATTCCACCTTCCCTTTTGTTGTATATATGGTGGAGGTGTTCATATTAATCATGGTGTTCCTATTCATTTTGGGACATCAGGCTGTTGCCCTGTTACCCTGTCCTTGCTAAGGCAAAATTCAGCACAGTTGTTTTAGGAAAATGTGCATTTGTTTCTCAACATTCACATTCAAAGAGGACAGTAATTATTGTGCAATTATTGTACAAGTCCCACAGATATCATTATTAAAACAGAATCAGGGTTTACAGGCTGCTGCCTTCCTGTCTCTCGCTTCAAGCCAGAGGTTCTGCAGCATACAGGGGTCAGCCTTGCATCAAGATACTAGATCCTACTGCCCTCTTACTCTAGGCCCTTGTCTGGCCAGGTACCGCCAGAGCACTGGTCCCTTACTGACTCCTTGATGGACCCTCCACTGCTTGTCTAACCGGCCTACCTCTATTTCTCACCACCGACAGTGAGCTCCATTAATCTAGCCTTCCACTATCTACCCTAACTATTAACTCGTTACCCTAGCTAGTAACACTATTTCAGATGGCAAGCCTTAAGGTGGCCATACACGGTGAGATCTGCTTGTTTGGCAATGTCACTAAACTACTGGATCTCTCCCCGATATACCCACCTTGAGGGCGATCTGAACATGGGCCCTATGGCCCAACAATCGGAGCACTATGGAGGAGGTATGGGCAGTCAGATCGCAGGACCGCATCAACAAACAGATGCAGCTGGGATTCGACTGGATTTTTAGTCCTGTCCGATTGACATCTGGCCGACTTTCGGCCAGATATCGAGGGCCCCACGCACTGGCCGATAAGCTGCCGTCTGTCGGCAGCTTTTATCGGCCCCTGTATGGCCACCTTTAGGCTACCTGGCATCTTTCACTAAGTTTCTCACCTCAGCCAAAGAGCAAGTGGTACACTTCTCTCCCTTATATAGCTTTTCGCTCTCTAGGGATATCCCTGCTCTAGAATATCCTCAGGCAGGATCTTCTGCCTAATAGAACCATCTTCTGACTAGAACCAAAATAACACTTTAAACATAAATATTTGTGTAAATCTACACTATTGAAACAAACATGTTAACTATTTACACTATATACAGAAATATTTTACCAAAAAATGTCAATACAAACTGTTTCTACTCTACTTATACAGACGGATTAATGAAACTAAACCACACAATCTCTCTGTGTTTGAACAGGTTGCATTGCTAGTGGCTGCTGAGTTCTGGGAGCAAGGTGATTTGGAAAGAACTGTATTGCAACAAAACCCAATTGTAAGTGCACAGAAATGTTTAATTACCTTTGCATTTTCCGTTTTGTCTTTAGCAAAGCTTGAGCTATTATAAATAGTATGTTTTTTACATTTGTTTTCATTTTATATTAGTCTCCCACTGTTGCTCTGTGATTTCCTCCTGTACACTGGCCAAGCAGTGGCACAATGATGTTATTGGCTCATATTCCAGCCTATTAAACTCATGCAGCCCACCTAACATAAAGGGGCACCTAACACCAATAAACTAAAAATAGGCTACAAAAAGGGAATTAGCCTTTATTGAAAAAGTGACAGTGTAAGCAGCAACATCAGGCAGACATGAGGGTTATCTGAGATCCTTATACAAAGCTGTACTGTAACTACAGACAAACACCAGGTGGCATTGGTGCTCCATCTGAATAGCATATGTTTACAGATTTATAGGGACAATACTGATTTAAGTGATTTAATTTGTTATAGTTTTTAAACTTTTATAAAAAGTTTTTAAAGTGGACCCGTCACCCCAAAAAAATAT
>CM044435.1:35548977-35591167 GCA_024363595.1 Xenopus borealis | reverse complement strand
GAACGCAGCTGCATTTACAACGGGAAAGAGAAGAGGCAAAGACGGGACATCTACGGACACACCCGGGAAGCGAGTATACTAAACTGTGGCAGTGAGACAGCGACACCATGGAGAAAAATCACATACAGAAGCAGCTTTGTTCAATGTAAACATCAATTTTAAAGGATAAAGTCTTTTATGTTTCTGTATTCCATTTTTGTTTTGTTTTTTTCTTTAAAACGTAAACATAGGGGAAGTGCCTTGACTTGAGGTATTGAGGTGCTCCTCCTAAGGGGTTAAGGCTGTCACCGATGCAAGCTTCTTTGTGCCTCTTTCAGCAAGCTATCAAAATCCATTGACTCATATTTACTCTTTTTTACTGTTGACGAAGGCTCCACTGCATTTGAATCTGTAGAAGATTTGGATAACAAATGTGTTAAGAATGGCACGACTGCCTCTAAAATAGAGAAAACAATAATATCTATACAGCATAAACCATCCTGATGTCTATGAGAGTTCAGTGTGTTGGCATAATTTGCTCTTCCTAAATTTATATTCAAAAATGATTAGTATTACATAGATAAGCAGCCTTTACAATTCCAGTTTCTGAGGAATTCCCAGCATGCCAAGTCTGCAGGCTGATTTTTCCTTGAGCTTCTGAATGTAGACGGTGCATGGAGCCAGGAAAAGGTTTCCAGGATAATCAGAGCCTCAAACTGTGATTATTGCAGGGGAAAACCGATTCACTTGGACATACTACAGGTATGAGACCTGTTGTCCATAATGTTCAAGACCTGGGGTTTTCCAGATAATTTTGATCTTCATACCTTAAGTCTACTAGAAAATCATGTAAGCATTAAATAAACCCAATAGGCTTGTTTTGTTTCCAATAAGGATTCATTATATCTTGGTTAGGATCAAGTACAAGGTCGTTTTATTATTACAGAGAAAAAGGAAATCATTTTTAAAATTTTGGATTATTTGGATAAAATTGAGTCTGTGGTATGAGAGACGGCCTTTCTGTATTTTGGAGCTTTCGGGATAACTGGTTTCTGTATAACCGATCCCATCCCAAGAAAAATGAGCCTTAATAGCAGAACAGCAGACAACACTGGTCCTAATTAATAGGTGTGTGAGCAGAACAGTAGTGTAATATAGGGGCATGTACTGGAGAATGTGTGGTTGTGCATTATTAGCTTGAAGTTCATTACATTGTGGTAGGATACTTTTACAGTCATTGATAGCATCTAGTTTTCTCATTAATGCCAATATGGTCACTATAAGATTTAATGTGGTCAATAGTTTTACCTAGATCCGTGTATTTGGTCCAAAAGAAATGCCGGAGTCCCCCATAGCTCAACTGAAATGGGGGCTCGGTCCTTTTCCTCAGTGAGGCTCCTTTCTGTAAAGACAAAGCTGCGTGCTCCGAATGCCGATAGGTAATGAATCCATATTTCTCTCCCCTAAGAAAGAAAACGAGAAGGTTAATCCCTGGAACGGATTGTTCCTGAGCATTTGGAGGAAATGAAAACCAAAAACTTTAAAATGTTATACCAGAACGTTATATCAAATTTCATTCAGGAAGCTTTGTATATTTCTATTTATCATTCATTTCCATGCATTATTTCTAAAGAGGGCTAGGCCGGCAGATACAAAAGACAGGTTTTAGCTTCAGAAAAGAAGAAAGAGCATTAATACAGTAGGTGGCTTACCTGCTTTTGCTAAGGACACAGCATTCGGTGATTTCTCCAAACACTTCAAACCTTCTCTTCAGCTCATTAGCACTGATGCTGTTGGAAAGGTTTCTGATGTAGATCATCCGCCCTTCACCCTACAAATTGCACAGAACATGACTGCAATCGCTCAAGTAGTAAGATGCTTGTTGCTACTGTACTAAAGGATGCATTAGCAGAATTCTCTTTAATCTTTAATTTTACATACATATATTTATGGGCTTTATATACACATTGCAGTCAAATCTTTATACAGCACCCTTCCAGCTAAATCTAGAATTTCCCTCTCGAATATTAATACTGAGAATAAACTCTGTCCATTTTTCCTAACAGAACAGGAAAAATAGAAATGCTCTATTAAAGGAGAAGGAAAGCTACTGAAGCAGTTTGTTAACAATAGATTAGCTACAATAGTGCAAGCTATAACACTATATTTATTCTGCAGAATGCTTTACCGTACCGGAGTAAACAGCTTTGTTTAGGAAACTGTTTGTTTAAGATATCAGCTGCCATATAAGCTTTGCTGTGACATCATTTCCTGCCTGAGTCTCCCTGCTCACTCATAGCTTTGGGATCAGATTACAGCAGGGAGGGGAGGAGCAAACTAAGCAAAAGCTGAAAACAGGAAGTCTGATAGAGAAGCCCATGTGTACACACTAGAAGGAAAGAAATGCAGTGTTTCTTTTGACAGAAGACTCTGAGCAGCATTACTTTGAGGGTTTACGGGTATATTTATATAGACCTTTCTGATAAAGGTTACTTTATTTTAACCTTTCCTTCTCCTTTAATACAGGAATTACTTTCTGTCTGTAGGGCTTTTGAGGCCACAACTCAGAACAAGCTACAATTCAAGATAAAGCTACAATTATTGCAAATGAATACCTTCCAAGACTTGACATAAGGAACAGAAACCAAATATGTCTGTAATAAGAGATCTGATAACTAAACAATTAAAAACTTTCTTACAAATCTGTTAACCTTCTGCACCAGCAGGTGAAAATATATTGGTGCAAATTAATGGTGGTTTTGGCTAAAAAACACCAGTAGTTGTGACTGATGCTATCCGCTATTGCTAGTAATTTCCCCACTGACACTTGTGGGGATTGCTGTGCCTGCAAGTAGTTTCTATGCCACTATTATCATTGTGTGTGCTTTCAGGAAATCACTGTGGGTATAGCCGGACACTCTAGGGCAACATGTGATGTTTTCAATTGCATTTATAGCATTAGTGAATGCATTCTGAACTCCGCTTTGGAATAAACCAATGTTGCATTGCTGCATTTTCTCAGAGTATAAGAACAACAAATAGATTATATTGAAATATCCTACTTATTTCCTTACTTATGTGCACATATCCGATTACAGTATATTTGTATATTATATGCAGTACTGCATTATGCTAGTGGTATAAAGCCTATAAGAAAAAGACTGTTCAAAATTTAATGAAATATAAAGCATTATTAAGGAGCTGATGGTGCTACAAGGTTCTCTTTATTGCAAATCAAATGTGTTTCATTTTAAAACACATCGTAGCCCATTTAAATTAGTATCACTTCTGGCTGAGAACTTGCCTTGAAAATACATTATACAAATACAATATACTGGAAACACACACTCTCCATACTATGCGCTTTACAATAAAAATGCAATAAAATGGTCAGTAACTGAATATGAAATGTATAATGTATATAATTCTATGGATGCCGACATCTTGCACTTGCAGCACTACAGACACTGAGGAATAAATTAGGAAATGCTAGAGCTATGTTGTGCTTCTCTTAAAGGCCTCATGTTCAGCAGTATATATATGGTGCTAGTAGTTGGAAATGGAGGTTAGACTTAATGAACAGTCAAAGAGAATACATAGGGGCCACACGCAATATGGCTGTCTTTCTGTTGTTCGGATTGTTTGTGAAATCAAAACAACAGGAAGGGAAGATGAGCTGTGGCTCCTCTTCACTTCCACTTCTCCAGCTTCACACCTAGCAAAATCCGATAGTATAAGAGAAGTTGCACTTGCACTGCTGGGGCTACATAAACGGAATTATAAATGTAAATATGCTCATGGGACAAGACTTACCACTGCCTTTTCTCTTTTCCTTTGAATCTGCCTTTGGCTCGGCTGCCGGCTGCCTTGGTGTTCGTTTCTCTCATGTCTGTGTAATAAAAGATAATTTTCAAATTAATTAATTTTTTTTTTTTTTTGGAAGTTCATTGCCCTAAACCATATGCGCATTGCTGTTGTTGCCATTAACCTCAGGCTGGCCCTGTTCTTTATATTCCAATGGAAACTAAAATGAGATTTTAAAAAGGAACGGACATCCCGCTGTGCAGATTTGTGAGCACATTTTATCCTCAATGTAGGAAACTGCATAGCCTGCCTTTTCATTTCTTTATACTAGGCTGAATCACAAATATTTGCCGGGTAAGCACAATTAGGATATTATCCAAAGCAAGAGAATGGGAACATTTAACGGCCATTTGCTTTCAGCATGTGCAAAAGCAAGTCTGCAACTCAAGACAGAAAGCAATTATTAAAAAGCCTGTGCACATTTCTTTGATACAGGCAAATTATATTACTGGCATCAACTCTAATATCAAAGTGTAGAAACAAAAAGAGAGGCACACAGCAGTGGTGTTCCTCGTCTTTCGTATAAAGTGCTAAGGTCCTACAGCGCTACAAAATAAGTTGTCACTATAGAAATACATGTTAATAATAGAGGGTTTGTTTGTTTGTATGGTTGAGAGGAAATGGCCTTCATTAAGGTAGGCAGATGGGAGAATCACAGGCTCCTGGAAGGAGGCAGCTAGATTAGCCCTCTTTGGACTCTACCCAGTGGATTGGGGCGGTGCAGGAGGCCTCAGAAATGAGAAGAAGAGGAGAGTCGAGGTAAAACAGCACCTCAGTGGTAGATATATGAGAGGAACCCTGTGAATAAGGACATTCCTGAGAAATGGTGCATCTTGTTATCTTTTTAGTATTAATGTAATTTACCTAAAACCTAGAGTTCCATAATTACACACTGTATTGGATTTTATTAAGGGTTTGTTTCTTACAATTCAAAACTGCTTAGCCATACAGGTCTTTGTATTATTTTCAGTAATATTAATACTTAAGGTTAGAGAGAAATGTTTGGTGCTGACAAAGGCCCTCTTCTTGGTAAAGTCTTTAGATGCAATATACTGTTCTGAAAGTACATCATCTGCATGTCATCACTGAACTATGCACTCACTTTACTCCATGTTTGGTCTTTGCAAGGTAGATAAAAATGCATGCATGCACAATTAAGCAGAAGTCAATTTGTTTGGGGATTTTATGCACACAGGTAATATAATTATTTACCTTGCAAGAGCAAACATGGAGTAGCTTCAATTTCACTATTTGCCATTTAGTTCAAGAAATAACAAAAAAAAAAAAAACATTTAGCTTATTCATTGATTTTGTGTTGAACAAGGGGTTATACTATGATCTTTAAGTTGGTTTACCAGTCCAGCAAGACCTACCTGAAAACCCTTGGTCTGTCTCTTGAGCTGTGCTGCAAGGAACGAGGGCTCATCCGGTTCAGAGGGTGGTGCTGAAACTTAGGTTTGGAAGAGGAATTCTTCTCTAAACATATTTTGCTTCTAAGAGGAGAAAAGCAAACATCATCCTCTACAGGTGAGTTGCATTCACTACCGCTGTCATCAAAGACAGAGTCATATTGAGGGCTGTTATAAAGTGTGTCACTTTCATCTTTAAGGTTCTGATCAGGAAAACCAAAGTGCTTTGTGAGGCTTGCTCGTATTTCATGGTCTTTTAACAGTTTGCTATCCTCTTTGAGAGTCTCTTCTGTCTTTTTCTCTGCCCTCCTCTGCAGCACTGGAAGAAATGTGTGCTTGGGCTTTGTCTCTACACAACTTGGCAGAGCTAAAGACCTGATTATTTTTCTTGGAAATGCAGTCTCACTTTTCCTGACCTGGCAATAGTCATGGTCACCAAAAGACCTGGAAAATGGCCTTTTTGTGCCCTGTGATTCAGCTCGAGCAGGAGGGTCTGAGGTTCTACTTAAATAAGCAAATAGCTCAGTTCTCTCTGGATGTTTCTTTGCTGTTTTTTTGTTTATCGACTGATGCTCTTCGGTCACCTCCACTTTGCGTTGAGTGCTGATTACAGGTACACTTTTCAAAGGTTCAGGCTTGTACAGATCCTCTTCTGTGGGCTTGTATGGTGGGGTGGTGGGTGGAGTCAAACCTTGAAAAAGAAAAAAAAACATTTTGCCAAAAAAACAACTTAAATGGAATATGTAGCCCTGTTTATAAGCAGTGTGTTTATTAATTATATTGTTCTATAAATGCTGTATATACAGTAAGTATATGTATATAGGCATAGAAAGTCTGATACATCTGTATATGGTTGTTTGTGTGGAAGCTGCCATGTGCTTTAACATTACTACACATTTTAAAGAATATATATAGAACAGGACACTGCAAGCAATATTGACACACAATTTGGTGGCTGAAAGCCTGCTTGCTAAAAGCTGACATTTTGCACTGAACATGCCATCTCACACTCTCTCCCCCACTTACACACGCTCTTAATGAGTAGAGAAAGTCTGCACCCTATCAAAGGCCACTTGAATGACAGAGATAAATTACCTGCAGTGCCGCAGAGCTCGACTGTAAGAGCTTGCTCAAAATTCCCACTCTCAAATGCTGAATCACTGCAAAAATAATGGCAAACATAACCATGGTAAATGTGTTAGCATTGGAAAGTGTAGCAATGTTCATGCACAGCACAAAAGGGGGGACAATCTGCCTGGGACTAATGCAATAAGACGCAAGTGTAAATTACTTCCACAGCCCACAAGGTGTCAGTCTCATAGTCCCTTAGCTCTCACTGTGCATTGTTCTTTTTATAGAGTACTTTTTAAAAGGTAGCAAGTACAGGCTGTTCCCTTAGGACTCAGTGTTCTCTCTGTGCCATTAGCAGATGGATATGCAGCAGAAAATGGCCACAGACAAATGCCTGATGCAGTGAAAATGACTGATGCAGTAAATATCTCTCTTTCCAAATAACTTGTGCCAACACAGCTATTCGTGTTGCAGCTTTCATTGGCAAAGGCATCTTTGTCTGGTCAGCTGCATCTTTTAGCTGGTCTGCTGCAGTTAGAATAAAGCAAGTAGACGTCTTATTGGATTGCTGTGGGTTACTACACTGGGACACAGCTGCATACCCTCCAAACACTCCAAACTCTCATTTTGCCTATATCTTTATTTTACAAAGAAAAGTACTATGTAAAGTGGGTATGCATGGGTGCCAAGCAAATGTGGCAATGACTGCACCGGGGTCTAGATGTGCTGTTATAAAATATGTAGGACAGCAACACTCCAGCAATTTCTAGCTAAAGCTCTAGTAAAATCATATTACAAGACAAAGATGTGTAAGCAAGTCCCCCCATTATAGTGTAAATTATATATGAATATATAAAAGCAGGAAATTCTTACTTTTGTGATGGGAGAGGACAACTGGAAGTATCTGTAAAGAGAGAGTAAATGTAGTAAATAATCAATACATTTATAGTTAAATATATCTAGTACTTTATGCCCCATGTCTATCCCAGTATTTCATAAAAGCAAAAGTAATCATTTAGAAGCCCCAGATGTATTGCTGGCTTTCTTTACCAGGGAGCATTATGCATTTCCCCCCACTGGGTGGCACTGAGGAATGCAGTTATCAGCTGCCAGTGGCACTGAAGTGGAATGCATAGCATTATGTATTATATGCGCCAAAAGCATTTTTAACCCATTAAAACAAATGCCGCTGCACAAATGCTTAAAAACACAACCAAAATAAACGCTCATGAGTATGCATCGGTGTTCAGAAACCTTACAGAGATTGTTAGTCCTTGCACCAGTGGAGCAACACACACAAGGGTCCATTTTATCAGCATGTCTATGTTTTTGTTTTTGGAGTGTGGGAGGGAACCAGAGTATCCAGAGCAGTGATCCCCAACCAGTAGCTCGTGAGCAACATGTTGCTCACCAACCCCTTTGATGTTGCTCCCAGTGGCCTCAAAGAAGCTGCTTGTTTTTGAATTCCAGTGTTGGAGGCAACTTTTGGTTGTATAAAAACCAGGTGTCCTGCCAAACAGCGCCTCAATGTAGGTTGACAATCCACACAGGGGCTACCAAATGGCCAATCACAGCACTTATTTGGCACCCCAAGAACATTCTTCTTGCTAGTGTTGCTCTCCAACTCCTTTTACTTCTGAGTGTTGCTCACGGGTTCAAAAGGTTGGGGATCCCTGATCCAGAGGATACCCAAACACATTGATCCCCAACCTTGTGAGCAGCATGTTGCTCACCAGCCCCTTTGATGTTGCTCCCAGTGGCATCAAGGCAGGTGCTTATTTTTAAATTCCTGGTTTGGGGGCAAGTATGGGTTGTATAAAAACCAGGCGTACTGCCAAACAGTGTCCTGTAGGCTGCCTGTTCACATAGGGGCTACCACTAGTCAATCACAGCCCATATTTGGCATGTTGGTTGCTCTCCAACATTTATTTACATTTGATTGTGACTCAGGGGTAAAAAAAAAAGGTTGGGGATCCCTGTCCAAAAACAAGGAGAGCATGCAGACTCCAACAATGTTCTGGTTAGGACTGCAAAGCAGAAGTGCTAAACTCTGAGCAACCATGATAAACACTACTAATCTGGCCAAGTTGTTTGGAACTTAATTCATGCCTTGCAGACCTTTAATTATGTGCAAATGAATATATAGCCAAGTGATACATTGATTCAGTCTTTAAGGACCCACAGTAGTCTGGGGAGGCATTTAGCTGAAGAGCAGATTTTGGGGTGCTATATTGCTGTTATTGTTATGAGCTAAGGAAGGTCAGACTAAATGTTGGCGCTTTGCCTCAAAAAGTCTCACAATCACTGCTTTACATTGGTATAAACAGAAATTACACAGCAAAGAACATTCATGTTATTCATGTGTGCACTGATATGCATTATAGGGAATTGCCATATTAGCAGAGGCTGAACCAAAACTTGACTTATCCATTATCTCAAAGCCAGTCAACATCTGTTGTTGCAATAGTGTGTGGTTAGGGTTCAGCAACACTGCTTTAGGTACTACATTATGCCCATGACATGTACTTGCAATAAGGAGGATGTTTTGCGATGGTTATCTGCAGAGAAAACCTCCCCAGCGGACACCACATTAAATGAAAAAAAAAATGTTGATATAGGATTTAGTTTGTGTAAAATACATGCTATTAAATGATATGTAAATTCTATAAAAATACAACACTGCTGTACAGTCCAAGACTTGCAGTTTCAATAGACAAAAACTGCAACCAAAGGGATCACTGCTGATTCTTAATTATGATGTGAACATCGTATTCCATTAAACAGAGTGACCTAATTTTGATCCTTAATCAATAAAATATACAGCAATGCCTTTCTTATTAAATCCTACCTCTGGGTTGGAGTTGCTCGATAACACTGTCAATCTGTGCTTCATCCAGATCCCTTTCTTGTAAGAATTTATCCAAGGGATCCAGTAATCCTCCCACTTCCACTTCTGCCACCTCTCCTTCATCCCCAAAAGATTCGGTGGTCAAGCAAAAGTCTTCTGTTGCTGACAAGAAGTCTAGGTCAGCAGGATCATGTGCCACACGTGATACTGGGGAGGACTCGTCATCATCAAAAAACCAATCACTGAACCCTGCATTCAGCCTGTTTGACCTCCTAATTGAATATAGAGAGATTTCTGGTTTCTGGGCTGTTTTAACAGTTACATTTTCCTGAGCAGTATTTGCAGATTTCTCCCAATCTAGTTCATCTTTCTTTGTATTCCCCCATGTCATATTACTGCCACAAGAATCAGAAAAAGCTGCATATACAGGTTGTGCCAGACGGTATGGTTTGCTCACATCCCCGCAGATGTCCTTTGCTAGCAGTTCTTTTAATATAGAAAGCCTTGCACCTGCTGGCTTTGTCCATTTGTTTTTACTAGCCGGGGGGCAGCTTACCTTGGCACTTCTGGAATCTAACGGTTTGCCTTGATTAGGACAGGAGTACGTTTGACGAGTGGATTCCAATTTAGGTCTCTTAATGAGACTGTTACAATGCTGGTGTTTCTCATTAGTGAGGTGTTTTTTTACTGGAAGGCAGTAAGTGTGCATATACCGAATAAGGTCCACAACTGCACGCTTCTCCTTTTCACAAGTAAACTGTGGTTTCTGCTCTTCTGGGGGAGGTGTAAGTAAAGTGTCCAATGCATCATCCTCACTATGCTCCGCTTCTTCATTTGAGTCACTGTCTTCTTCCTTTGTACACTCCTGGCCATTATTCCTGGAAAAAGAGGTGGCCTGTGGACCGCATGGAGTGGACACCAAATGCCTATGCAACTCTGCACAGCTTCGGTTCTGAGCTTGGGGAAACCCAGATGGCCTGTCTGTTGAGCTCTCCACCTGTAGATTTTAAGCATTGGAATCAGTGTGTGAGTATACCCACTTCCTATTTACTCATTAATGGGGTGGTTCACCTTTAAGTAAACATTTGTATGTTCTAGAATACTCAATTCGTAGCAACTTTGCCATTGGTTTTTATTTTTTAAAGTTATTTATTTATTTTTTTTTTTTTTAATATTTGCCTTCCTCTTCTGCCTCTTTCCAGCTTTCGCATGGGGGTCACTGATCCCTCTGCAAGGCAGCAATTGAACGGTTATTGCTACTTTTTTTATTACTTACCTTTGTTCTGTTCTAATAAATTGTTTAAACCACTGCCTGGTTGCTAGGGTAAATTGTACCCCAGCAAAAAAAAAAAAACATTAAAAAATTAAAACCAATTGCAACTTGTTATAGAATATCTACATTATTCAAAAATTTTCATTTAAAGGTGAACTGCCCTTTTAAACATAACATAAAAAGGTGTTTCATTGACACTACAAATAAAATACATATTATATATTTGACAGTGCAATAGATAGGGAATGCAGAAGGAACTATCCTTTCGCCCTTAAAGGCACATAAGATCAAATATTGAGGACTAGACTGTTACGGAACAAAAGCTTATATCCATCATTTCTGCAATGTTGTATAATCCAGTGCCATTCTTGGTAATTAATTTATTTCCATAATCACATATATAATTCAACAAGTTAATCATAGTAACCCTGAAGGAGGTACTCAAAAATAACATTAATAAAATAAAAAGCAGACATAGGTACCTTAGAGTAAGTCCGCTGTAGGCGGAATTTAGAACTTCCCTGACGCCGAGTATTCCCATCCTTTTGGGCATTAGCAGCAATGGGTGTCTGTGCTGGAGAAAGCAGCAACTTCTTAAGCTGGGAGAAATAAAGGGAAGACACATCAGAGTCCAAACATATAAAACACAAGAAGTATAAATCACACACATATACAAACACCCATTATTATATGTAAAGAAAGAGATCTATCGACCGCTTTTTCAAAGCAACTTCATTAATTCAGCATAGAAATGTTAAAGCCAAAGATGATTCACTTATATAATCCATTTCATTATAAAAGGCACAGAATTATAATGGTGCTTCTATACCTAAACAGCAAAGGTTTATTTTTTCTAAATAATATCTTAATATAGGCTATAGGTAAAGTTTAGAGCGGAGCTTAAATTTATGGAAATTGTCCAGATATCTGAATAATGTCCTTCTATGCAACAACCATGCAGGCAATGTTAGTGTTCGGTGAATCAGTGTACCTTGCCAGACCCTTACTAGATCCAGCAAGACCAATTTTGTTAATGACTTGTAAGAATAATGTATGCACTGAATGAAAAGCCAATAGCAATAAGCCACTCAGAACACCATTTGCTAAAATGCCACCTGCCAGTACAGTTCTACAGCACCTGCAGAACTTCTCATGTATAACAGAATTATGCAATAAAACCTTCCTCAGTCTTCTACATTCCAGCTCATCCAATACCTAATCTCAATACAATAGTGGAGTGCCTAGATGGACTCAATCTTTGGACCCTAAGAGAAACATTCTGTAGACGCTTCACCAAGGCAGAAACAATAAGGTTGGTCACATGAACAAGGCCTGAATGGCAGAAACAGAAGATCTAGCCATGGCTAGGGCTAAGTTGCATGGATGATGGAAGTGATATAGATATAAACCCAAGAGAATTTGGACCATTCTTGGGCTCTAGTTTGAGGCATTATATAATCTGGGGTTTGTTTATCTGAGCAAACTTTTCTATTGGTTATTTGGTAGGTGCAGGGTACTGTGCTGATCTGGTTTCTAATGGGTTATAAATTATAGTGAGAGAAAGGGGAATTTAGCATCTACTGTACAACAAAGACTAGACATGACAAATGTAAGGTTTCTATGTATCTAGCACAATGCTAAGTCTAAGCTAATCATTGGCATAAACATGCAGGTTACATACGAGGGCTGTCTTAGAACATAGAAAGGTATCAGAGCAAGAAGGGCCCTCACAGAGAGCCAGACATCATGATTTTGTACTGCAAGCTTGGATTGCTTTTTTTTTTTTTTTTTTTTTTTTTTTTTTTTTTTTTTTTTTTTTTTTTAATCCTGGAACACAAAATCATTTTTGGAATCCAGTAATAGTATATTAAAATTTCCATGGATTCTACAAGTGTACTGTAATCAGGGTCTTAAAGAATGTGCATTTTTCTTCTATAAATTTACAAAGAACATATTCTTCTCCAGTTGGTATACCAAACAACAACACAAGGAAGAAGTGCTCAGTAAAGTCAAGGCAGGTCCACAAGCATGCAATGGGAAAGGATTGTTTAACCCACTTATTTCCTTGTTTGTATCTGTCAATCTGCATTGACCTATCTTGTCTTTTCCAAAGGCTGCACTGGAGCAAGCTAATGGTTTGTCTTACACAACTCAATAACATAATCTAATAGCTGCACACATCCATTTGATAAACTAATCATCTTCACAAACTTGCCGGTATGGGTGAAATAACAGTAGCGCTATCAAAAGCTGTGCCATCAGCAAACTGAGTGTTACAGTAACATGGGAAACATTACGGATACAGTTAACTGATCGTGGCCAAAGGGGATATCGACCTAAAATGTAAACATTTGTATAATGATTCTGCGCCTTGCAATGAACTAAATGCAGAATGTACCTGTCATGCTTACTTATGGCAATTGCTGAATCCTGATAAATTACATATCTGAATGCTCCTTCTCTTGGAGGGGGCTTCTAAATTTACAGGAGCGAACCCACTGCTTTCAATCAATATGTTCTTTACAATGATCAGAAAGAATGAATTAGGCAAACGTCCCAATTACTAATAAACACCCTAAGCACTTCCAAAGTGGCATTCTGTTCTTAGTATTTCCAAGAAGCGCGGACTTAACATTAACTGATTTTATTGCTCCTTCAAACATTTTGGCCCTTATTTGTGAATAATTATTGCAATAAAGGCAGCCACATTGATAAGATTAGACGTGGTACGTGTGGTTTTAGTTAGGATTGTAAAACATAGGTTTGAAATTAAGGTTTCTATAACTTTTAAGACTCTGGTGTCTGGGGATTAATCTTAAATCATAAGAATTCAGCCTAACCTTATGATAAAGTCCCTATACCCATACACATCACTTCAACATACAAATTTAAAATAAAGTGTTGTGATTTCAGCCCCCAAAAAATATATTTGTATTTGGTCACCCTGTATAAATATATAGAAACATTAAAATTATACATACAACATATGGATGAGTTTTGTATATTTTTTAAAGCCTTAAATGAAAAAATTCAGACCTTTGTTGCCTATCATACCCATGCAGGCGGCTATTCAGGGCCTCATCCATTTCCACCTTAAACAGTAGGAAGTGGTTCTTACTATAGACAGCTCATCTTCACTTTCGGGGCTCATTGGGAGTTCAGCTAGGCTGGGTTTTGGTGAGAGGACAGGTAATGGGCAGACGTTCTCATCTCCCGAAGATACGAAGGCAGAGAGGCTGATATCATCATCATGAATATCATCCAGTGTCTGTGTAAGTGCCGCCAATAAGGCCTCATTTTCACTGTCTATGATCTAAAAAAAAAAGAAATAAAAAAAAAGCATATGTTAGTATTCTGGCTAATTCATTTATTTTAAAAAGAAATTGCTTGGCTTCTATGAAATCATTTGCAAAGGAAGTTCTTAATGGTCCTTGGTTACTGCATAACTAATAAATTAAAAAAGTGAGATGTATACAAAGTATATAAAATATATATGCCCAGAATCTTTGCCATTCTGAGTCCTATACACAATGTGTTACTTTCTAGAGACATATCAGTTGATCATGCCTACATGAACTCATTAGTATTCATTATTAACCTTAACGATGAACACTAATGAGTTAACCTTGGCATGCCCATTCTATGGCCCTGTTAATGTAAAACCCCAGTAATTTCTGTTAAGCCTAAATACATATAATGCATTTATATACCAGATTTTATAATTCATATTGTGGACAAATTCCTACATCGTTCTGTGAAATTATTGACATGGGAATGGTACTTTGCAAGCACAAGGACAGTTTTTATTGGCTGGTGACACAAGATGTTTTCTACAGAAGTATATTAGCACAAGATAGATCACTCATATTGGCAATGAAACAAGAAGGGAACTTAGGTTTCATGTTTATCACTCATGTCTTCCAAGTTTATGTCTCCCAGGTCTCTACTGGATAGATGGTCTTAAAGCTGGCTCTGACGTTAGAATATTGAAATAGAATCGATTGATTATTCCATTAAGAGGAAAGATTTTGCTTTTGTAAATCGGTCAAGGCAATGTTATTCAAAATCTGTTTTTTTAGATTAGATTACATTTACTAGGCATAAAATGAGTTTAACCTGAGTTATATGCCCCTTCCTGCACAACACTTGAAAATACACCTTGAGCCAACAGACACCAGATTAGAGTTTGACATATAAAGTAAAGTATAAAGTTCCAATAAACATAAACAAAACTTTATTAAAATACCTGAAACAACTCTGAGTCGTCAGTGCTGTACTGGCTAGATTCATTTTCCGAGTGATCGTTATACCACTGCAGCTCATTAAAGCAAGTGTTAGAGTCAAAATCACTCGCATCCAACTGAGACAGATCAATCTCAGGGAAGTCCAATGAAAGAGGTTCCACACCAGGTACCTGCAAGACAGATCAAAAACACACACTGATGACAAATAAAGTACAGAGAGCCCTTACAATTAAATACATCATTTATATGTGGCCAACAGCAATACAGAGTGCTAGCTTTTTGTTTGCTCTATGTATTTTGAAGTCAGCATTATTTCTTTTATTCTGAATATTAATACGGACGCTGTAGATTAAAGTGAGTACTCCCATATTCAGAAGCAGTTCCGTAGTAGGTTATAATAGAGTTTTAAAAATAGGTGCAGTTAAGGGACTGTGAACATGTAACATCAACATTTTATTAAACAATGGTCAGCATTTAATAAGTAGGTCACCTGCAGCAGCAACAGCCCTTTTAAAAACCCTTTTGCTAGCACATTTCTGTAGGTTTTTACACTGGTTATTAGTTTTTAGCAGATGTTCAGAATATCTGGATCTGGGACATATGGTTCAGAACATATGGATCCATATGGATATGGCTTGGACAAATGCAAATCCCTTCCACTGTGCATCTGCAATAAAACCAGAGGGGTTCATTCTGTTTCCCCAGCTAACAGTATAAAATGTATCATGTTTTTATGGATTTGAAAACCAATTTGATTTTGTGGATAACTGTAAAGGAGGAAAGAAAAGCCTGAGAATCAATCAAAATTGGGTTTGTCTGTGCACATTAGACTGCACAACAGAGGATTCACCAGACAATAATAAATCAGTTCAATAAAGATGATCAGATTAAACACCCATTAGGACATGTTTTCATTACTTTGATTAAACAGATGTTTCACATGGGAATATACATTTTACCATTTCTCATCTTTCAAAATTCAGAGTTTAATGGAGAAGCAGCACTGGAACATACATTAGCCAATTCCATTGTTAAACACCCCCTGCCTGTTGGTCTGAGAACTAGAGGCAGCTTTCTACTTAGAGATGAACTCTATGCATACTGTATAAAGTGTGGAGCTCCATCTAGCATTTTTTACAGAAAGTTCTTCCGTAATTAGGGTTTTGCCTTATATCGCCTATTTATGGTTTTTTTTTTACAGTGAGAGCTATGGAGATGTGGCATTCTCTCCCTGAATCGTACAAGCTGATACAAGGTGGTAGACGGGGAGATTAGTCACCCAGCGACAAATCTTCTTTAGTGCGGGTGACTAGTCCACCCAAAATGCCTACCAGATGGCAAAAATACGAATTCCTTGTGAGGCAACTTAGGAAATCGATCCATATGCAATCCCACTGCATATCCCACTAATCTCCCCATATGCCACCACCATAAGAAGGGGTTGGATGGCTTTTAAGCAAGTGAGGGAATGGAAGATAGTTCATAGTACAAGTTGATCCAGGGACTGGTCCAATTGCCATCTTGGAGTCAGGAATTAATTATTTTCCCTCTGAGGCAAACTGGAGAAGCTTCAGAAGCTTTTTTTTGCCTTCCTATGGATCAACTAGCAGTTAGGTAAGTTATACGTAGACTTAAACGGTTGAACATGATGGCCATGTGTCTTTTTTTTCAACCTAACCTACTATGTTACTATGGAGGGTGGTAAATTAACCTTCGCATAGTGTGAATACATTTACTTTACCTTTGTACAGAATATAATGCAGGGGCTTTATTTATACATACACTACCACCATACCGTGTAATAGCCTACACAACAGTGGGCTGACTGAGTATTTAAGAAAAAAATAACTCAACTGAGACTTTGGCCAGGCTGAGAGCTATAAAGAAACCCTCGAGGGTGACTTTCAGCCCATGGGCCTCCTGGTGTATAGCCTAGACATAATAAAAAGGCAGAGGCATATATTATGTTTTCCTTCATTGTATAGTTAATGTTAGGTTACAAATGCTACAATGAATGTAATATTGATGTATGGTGTGTTTGTTCAGGTCCTAGTGCCTCTCTTTCATTAGCCCTCACTGCAAAAGGAAGCAGGCAGTCTTGACATCAAAGGGGTTAAGCTTTATTCTACTACTAACAAGGGGAAAATGTTGATCAAGCAGTGTTTTGTGGATCATGTGATGTGCGGAGGAGATGGTTGGAGTGCGTAGGACTTAACTGCATGCTCTGGGAACATAGCTAAATATATCACTGTAATTACACTAAGCAGCTGGTACCTACAGTGATGCTTTCTTCTTCACTCTCACTGATAGCTGGCACTGCCTAAAGCTGGAGAGAACGGATAGACTGGCCAAGACCTACAAACATGATTGCAGTTTGGGTTGGCTACATTTATTGCTAAGCCTCTGCAAATGGGGGACACCCCCAAATTCTGCTTTGTTATTTGGATTTATATATAATCGAAGAGCAATGTACACTCTCAGGTCTTAGAAAGTGAAAAATATTTATTAAAAAGAACGGACGTTTCAGATAGCACTCTAGTGTGTGTGTGAGTGTGTTCTGTCTACAGATAAATCGGTGGTTAAATCCAATTTTTAAAAAAAGTCAATAATAGGATAGGAAGCCATATGTTTATGTAATACGTGTGTGGGTCTTTTGAGTTCAGAAAAAAAAAAATAGAGCTAAAACTGGTCTGGTCACCACAAACTAAGCCCATGGATTTCAAAGCAGCTGTGCCTTTCATGACGCATTATAATCAATTAAAAAAAAAAAAAAGACCTAATCACTAACAATTGAAGTCATTGTTTCAGGGGCTCCACTGACGTGAGCAGATTGTTTAGAAGAAACTGACAACTTATCCATTACCTTTCAGAGTTCCCAATAGCTTTTAGCCTCCATTTAATGTTCTATAGGCATAAATATGTAAGTTCAGAATGCTCTTATAAAAGATATATAGAAAAAGCTATATTCATATAGCAAAGCATTTTCTTGAATTCTGCAGCCCTGGTAGCTCTGAATGTTCTCTTTGTAAGAATCCCCCACTCAGCTCAATTATAACCCCAAAATAGGCATCTAAATATATCTTTGCTGCTTTTGTTCAAACCGTGACGAACCTTTCACACATGAATAAAAGATTGGGAAAAAAAAAAATATCCTCGTATGAGGGGGTTTAGATCACATGGTAGTCACAGGAAATACAAAATGGTGTTGTATTCCACTTACTACAGACAAGTGGAATTTAAGCTGTGACAATTTGAGAAAACGAAATTGCTATTATATCAATTACTATTTTCATTTCATACTCATTGTTTTCGCCCCGTGTCTATAGATTGCACATATGTAACCAAAACACAATATAGCTATTAAACAAATGTAATGATCATGAAACTCTGAATGTTCCCTTTGGATAAATGCCCATTCATTTCATGGTGTTCCAATTAGTTCCTTGAAAATGAAAGTCAGCTGAACTTTGTACCAGTTTCTGAAAGGAGTTGTACAACTGCTAATCATTATATGATGCAATGTCATGCCAGTCAGATCCAGGCTCAAAATCAATAATTCATCTTTTTTAATTATCCGTTTATTGAATACATAAATTCAGTGTCCCAATCTCCAGGTTCCTTGTCCCACTTTACAGTGGTACTCTAGGGTCACAGCTCAAGTCCATAAAAAGATCTGAGCAGGGGTGTAACTAGAGAGGAAGCAGACCCTGGGGCTGCAGGGGGGACCAGGAGGCATAGAGGCCCTAATTAATGAGCAATTTCAACATATATTGGTAAAACAGGACAACCTCTGTTGGGGGCCCTAAAATGAATTTGCTATGGCCCTGCAACATCTAGTTATGCCACTGGATCCGAGTTTTCTTCTTGATGGACAACAGTGGAAAAATTAGTTATGAAACTGTATGGCCAAAACTAACAATAATTTTAGTACAAATGTATTGCAAGCAGGAAGCTAAATGAAGATAGTAGCAATACAGATTGACAGCCTTTGTGCATTATCAGGGTAAGTCTTGGGAATTTTTATTTTTTTTACCAACTTTGCTAAAAACTAGGGATGCACCGAATCCACTATTTGGGATTCGGCCATATCCTTCATGAAAGCTTCTTCCAAAAACGCAATACAAATTTGCATATGCAAATTAGTGAGAGGAAGGTAAAAAAAAGTGGAAAAAAAACAAAACATTTTTTTAATTCCTTGTTTTGTGACAAAAAGTTACACGTGTTCCCTTCCCGCCACTAATTTGCATAATCCTGGCCATATCACGAACCGAATCCTAGATTTGGTGCATCCCTACTAAAAACACTAACTTTTTCCACTGCCTGTCTCTCCTTTTTAAAAGCAGACCTCTGCCAAGGACAAATATAATATAACTCAACATTTGTGGTCGAAGCAGAAAAAAAAAATGATAATGTGTATTTATATGGACTTCAAATTACTATTAAAAAGAATTACTTGTTAGGTTTTCTTTATATATGAATATTGAAGGACGAGTATTCGGCTAGACTGAGGATGTAGGTTGATAAATGGATACCCTTCAGGGGGAAGTTGGCCCCCTGCTACCATTTTTGAACAGGCACTGCTGCACCAAATATGAAGGGCATTTGAAGAATACGTGGTTTCTATTGAAAATGTAACATATATTGTTTCCTTGTAGGGAATCTATACACCCCCCCACCCCAGTCCAGGCACATTCAAGGCAACTCCCTGTACCTAATTTATCTGGTATTTGATCAACATCATATTTGTAACAATTACAGAGAAAGTAAAACTTTAACAAACGGCTGATTATCCACCTACAGCTGTTGAACAAAAACTCCCTTTGGCTGGGAGGTCTTTCTGTTAGTTTTAGTTGCTAAGCCCTGCTTTTATATGTAGAATGTGTGGTTTGATTTCTTTAGAAAGAAACCTTAGCTCACAATTCTTTGTCAGTTTTCCTATTCAAGCTTGAACAGAAACTCTCCTTTTTCTTACTCCCCACAGTCCCCACCGATGCCACCACCAGGCTCCAGGTCTTTGCTGGTTTTGGAAAAGAGGTCAAGAGCTGTGGTCCTGGGTTATTGTTTATAACCCTTAAATCTGACTCCCACTGATCATCAATCACATTTACAAGAAAGATTCTTTGAAAGGATTAAATACTGCACTGAGGACAATGGTTAGGGCATGGTCAAGGAAAAGGGGATGTGCAGTTATATAGTCCTTAGTGAGAGAGAAGAGATCAACTTCTAGATAAAGCTACAAACCTAGGTAACATACTACTTGCATTTTGTAAACCAAGGTGAATTTTATTTACACTGCTCATTTCCCAGAAAAATTAAAAATGCCAACTAAAAAGATAATATATAACCAGAAAGCAGAGTATTACTCTGTCATATGTCACTTTGCAATAAATCAAGGCTTTTATTTCAGCACAACAGATGTCTTCCACCGAGGGGCCGTCTGTCCGTTTCTACCTGCACAATAGCTGGTACAACGGAAGAGCTCATCAGCAGCATTTTGTCTGCTTGCTGTGGATGGTGGGATGGACTGGGTAAAACAAAGCTTACAATAGTTATATTTCCTCTGGTCCTTCCTGCAAAAGCAAGAACCCATTAACAGCTGTCTGAGTGTGAGTGTAAGGCTCCTATTGCACACAAGGAATAGGGGTGTTTTCACTTAGAACTCTAAATAACAGAGAGAGAAGTTAATAGGAGGAAACAGGCATATCTGTTGTCTCCCTCATCTAAAGGAAAGAGATTTACTCTAACATGAGTACTAATCCTAGTCACAGAAATGTAATGGCTAGGCCATCATCCACCATTCTTGTACAAGCAGGATGTAGCCTTATGTTTGTGCAAACCCCAAGCCTACTATGTTCCTTTTCCTCCAGTTCTTTAACTAACATGCTGAGATAAGAGACCTAATGTTCTGCTGGTTAGAGCCAGTTGAATTAGGGAACAAAAATGGCCACTGTGGATCAGAAGAGGCTGTTCTGAACAGCACTTCATTTAATGCCTGCTAGTTTTAAAACAAAATGTAAAATCATCATATCCGTAGTGGTGTGATGCAGAGCTTTGCAGAACGTCCCACTGAAAGCCTTACTAATGCAGCAGCCCACAAACCATCTGTTTGGATTTAAAGCTTACTGGATGCCCATATTACCCAGGCTGCACTCTCATTAGAAGGATGAGTAATGAGAACAGCATTAGGGTGATTTCTAATGCTAAACTTTGATCAGCGAGAGCAGAAGGGACATGCAGGTCAACCCTGCCCCATCTACCTTGCATTTCTAATACTAATATGACGTGAAGTTTAAAGGAAGCCAGCACTTTAGGATGGAATGTCTTTCTGGCAAGCTATGGTTTCTCCTACTCAATGTAACTGAATGTGCCACAGCGGGACCTGGATTTTATGATCAAGTGCTGTTCTTAGATCTACCAGGTATGTAATGGTGGCGACATACGAAGCAATCCATATATTTGACAAAACGAGCGTGTCTCGCTCCAATATGCCCACCTTGAGGTGGGCAATATCGAGCTGATCCAATCATGGGCCCTGGGGCCCAACGATCGGATCATAACGAAAGAGAATGGAAGTTCAGATTGCGGGCCCGTCAGATCGACACATGGCCGACTTTCCACCAGATATCAATCGGGGAAGCCCGTCGGAGGGCCCCATACACGGTAGCCTTTATCGGCCCATGTATGGCCACCTTAAGACCATTGCTGTTAATGGCCATTACATTCTCAGATAAGAAAGACAGAGACCGAATATTCAAAGGCCTTCCTGGCTTAGAGTCCTGCAGCAGGTCGGGTACCCACGGGATTTTGCGGTATCCTGCAGGTTGCATGTAAAAGATCCGGGTGCGGGTTGGTGGTTCTGCGGGTTGAGCCGCGGATCTTCTCCATAACGATTTTTACTCCTTTTTTCTGAACAGGTCTGCTACCGATTATGTCACTTCCGGTTTACAATGACAGCACTTCCTGATTCTTGATGGTCAGCGTGTTGCGGGTCCGGGTTGCGGATAAGGTATTGGCGGGTTGGGTTGTGTCACAGGTCCAGCGGGTAAGAATGCAGGTCGCGGGTACTGGTTTGGTACAGGTCCAAAAAAAATGGACCCGCGCAGGACTCTATCCTGGCTGTGTAGTGCTGCCACCTAGTGGCTAATATAAGAGATAGAAATATTTGTTCTGCATTTAATGCACCTGCAGCACTAAGAATATGGTAACAAACAGCTAAAGGCTCCAGCAGAAACACACAAAGTATGTATGTGTTGAGTGTTTAATACAAATATACATGTTATGTGTGTCAAAGATTTGGGTTCCACTGTTAATCTAGCATGGTTTGAAACATTTATTTAGGAAAAGCTCAAGTAACATATGCAAAAGCATGGAAATGAGTAAGGTATAGCTTGTGTGAATTTCAGTTTGGGATAAGACTTTGTAAGAATTAGCTGAAAATCAGTAAGGGACATTAAGAAGGCGATGACCCTAATGGGGGAATGTAATTAAAGCCGCAAAGAGAAAAACAATTTGCACCAATAAGAATAAAAAATGCACACTTCACAATGTAACATTGTTATTAAACTGTTATTGCATTGTGAAATATAATTTCAAAAACAACTTTTTCAGTAAGAAGTTTTATTACATTGGCTGCGCATTGGCGCAAGCTATAAATTTATCAAACTTTCTTCCACTGTTGGAAGTGGTCACTAAACAGTTTCCGGGTTTGCAAAAGCTTTATTAAATTCACGCAAAGCAAAATTTGTTCGCACAGAGGCATAACTTTTCGCATTGAGAATAGTTTTTCCGTTAATGACTTTTATTACACTCCCCCATGAGAATCTAATCTTTGAGATATTGATCAGGCCCCTAATTCCAAGGACAGAACCTGATAAATTCCAGGAATGTCTATGGTGAGTTCTTTGCCCAATCAATACTGTTGTGTGCTTAAAAAGGGGAGAGATCTTTGACTCCTTGTCTTTATTCATAATCAGAGTGCTCTACAGCAATGTACTATATGTAGCTACTGGCCTTTGTCATAGTAGTAACCTGAACAGGGCAACGCTCTACTTGGCAGCCTCATCGTTTTGCTAGTTCAATTTTGCTGGACTCTGCACTGGGGAGAGGCAAATACTTGGAGTTACTGGGAATTCAAACTGAGATTAGCAATGGCAAGAAGTTGATCCGGGCTTGTATATAGAGCAAGCTTTCCAAGAAGTATATTCCCAAAAGGATTTAGCTTTCAGTTCACAGTTTTATGACCTTGCCAGTGAGACATTAAGAAATTAAGCGCCATCACGAACTTGGCAACAAATGCCAAAAGCATTATAATACTGAACCTGAAATAACCCCACCCAAAAACACAGTTTATTCACTTTAAATGCCCATAATTTAATTGTCAGGCAATAAAATAAAAAGCATCATTTACAGTATTTAAAACCTGTTTGCTAGTGATGAACACCTTATCCCATGCAGTTGTTATTGACAGACACAACAGGTTTGTTGTATTGTCAAAATGTTGATACCATTTGTCTTAGGCAACTGGCCAGTCTGGGAAAAACTGCATGGTTGGGCATGTTCAATTCCCAGGACCTCCAAATGGGCAGCCCAACTACAGGTATATAAGTAATAAACAGCATGTTACATCCTTTTTTTTGGCTTCTATAAGTGAGAATTGGCCTTGCTTATATCTTTTAAGCACATCCCAATCAGCAGCCTGCTGTCAGGTGGCAAATGTTACATGTATACCTTAATCATTTTTCCGGCTAGGAAAGTCAGATGCCAGCTTAAACTAAATCCAACCCTCTGGGATATTGCATTAGCAATGTGCATGCTCCGTTTTAGGCTTAACCTGCAAATGATCAACAACACAAACAGCTAATGAAGGAATAAAAAAAAACAAGACATTTAATTTATACCTAAAGTGATCTTTCAATGCACTAGCAACCCCCTAATATGTCGGTCTCCATACATGTTGCCCTTTTTCACTTTTAAACCCTGATATAGCATAATCTTGCAATCAGTTCGACCCCCATATGATGATATAATCCATAGAGAACCTTTAGACAATGCTAGTGAAAGACCAACAGTTGAACAATTGCATTTTAACTTTGGCTTTCCCTAGCATTCTAAATGTGTCATTCACCTCCCCAGGTCTCAGCCATTTAATGACCTTTAGTTGTAATGTGCTGCACAGTGATATCACCCACTTCTCTGGAAGAAATCATTGGCTTCTACCCGCCTACTGGCTAGTCATTACTTTCTAATGTTGCTAAGCTAACAAATAAAAGAACACTGCAAAGCTTGGAAATGGCATTTGTCAACTTTAATGTCAGACTGCAAACACCGAAAAAAGTAAATACACCTCCTGCTGTCATACTGTATAAAATGTCACAGTGAATAGAAGTCGTTGGGGCTTTGTCTGTGTGCCAACGACAATTGAATATAGTTAGAAACACAAATGAAGCCTTTAGCTTGGAGAAAGCAGAATAGGTTCCTTCCTATACTTTATAAATATTTAATATTCATCAGGGAAGAAGTAACCCTGTGTGAGCTCAGGGGAACAGGTGCGGAAAGGCTCTGTACCGAGATATTTCCATGTAACATCAACACCAAGTGCAAATAAGCAAGGGGAGGTATTTCTTAATGTTACATTAAGGAATACATGCTGTAAATTGCAGATTAAAGGAGTGTCAGACACAAAATTGTTTTTAAAATAAAACCACCAATGGGTTTTGTGTACTTGTATGTACTGCTCCATTGCCAAGCAGCCCAGCAACCCAGCAACCAAATCAGCTGATCAACTGTCATATGAAGCAGAACTACATTTTTTTTTTGCAAATGGCACCAGAATGTCACACTTTGTGTTAAGAGCCTTCCAATACTATAACGACAAGATGCCAAATTAATGAATGCACATACCCTTGTGCATATACTTCATGCTACATATGATTGCAGAAGTAGTTTGACTGCATGCCATATTTTGATATAAAATAATAAGAAATGTGCTGCGAAAGTGGAAGATTATTTATTCCTGCCAACAGTGCAATATTAAAATTTGGCAGCTTTCAGCAAATGCTTATGGCTACCTATTTGTTTTATAACCCACAGGATGCAATTGAGGAGGAATCAGCATAAACAGTGCCTCAGTTATGGTTTATAGGTACATGCTAAAAAAAATATCAAAGACCTCTAGGAACTGGGTAGGTAACAAGTTAACCTTTTCTTCTGTCTTATGTTGGGTGGCTGAACGCATAAAACGCACAAGAGCTCATAGAAAGGCTGTCTTTCATCTCTACAAAACTTCATGAAAAGGGACGGTCGCAATTAGCACTAAAGCAATTTAGATGCAGTGACATATTTCAAAATCCACTAAATTATTAATTTAATGGTGTGTAACTTTGATATCAAGTGTCTTCAGATCAATAGGTCTGGTTTCTTTCTCTATAAGCATCCCAAATAATCCACTGACAAAGTGACTCTGGCGTAGAGAAATGTGAAGATGCATTTGGAGGCTATAAAAAGACTAGAGCACAAGTGTCCCATTTTTTTATGCACCAACTTTGCCTTTGTAAATAATGGAAAGAAAGCCAACAAAAGGAATCCTGTGCTACCACTGTAAACCAAACCTCGTATTTGTATTGACCATTGGCCCCTCATATGAGCTCTATAGCAGAGGAAATCATTGGAAACTGGTAGTCTACATTACAAGGAACAGAATAATTTTCCCATCACAAGGCTTCCCAGGAAGAGTTACAAGAATCAAGATTTAAACACTCAGTTATTCCGTGAACATTTCCCTTACATTTCCCAGTAATTAGTGGGGCTGGCACAGTAGCCTTCCCAGGCATAGGAGGCATGCAGATTCCTTTCTGTTCCCAAGAGGAAAACAGAGACGGATGCTTACGAAAGGACAAAAACATAGTTTTGCAATGTATGGATCTTTTATGGCATGTTCTTGGATTGTCACTTCACACAAATATTTATCGTAAAGAATAAAAAAAGGGAGATATTTTTTTTAGACTACCATGTACTATTGTATTTATGAATGAAGGTTATTGGAGACCCTTTACAGGGAGTATGACATCTATTATGTACCCTATATGTGGAACCCAAATGTTGGTTACCAAGGTGCAAGCTTCTCTCCTGTGACCTTGCTTAATCTAGTCCTTAAGGCCAGGGTAGTCAATACAATACAGCAATTGTGCTGATGTATTAGGCCAAAATAATGGCCTCTGGACACTCATTTATTGTTCACGGTCATGCTAATTAACCAAATCATTATTGACAACAACTTGTTATAATCGGGGTTGGTGGAAAGCTGCACATTATTATAGTTTTATAAGAATTGGAGCAGATATATACACTGTGGGCTGTTTAGCTGGAGATGAAATGTACGCAAAACTGCCAGTTATACATATTCTCAAGTGGACTATGAACCTATAAACCATTGGGTGATTACGACATACCCCACCATGTATAAAAGTCTGAGCATGTTACCCTTACATTAACGAAGTGCCATATACTAAGCCAGTTCATTCTAGTTCTTCCTCGTTAAATCAGATCTATCATTTATGACTCAATTTAAACCATGGGAAACTAGATGCCAAAGGAATATTTTAAGTGAAGGACATTCAATGGTAATATAAGCAACCAGAAGCAAACCTACTGAACTAGCAAAGCCCTTGGCATTATTTAAACAGATGCACACATAGCCTTTTGCAGAATGTTCTGCTGATCTATACTTATGGCTTTATGAGCAAAAGTCATTTACTCTGGAGTGGATAAATAAGTTTATAATTAACCCCTCTTAAAAAGTGTCAGGATAAAAATGAAGCAAATAAAATCTAGAGCTATTGTGTAACATATGCGAGCTGAAATATACTATAAACACACACATCTTAGTGTTTCTTTTTCATAGCAATAAAATGAAAACTGGTTATATCTTGCTTATGGCTCCCTTAAGGAAATGAAATCTCTGCTTTATGCAAGAGACGTGGGTAAAAAAAAAAAATTCAATGCGTTTTGCAAACTATCAATTCAGTGACAATTCGAGGACAAAGGATTTCTTGCTTCAGGCACCCTTTAAAGAGGGTCAAAAAGAAAAAGAAATATTGGCAGAATAAAAGATATTGTATACGCTAACCATGTAAACTAAGTGAATTCACTTTTCACATCCTGCAGACCTTTTTTCAGGGTTGCTATAAGAGCATTTTTGGTCTTTGAAAGCAAATAGCTGATTGGATACTATTGATTACTATTCAGCAGATCAATACATGCTATCATTTGACTGGCAGCTACAGCATACTGGACATGAAGGAAGATTTTTACCGGTTTTCATAACCACTTATGCCTAATTCAAGGTTCGTTTGCATTGTATAAATAAAAAAACGCAGCTGGAGCCCATGGTAGTTTTATATGAAATAATATATTAATCTGAACAGTCCAAAATAAACATGCAAAAATATGTATTTAAGTGCATATATTTATTTAACATGCCTTTAAGTAGGGATGCACCGAATCCAGGATTCTGTTAAGAATTTGGCCTTTTTCAGCAGGAAAGGAAGTATACAATGTTTCCCCTTCCCACCCATAATTTGCATATGCAAATTAGAAATCAGTTTGGTATTCGCCCAAATCTTTCGCAAAGGATTCAGGGGTTCAAAATAGTGGATTCCATACCTTTAAGTAGCTTAGTTGAAATAGGGCACAGAAGAATACCACTTTTTATGGCAAGGTGCCCTTATCATGTGCACATGGATGGTTCAAATGTACTAGTGCTATTTTGTGGCCCCAACAAGAACACTGCATTAGAAAAGTGGACGGTTAATTCGTAAAAATAGGCCAAAGACACCCACCAAGATGCCTGTTTTTTTTTTTGAAGGGCTGCCTAGGTCAAAACTAATTTGGAAAACCGGGCAGGATTCCCTATGATTGACACAGCGATCAGCCAATCTCTGAGACATAGCCCTGACCCCAACATCACTGTCTGCCCCTCTGCATATGCAAATTGGGAGAAAAAGAATTGTGCAGGCAGCAAGCAGTTAAAAAAATGTTTTTGCATTCCCTTGTTAGTGTGACAAAAAGAGCAGATTTGGTTCAGCCAGGAACATGGATTCAGCCAAATACTACGGAAACATCCCAAACCTAATCGTGGATTTGGTGCATCCCTACTACACACAAAACAATAACTGGAAAGTACCCAGAAGTGTGAATATACAACAATTGTTACACCTAGGGACCAGTACAAAAAGCCGAGGGTCTCCAAGTTACTGAAGCAGAAAGAAAATAAATTGGTATGCTTGTACAGTTCAACCTGATGGACAATTGAATCGGTCTATTTTCCGAACCATGGCCAAACATGCTTGCGATACTCCTGTCAAAATGGACAGTCTCATTTCTTTTTACATTTTAAACAAAGAGACTTTTTCTCATTTATACAAATGAAATGTGTCTCCAGACCCAATTTAGATAAAAGTGAAGCTATTTCTATGTTGATGGAAGCTGTCCTTTCATGCCTTATTTCTAATGCTCAAGCTTAGTCATGTATGCTGACAAGGCTTCGGAGAGAGGTTCGTTTTTTTTCTTTCTATCTCTACACTCAAATAAATTGCCTACTCCGCCAGCCACAGAAATTTGATTTTTACATTACTCTAAGTGAAAACGTTATTAGATAATAATTGCATTACACTGGGAATTACGGTCCCGTCTCCTCTCTTAGTGATTCCCCAACTCGATGAATTGGATGCTACAAAAAAAAAAAAAAAAAAGCATTTACTTTGTAATGAAAAGCGAGGGTTGATCAAGTGGCACATTGGGAAATGCAAAATGCTCTTTGGATTCACATTATTCAACCAGCCAATCCTGTTGTGGGTTCTGTTTCAGTCAAATTTTCTTAAAGAAGGTTGTGTTCTAGAATTCTAAACTGGAACCCTCAGCAACCCTCCTGTAATCGATGAAAAACAGTTTTGCGAAGGAGGATAATGACATAACCACCTTGAGAACTAATCAGCATTCAGTAAGTGTTATGTTATAGGCAACATAACCTGACCTAATAGATTTTCTACAGTGAATTTGTTACGAGGGTCACTTTCCCCACTGTCCGTAGTAGCCTGGAAGTTATGTCTCTTGACGTTGCCAGACTGGTCCCACTGTAGACTACAGGTCCCAACAGTCACAGAAAATTATATGCATCACTTGTTGTAAGCCTAAAGCTGGCCATAGACCAAAAATCCGATCATACGAATCTTCAATTCATACGATTTGTGGACTGTGTGTGAAGTGCCCTGACATTTTTTGTCCCAGGGAGACATTTTTTGTCCCAGTCGTTTGGACGATCGGCCAGATTTCTGTCGGCTGACAATAATATCCCTGCATGTATTGCCGATATCACTGAGCTTCCCAGTAGAATTTGTCCAGCATTCTTTCGCATGATTGCTGTGACGGGCAGGACATCGGCTGGTTTGTTTATTTTATCTGAATGGTTAGTGGCAGGTCGGGAGAGGGCACCGACCAATATTTTGTCCGATATTCTGCTCATCTATGGCCAGCTTTATTCATTTCAAGACATTATCCTAAGGTTAATGAGATAGGGGGTGAGTTACATGCTCTAGTCATAACACGTGTAGGATTTGGTCAGCATCAAAACATGCTTGCTTTCAACTTAAGGCCTCATTAAAACCCCAACATTCTCCTACTGACAATAATCATTTCCCTTCTTTGCCTGGAAACCAGATTTTATTTCTCTAGAATTCCCTTGAGTAGCCTTTGCCTTATTGAGTTTGTCATGAACAATAATACTTTTATTCTGCCTGAGGTTCAAAAGGATTAGTGGTTTAATAAAACTATCAAGCAGAAGATTGTGTGCCTTGTGACTTGTTCACAAACAATAAAGTCTGTTTGTACAAACCTGCATATCTGTCCGAAGGGTTGCACTGGCTGTGGTGTACATCAAAGGGTGCATTGGGATCAGACAGTTTATTTAATGTGACATGGAACAAAGAATATGTTGCTACTTTCAAGAAGAAGTTGGGCGTTTTTTTAAGAGTTTATGCTTATTTTTCTAGTTTTCTAATAAATGGGTTCTTTGTCAATCCTACTGTCCAACAGATAGACAGCCTGCTAGAGAAAAGAGCATCATACAAGTCACTGCATTCACATAAAAATGAACTAGAGCCCTGTTTAAGGGAAAGCCTACAGCAAATATATTTAACATATTGACTGCAAATGTAGGATATTTCAAAAGGAACGGCCTGGTTTTCTACTCAGTGCTTTTCCCTTGGGAAGAAATGTCAATTGAATTGTCAGACCTTGCATTGTCCTCCAGCTAGGGTTACCGGAAAAGCTTCATACGTAGATTGCAGGAAAGCTTACTGCAGCAATAAAAGAACAATGCACAGGCAGCCAATGGGAATGTTGGCATCTACATTGTTTTAACAGGGCTCCAAGTAGCAACACTGGAGATGGACCACTGACTGATACTGGTAATTTAAATTTAATTTAAAATTATGATATACTGCACCGCATTCCAGAAAGCTTGTGCCTTGTTGAGAGAACAGTCTGATGAAAATTAAAATTGTATTTTCTAGCAGTGGAGATTCTAATTTAGGGGTGTTATCTATCACTGAACAGTGTGCCCATGATTCCCTTCCGACCATCAACCTGAATAAGATGAATTCCCAAATGAGTGTGTGTTTTTTTCAGTGCTCAGGACTGCCAATAGCTTGGGTTTAAAGCATTCTTGAGATGACTGGTGTTAATAGACTTAGACCCACGGGCTCCAGCCTCTAGTGAAGGGCAAAAACAATTTTAAAAGACTTGTTTTGAAGGTCAAAATCAAATCATGCCAATGTTAAAAGGAACAGGTCAAACCTGATGTGTTTTATGGCAATGCAGTCTTATTTTTCAATGTAGAAGGACAATATTCCCCCCGTACAAGATGCTAGTGAGCCAGTGGAGAGAAAACATCTCTTGAAGACTCATATCCAGCTCACAGAGCCCAAGCTGGAGAGCCCTATTTTAAATGATGCATTACAGGTGCCTGTGAGTATTCCAGAGATCAGCGAGCCTCTAAAACATTCCAGTTCTGGCAAGGCCCAAACGCAAGCATTTCATTCAACAGCATGTCTCTCTCTCAGATCTAAAATAAACAAATTGAAACGGTGATAGTTTTTTTAAAGGGGTGGTTCACCTTCAAGTTAACTTTTGGTATATTGCAGAAGGGCCAATTCTAAGAAACTTTTCAATTGGTCTTCATTATTTATTTTTCATAGTTTTTTAATGATTTGCAATTTTCTTCTGTTTCTTTGCAGCTTACAAATGGGGGTCACTGACACCATCTAAAAACAAATGCTCTGTAAGGCTACAAATGTATTGTTATTGCCACTTTTTATTACTTATAATTCTATTCAGTCCCTCTCCTATTCATATTCCAGTCTCTTATTGAAATCAGTGCAGGGTTGCTAGGGTAATTTGTGCCCTAGAAACCAAACTGCTGACACTGCAAAATAGAGAGCTGCTGAATAAAAAGCTAAATATCTATAAAACCACAAACAACAAAAAATGAAAACCAATTGCAAATTGTCTCAGAATATCACTCTCTACATTATACTAAAAGTTAACTCAAAGGTGAACAACCCCTTTAAAGGTGCTATTTGCCTTTGCCCTCTCTTCTGTTTCAGCTGTTTCTTGTCATACTTGACAAAAACAAAATGAGAGAGCAGAAAGAATTCCTTGGGAAGCTATATAGTGTGCCACAAGTCCCCAATAGCTTGTCCTTGTTAGTTACCTGCACAATCTAGCCCTCCCATCTCCCTAGTTAGAAGAAAATAGAGATCATACATATTTCGAAGAGCAGATCCTGATTTATCATGTTGTATTGCCATATGGATGTGTTTACATACATAAAGTATGCATCAGTGTAAGATATATATATATTTATATGCTCTGCTGTATAATATTAATACAGTGTGTCACTCCTGGGAATACAAATGGCCCAGAGAAGCAAGGTAGCCATCTTTGGCTGCATTATATGTGCCAAGACTCCAAGAAAAGAAAGTGACTGCTTGAAGGAAACAACCAGCAGACGCATAGTTCCAAGCATTCATTGCAGGGTTTCCATTTCATTATCTGAATATACCTTTTAAATCCACTGAGAAGCAATTTACGGTGACAGACGCAATGGTACAAATAAATTCCCCAATGATTGCATTTCCTATCCTGTGCACTTGGGAATTATTTTACTGGAAGAAGTAGACGAGATGTGCTTTGAATTCTCAGGGCAACGCCATACCTTAAAGAGACACTTCTCCTTAAATTAGGTCACTGCGATAAAAATCAGATTACTAGTGATATTTTGATAGGTGAACACGCATGGCTGAAAAAGTAGAAATGTATCCAACCACAGGAATTGAAAGCCCCTTAAAAATGGAAATGTAAAATACACTCCGGATACCTATAGTAGATATGCTAGCAACATGGGTGGGGTGTAGCACGAGTCCCCCCCAACCTATTGTACTTGCACTATTCACCATCAACCACGTAAGCATTATCTCAATAATAAAACATGACTAAGTCCAGCACTAGCAAACTAATAAGTGCTGGTACACCACTGTAGCATTAACAGCATGATTACTGGTCTCAGTGTTTAATTAAGCACTGCAGAAAAGAAGGTCCATAACAAATCAGGAAGCAAAGGAACACACAATATAACAAAATGCTGTAGATATTAAAAAGGGGTCATAAGAAAGAGGGGGAAATTAAATCATTTGGAAATATGGGTCCTTTAAATTTCTGCTTGCTTTTAAGTTTATGTGTTGTATATTTGTCCCAAAGCATTGTCCAAAAGCGATCTTTTAATAAGAAGAGCAAAGCTCCGGCATGTTTGTTATAGGTTTGCTATTTTCTTTGGTCAGTAATAAATAGGATCCCAATGAGGAACGGTGAGAGGAGACGACTGTATACGCTATATAGTAAAATGTGCTGATAGCCACGTGACAATACTATAGAGTGAGTGGCTAAATATAGCCACCTCATTTATTATCACTGCATGACAGAGTGTGATTATAGGATGGCTTCCCTGCCTCCCTCCTGAAAACATGCATTGCCGCAGGCTGCTTTTGATATGCCCGTGAAGATTCCAAAGGAAAGGGAATGAAAAGCTGTTATTCCCTGGAAGTATTTAGCATTGTGGTTGCACCTAGAACAGGAGTGTCCAACCTGCGGCCCAGGATGGATATGAATGCGGCCCAGCTTGAAAGATTTGGTTCCCGAGGAAACATCATGTTGCAAAGGATATAGGAGTAGGCAGAAGGGGGGACTCTGCCCATTGACCAGTTAGTAGTAATAATTGTATAATAGGTCTATTTAATATCCAGATGTCCCATATTCTATTGTATAGCTCTATGTGGTTATTCAATAGGTACTGTAGTTCTTTACTGTGCATTTTCTTTACTTTTACAATTCAAAAGTGTCTGTGTATTTCATGTGTGGCCCCCAGACAACTTTTCTTTTTCCAATGTGGCCCAGGGAAGCCAAAAGGTTGGACACCCCTGACAAAAACCTTGATGCTCACGAGAGGAGTTTATGGTTACCATGCCCAGCCAACCCTCACAGCAACTGATCCAGTCTCTTTAGTCCTAACTACATATTCTCCATTATATTCGTACATGGAAAGAAGCTCATGCCGTGGAAACCTCATCTTTTACAAATGTGCGTCCGGTCAAGATCAAAGCAGAAGGCATGGTTTATAGGCCTATTTTTATGTACAGCTAAATATCTATAAATACGCAGAAACCATTTATATGACCCATCCTCATCTTATTTCCTCTGCTCCAAGAAAATACCTTTCTCTTCTATAGCCCATTATTCAGAATCAGGCAGATTGTGTTGCATTTATCTGCGTGTCTGTGTGTTTATACATTTATATATATGCATGTATTTGTATTAACAAGTAATATTCAAATTGTCCTCAGCCAGTGTTTACACCAAACAGAGGCACTGCTTGCACAGACAGAAACATGTGTATATTAAACACAAAGTAACACATACACCGCACATAAAGGAATGTTTACTTGATACACATTATACTGTTTACACACAACATCTACAAAGGATTAATTAGCTGGATCTAGTAGAACAGTCTGTATTATAATAATAATATTATTTATTTAATGTTTAAATTATTTTCTAGTATGGAAAGATCCATTATCCAGAAAGCCCCAGGTCCCGAGCATTCTGGATAACAGGTCCAATACCTGTAATAATAACTTGTTTGGCCAAGAAGAACTTTTAATATATACATTGCACACTAGCATTTTTTCCACTGGTGGATGAGTATCTAATTGGCAAAAAAAAAGAAAGAGACTCCATTAGCATTGGGCCTATTTCTTCTGTTAATGACTTTTATTACATACCACCCCCCCATAAACATATTGTTTTCTCATAAAGTAAAACAGTTCTTTCTGGTTTTTCCTGCAGTAACATAAGCAGTCTGTACTAATTACAGCAACGGCCTGTAGGTGATATGAGCATAAGGGCCCTCGAGGGAGAATGCAGCATTGCACAACAGAAGATGGAAGACACCCTGAGGCCAAATGAAGAAATGAGAATAAAGATGTGCTAGACATAAGCAGTGAGACATTTCATCTTGATTGTTTCCCTGTGTTGTAATTGCAATAATGTCTTCCACCCTGGAATTTGGGGAACAGTTTGTTCTCCTTCTAGTATTGCTAGCTATAACATTTCCTCTGTGTATCACACGGTTTATAGCATTGTTTCTACAAAATCCTTTCTTTTGCAAGTATCATCTCCATATAGTATCCATTATCCGGAAACCCACTATCCAGAAAGCCCCAAATTACAGAAAGGTTATCTCCCATAGGCTCCACTATAACCAAATAATCAAAATTTTTAAAAGTGATTTCCTTTTTCTCTGTAATAATAAAACAGTAGCTTGTACTTTTTAACATGATATTCTAGTAGATTTAGGACATGAAGATCCAAACTATGGAAAGATCCGTTATCCAGAAAACCCCAGAGCATTCTGGATAACAGGTCCCATACCTGTACAGGTATTGGATCCCTTACCTGGAAACCAGTTATCCAGAGAGCTCTGAATTACAGAATGGCCGTCTCCCATAGACTCCATTATAATGAAATAACATTTTTTAATAATGATTTCCTGTAATAACAAAACAGTAGTGTGTACTTGCAATTTGTACTTGCACTTGTAATTGCCAGCTCAGCCCCTCGAGTCCAAGTATTCCGTTAACTAAGCCACATGTGGCCTTCCCAATGAGAAGACCTTCAGAAAGGGGCTGCATCCTACAACTGTCATCCTACAACAATAACTTGCCAAAGGGGGCTGCTGGGAGTAGTAGTTTCAATTCCAATTTATAATAGTACAGGTTGATAATTTTATGCTGATCTATTCATATAACCCTGGTTAATTTGTCAACGGTATGACCAGGACTTTGCACTCGATTCATACAAAAGACCTGTATTTGTTAGGATCAGCAGATTCCATGCAGCACATAAACAACACTGTGGAAAACAAGTTACAGTTATGGGACCTGTAATTCATAATGCCTGGGGTTTTCAGGATAACAGACCTTTCCATAATTTGGATCTTCCTACCTTGTCTACTAAAAAAAAAACAAACAAACATGTAAACATTAAATAAACCCAAAATGCTTATTTTGCTTCCAATAAGGATTCATTATATCTTAGTTGGGATCTTTGTTCTGCAAATCTCAAACTAGGAATTTCAATGCATCTGCTTCCTACCGTCCCACCTGCCGTAGGCAATTAGGGAATGGTGCAAATAGACTAGAAGAGGAATATGTGCAGGTCTAAACAACAAAGACAGCTTATAAATATCTGCTTTATAGCAGGCATTTCTAACCTAGAGAGTCAAAGAGAAAAGGGTAAATCATTCAAAAAACACAATCCTTAAAAACAAAAAAAATGTATATCATACTATGATGCCATACTATTGTGTAGTTCCCCTTTAGGCTTAACATCTTTGGGCTAGTATTTGGTTCATCCAGCTCCCAGCTGAGAGCAAAGGTCTGATATGACTGCAGTTCTGCATGCACAGTAGGTACAGAACTAGAAAGAAGAGGCTGATGAGAAACATGTAAGCAATAAAGATTGAGACGTGAGGACCAAACAAGGCAAGGAGCAGCAATGGAGAATTCCCTGCATTTGCCACAACCAGTTACTCTAAAAGGAAATGGGGAGCGACTACATCTGTTTCTTTTATCAGTGTTACAAGTGCTCAGGGTTATAGAAGCAAAGGAAAGATTAACACCAGCAGACTAGATTCCGGTATAGGATCCATTATCCGGGAACCCATTAGTCAGAAAGCTCAGAATTATGGAAAGGCCTTCTCCCATAAGGCTCCATTACGGTCAAATAATTTAGGTTTTTCAAATGTATTTTCTTTTTCCTTGTAGTAATAAAACAGTACCTTATACTTCGCCACTAATATATAATTAATCAGTATTAGACTCAAAACAATCCTACGGGGTGTAATGAATGTTTAATTGATGTTTAAGTAGACTAAGGGTAATGGCACACATTGCTATTTGGGGGAGATAAGTAGCCCAGCTCAGCTTCACAAGGAAACTTTGGGCAACTTCTGAAAACAAAGAGAGTGCCATCCCACTGGTGCCCGTAGGCATTGTGGGGAAATTATTCGCCCGAAGAAGAGGCTATTTGTCGCTGGGCGACTAATCTCTCCTGAATAGCATCATGTGACACTACCTTAAAGGTATGGACATCCAAATTACGGAAAGATCCCTTATCCCTGAGCATTCTGGATAACAGGTCCTATTCCTGGACTACACTGAGTGTGTGCACTACTGTCCCGCTAAAGGTATAGCAGTGGGATGCTAGTTGTACAAGGGGATTACCTGTGCATTATGAGAGTGGCTATGTTTTGTCAGTTACATAAATATATGTGACAGCTTCTTTCACTGTAAGTAAACTAACCCTGCAGAAGATCACTTCCCTGCTTGCTCTGGAGTATGACAAGGCAGGATACTAAATGGACTAAAGAAAATGGTTTTATTCCAGCCTGCTAAAAATAAATATCCTCCTATGCAATGCTTCCTTGATTCAGCAAGGGTATAGTGTTTCCAACCGTTAGTATACTATAAATCTTCATTCAAGTCATTCAGAATCCGTAAACGTATTGCAAGAGGGGCTGCAGGTTTCCAACTAGAGTGTGAGAGGTACAATGCAACGGCAAAGGTAACATACGGAATCATAAAAATACACTACAAATAAAGCTGGAGCGTTTTACAACATTCTAAAACCTTTTATAAGCTGGTGATGCATAAGAAAGAAGGACATATTAATTACTCTAGATTATCGAATACCGAACGTTCGAATAGATTCATTCGATCAGCGAAGGATTTAAAAATTTTTAATTATTCGATTGCCTACTTCGCCAGATTGGACCTCCCGAATTGTAATAGAAGCCTATGGGAACCCTCCCATAGGCTTCTGAGGCTAAGTCCTGATCGAATAGGATTCGTACGATCGAAGTCTTCGATCGTTCAAATTGTACGAATCATTCGAATGATCCAATAATTCATTCGAATGATCGAACGATTGTTATTCGATCGTCGAATGATCGAATAAAAGGGTAGCCTAAAACTAAAATCGAGTAAAAACGAATATTTTTTGGGGAATAATAGTAAATTTGCCCCTATGTGGAGAGTTGTCAATCATGATTATGATGTCATTAATTAATCACAAGGGGAGGTGTTAGTATTAACCTTTTCCTTTAAAAGTTTAAAAGCACTGTTTGTTAGTAGCACTTGATGAAGGGGTTGGACCCCAAAACATTTGCGGAGATCCCACTATGAATAAAGAGAACATTTCTTAATTATTTGCTGAAGCTTGAAGCGAGTGTGCCTTTGTTACTAAACTTTTCCAGCAGGTTTCTGATTTGGCCAAATCTTTGTGCGTGGCCGAACCAAATCCGAATCCTAATCTGCATATGCCAGGTGCAGTTGCTAGGGAATTCAAGAGAAAGAATGTGTGCCAGGTGCAGTTGCTAGGGAATTGTGTGCCGGGTGGTTACTAGAGGTCTCTAGAGAAAATGTGCGCTAGGTTATTACAAAAGGTTTTTAGACGTGTGCTCCAGGTATAGTTATTAGAGAAAGTGTGTGCCAGGCTGTCACTAGAGGCTTCCAGAGCAACTGTGTGCCAAGTGGTTATTAGAGGTATCCAGAGGAGATCTGAGCTAGGCAGCTACTTAAGGTTTCTAGAGGAAGTGTGTGTCGGGTGTAGTTACTAGACATTTTACAGCGTATGGATCACATGTAGTTACTGGACCTTTCTAGTATGAGCCAGGTGCAGTTACTAGAAGACATTGGGAATTTAATCCTCATATCAGCTCCAGCATATCAAACCAATTACAAAAATAGGAATACTGACTGCAAACACACACACACATATATACCCCAACTTTATTATTTTGTGAAAAAAACAGCTAAATCATATTTATTTTAAAAATAATGATCTCTTAAGTCTTCTGCTTTGTTAGCGTCTTTAATATGCACGCCCAAGCAGTGGCGAATGTAGGTCTGGTACTATTGACTTTTGCCGATTAATACAATGAGCATCTTAACAATTGTGCATTATGCTTTAAAAAAAAAAAAACATTTGCTTTCACACAATTCAGACAGATAAATGAAATACTGTCTATGTGAATGCATGCCGAGCTTTTGTATACATCTCAGCGAGCCAAGAATCCAACTGAAAATACAAGGGAAAATCCCATTCTGCATTTGTTCCTTGATTCCAGCTAAACCTGTATCTCGGCTACATTAGAATTTTGTTTATTCTGATATTAAAGCACGTTTATACTTGGCAGAGCTGCCCATGCCAAAGAAAATAAGCTTGATTAGGCTTGCAAGATGTAACCTGGGAGCTGGATGTGACCTGCATTAAGAGGAGGAATTTTCGTTTGCAGTCAACACAGTTATTTAGGGTGGGGGATAATTAGAAATTCTAGTAGACATACTAAAGAATTGTGTAAAAAAAAAAAAACTTGCACTTGCATTGAGTGCATACAACTCAGCTGTAATTTCTGCAGCATTCTTCATGTTATATCCAACAGATGAAGTCAATTGTATGCTTAGAGTGAGCATACATTCTTAGGGTTTATACATGTGAAAATTTTTGAGGAGTGCCAAGCAAAATGCAAGTTCTATATATGAATGCAACAAAGTTGCCAAATCTTGACAGTTGCATGTGTTTCAGCTCAAAATGCTTATTACTGGAAAGTAAGCACACATGGGAACACTCATTTCAATCAAATAACTGCTCATCAGCAACCTAATTTGACATATTTTTAAAACCATTCAAAGGCAGCCAAAAATATATCTGGAGCATTCTGGATAACAAGCCCCATACCTGTAATACACACTGCAAATTGCACCTGCCAAAATGGGGCTAATCCATCAGTAAAATCCCATAGCCTTTTTAAAGGCCAGTTTGGCTTTAACATGAATATAACCCCACAACTACACCTAATGTGATAAGCCGCTAATAAAAAGGTGATTTCATCATAATAAAGTGAAAGCTCAGTGTAACATGAAATATATTCATTGGACTGGATCCTTAGCCAATCACCAGCACCCTGTCAGCCATATCTTAGTCACGTAAAGTTTAATACTAGACTAGAAAGAAGAGAAATCTAAGCAATAAATTAATGTGGAAGTAATGGCTTTCTAAGGCAAATTAATCTGACTCAAAACCTCAACTTTTGGCTTGCAGTCAAGTCATGGACTATGCAAAGCCAGCTAGTTTATGCGCCATCCTTCTTGGCAAAATATTTTATTTATATCTGGCTTAGCTCATTCACCAGTATTTTAGCAGCAATAATCCATTCAGAACTTGTAATACTGTAATATTTTGTCTACGTGCTTTAAAATTTAAAGTGACTGAAAAAAACGTGCTGATAATATCCTTATATTTTACAATATGGGTACTTTATTCAATATATATATATATATATATATATATATATATTTATATATATATATTTCTTTTTCGTATATGTGTTCATGTGTACACATGTGAGCACATATTTAAAACATTGTAGTAAACCATATGCTTTACTACAATTTCCAGCATCTCATTGACTGTGAAAGGCTGTCAGTGTGTGCTGGTTGATCATTCATTATTTATAAAGTATCTTTCCACCTGTAGCACCTCTCACATCTCAGATGATATACCATCTGTGAATAGGGTTATATATTCAGAGATTTTTTTTGTAGAATCTATAATTCAGGCCAAACAGGCCATGGTTCTAGTTTTCTTATCCTATCTGTTTACCAGAGTCTTATCAAAGAAGCTTTGCTTCTAGCATTAGATGTAATTTTAAATAATTTCAGTCTAAAATCCATTACCCTTATTGCAGTAATGTTGTGTCTTCACTTTTATTTTGTCATTAAGGCCTAATGCATGGTGTAGGTGCCAGTTGCAACAGCTGCCTCACAGACAAGTGAAGCCTTGTGATAGGAAGAAGCAATGATTATGTGCCCAGGTATATAAAAGTATGGTTTCATTGGCCGAAGGACCCCTGAGATGCCACAAGTTAACCTTTACTGCTATATATCATGACCCTCTTCATGAATCTGCAGGGATAGGTGACAAACTGTGACATTCAAGGGCAGCTGCACAGATGACAAATTGCTCCGATTTAAAATGTAATTACTTTTTTTTTTTTTAGGACATACAGTCCCACAGCAACATTGTCTTCTCAATGTGCCCCCCTTGTCGAACAGACCTTTAAACATCCCATCCCATTAGGTCACTACAGAAATAAACAGACCATGAGAAATTGAGGGCTAGAATACATAGGTGCCTATTTATCATGTTGTGTATAAAGTGGAGTGGAGCATCACTAGTGACGTTGTTCATAACAACCAATCAGCAGTTAGATGTCAACAGTTAAGGGCCCCCCCCATACACGGGCCCATAAAAGCTGCCGACAGACTGAGTTGGCAGCTTATTGGTTTGTGTGTGGGGCCCTCTGCCGCGCTTCCTCAATTGATATCTGGCCGAAAGTCAGCCAGATGTCGATTGGGAAGGGTTAAAAATCCTGACAGATTGCGGCCATGTGTCCTTTGATGCGGTCCCACGATCCAACCGTCCGTATTACCTCCATTCTGATCCTATCGTTGGGCCCACGATCAGATCAGCCCATTATCGACCAACCTCAATGTGGGCATATCGGGGAGAGATCCACTTGTTTGTCACAGATCTCCATATGTATGGACACTTTAAGAAAACAAAAGCAAATATCTGATTGGCATTAGCAGCCAATAACTAAAAACTTGCTTGTTTGTCCCATTCTGTAGGTAAAAAAAAAAATATTTAAAATGGATATGTCAGGTTATATTAAATCATTATATAGATTACTTCTAACTAGTCTCAGAGTTTGCATGCTCTCCTCTTGTCTGTGTGGATCTTCTCCAAGGACTCTGGTTCCCATCCACAATTCAAAAGCATGCAGGTAGGTTAAATCCTGATGAAACGGACATGTATGCATACTTCTGAATTTAATAGGGACCTAATAAGATCTGAGGAATCCTGTCGTGTTTATGAAACTTCCTCTAGATATCATTCAGATACTGACTCAAAAGCAAAGAAACAGATGCCAGAGTGTGGGATTTGAACTGTTGTCTGTCAAGAGATCATTCATTTCCCAAAGTACTAACCTGGCTTGGGAAGATGAGACAAGAGTATCATAGCAAGGAATAACATACAAGGAATGGATGGGAAACAATAAATAAAAACTATAAAAAGCAGATTCCAATGACTGAACACAGCTAAAAATACACATGAATACTGCGAGTCACATCTTCACACAGAATATGTTCCACTGGTTATTTAAGGGTCCGGTATACGTTTGTCACATGTCGCCCAGCTTCATAGCAAATCTTCCATGTCTCGGGCTACAAATCAGAAATATGTTCTACTTTACAACAGGCAACTTTTTTTGGTCTACACAAAGCAGCCGTGTACAGAAGAGATTCTGGTTATGGCTGGCACATTTAAACATTTTTTTTTTTTTTTTTAATGATTACAGATTTGTATTAAGCAGGGAAAAGATGCCTGTATAAGTCTACAACCCCTATTTATAGCAAAACAAAATATTTATAAATCCTATTGCAGCAGGTGCACTTAGGTGTGCCTTGCTGAGATGCCTTTGTAGAAAATAACACAAGTCTCTGTTGTGCGGAAGAACAGTTTCTTATTAAGGCAGAAGCTTTATTGCTGGAACATTACTTTTTTGCCCCAGGCCATGCCCTAGGATTGTCCTTTCTAATACAAAAGAATACAATCTTTTTCCCCTGATCCATCCAATCTCTTTATCCATGCCTCCTTTCCATTAGCGCTAAAAACATTTTTTGTGTGTGTGTATAGAATACACAAAATAAGAATAAAATAATTTTGCACCACTATTTATGACAGCATAGTAAAAAAAAAAAAAAAACCT
>CM044435.1:35523910-35534411 GCA_024363595.1 Xenopus borealis | reverse complement strand
AGGCGACAGAATCTCCCCGAATCTCCCTGTCTGTCCCCAGCCTAAAGTGTTTTGTGTTCAGGTTATGTATAAACATTTCTTAATTCTGCACCAGGGTTGCAGTTGTGTATTCCATATACAGCCCATTGCCCCCAGATCAGGCGACCCTCTGCAATACTGATTGAAGCAAAAACTCCAAGGAGAGGGAAGACATCTTGGCACGAGGGATGAGCGATTTCCAGGATTAGTTTTCACAGAGGAAACGGCTCTGAGCTGCCTTATGTCCTCCATGTCACTAAATGATAAAATAAGCCAAACAGACTTTGCTCAAGCAGCCTAGTGTCTCCATTCAGATATGAAAGGCAGTTGTAAGCAGGAGGGGGTGTGAAGGGGGCTGGTGATGTAGTAAGAAAGGACGTCAGCGCCAGTCATGGGATACGCCTCCCATTTAGAACTTACAACATGTGACTGATCTTGGAAGCTTTACATGCAGTTGCATCAGAGGCTAAAGATGCATGCCTCTAACACAGGCAGCCGTGATCCCTTAAAACTGCCGTCAAGCAATCAATTTTTAGAGAGTCAAAGAGAAAATGAAGGGGTAAATTACATTGCTTAGCAATTATTAACCTTCATGCCACAGCTATATTCCAACCACAAAAATGCTTCTAGTTCAACACAAAGGTATATGGCTGATGATCCAGTCTAGCTATAAACTACAACTCCCAGCATTCACATTCAGCCAGCATCTAATTACAGGACATCACAGTGCAAAGCCAGTGTGATGCATACAAAACCTAGGAAACAAGTCCATTCCACCTGGAAATCAGCAGCAACTAATTTGTAACTTCTCTATGATAGGGTAGTAACACTTTTTCTACAAAGTATTCACACTGGGACAAAAAAAAAACAATTATTGCTTCCCAGATCCTGTTTCACACCTAAAATGACATGCATGGGCCTGATTTTCCGACATTACCAGGCGATGATGGGCTCGTATTAAATGATTTAACCCTTTATATGATCAGTGGAGTGAATTGAAACGAATCTAAGCCGATCATGTGAACAGGGTCACCCTAGTTCTAAAAAAAAACAGGAATAATAATCTGGTGCTTAAGTTTTCATGGTGACAATGAGGTTTATGACCACTAAGAGATTTATTGCTCCATGTGACCTTTATCCGACGTTATCTCAATAGGAGCTAGTCATTGTGCGCCATCTTATTCGAATGAACTGAATTTTTCTGACTAGGAATGAAGAATGCAACCATGACTCCTATTTATAGCACCATTGCCATCCAGCACATCAGATCACTGCGTGAAAATAGTGCTAAAAATTGTAGCTCTTACAGACAAAACCAAATTTACATCATTATATGGGCAATCACACCCAGCAGGACTAATACTTATACTCAGCCACCCAATGTTAATTTGAATTGCGGAGAAATGGCATTAATGCATCATCATAAAAGTAGATTTCACTTCAACTAAAAGAACTAAACTCATTCATATTCAACAGTTAAATGGGCTTCAAAGGCTTGTTTTTGTTTGTATTTATGTAAAGGGATAGTTGACCTTTAAAGGGGTTGTTCCCCTTCCAAAACTTTTTTTCAGTTTAGTTGGTTTCAAATTAGGGATGCACCGAATCCACAATTTTGGATTTGGCTGAACCCCTGAATCCATTATGAAAGATTCGGCCGAATACCGAACCAACCCCAAATTTGCATATTCCGTGTTTTGTGACGAAAAGTCACATGATTTTTTGGATCCAGTTCGGCCAAGCACAAGGATTCGGCAGAATCCTGCTGAAAATGGCCGAATACCGAACCAAATCCTGGATTCGGTGCATCCCTATTTCAAATGTTTGAAAGATGAACAACCCCTTTAAATGATATAAGTGATTTAAGTGATTTTACGTTTGGTCTTCATCTTTATGTTTTGCAGCTGTGAGGCTGCTACGCTTCAATTTACCCTAGCAACTATGCAGTGGTTTGAATGAAGAACAACTTAAAAGGAACAGGACATCCTATAACATAGTAAAGTTAATTGAAAGGTAAATCGAATGGTAATGGTACAGCACAGGGAAATATGTTGGCGCTATATAAATGCATGTCAATAATAATCTAATGGTAATTAATAGTAAAGTAAATAGGGGTATGTTTTCTATTATTTGCATGTTTCCATTATACACGAGCAGGGGCTACCATGTTGTTTGTCTAAGGCAGGGGTCCCCAACCTTTTTTGCTCGTGAGCCACATTTAAATAAGAGTTGGAGAGCAACACAAGCATGAAAAAGTCCATGTGGATGTCAAATAAGAGCTCTGATTGGCTTTTTGGTAACCCCTATATGGACTGGCAGCCTACAGGAGAGAATGTTTGGCAGGACATCTGGTTTTTATGCAACCAAAACTTGCCTCTAAGCCAGTAATTAAAATTATAAGCACCTGCTTTGAGGCCACTGGGAGCAACATCCAAGGGGTTGGAGAGCAACATGTTGCTCGCGAGCTACTGGTTGGGGATCACTGAACTAAGGCATTCTACATAGATTTTATGCACAATAGTATTATGTGCAGCCACAAGAGACTATGCTCCACTACAGTGTATGAAGAGTGTTTCAGTCAAGGTATGCAGCGAGCAAGAAAAGGTTTCACACCCCCACCCTGATGCAGCTGTCTAGAAAGTATATATAGATATATAGCATACCTTTTTTTGTTAATCATAAATAATTGTAAGGCGCCGTGTAGACTGTAAAATGTGCCATTGGCAAGAAGCGGAGAGCTCCCGAATGATTCCCACATCATTAAATTCGAAGTAGTGTGGCGCTTATGAGACAGCCATCTAATAGCATATTAATGAGAAATAAAGAACAGGTGCTACATTCGCCAGTGCTATGGTTCATAAGGCAACAATTCACCCAGAGGGCTGGCGTCAGAACATCAAAGAAACCACCATGCTAGTGACATTTGCAGCACTTACACAAGCAGCACTTACACAAGCAGGGCTATATTAGGCCGGTTAATCTACAGCAAACAGACCCTATCGCTCACATGGTACTGAGAGTGGCAAAAGTTTAAACCAATGTCACCTGAAGGCAGCAGAAAAGAACAAAAATGAATCACATGTTCCTAGAATTGAGTTTAGGGGGTGTTCAGGCATTGGGTACCCTTTACACTTTCTTTATCAGCATTAATTCCTGCTGGCGTATCTTTAGCAATACATGAAGGCAAAGGGCACAACTTCAGCTCCAGTCACTTTCTCATCACCTTGATTGGAGTTTGCTCATCGTTAAGCAAACACCACTACAGCAATGAGCCAAAGAACATTGCACCAGAGGCCTTGGGGCGTACACTTTCCATGCATTATAATGCCATTTTAACTTAATAATACTTGACTCTCATAGCGTTGTAATTTACAATCAATTTTAGATGAAACTACTAAATTAGAGTTTCTCATTAAATGGGATGTTCCCCTTCCAAACACTTTTTTGAGTTCAGATGATTCCCCATAAACAAAGACTTTTTTCAATTACTTTCTATTTGTTATTTGTGATAGTTTTTCTAATATTAAAGTATAAATGTTAAAGTGTTCAAGTGTTTGACGGTGAACAACCCCTTTAGGGTAGAGAGACAGGCTAATGTTCGGAGTTTTAGTCGCCTGGGGACAAAACGCCTCTTTGGGCAACTAATCTCCACAAAAAGCCTTCCGCCAGCTACAATCAAAATCGCCAGCGGGATGGCACTCGGATCACTTCGTTTTCCAAAGTCACCCGAAGAAGCGATTTGTCGCTGGGCGACAATGTCCCCCAGTAGCTTTGTGTGCGCCTGTGTTTGCGCAGCATAGACGCAGCATTATTAGGCCAAGGAACTTCCTGAGATGTGGGTCACAGGAGAGGAGAACGCTTATTGCCTATTCCTCGGAGATCAGATAATAACACACTTTATAGCTGCTGCCTCAGCAAAAGCACCATGTAAATTCCCCAAACAGATTCCAAGTACATTTGGGTGGAGAAGCGACGTGATAGTGAAGGCATCAATCTGACTTCATCTGCAATTCAGGATGCGACTGCCGGACAGATCCGGATCACACAGGCAAATCCGACACGTCTGGTGTGAAAAGGGTTACACGTGTATCACACCCCCCACCCGTGATATGCGACAACACAAAACATCCAGTATGATTAACATCCTCTGACATGTAAAATGCCGAACACAATTATAAAATCAGCCATTCGTCTTGCAGAATATCTTCGGTATCTTCAGCGCGCCAGCTGATGCCGCATCTCCTGCAAGTTGCAGCATCTGGAGCGCAGAAGGTTTCCCATTGCCTGATAACATAATGCCCCAGCTGTATCTCTCAGAGAACAGGCACAGCACAAGCCCACATGAATTATGCCTTAGCATGTAAGGGATCTTATGTAAGAGATATTCTTTATTGGATGCGCTTGATAAAACTTGGTAATCTGATCAATCTAGCTCAAGGGAGATTTTATCTAAGGCTTGGCCACCGCTCTCCATTATACAATGTCAATAATGAGAAATCTCTCTAGTAGTCTCTACCCATAATAGCCATGGGTGAAGCTGCAGCTCACACATGCCCAGAATACTCCTGTTTTGTAATCAGCAGACTGCGGTTATGAAACTCCCAGCCCTGAGACACACACACAGTTCTATGCATGGCTGGTTTCCTATTAGGGAACACTGGATTGCTTTTGCAGATGTGGGAGTGCGGCTGAAACCTGCTTCTTGCAGCTACACATCAACACTTTGGCTCTGGACATTAGCCTTGGGATTAAACAGTTAATATATCTGCAGCCAAGCAACAAAAACATTTCTAATTTTAAATGTATCCACTTATTAAACTGCTGTAGCAGCGGCATATTTCAATAGAGTGCTGGTGTGCAGAGAACAGCAAATGTCATTACACTAGTTTCATACATTGGTTAAAATCCAATACAAAGCTGCTGACAGACAGAGTCGGCAGCTTATCGGCCGAAAGTCGGCCAGATGTCGATTGGATGGGACTAGAGTTGCCACCTGGCCGGTAAAACTGATGGCTGATGCCAATGTTATTAATAGGGAAAAAAGATAAATATATAATAAGTCCGGTATTTTTTTCTAGAAAAGGTGGCAACCACAGACCGGACTAAAAATCCAGTCGGATCGCAGCCGCATCTGTTTGTTGATGCAGTCCTCAATCCGACCACCCGTACCTCCTCCTTTGGGATCCGATTGCTGGGCCCTAGGGCCAACGATCGTATCGGCATGATATTGCCCGATGGGCATATTGGGGAGAAATCCGCTCTCTCCCTGTGGGGTTAAAGGGGTGGTTCACTTTTAAGTTTAACTTTTAGTATGTTATAGCATGGCTAATTCTAGGCAACTTTTCAACTGGCCTTCATTTTTTCAGTTTTATCGTTTTTTTAATCATTTGCCTTTTTCTTCTGACTCTTTCCAGCTTTCAATAGGGGGTCACTGACTTCCCCCCCCCCCCCCCCCCCCAATATGAAAGCAAGCACTCTGTAAGGCTACATGTCCTATTTCTGTCTCTCATGCAAATCAATGAATGGTTGCTAGGATAATTTGCACCCTAGCAACTAGATTACGTTCAGCAGCTCTCCGGTTTGCAATTTCATCAAAGTTAAAAATAAATTAAATAAAAATTGCAAATTGTGTCAGAACATCACTCTATAATACATCATAGTAAAAGTTAGACCAAAGGTGCTGCACACTAGCCGCTCCCCTACTGAGCACGCACACATTTCTCTATTACTTCAATCACACTACAAAGTGCTAAAATGATAAGAGTTTCCAGCTCGGATCTGAACTCTCATAGGCAGAACGAGCACCCCGGGCTCCACGCCCCCTCTCCGAGCTCCGCATGCAACATCCTGCTGCTGGCTGCCGAATACCACATGGGCAAGCCGGCCACCGTCAATTCACGTGTCCCGTGAGCTAGCTCCCTGAAACCGTATACTCTAGTCAATGGGGGGTACCCACCCCTAAATTGTCTCTACAGTGGAGTCTTCCAGCCTTAGGCTAGAAACCTAGAACACGCTGTCCTGGGCTGCTCCACGTGGTAGCGAGGGGGGCATCATGCTGGCCAATAAATGGTACCTGCTGGGGAATTCATTGCATCAGAAAGTTTCTGGGGCACCTCTGGGTGAGGGTCATCTTTAAAAAAAGATAATGACTAGAGTGAAATTAGAATTGCAAACAGCATTAGCCTAATAACTTTCACTTTATATATTAGCATGCTCGCCGGTGGGAATAAAGAGTACCGGTATTTCTACCGATTGTTTGAGGGTATGCTGGGAAATGTAGTCCAGCATTAACTGCGTCAGGTTGGCTATTGCTGCAGTGGAGCAGCAGGGTGCATGTCAAGCGTTTGCGGCGCTTTTCTTATTAGGGTTGGGGATGGGCCACTAAATGTTGGTTCAATGGCAAGTGCAGAGCATACAAATGGGGTACAATAAGATTGGGGCGCGCAGAGGCTGTCAGTTATGTAATAAATGGCCCTGCCCGTGCCCAACACAGGTGCCTGCAGCACAGCTCAGGCAAAGCCATGTCTTCCCTCCCCGAGGCTTCTTACCGGGCTGTCAGTCAGATAATTAAAGACGAAAGACTCAAGATCCTCATCCAGCAGTGCGCTGCAGTCCGCCATCTTCCAGCGAGTGCAGCTCAGCGCTAGGGAGAGCTCAGTATAGAGGAGGGGGGAGCCGGCAAATGGGAGGGGAGAGCAGCCGGCGGGAGGAGGGGATTGGTTCACCACTGACAGCAATTCTCTGTAACTTCTTCCCACTTTATTATCTTTAGCCTCCTATATCTCACAGCAGGTCACCTGCCACCTGTAGCTCTCCAACTCCCAGCATCCCCCACACCCACCCACGGAGATACAGGTAGCCTTTTCACTGGCAAAATCTTCTTGCACTGGAAGACCCACAACTAGGAAGTGAATTGCTGACAGACCAGTAGAGCATAGGAGGCTGTGTGCCCCCCTGCTACTGTAACAGCATTGCCATCTGTATAGAAGAGTTTAGGGCACACACAGGCCAACTACACAGAAAGTGAGAGGAATGAGTTGTTACTGGACAATAAAGATATAATAAATCACAATAAATAATATCTATAGTGGAGTAACTAGATGTTACTGGGCCCCTCAGCAAGTTCAGGCCCCCAAAATGTTTAGCGGTTGACTTGTTTTAACAATATTTATTGAAACAATACATGGGACCTGCTTCCTCTGTACTTACGTCCCTGATTCTTTGCAATTTTGTCCCCATTTTCAGTCCTAATAAGCAGCAGTGTCTGCTACAAAAAAAAAATTATGTTGATCAATTCTCCCTCATTTTATGAGAATGAAGCAATAGATGCGCTTGGTCTGGGGGCTACAGAGGCTACAGAAGTTTCCTCATGAGACAACTTTGGGCGTCTTCGGAAAACCAAGCGCCGCATGTGCCATACCGCTAGCAATTTTACCTTCAAGCACGGCGGTAAGATGCAGGAAGGCATTGTGACCTCTAGACTGTAGCCCTAGATTTGTCATCTGAACTTTACAAGAAGCTGTACCATGTGTTATAGGTAGCTACAAAGTAGTCAAAAGCAAATGTATTTACTTATTCCTGTAGCAAGGTCATGTACTTCTCATTAGGAAAGGATAAGGGTAAGGCCAGATGGGAAGATTCGAGGCTATTTGTCTCCCCGAACCGCTTCCCCCTGCCTTCCAACGTCTTTAATGAATAATCGCCTGAGCCTATTCACACGCAGTGCTGGCTTTTCGGCAATTTAGAGCTATTTTGAGAAAGCGCGGTGCGGCATGTGAATAGGCGCAGGCGATTATTCATTTAAGTTGCTGGAAGGCAGGGGGAAGCGATTCGGGGAGATTCGTCACCAAGTGATTAGTCGCCAGGCAACGAATCTTCCCATCTGGCTTGAGCCTAAAGGTGGCCATAGACGCACAGATAATATCGTACGAAACGAATTTTCGTACGATATTCGGTGCGTGTATGGTGGGAAATGAGCCGACCGACATCGTCAGAGGATTAAGATATCGGTCGGCTGGTTGATCGGACTGGACGGAAAATTTTGATCGGATGCCTTTGAAAGCTTCCTGAACATCGGCCATTGTTAGTGCTGAATCGTCAGATACAAGTAGAATTCTATTGTTTCTACCTGTATATTTGACGATTCAGGTCTACACGTGTGTGTTGAAACGAACGATCTTTCTTGGAAAGATCTTTTCCGAGAAAGATCGTAATTGTTACGTCTATGGCCAGCTTAAACCTGCTAGTTTTTGTTTTCAAGTCATGTGCTCAAGGGACCTTAGGACACTGCAGGACAGAGATTTGCCTTTCATGTTGGCCTTGGCTGATTTCAGTTTTTTCTCCCACTCCCCGGTTAGCTTGGTGTTCCAGTGGTCCAACTAAGCTGTTCTGGTAATGATTTACTAATTTTGCCCACCGCTCAGTGTCTATGCACTCTACCTGTGCAGAGCCTCATTGTTGCCTGCTGATATCATACTCCTTGTGTCTGTAATTCTTTATGGTTACATATGTGCTCACTGATAGTGGGGACAAAAAGAAAGATGGCAGTATCCACAGACAGCATTAAGTCTGATGCAGCATTGGTATTCTGTGAACCCCCAAGGGCTCTATTGCCAGGATGTGACTACTCGCTTCTACTGAATATGATCCCACCCAGTTGATCTGAATAGTAGAATATGACTTGCAGGGAAAATACCAGTGTAAATGAGGCAAAAAAGGGTAAAAACAAATTAATCTGTGACATAAATTCTAAAAGGCCTTTTTTTCTGACTAAGGATTTTTTGTTCCCTGTTATTTTCATACCTAATGACCCTTCTCATGCTCGTTTTGGAGATAACCTGTTTCTAACTCAATGTAATTCAATGTTAACTCTGTTTTAAAAATCCTGCTATTGATGTTGCAAGAAGGCTGCATGAATACATACAAGGAGGTTTAATACAGCACAGCTAAGAAGAGATAAAGTTCTTTGAATATACAGTACCTTGTAGTGTTGCCCTAGTCCTGGATGGATGAGTTCCAGCAGAGACACTTTTTGGAGCACGTTGTGCTGAGTTGGAGAGAACCTTGAGCTTCTGTCTATTGCTGGGCATTAAACAATCTAGTGTTGACTGCAAAGCCATATTTATCAGTGCAACCAAACACTATCTTACTTTTCTACCTCACACAGCACCAAAAATGGACAATTCTTTTATGAAAAGCAGTCATTTATGAAAGCAGCCACACAAGCGCTAAAAATGTATGCAAAAGGGGTGCACATTGACAAATATGCATTGTCCTTGCACCTCCTTTTTGATGCACCATTGCAACTCTCCAGTGTTCCCTGCTGAATTATGCACAAGTGTGCCTTTTTGCACTGGGGAACCCTTGAGCTACTGTCATCCTAAATGTGGAGGAAATTCTACGGTTTCCTTGGCAGGGTTTCCAAATCAAAAGTCAGTTATGCACTATACATTCTTGTTTTGTTGTTGATACAGTACTGCTAAAGGATCAGCCGGTCATTTACAAAGTGCAAGGAAGGTGCACAGTGCAAACCACCATGTTTTTTGCACACGTGCATCCTGCAAGATACTACTGAGTTGCTGCTCTGTGGCAGACAGTAAAGTGCAGAGCTCAGCCAACAATGTTTACCCTTGTTTGTCTTTGTAAAATGGAAACACGGAAGGTTTTTTTCAATTTGCAGGAGATTCCCACAAAGTATTATGACTAATGGCTTGAGAAACCTGCATTGCATATAAACATAGTGTCTAAAATGAACTCAAAATAGAACACTGTAGTCAGTGTTAACCAAATGTAACATAGGATATAATCAGAATAAAAATTAAAACACAGTAAAAAATGGAACACAAAAACAGCAAGGAACTATATACTGTAAAACACTAAAAGTGGGTATTTGTGATTACCGCACTCAAAGTTTGAAAAAGCGGGTGTTTGCCACCTGGCATTTTGCCTGGAATGGTCTTAAGTCAAATGAATCAATATATGCAACCACGTTCAACTTGGCAAATATCCCAGGCTTGTGTTACTATAGCACCTGTAGCTGGGATAAATGCTATATAACATTACTTTTCTTTTCATAAACACATAATTGTACTTCTGACATACCACACTCTACAACAGCTACGTTAGAGTCGAATGACATGGAGGCCAAATAATGTGGGTGAGCAACATACAAACCTGAGGCAAAACACTTCTGTTAAAATAAATGAGTAATAAACCTTGTAATTGCTGCCATTGCATTTGCAATCATTATATTTGTAAGCTGCATAGCTGCTGTTAGAACTGATCAGGTAAAAGCGACTAAGGGCCCATAAAACAGGACTATATGCGTTATTTGTGGCCTACAGAGCCTGTGAGACATGGTGAATTGGGGATTGTATAATAATTAGCAAACGATTTATTGATTTTTTATTTATTGCATACAGTCACAACAAATTAGGTGCATCTAATTATTAACATTATATACCATCTCATTATAAATGTATATATA
>CM044435.1:35509653-35522085 GCA_024363595.1 Xenopus borealis | reverse complement strand
TTTCAATGGTGAACTCTTTATTTAGATGGGATGCTGTGACACAATATTCTGTGATAAGTGAGTTAAATGGGATAGATTATTATTAATTATTAACATGTATTTCTATAGCGCCAACTTGTTGCGTAGCGCTGTATGAGTTAAGTTATTCTGTGTCAAACGCACAATCCAAAGTGGCTTCACCTGTATATATATCTCAAGTGACTATGAAGATTATCATTCATCCAGATCATGGTATATTTAACAAAAGTAACTCAAACCAACTGGACTTGCTGAGAAATATTAAAGACGTTTCACTGCTCATCCAAGCAGCTTCTTCAGTTCAACTGACTGGTGTAGGGGAGCTCTCGGCATATAAACGCTTCCAACAATCCAATCACAACGGCACATTGTAACTCTTCAGTGAGGTGGCATCTGAAATTCACAGAGGTGTTGATTCTGTGTAGTTACAGTGATAGGATCACCAATGTATCATGCAACTCCTAGAAAGCAGGTGTTACTTGTGAGAGTTGCATGAATGGATGTGTGAAGAGTTCTGAAACCGCTGGGGGAACAGTTGTTAGAACAGCATTGTATGTAGCAGACAGGTGGTGTCGAAGGCCCCTGTCTCTGTTCAGGGATGGTTTCTCCACCTTAACATGAATAGCCTCTTTCACACCTTCAAACCAGCGTTCTTTTTTATCCAAAATATATATATACATCAAGTGATAACCCAACAATATAGTAATCTGCCATTGTTTATAGACTTTATCCATATGGTTCACCTTTTAGTAAAATCTTTGTATGCTATTCGTCTTCCTTATTTCTCTTTCTTTATAGTTTTTGAATTATTTGCTTTCTTCTTCTGACTCTTTCCTGCTTTCAAATGGGGCCACTGACCACATGTAAAAAACAAATGCTCTTTAAGGCTAAAGATGAATTGTTATTGCTACTTTTTATTACTTATCATTTTATTCAGGCCCTCTCCTATTCATATCCCAGTGTCTTATTTAAATGGATGCATGGTTGCTTGAGTAATTTGGACCGGATTGCTGAAATTGTAAATAACACAAAAACCACAAATAATTTATAATGAAATGCACTTGCAAATTTCCTCAGAATATCTGAGCTGTCAGTGTGTCTTAATGAAATTTTTACATGTAAAACCCAATATCCAGAAACCTCTGAAATAGACCCCCATAGAGATAATTTAATCAAATAATTAATTTTTTTAGTTATTCCCTTATTTCCCTGGTCATTTAACCAAATAATAATTTTTTTAGTTGTTCCCTTATTTCCCTGGTAGGTACACTGCATACAATCTACACTGGTGGCAAACCAATCTTAGGTTTATTTAATATTTAAAAGTTTTTGGTAGACTTAAGGAATGGTGATTTTTTGTGTGTGAATTTCAAATTTGGTCAGCTTTGTAGCCATTGTAATGTTAGCAGATAAGCTTTAGCCTCTGTCCTGCAGCTTAAATCCCTTTTATGGTTTGCAGTTTAATGGCCACACTTTAGAGAACCCAGTTAGGGCAGTGTTGAAAAGATACAGTCTGAGTTTAGTAGTATTCTTTCTCAAATAAGCCATTAGTTGAGGGCCTCTAACTAAACTGGTCCTCTCGCAGGAAGCACCCATAATGGTCTTTTTGTTTAACTGATATTCAGAGGTCTTTTGCTTCTGAAACTTCAAAAATAGAATAACTTTGGCTTTGGTTTTAAACTGCAGAATGGCAGTCAACAAGTTTGCACTCAAAGAATTTCTACAGCAGTATGTTAATTACCCCTGTATATATCGTTTCCAAACAACTTCTTATAATGAATGGCCTTTGATCCTTTACTGCCTGCTTTTTTACTTCATCCTGTTTATTCGCTGAAGATCCAGTACCGCTCCTGGAATTTTACCAAAAATGGTACATGGGTCGATATTCCAGTGGCTATAAATAAATATAATAAATAATAAGTATGGTTTAAACAGTGTTACTACATGATTTGAGTGCCAAGAACACACCACAAGTCTGAAGCATACTGTATGAAGTAGGCCTTTGTGTAAGTAATCACTTTTACATTCTTTGATTGCGTGACATTCTGTGCCAACTGTGTTGCACTGTGTTTGGTGATGTATGTAAACTACGTACCCTTACTGCCCAACAACTTGTGCTCCACGTCATCCAATACATATGCTTTGACGCTGGGATATGCACGCCGCAACACATGCGAGGTTGCATTGACAGAATATTTTGTCTTTTTGGAGTACAGCGTAACATGTGGGATGTAAAAGCAAAGCCACATTAAAGTCACTGTCGGTGGATAGGTGTGAGCTTGAGAATAAAAGCAGCATAAAGGCATCTGTCCTGTTGGGGTCAATGCAGTAAGTCCAACTTTTATATTTTTGCAGCTGTTTTGGATTTACCTTTCCTGTTCTCTTTTATATATATCAGGATTTAAATGTTAGCAGCATAATTAGTGTGAAATGCTGCTTCTGTGAAGGAAAGTAGGACAACTAAAACAGGTGTAGACCAGCAGCGACCAGTCTTTTGTGCAGACCACACAGTCATACGTGTGGGACAGTTTCACACGCCAAAATCATTCCATTGCCTTTAAACATCACCACAGGAGTTACTGTATGGCACTGTACAACTGGGCAGAATTCTAAAATGGGATATTAATCAATAGCCTTCAAGCATCCATTGATAGCTGAGTTTGTTAGAGTTTCCTAATCAACACTTGTAGATATTATTAAAAAAGTATATTTTGATGTAAAGGCTTTATTAAAAAACTGTAAATGTGGACTGTGTTAAGTGATGAAGGGTCCACACACATGCAGATCTGTCTTGCAAGTCAATGACACCCCAAAAGAGAATGATTGTCAGATTCTGTTAAATGAGAAAAATGTTACTCCCTACTCAGCTGCAGATTTCCCCATGGACTTCTATGGCATGCTTATGAAAATAAACACAACATAAAACACAAAATATGTTGTATATTGTTCTATATTGTTTGGCTAGGCAATATGCTGAAGTGGCTTTATTGATTGACGAGGCAATATGGGGGCGGCTGATCATTTGCTGAGGGACAAACAATCATATAATAGTAAGTGCCTATGCAGGTTATTGGGAGAGGACTGCACGAAAAAGTGGAAACAGTCCTCATCCCAAAGGAATTTTCAAACCTGACAGATATTATTTTATGCCAGATATCAGAAAGTCTTAGAGGGGCCAAATATGTGCAAATAAGCTGTCCACTGTGTCTAAAGGGGCAACTTAGATCTGCCAGTGTACGGCCAGCTTAAACCAACATTGGAGCATGAGTACCATATTTTTTGATCTGCTAACCACATCAACCTATTTGGCCGTGCATGAAACAACTTTTTGCTCAAATCTGATTAGCTTGCAGCAGGTGATGGAAAATAATACATCTCAAAAATAAAATGAATAGTGGCCAATACTGTGACACCAGCATCCCTATAAAGCTTTCAGAACACTGCCAACTTTGATTGGATATTACACAAGTCATCTGGTATTGGATCAGACTAGATATGGGTATCATTAGGATAACAATGCACACAGGGCTGACAGTCCAAGAAGACGGTTAACAGGCAGGATTCTAACCAGCAATTTCCCAGCAGCAAAGAGAGTTCCTACTACAGTATGAGGGTGCCTCCCTAAACAAACTGTCATATCTTAACAAATAGAAACAATGACTGAAATAAATTACAAATGTGTCAAATGAAGCATATACAGAATGCCTTTTAAACATCTCCATTGGTTTCTGACTCTTTAAAGAAATGACCACTATATGACCACTATATATATATATATTTATTTTTTGCAGCATGAACAAAATATCTTTCATGTTTCTTTTTCCTATGAAAGGATTATGTACTGCAAGGCAGTTGATAACTTTCTCACCTCTTGCTGTGCATACAATATTTATTGTGTATATAAAATATAATTGTGATTTTGACAATGCGTTTTATGTATAAGCTGTCACTTTTTAGATTTACACAGTGAACAGTCAAAACAGTACAACGTCTGGGCTTCTCCCCTGCATGCCAGGTACAGTTAGTTCCCTTGGTTTCTGTCCGTTAGAGTTATCCTAGCAGTAGTTTGGCAGAACCTGTTTTTGGTAACAATACTGTATGACAAAAGGCCAAATAACAGCCATAGAAGAGAGGGGGGGTCAGCAGCCTACAGACATACGGTTACATTACTTTTATCCTGCATTGTGTTTAAGGAGAATACAGAAATAGGACCCAGCTCACAGTTGTCAGTTACATGAGAGAAGCACGTTTGGTGCTTAATGTGCTGTTACAAGTGATCAGTGCAGTTTATGTGCCCCCCTGCTGTGTCCCTCTCCTGAGTTTTCTTCTCTCCTCTGTCTTTCCACTTGACCTTTTAACTACTTAATCTGACCACCTGTCCTGTCTCTCAATCCTTAGGAAAAAGCAGTTGACAGACTTTTTCAAAGGATATCAACACATCATAAGAAATGAACCAAGAATTGTTGATAAGACTTGCGTTTAGTTAACAGTTAGTTGCTGCAATAGCAACAAGGCATACATGGGGTTGACAATATTAATAGAATATTTTTACAGATATTAATGTCGACAAATTTATCATTGTGTTTTTTTAAACCCCCTTTCTAATAAGAAACCCCTACCCCCTATCCTCCATAGTCCCCTCTCCCTGCTCCCCCACACACACACAGGAGTAAATACCCCTAAGCAGGTGATTACCCCGCGTTGCATAGTCAGCACAACAGAGCTCATGGGGGCCATCTTCAGCCTCTTTGGTAATCTCAGTAAGGAAGCGTTGTATCGGCACATGCGCGGTTGGAGCGTTTTCCCGGTTCGTTACAAAAAATTACTGAAGCGCCGGAAGAAAACCCAAAGATGGCCCCTGCTGCTCTGACTCTGCAACAGGGGGTAACAGGGGGTAATTACCGGCTTTGGGGTATTTACATGTGGTAACTCCTGAGCAGGGAGGGGGGACTATGGAGGGTAGGGGTTTTTATTAGAAGTGGGGTTTAATTCTTTTTAAGTCTGATGTACTCATACAAGTACTCTTAGGGGCCTATTTATCATGCTGTGTAAAAAGTGTAGTGAAACATTACTGGTGATCAGATTTCAAAAGTTATAAACAGGCCCAGATTTGTAGTGAGCCCACAAAGGCCCGGGCCTAAGGCACCAAAATATTAAGGGAGGCATGTCAGTCAGCCTCTTTCCCCAGTCTTCCAGTGCATTCGTACATTTGCTTGCGGTGGGGCGGTGCATTTGGGGCGAAAGGACTGTGTGGCCGATCCAATGAAGGGTTGATTTTACTATTCAACCATTCGAATCGATGGTCAAAGCTTTTCGAAAATTTACTTTTAAATCGAACTTTTTGCATTTGAATATTCACTTCTACCCTTAGTTAATCAGCCCCTAAGTCATATATTTTTTCTGTGGTTTGAGCATGGTGGGACATGGCCATATTATGAACTGCAGAAAATTCCTTGACTCCAGACAAATCTGAAAAATCTATGAGAAGACTAACAATAATGTCACGTGAGAATATGGAAACAAAGGAGTGGAGATATTTAGGTAAAGGGTAAGGGTTTCCAAAGCCCCCCTGTCTATAATGCTCATGTGCTGTCTTTTTTTTTGTATTAAAAATTGATGATTTATGTACTAGAGACAAATGCTTCATTATGCACAATAACTGGTGTAGGCACTGCACCAATCTGTATCGCTTTAAAATGGTTGAATGTTTAGCTTAATCAGTAACAATTTTTATTGGAAAGAATCTAGATTTTAAGAAACTTATGTACAATCTCTTTGGAGTAAAGACTTTTTTACCCCTTACCTTTATGCTGCATTTATTGCTTAAAAAATGTTAGGCTGGATTCCTGTATTATAGTTGTTAGATAAGGTAGAGATATTGTTACATGAGCCAATCATGAACTCCGGAGGTTTGTCTTTATGAGATATTATGATCACGGCAAAACTATTTACTGAGAGAAGTGTATCATAGCAGTGACCCATTACCGACATCTAAGTTCAGCCTATGGTCAGAACATACCTACTAAGTAGGTTTTAAGTTGAAAACACTTTCTTGTTTTAGTTGTTCTAAAAGCCTATCCCATGCACTGATGCAGTGGCACACCTCTCAATTGTTTCTACTAAGACAGCTGGGCTGGTGGTTGGAGTATGTGTTTGATGTGCATTGTATGTTCTTAATGATATTATCACAGAAAAAAACACTCATAAATGTTGTGTGTCTGTAACAATAAATATGCTGTCCACACCATGTTTTATGTTGCACCAGATTCTGGACACACAAAGATATGTATCCAGTAGCGAATGCTGTGCAAACATGAGCAACCGACATCCACAATAATAAGTTATGGCATATGGAAGTGCTGTGAGCACCACATGCATCCCTTAGAATCAATGTTTCCTACAAATGCAAGCAGGGTCATCAGGAGGCTCAAGGTAAATCAGAACTGCAGTGTTAGGTACCGGGCTTTTCTGTACATGGGAGAGCAGACCATTCCTTTACTGCACCAGGCCTAGGTGCAAACCTTCTTGTTGTATTACAAGCAAATGGCAGAAATGTTGCACAACACTTTCACTGGGTTTGATAAATGAGCCCTGGTATGCACTTCTTTTTTGAGAAGTCAGCAACATTTCTAGAAAACGTGATATTGTATTTGAAAATACCTGACATTTTTCTGATATTGTTTTGTTTTTAGGTTATCTATATGTGTTATCTAAAATACCATTGATCATATATAGTGTTTTGACAACATATGAAGATGACTGAGCAGAGCAGAGCTGCAGTAACAACAAACATGCTGCAACTAAAAACCAGGACTTCTACTTCAAAGGAAAAAAAATGATATATAATTTAGAATATATAAACAGAACCCAACTTCCTGCTTTTCAGCTCTCTAACTCTGAGTCAGTCAGCGACTTGAAGGTGGGCCAAATGGGACATAATTGTTCAGTGCGTTTGCATTGACCCTAAGCATTCAGCTCAGATTCAAAAGCAACAGTTATGACCCATATGGCCCCCCTCAAGTCACTGATTGGTTATTGCCTGGTGGAGAAAGCTGAAAAGCAGGAAGTAGTGTTCAGGCTATTATGTTAGACATCCAGTCACTCCAGCCCTTATAGCCATTTTTTGGCTAACTAACTATATTAGAAACATTTTTTAGTTCGCACAGTCTATTTACCCAGTTTTTATTTTTATACTGAACAATTCCTTTAAGAATATCTTTACTTGCTGCATTATTTATGCAGTTACACTTTATAGCTATTCAAGTCACATAACATAACACATTACCAAGTCAATCTAACTGGGAAGGGATTCTTCTTTGGCGCTGAAACCATCTCTAAAGTGGGAGAAGTAATCAAGGCAATTAAATAATGTAATACTAATATATAATATAATAATGTAATGCTTAAATAAATAAATATATATATATATATATATATATATATATATATGGCTGGCCTTTGGGATGTTTAACCTTCTCAGCTTTACAGGGCACCATATGGAAAGGTTAACCACAATCACTATTAAGTGTGCAGTATAACAATAAAAACTGGGTTAAATGAAAATAAAAAATGTTTCTAATATAGTTAGTTAGTCAAAAATGTAATGTATAAAGGCTGGAGTGACTGGATGTCTAACAGAACAGAACACTACTTCCTGCTTTGCAGCTCTCTTGGTTTCCACTGATTGGTTACCAGGCAGCAACCAATCAGAGACTTAAGGGGGTCACATGGGTCTAGGGTTGCCACCTTTTCCTGAAAAAATAACAGCCTTCCTATATATTTTCATTTCTTCCTGTTAATAACATTGGGATCGAACATCAAAAATACCGGCCAGGCTGGTAAAATACCGGCCAGGTGGCAACCCTACATGGGTCATAGCTGTTGCATTTGAATACTGAGGATCAATTGCAAACTCACTGAGCAATTATGTGCCATGTGGCCCCCACATGAATAACTCAAAGTTAGAGAGATGAAAAGCAGTAAGTTGGGTTCTGTTCTGTTAGACATCCAGTCACTCCAGCCTTTATACATTCAATTTTTGGCTAACTAACTATACTAGAAACATTTTTAACTTAGCACAGCCTATCTATTTAGCCAGTTTTTACTTTTACACTGAACTGTTCCTTTAAAGGAAAACTATACCCCCAAAATGAATACTTATGCAACAGATAGTTTATATCAAATTAAGTGACATATTATCTTACCAAACTGGAATATATATTTAAGTAAATATTGCCCTTTTACATCTCTTGCCTTGAACCACCATTTGGTGATGGTCTGTGTGCTGCCTCAGAGATCACCTGACCAGAAATATTTCAACTCTAAAGATTTTTGAAAGATCCAATGGTTATCGTGAGACCACGATTGTCTCAAAACAATGTGTTCATCAACGAAAAAGACCATTTCAGGCGATATTGCCAGCAAACTGAAGGATCGCAGCCTGCTTGGCCCTGCAAACATAGGTAGATTGCATGGGGACCAATAAAGATTTTCTAACCTGGCCGATCAATCTTCAGACCGATGTCGGACGAAAAATCGTAAGATGTACGATCGTTTGTATCCCACTAACCGCACGATAATTTGACAGATCAGTCGTTCGGCAGGGAAAAATCTTTGTATCTATAAAAAGGACGAAGTGTGGAAGCAAAAGTCAGAACTATGTCTGTTAATTGGCTCATGTGACCTAACTTTATAGTTTGTTTGGTATGTTTGTGTGCACCGTTGAATCATACGATCCCAGGAGGCTGTCCTTATTTTTTAAAATGGCTATATTCTATTTATGAATCCCCATTGGCACATGCTACTAAAAATGTATATTATTATGAAAATGGTTTATTTACATGAAACAAAATTTTAAATATGAGTGGTTTCATGCAATATCTTTTTATAGAGACATAGATTCTTCGGGGGTTATAGTTTTCCTTTAAAGACATACTAATTATTCTAAAATCTAAGAGGAAAAGCGATTGAAGCCAGATTTGTTTTTAAGTTGTATATCAAAGGTGGGCAATAAATGGCAACGTTAACTTTGAAGAATGTTCTGCATTATTGGATATATATATATATATATATATATATATACAGTATATATATAAAGCAAAATATATATATATATATATTACAAGATATGACTGATATGACTGACCCACAACTTCTATCCTAATAGCAATTGGACCCGTTGACCTTTATTTCAAGTGAGACATATTTAAAAGTTCTATGGCATAGACAGCATTATCTTACTGTCAGTCTTGCAGCTCAGATTTGTACATTGCTAAACTGTTCAGTCTGCTGGAGTGAAAATCAGGTTCACTTCTGTTTCTGAATCTTCTTTCTTAGAAATCAGATTGCTCAACTAAGCTAAATAATGCATGGCAAAATCTCTATTTTTCCTGTGGCTTTGTTGCAAGATAAAAAAATTCCGACATTAAGTTAACCACTAGATTTCTAATATCAGATGATTATAAAGTAAATTATTTATCTGTGGCTGTGTACTAGAATGTGAGCTGCTTTATTCTTTATGGATAGTGGGAACCAAAAGCTGGTGTACAATCTGCATACTGATATGGACCTCTTGTTCAAATACATTTTCCCAAAAAAATATTAAATTAGATATTTTTAACGAGAAACACATGCATGGCATTCAAAAAAATGCAGCTACCATGCTCATTGATTCCCAGGGACACAGACCTATTAAATGAAGGGATTGTGCTGGTGTTTGTGTGCAAAATGCATGAGAGCACATAATGCCACTACTCAAAGCTATCGGCTAGTGGAAGCAGATGCACTTACAAATGTATGTATATATGCGTATTGTCAGCATCTGTAGTTGAACTGTAGCAATGGCACCTATTTCCTTCTCCTTTAACATTTGTTACAGGAGAAGTTCACCTCTAAATTAGCTTGTAGTTATGTATTCAAGCTGTAATTGTTAATTTTTTATGTATTTAATTGTTTCTTTTATGAAAACATTTAGGGGCAGATTTACTATTTTAACCCTTCAATTTAGAATATCGAATTTGAAGGGTTTTAGCGAAAATTCGATCAACTAATCCATGAATGATTTAATCGGTTGATCGAATTTTTTTTATTCAATCGAATTTTGCTAAAACCCTTCAAATTTGATATTCGAATTTCAAGGGTTAAAATGCGACCGAAATTTGATTGGTTGAATTCGAGGGTTATTTAACCATTTAACCATTCGATCAAATTTTTTTAATTCAATCTAAAAATGCTGAAATAACCCATATGGTTATACAACAATTCGGTAGGTTTAATCTGGCTAACTAGGGATTCAAAAAAAATTTCAAGTGCAAGTAATTCGACCATCGAATCATTCGAATCAATCAAATTTTTTTAATTCAATGATCGAAGTACCCAAAAAAAGGTATTCGAAAATTTGAATTTGAATCTTTTTGAAAATTCGATCGAATTTCGAATCCTTCACACAATTTAGTAAATCTGTCCCTTAATGTTTTCTTTGTGTGCCTTGCAATTTTGGCATTTAACTCATTATCCATTCATTGAGATCCCTAATTAAATTAAATTAAACAGACAGGGTATGAAGAGTAACAGGGACGAACCTAAAGAGAAAATACAGTAAATAAAATAAAGTAATGGAAAAAAACAAGCCATTAATTCAATCCACACTTTGGTGGGTATGGTTGATTACCCTAGAACAACAGGTGGTTTGGCTTTATATTACGCCTCAATAATAGGCAAATAGTCTTTTCTTTCACATTCTTCAACATGCTAAAAGATAATTGTCCTTGCTATGTCTAGCACTCCCAATGTTGGTACATTGCAACATCCAACTTAACTTCTTGTTGGGAGGAACTGGGAATTGTATTACAGAAAGATCTGTGTTGCCACAGTGGGAAAAATGCAGTAGTTTAGAATTATATGGAGAGGAAACATCTGAAAAGTCTGTTGGCACATACTGTAGGATCATTTCAAAGGATCACTGTGCCAGACTTCTTGACTCTTTACATATAAAGGAAAAGTTGTAGAACAGACTGATATTGCGTTATTAGCTCAAGTGCAGAAGCATACATCACATGACAATATTTTGTCTCTATTTGTGACCCTTTGTCAGGCCATTTTAGATTATTTACTACATCTAATAAGCTGCTGTCATTAACAGGGTGTGCTGAAGTATTGTTCTCTAATTGATTTTTGTTCCTTGGCAGAACAGGCTCTTTTGCCTTGCACCCAGCACCTCCGGCACCACCAGCATATACATTACAGGTGTTACTCAACATAACTGAAAGCATTTCAGCACTGAGCTACATTGTGTATAACTTAAATTGTGTATGAATTAAAGGCTTCACTAACCACCAGTCACGCCTCCTTTCATGACATCAATATATAAACACAGACATATTCTCAGAGAGCTTTTCCTTATAAATTCTAGAGTATGTTTCACATTGCAACAGGTGGAAAGGCCATTTATTCTTTCAAATGGCATTTTACGAAGAGATGATGCATGTTGTCAAATTAATCATAAACAATGGGAGGTTTTCTGTACTGACCATGAATTTGCACCTGGCAATACATCTCCATCAACCTTTCTAAAATAAAGCTACCAGTGTCTTTTAACCCAGGAGTGCACCCTCTTCTAATTAATGTTTGAAACCTGAGATTTGAATGAAATGTTTGCCTGCTTAAATCTAAGACCTTTTGTCTTCAATGTAGAAATAACAAAGAGAGAAAAACATGAATTGTTTTGGCACATTTGGCATATGTCAAGTTTCATGCCACGCACAGCAGAACTGGTTTGTCCACAAGCGCCTCCCAGTATGAAACCGTTGCTAGTTAACAACACTGAATAATTCACTCATGTAATTTTACTGCCTTGTGAAGATATAAAGCTTGTTAATATATTACTACACAGAGAAGGTTTATGAAGTATTGAACATTCCCCTGGATAACAACAAGAATGCAACAATGAAACAAGTGCCAAAAACAAGGCTGTTGCAATCAGCTTCGTTATATATAGGCGCCGGCTGAAAGCTGTTTATTAATTTATAATTCACTTTCATGGATATCAATGACAAGTCCTATGCATTTAAGACAAGAGAAGACCCATTTGACTATGTTGTTTTGTTACAGCCACTGGGCATGTTTCTGCATATTTACTAATGGCTATAAATGTTAATAGTTGAGCATGGTTAAATTTTTTTTTTCACAAGAAGATTTTTAAAGTAATGCCAGTGGTTAAGTATATATCTTGCTAAATGGTTGCTGTCAGTAAAATTGCACTCTTAGTATATAGGTATATAAGAACATAGCTTTCTGGTTGTTGATTCTTCTTCATTTTAAGTCATGCTGACCAATCAGTACCTTAATCATTCATCTTTTAGGGTAGGGACGGACAGGGAGATTCGGGGAGATTCTGTCGCCTGGCGTTTTTAGCAG
>CM044435.1:35483691-35496511 GCA_024363595.1 Xenopus borealis | reverse complement strand
ACCACAAGCCTTAAAATTAAACCTCCTTTTCAGTGGTTGCCCTCTGGTCTATTAAAAGAATCTACTGGTGAACAGAGCACAAGCAAATGGACATGTTGTTTTTAAATTTATTAAATTCAAATTAAGGGAAGCAAACAGGCTGAAATGTATTACTGAAGGGGTGGGTTTCTACAATCAATCTTAGGCCATGTATGATCTATAGCTTCCTATAAAAATACGATCAGAATTCTCTAACCATAGTCCAGATTGTTTTTATTTTCATTCTCTCTAAATCTAAAGCAAGAATTCAGTTTTTTACTTGTGCACATATCCGCTTACAGACACAGACTGATTCAATACAGTATCAATACTTCAGCCAATTGTATCACAAAATGCATTTAAGACGTTGTTAAAACACAGCTGCCAAAACAATTTTCTCTCTCGGTGCTGGACTTTTATAAATATTTACAGATCGGGCATTCTCTTCATTCACTATTAAATAATCAGCAAATTGAAATGTTGCGGTTAAAAAAAAGTTGCTGAATAGTGCAAACGAATAAAACATACTCTTTTATGCTTAAAATATTTCAAAAGGACTGACCCAGTTACTGAAAAGAAAATCTCTTTTTGCTGTCCTATAACCCTTTGTAGCATGCTTTTTTATGCAAGTGCAGAGATCTAACCATGCAGCTGTGGGACGATCCTGGTTTCCTGGAAAAGACGTCGCATACTAATTGATAATATTTGTGTGTATATTCAGACCAAATTAGGTTCCAAAAACCCCTACCAAAAAGAGAACAGTAGCATTGAAAGTGGAGCTCCAATAGATGTGGTGAGAACCAGTAGCAAGAGGTCACTGATCGAGATACTATATATAGTTACATAGTTTCATATCACACTAATAAATGTTTTGTTTAAAAAAACATTAATCTACTGGCTGCTATTGTTTAATATATGTTCTCCTGTCATTACACAGGCCTAGTTTATGATACATAGTTACATAGTTACATAGTTAAATTGGGTTGAAAAAAGACAGAGTCCATCAAGTTCAACCCCTCCAAATTAAAAACCCAGCATACACACACACACATCTCCACTCTTTCAAACACATAGTTATACTCTTATTGGAAGAAATTAGAAGATTGGTATTTTTTATTATTTTTTAAATCAAGAGTTTCAACAGCACAGAGTTAAAGGTACAGGTATGGGATCTGTTATACGGAAACCCGTTATCCCGAAAGCTCCAAATAACAGAAAATCTCCCATCGACTCCATTTAATCCAAATTCTGGATAACAAGTGCCTGTATTAGGTAAAAATCAAAATCATATTTTTTAAGGAGAAAAAATGTAAAGTTTTAGTTTACAACTCCAACCCCTTTCCACCCAGTTGTCTACCCTTCTCTGCCGCAATGGGGTACCACTTTCCACATGTGCTGCCCATTAGAGTCAGTCAGTATGCAGCTGTCGAGGCCTATGCACCATGCCTATAACTGCATGTCTTCCCAGAACATCCCCCAACCATATGTAGGGTTGCCACCCGGCCGGTATTTTACCGGCCTAGCCGGTAAAACACCAGCCAAGGCCTTATTACAAATTTACCGGCAATGTAGCTGCCAGTAAATTTGTAATACCCCTTAAAAAAGGCCCTTGCCCTGCCTTAAAACTTACCTTTCTCGCGTCTTCAGCCGATCGCTCGCTGTGGCTGCGCCCCTGTGATGTCATGCCCCGCTCCTTTTTACCTTCACACCCTGCCCCTTTTTGGCCCGCCCCCCACCGGCCGGTAAAATTTTTTACAAAAGGTGGCAATCCTAACCATATGGTAGCATAAAAGTGTATTGGATTGTTCTTTGAGTTTTGATATAGCTTCCCCATGGTGTTAAGACTTGCCAATAACATTCTATTGCAAGTTAAGTGTACTACATTGCATTTTAATATTAATGCAGTTCAGGCTTTTTTTTTTTGTTGGATTCCAAATTATTTCACAGATATGGGTGCCAATTTCCCTAAGTGAAAAGGAAAAATATTTTTTGTCTTCTGGTTGGTCTAAAGTCAAAATAAATAGAGATCTTTTCATGTAGTTCATTTGCTTTATATCAGGAGGAAAAAGACATCAATTAACTGGAGACTAATTATAAAATTATAATTATTGCTGCTATTATGGCCAGTCTAAAGGCCCAGCCTGTGCTGTAATATCAAAACTTGGGCTAGGTGTGGCACTGCAGTAGATAACAGAGGTTGTGTCATGTTGAAAGTCACCGAAAAGGTTATTTTTTTTTTTTTGCATATTGTGCAATTCAGAGATGCAAATATACCAAACTAATTAAATCTCTCTCTTCAAATATGTCTCTTGTGATGTGGCTGGGTCATTCCCTTTGAATATAAACCAATGATTTATGCCTGACAAGATCATGGCAATCTCTCACTGCAAAATCATTTCTAATGTCAGAAGCCTGTGAAAAAAAACTTATAATGCCAATGTATTCTGATGGGAAAAAGAAAGTAGATAAACAAAAAATAAAGCAGCCCATGTAAGGCATTGCTGTAACAAAAAAATATTAGCATGTGCATTTGGATAGCCCCATGTTGAAACGCTATCATTTAAAAGGGATACTGTCATGGGACAACATGTTTTTTTTTTTTAAATGCATCAGTTAATAGTGCTGCTCCAGCAGAATTCTGCACTGAACTCTCAAAAGAGCAAACAGATCTTTTTATATTTAATATTGATTAATTGACATGGGGCTAGACATATTTTCAGTTTCCCAGCTAACCACAGTCATATGACTTGGCTCTGATAAACTTCAGTTACATTTTACCGCTGTACTGCAAGTTGGAGTGATATCACCCCCTCCCCCCCAAGCAGCCTAACAACAGAACAATGGGAAGGTAACGGGATAGCAGCTCCCTAACACAAGATAACAGCTCTCTGGTAGATATAAGAACAACACTCACTAGTAAAATCTTGGTCCCACTGTGACACATTCAGTTACATTGAGTAGTAGAAACAACAGCCTGCAGGAAAGCAGTTCCAACCCAAAAGTGCTGGCTCTTTCTGAAAGCACATGACCAGGCAAAATGACCTGAGTTGGCTTCCTACACACCAATATTACAACTAAAAGAAAATACAGTTGCTGGTTCAGGAATTAAATTTTATATGGTAGAGTGAATTTTTTGAGTGTGCACAGCATAATATAGAAATAAAAACTACACCGTAAAAATCATGAAAGAATCCCTTTAATTAGGGACAGATTTACTATTGGTCGAATTTGAGGGTGAATTTACCCTCAAATTTCAACAATCGAATTTGAAGTTTTCTACTGTAATTAAAATAATAATAAAAAAAAATTCGATCAAACAAGTTTAACCATTCAATCTAAAAAAGTTTAAAAAACCTTATGGGACCTTCCCATAGGGTTTAATAGCAATTCGGTAGGTTTAATCTGGGGAACTAGGCAGTCGAATAAAAATTTAAAGGGCAAGTAACCGGCCTAGCCGGTAAAACACCCACCAAGTCCGGGGCCAGTATTACAAATTTACCGGCAATGTAGCTGCCGGTAAATTTGTAATACCCTTAAAAAGACCCATCGGCCAGCCCCCAATCCCCCGTATACTTACCTTTCCTCCCCTTGTTCAAAGCGCAGCTTTGTGACCACGCCCCCAAAATGTCATAGGCCCACCCCCTTTGACATCATGCACCGCCCCTTTTTGGTCCCGCCCCCCGCAGGCCGGTAAAAAAAATTAGAAAAGGTGGCAACCCTACACACAAACCAAGGGCACGCATACATGCTAGATGACATCAGTCCAAAAACGGACAAAGCAACTTCTTCCTGTTACAATGAGAGACTTAGGGGCAGATTTACTAAGGGCCAAATTTTAGAAGCAAATAAACTTTGAAATTCGACCCTGTGGTGTTTATACGAACACAACAGACCCTCAAAGTTTTTTAAAGGGCTTTTTCGATCGAAAATGGACCTATTTCAATTGAATATTTCCATTTTCAATCGAATAAAAAATAGTTCAAAACGTTCGATCCAATTGAACGATTCGAGCGATTCACCGTAAAATCCTTTGAATTCTTGGAACTCAGAAAATCTTTCAGGACAGGTTCTATGAGCTCCCCCATAGACTAAAATGGCAATTCGGAAGTTTTAAGCTGGCGAATAGTCGAAGTCGAAGGATTTCGAAGGGCAAATACTTTGAAATTCGAATTTTCAAATTTTTTCAATTCAAATTAAATATTGGTCAATTTGATAGTTGAAGTAGCCCACAATTACTTCAAAATTCAAATTTTATTAGAATTTTCACGTTGACCTTTAGTAAATGTGCCCCTTAATTTTATTCCTGTCATGTGATCAACATCACAAAATAATGGCTCAAGGTAACAGATGTAAAAGATGTAAACAGATGTAAAAGGGCATGTAAAAGGGCAAAGTGTACTGATATGTATATTAGAATTTAAAATATTCTTCATATTTGAATATAAATTGGTTACATTTCATTCAGCATATAGTTCTCCTTTAACCAGCAAGAAATTTAGGTTAATTTATAATACAAATCTCTCTGCACAGCTGATACAAATAAGCAGTAGAACCTTCTCCCGCAAGTTATAACCTTTCCTTAAAAAAAAAATCTCAAGCGCCCAATGTTCATTTACATCTCCCTAAACTTTTCTACAGTTTAAATCATGTTCTGTTGTTAAAACAGATCTGACCTTTTGTTTTTATGCCATAATGAATTTTATGTTTTGTCTGGCAACAATGTGTTTACTACCAACATTTCAGTGCTGTTTATTGGGTAATAAATACGCCACGGTACATAATTTTAAAATGACGATAAAAATATTATAAAGAAAACTTTTTGTTTCAAACTTAACTTTTGTGAATTTCCTCCACAGAAGAAAATCTTCTGAGGACAGATGTGATGGTATAGAGACGTTGCATGCAGGCCCGGACTGGCAATCTGTGGGTTAGGGCAAATGCCAGATGGGCTGCTATAAGGTGCCATAGAAAGTCAGTATTTAGTGGGCTGGTGGGGGCTGTTTGGGCCTCTATGTGAGCTGATTGGGCCTCTGTGTACCAGAAATGCCAGGGCCTATTTTGATCCTCAGTAGTGATGGGCGAATTTATTCGCCAGGGTCGAATTCGCGGCGAATTCCCGCGATTCGCCGCTGGCGAATAAATTTGCGAATCACCAGCGAAATTTCGCCAAAAAACGAGACGTGCTTCAAAGTTGACGCGACGCGCGTCAAAAGCGTCCCGCGACTCGATTCGCGAATTTTTCGCCGATTCGAGAATTTCTCTAGAAATTCGCGAATTTTTCGGCGAAGCGAATCGCGGGAGATTCGCCCATCACTAATCCTCAGTCCAGTCCTGGTTGCATGTCTTGCATGTTCTTTTCCAAAATGATGTGAATTATGTCACTGTGTGTGTATCAAGATGATCTTTCATAAAATACAAATTGAAATATTTGAATGTAGGTCCCATAAGGTGTACTTATACTGAACCACAGTTGGTTTTCTCTCATCCTTGGAACCATGTCTGGGATATCACTCATCCTTGGAACCATGTCTGGGATACACACTTTTGCCTTCCCGTCAGCAGATTGTATGTCTGTTTATGCAGACAGGGAGAGGTTATGAAGTATGACCTTTCACCTACCAAATAGCGGATAACTGAAGTAATCTCCAGCCAAGCTAATGATCCTTAGGAACATAGCATCACTAGGTAAGGGGTAAGCTCATTCACACAGCTGACACCAGATATAAATAAACCTTGAATTGCATGGAAGCTGCTCATTGTTTACATCCAATTAGTTTCCCATAATCTGTGTGTTTATGAAATTTAAATCAGTCCTATATTCCTATAATTGTGGCAACAAACTGGTTACACAAATGTAGGGAAATACATCAATGTCTGTATAGACCTGTGCAAGTAATTTTCACAATGCTGCATGTTGGGATGCCTCATACTCTACCCTTGATCTGACACTTCATAAACCAATAAGGATACAGAATGCTGGTACTCATGCCCCCTCCCATGTTTTACAGATTTGATTCATTAATTATGGTCAACCCTGTGCTTTAGCAGGAGATAAAGCACAGTTAAAATATTTTAAATACCAAATGCTTATTGCATTCATTCAAGGGTAATACTTACAAGAGGAAATTAATCTTTTATTAACAGCATTACAAATTACTGTACCAACCTCGATTAGAGCTTCCCCCACCAGAGATGTGGGCTAACAGAGCCCACACTCTCAGTAGGGCTGTCACTAGTCTGGTAATTGACCAACCTAGCTGATAAATCACCAGGCAGATGTTACAAATTTACCAGCAATGTTCTTGCTGGTAAATTTGTAATACACTGTAAAGCACTCAATACCTTCTCTGAACCCTTCTCCACCTTGCTCATTCTTTTATCCCTTTGTCCGGACTGAGAAATAAAATAGGCCCTGGCATTTCAGGTACACAGAGACCCAATCAGCCTACATAGAGGCCCAAACAGCCCCCACCAGCCCACTAAATACTGACTTTCTATGGCACCTTAAAGCAACCACCCTTTTCCCACCGTTTGATAGTACCACTCTGCTGACATTACTGCATGACCCCCATGTGCAGGCAACAAAAAAAAAGGTGTGTTTATTGAAGTGTGATCATTAGGCACATATATGTGTCACAGCATGACCAATTGCACTCTGAGTGTTCAGCAGGTTACTATTTCTGTTAAAATACAAATGTTTCTCCTGAAGTGCAGGCTCTGATAGGGGGAAAAACATTCCATGTTGAGTGCAGTTTAAAGTCTGTATGTAAGATGGGCACCGTGCTGGTAGTCCATACATAGTTACATAGTTACATACAGTAGTCTATGTCACTCTTTGCAGCTACACAGCAAACAACAAGCCATGAAATGGAGGTACAGGAGGAACAGCAAACACAGGTAAGCAAGATATAGGGAGAGGGTCAAGGCAGATATTGAAATGCTTAATAATTGTTTTCTTTCTCTCTTTCAAGGTATACAGCAAAGGAAAACAGCAGCTGGCTAGGTATAAGAGGCAACTACAGGTAAATCGACCCAAGTGGAGAATTCATATGTCAGAAACATTGTTAAAGAATAAACTAGAGCTGAACAGGAATCAGAATAAAAAAACCAGGTCATGGTCGGAATACAGAAACCAGAACCGGTAATTGCTCGAGAAGTCAAGATGAAGTGTTGCACTCTGTACAACTCACAAAAACCAGGCACTTGCATGCTCAGCTTGAAAGCAAGTCAGAAGAATCTAACTTCTTCTCAGGGCAAGTGAGAATGGTTTGCTCAAGTATTGGAGGGGAGATCCTTAAAATATTGTGCAGGGCATGCCGTTTATATTATGTATTAAAGTTTTTTTTTAATATAATGCCTGAACCAAAACCAAGGTCCATCTGAATAAAGACTAATCTTCTCAAACTTTAAGAACCATTTTAAATCTGAAAAGGCTCCACTGCATGCAGGTTGATATTGATGGAGCCGGAGGGGGATCAGTGATTGAATTAAACTGCAATTACCACCATGCATGCACGGACATTCACTGGGACCTGGCCACTCTTGAGTTGGCCGCATACTGGCTTGTGTTTGAGACCAAAACCTGTGGCCTCCGCAAAGACCTGTAATCACAACTAGTTGCGATATCAGTTGGGCAGTCTGGAAAATTCCTTTGTTCAAAGACCACAGTAGTGGAAGTAATGTCTTCATGAGTCTACACGATGGCCACATTTAATCCACATTTCAAAAGGATCAGCCGCTTTGGTAGCACAATATGTTTGATTACATTAGAATTAGGTGTAGGATCTCGCACACCCTAAATAGTAGTAGAGATGCCTGGTGCACACAGGTAGAGGCTCGGCCACCTCACAGAGATCAGCAACAGAAGAAATTCCAATGGCACACATTACATTACATTACACACCAGCTTTATGGTCTTTGCAGAATGAATTATTCTTCCATAAACAGTTCAAATAAGTCTGTAGAAATTCCAAGTAGACGGTACATATTATAAGAAGATAAATATGAAATGTAAGCACTTGTTGAATTCGTACCCTACCAGCACATGTACTTGCTCCATTTAAATTATTTTTGTCCTACAGCATTTTTCTGTGCCCAGTTAAAGGGGAGTTCTGGTTAGCTAACTTTAATTAAACCTGCTGATGGCTGACTAGTAATATGTTCTTCTGCATGCTACAGCCTGCACTGACGTTTATGTAACCATGTGGAATGTAGTTAAAGTAATTACTTATCGACCATGCAGAATGATTGATTTATAGATGTCAGTTTTAAAGGGACTCCATGACAATCCTAACACTTTAATACCGAATACCTATAAAATATAGAGCGTGGCGACAATCTTCTATATAAAGCAGTAATCCCCAGAGCATGGAGATTTTATAGGTGCTTGCTACTAAATATGTGAAGAGGATCAGTAAGCTTTGAAAAACAGTTTAGTCAAATTTGCAGTCTGGATGAATAAAGTATAAATTAAGTTGGTTTAGTTTTTTGATCATCCTGATTTTTTGTACAATTTCCCTAAATTGAAAGGAAAAAACAAACCAGGATGATCAGAAAGTAAAGTTTAAGCTTTGCCAAACCAATAGCTTGATCAATTCTCAGCCTTTTGGCTAAGATCAAGTGTATATCTGTTCTTATCAGGATGGATATAAAAGCCTTATCTGGTGAGATGGAGAAACACTTGATCTTCTGGCCAGGGGCCTCAGCATTATGAAAGCTTGAAGTGTTGTGCCCCCTGTGGGGGTTGCCTGACTCACCGCTGGGTCGTGCACATTGCACAATGTACTTTATGTTTTTTATTTTGCTTTCATTCTTTGCTCCAGCCTTTTGGTCAGCAAGAAAAACTTTATATTCGGCCTCTGGCCGGAACTGTAGTTTTTTATGCACTTATTTTTAAAGGACTTATTTATGTTTTATATGTGTGTCCAATAAACAAAGGTCTTTTGTAGGGGTGCTCTGTCCCAGGTCATTGGTAACCAGGATTAAGCTTTGGTGGAACCCTGAGACAAAGAGACTCTGTGCCTTTTGTGCCAGGAGGGGGTGGTTGGGGACAATGGGGCTCACCCTAGCTTTGGCAAAGGTGAGTCCACAGACTCTAGATGCTTTCAGAGCCTTTTGCACTGGGGCTCTTGAGTATTTGGAGTCCATTTCTTCGGGTAGAACCTTTCCTTTTTTTCTGTGCAACTGATTTTCTACAGTTTGTAGACTGGAACAGCACTGAATCATCCTGCTTATTTTAAATGTCAGGGCATCATGTGGGTGAGAGAGCTTAAGACATGCATTGCATGGCTAATCTTTCAGCTTGTAATGTTATGGCATGGTTTTTGTTCATTCACTGCCATCTCACTGCCCCTTGAATGTGCTGGCCATAAATAAGAATATTGTTGTTTACTTGTATAAATTTAAGGTTCAGAGATTGGAATTGTGGGTAAATATATATAAAACAGTATAATTACTGCTGGACAGCTGGTGCAACATGTAAAAATACCTCTGTATTAGAGTGTACCAGTAAATCAATAAAATATGCAAATGTAATTCATTGACATTGCCCACAAAAGCTGCTATTCATTTTTATGTGCACCCTGGCTTCAATAAGACCCTGTATATGCCAGCAAATCCAGCATATTTTTGCTAACAAAGGTAGAAACAAAGCACCATGAAGGTTCAACTTTAATATTCCTCTTCTGGGTAAATACTTAAAATCAATAAAAAAAATTTCAATATTTTTGACATATATTGCAGCACCTAAAAAAAGTCCAGCAGAAATTTTAATTCTAAGAATTAGAAGCTATATTAGATAAAGACAACAATAATTGATGGCACCTACTTGAAAGGCTGCATGCACCGATGGTTGAACCACAATAAACTCATGAATTCTCAGGCTCATTTAAAAACATGATTAGGTTTGTTTAGCCAACATTGGGCTGAAGAAATGCAAAAATCTAGTACAATTATTATCTATCAGTTGAACCATTTTTCCAGAAGTCACAATAAAAAAACTTAAAGCAGGGCGTCTGGCTCTGTGAAAGAGGTGTTTTCCTATATTTCCCCAAACTGTTCTTTAGGCAAGGGCCCCAGCCACCACTCAAGACCCCGTAGGGAGGCCAGTCCCACTGTTAAGAAACCACTACTGTATACAAAAAGAAGAGGAATATAAAAATGGGGATGGGATTTAACAACAATGGTCAAAGCCACCCTAAAACTACATCAATGCCTTGCAGAAATAATTTGGGGAAGAGTATCTTCTCTTGGTATAGTTTCATCTACTTCTGACCTATAATTAACTGTGCCTGGACTTTGCTGTAGTAAAGGTGAAAGTGAAGCATCGGGCTGACTATAGTGATGGCAGTGTTATTGGTCTTTGTCTCACTATGTATCATAAAACCTCTTCAAGGTCACAAAGCTCAAATTTGTATTTTAGCCCCAATCTATAGTTGGAGTAACAATGTCACAGTTAGAGCTAGCACACCCACTGCTTTTTTATTTCATAACCTTGGTGTGCAAGTCCTAGCAGCAATATTTTAGTATCACTTGAGAAAGAACCATGTAATAACATGAAACATTTCTGTTTTTTTGGCCTTTGTCTTACTATGCAGTACGGACATTAAATTGTATAAGGCCTGAGTAGCTGTAATTTTACACCATAATAATCAGTTATTTTGCCAGCACATCTCTTGCTGACATCAGGCTAGCACTAAAGAATCTCAGATTGTGGCAAGCTTAAACGAGATGGTAACCTATAAGCAATAATGTTTTCCTATAGACCATGGATCAATTAGATTTTTATGTGCTGCATCTGCAATCCGATTCCATTGCCTCTTTATAATAGTTGAATGAATACTTGTATTTTCCACTTCTGTACCACAAATTAGCACTGAACAAGTAGGGATGAGAAAACCTCTTTAACCTATACAGATTTGCACCAATTTTATTTTTTCAACAGTGGCAACATTTTCATGAATTTTTACTGGAATTTAGTCTGAAAAAAAAAGCAGGTTTTTGTAGTATGTTCCAAAAGACCGTTCCTTGTGTGCTTTCCTGAGCAATAGCATCATAATGTCTATTCTACTGTTTGTACCATCTGTACAATATAAACAACAAACAATGCTTAAGGCAATTTAAAAAACGATTTTAAGGTTTATTCCTGCATTCACTTGTCATCCTTTATGGCTGACTAAATGAGTTAATATAGAATATAGTGCAGACTATGTTACAGGTCACTTATCTTCAAAGAACATGTAAGTGTATCAGTTTCCTCCCATTTAATTAACTCATTGCTTGCTGCCTTTTGTACCTAATATTTATTCAGCTCCATTGTCCAAGGTGACTTTGCCTTTGCATTACAAAGCCATCATGGCCCGGTTGGAGCCACCTTGTCTGCTCAAAATATGATTTCCCCTGTATGTTGAGGTATTCATTTCAGGGTTTCCAAAAAAAAAACATACTTCTCCTTTACTTAGCAGAATTTCTCAAGGATAAATAACAAGTCAGCCCCCTAGGCAAGGACTAAACCGTTTGGTTTATTAGTAGTTTATTAACATCGGAGACTCACTGATGGGGAACCTGCAACATTTGCAATTGCTGAAGTGTGTCCAGAATGTATTTAAATTGCTCAATTTCCCATTAACATTTGATTGTCTTTACAGAACTAGAAGTGCGAAAGGTACATCAGAACTTCCAGAACTGATTATGATTTAATAGCTAAAATAACAGCACATTTCGATTGAACAGCCAATTTCCTCATTTGTATGCAATGAGGGAATCCTGTTTCACTCATAAAATCTCAGGTTGTGTGAATAACCTATAGGCTGAAGCTTACCCACTGGGTTTTTAAGCACATTCAGCAGGTACAGACTGACATTCAAAATAGCTCCTGGAATTGCAAGTACACAGAGCCTAATAAATAAATAATAATAATACAGTAATAATAATACTCAGCCTCACCAAAGCACCACATGTGCCATAACATTTAAGGCAACAATGTAAAATGTAATATTATTTTGAACTTGACTTGGAACTTAACCATTTACATCTATTTTCCACAATCATTAGCCAAATGATATGTATGAGTATGAGATCTAGCTAAAGATGAGGGTTTAGTTACAAATAATAAAACATATGAGTGACATATATTTGTTCCTAAAAGTGCTGAATATGGAACTTGGCATAAATGGAAATTTTTGCTGGCATTACTATAATTTGTGATACAATAAATTTAGCCAATACGAAAAGCAATTTCTTATCTGTCTCATCGTATGTGGCCACAGAAAACTGTTATGGCATAGCTGTGATTTCACAGCCTGCTTGAAAAACATTCTCTCCTGTTAATGTAAAATGTATGCAACCATAATCTGAGTTGTTGTCAGAATTGAAAGATTTTGCAACATTTTCTCAGCTCAGGATTAATCATTGTAAAAGAAGACAATGCAAAACAGAAACAGAGTTGCAAAAAACATAGTTCGTGTTTAAGTCGCAATAAGGCTGAACATTTAATATCACTTTTCTGTATAAATAATTCAGTATATCTATGCAATAAAATACAATACTATGCAGCATTGTTGGTATGTGAGCCAACAGGCATGCAGTTACAGGACTTGATTGGAAAGTTGACAGAATGTGCACCAATTCCAGTAAAACAGGTAGTTGCTAAAAACATGGGCAAACCTAGCATGTTCAGTGAAAGGGAAATGAGTTATGTGCCTTCGTACCAATGGGTGCCTTAATGACATGAACAAGTATCAAATGTATAGAATGCATTTAGTTTCACTAAGATGCGCAAATTCGCTAGCATTGGCTTCGCTAG
>CM044435.1:35459789-35475085 GCA_024363595.1 Xenopus borealis | reverse complement strand
CGGGCAGACCTGACAGATGAAGACCATGTCCACAGCCTTATGTGGTCTTCACCAAAAGGCTGCCTTGCAAATAGATAATTAAAGAGCCCTGATAAGATATGGGTCAAGGAGGTCACTATTTTGGCTGCCTGCAGCCAATAGACTGCCAACTTGGCTGAGTGTCTGAGAGTAACCAGACTTTTGCTGTATATGACAACTTTTAATTTTAATGATATAATTGATAATCATTTGCATAGGGGTTATTATTAAACCAGTCTATCAGTATAACAGCTTATTTTGGTTGTTCTACTCCTTGATGTCATCACATTGCACTTGCTCAGTGTGTTTGGATTGCTGAATGTCCTAATTAGGTGGGCTTGAATAGAGATTAGTGTACTATTAGGGTTGTAAATATCAAGGGCCAGACAAAGATAAGGATAAAGAACTTATACTGACAGTTTTTGAGGTATGGATCTCCACAGAATAATTCCTTCATATGTCCAAGCTGGTACTGTGCATAGGGCTGGTGCTTAATTGCCGTTGCCTCTTTTTGTAAGAGACCTGATATTGATCCTGTCCTCTATGCCTTGAGCTCAATCTGGTTCTGTTTTGCTGCCTGCCATGATTTCCTATTCTTGAACAGCATTCTACATCACAGTAGGGTGTTGTTCTTAAACAGATTCTGCCTGTGGGCCTGCTTCCAGTCTCAGGACTCCCTACACATTCAGTGTGACAAACAGTAAGGCCTCTTTAAGAAGGTTTGTACAATATTTAATAATATGGCTTTTTGACTTCTTGTTGGGTTATCATTATCTACTAAAACTCCAGAAAGTTGCATTATATTTCTAAACATCTGTGGATGTTTAATTATGAAACTTATTAGGTATACCAATATATAGTATATATATATACTATATAATGCTGTATGTGTATGTGTAGTAGCAGCACATGTTTCATTATAACATCTTGTATGGATATCACAGTACAGCGTCTCTTTAAATCAAAGGCTACTGAGAGCTTTCAGTTTCATATAGTTGACATAAACTATCTTCACTACCACTGAGCAGCCACTTGATAGCATACTAAGTAAGGGATGAGCTATGGGCCAGCTGGTACTCTTAAATTCCATGTGGGATTTTCACATGATTATGTATGCAGTCCTTTGCCATGAACTGAAGTTGCATACAGTACATACAATCATTTTAAGTTGAGCTATTTTATAGCAGGAGAGATGAATTTTACAATACACTAACTAGTTACTTTACAATTTGACTAAAGATTGGGAGCCAAAGTTATGTGAATTATATTCATGTTTCTATTAATGTACTCAGTAAAAAAATCCCCTGTAAAGAGGGCCAATTGAAAACCTTGGTTTAGACACAAGTGCTGGAGCACACAATTGTGACCCAATAAGGCCCATACAGGGAGCGTTTGCACACATAATATTGGTATGTTCCAGCAGGGCCCTTCACCGTTCCTCAAATTAAAATTCTGGGGAAAGGTACAAAACACAGGTCAATTGGGTGCAAGGGAGGTTGAATTGATTGAGTTGAGGATTCTCTAGTGCCCTGGATCACCCAATGCTTTCTAGCTTGTTATGACAGTTCTAGAAAAGTTACAAATGCTGCCTAACTTCAGCACTTTTGCTATAAGGAAGAAGGTGCAATATTCTGCAGAAACAATTTGCAGCCAAAAATTTCACCCACAAAAGTCTTAGCTCCCTTTGACCTCAATGCACTTTGTAATTTATTTTCTGCATTCGTTGGGAAGGCACAGGTCTTTTTTCTCCATTCTCGAGTGCAAAAAACTTACTTCTGTGGGCAAAATGAGAAAAAACATGGTGGTTTGCTACTGTTTTTTGCAGGCACATTTATCAAGGATCAAATTTAGAATTCATCAGCATTTTTTAAACACTCCCATAAACTACCATGAACTCGAAATTCGACCAATCAAATTTTATAAAATACATTTTTTAAAACTTGGATCAATAAGAACGACCTGAAAACTCTAATCAAATTTGAATTGAATTGAATTTGAGTGTTTAAAACTCGATTCAAGTTTTGTTCTCTGAAAAAAGCTTGAACAACTCCAAATTGATCCCATGCCGTCTTCCAATTGCTTAAACAGCAATTCAGCAGGTTTTGGATGGCGAATAGTTGAATTCAAAATTTCAAAAATCAAATTAGAATTTTTACAAAAACATTTAATTGCATTTTTACAATTACTAGTCGAATTTGACAGTTTTGGTCATATTAAAAACTCGAAAATTAGAAATTGAAATTTTCACTTCACCCTTGATAAACCTGTCTCTTGGAGTTGTGTTTTACTCCATTTGCTTTGTTTTTTTAGATGCAACAAGCTGCATTTCTTGCATTTGATTCTTGTTCAGAAAGCAATAAAATAGACAGTTCAATGTTCAACAAATTACACTTGTCTGCAGTTAAAAAGCAAAATATTTAAATGTATTTGCACCCCGCAAATAAGCATAAAAAAGGCCTGCGTGTAAAAGCCCTTAAAGGGGTTTTGCAGTGGGGGCCCAGTGCTGACATTTTGCATAAAGGGACACTCGTTTCTTACTTGTTTTAGCCCCAGCAAACATTCTACTTTTCCCAGTTTGTCGTCACTTTTGCCACACCAATTTGATACTGATTAATTACTATATAATTCCACCTGTTATCATCAGGATATACAAGAAGTACCCCTATATACTGAATAAAAACTAATTAGAGAGTGATTTCTATGACCATGTCCAGGAGAACATTATAACACAACTCCATTCAAGATGCACGCCATACAAGACCTCATACAAGTTCTTTTATATTTAATGTATTGGAAGATTAGAGTCTAGCCAGAAACTCCTCACATGAGAGAGATGCAGAACTTACACAGGCATACTATTCAGAGAATGACATGCCCAAGGAAAAAGGATTACGGTAATAATGCAAACAGAAAGGTTCATTCTCTCCCCTAAGAAACCATCATTCATATTGCAGCTATAAACAGCGTGATAAAGTTAACATAAACCAGAAGTGCAGCCATGAAGAGAAGAATGGGAAGTTGTGTCTAGCTGGATATAAATACAATAGAATTTTCCACTCGTTTGCCAACAATTGCCATATATGCCTGTTTACCAGGAAAAGGAGTTATTGACAAAATGAGTAATAACTTGTGATATCAATGAGTGGCATCTACTGTATATCTGGGACACATATAAGAAAAGCACGTTGGTCAAGTATATATATAAATATATGATTTATGAATATAAGGGCTAAATTGTGCAAGTGTGTTGAATAGACTACTACAACTTTAAAAAACTAAGGACAAATTGGTTTCTGCACTCTGCATCTGTGCAATTTAGCCCGTTTGTTTGTAAATGAGCCCACATTACTTTTTGCACAACCCTAAACATGGACATTTTCCATCATTCTTTCTTTCAGATCATTTCCATTTTAAATTTGGACCCTTCATCGTATATGAAACAAGATGAAATCAGACATAACGTGTCTTTCTTGGAGAGCTCGACAGAACAAAAACATTTTAGAGCTTCACATTCTCCCTAGTAAATGGATACCATATATTATTTTGTCTCCTGAATCATACCTATAATATCTATCTATATGGCAGGTTAGGTGATTGTTCCTGCCGCATCTATGGCTGTTGAATCCTTTATAGCTGAGATCATGACCCCCTGTTGACATTGATTGATGACACTGTCAGCTCATAGTTACCCCTTTTTATCAAAATCATTAAAAGATAACATATTTTGGACTCAAGCTTTAATATTGTCATTTTATTTTCTTTCACAGTATAGGTTCATTTATATATGTATACATATATATATATATATATATACCCATAACAACTAATCATACCCTTACTTTAATTTGGTAACCGTTCCAAACTACTTACTAATTGGTGGCTATGGTCAACCGCAGGTGTGCAATTTAGTACTTATGTTAGCCCTTCATTAAAGAACCAGGAAAGCCTAATTCATCGGAGCTTACCAAATGACCTGACTTTTCCAGGCGATTGGCTCAGAAAAATGCACAGTAAATTTTAAATGCCCGATTTGAATGTGCATACCTAATTCTTTGCAAATGGCACCTGGTAGAGAGCAACAAGGTGACAAGGCTTCACCCAAAAAGAAGCACTGTCTGGGGGTAACATAGAGGCTTAATTCACTTCCCTACATTTTGGCATCACCCAATAGGCTTTTCTTTTCCTTTAAATGGGACACAAATAGAAAACAAGCAAGCTGTACCTGAAGGGGTTGTCTACACTAAGGAAGCTTGGGAAGGCCATGGGCTGGCTGACCACCATGCCATGAGTACTGAGTAGTGATGGGCGAATCTAGCCTGTTTCGCTTCGCCAAAAAAGCGTGAATTTCCAACGAAATTTGCGAATTGGCAAAACACGGTTTTGACGTGCGTTGCGTCGATTTCTGACTCGCGTCGGTTTTGAAGCGTGCCACATCGTTTTTGACACGTGACTCTTTTTTTTTTTTACGCCAGTGAATTTTCGGCAGGCGAATTTTCGCTGGCGTTTCACGAATTTATTTGCCGGCTGCGAATTGCGGGAATTTGCTGCAAATTCGCCCATCACTAGTACTGATTTGACTAGCCCCAGAGTCCATGTAGAGACCAGCTCCTGCACTCCATTTCCCTGCCCAAATGGCTTTACAGAGCAAACTGGCCCACAGCCTGCGTGCACTAATAGAGTGTACTCTAACTCGTTAAATTGATATACATTTTTTAATATAAACCCAAAATAAAATACAGCTTAGTCATTCTAACTGGGTTATTGACCATCTGTATTCCTTCTGCTTTATCTGCTGTAAATTCCACAGCTGATACTATGTATTACTATACGTAGATATAACTACATACAAATATTTTCTCTTTGACACAATAATTATTTTTTAGTCAATTTTTGTGTTTTTTTTTTGTCTTTTAGTCAACATTTGTGTTGGATCCAGAAGTTAGAAATCATATATAATGTCAGAATTTGTTTTAGCAGAGTTTTTAACCACTGCAGTAATAAAACTGTAATATATTGATGGTACAAAAATGCAAATAAGTCCTAAATGAAATGTATTTCAAACTGAGCATTGACTGGTACACAGAACATCTCTATATATATTAAGGTTATATTAAATATATTAAAGTTACATATTTTGGACTCTTGCTTGTTTGTTGAGAAATTAGGCTGAGAGGCAAAACAAAGACTTCAATGACAAGTTCTTCTTTATTTTTGCTTTATTGAAATATGTACATTTACCAACATAATTATATAACAACATAGACTAGAAATGTGCTGTATGAAAGTTAGTTCCATAGCCAGTGCGTCCATGATATTCTGTAGGTCTGCTTACAGTGAAGAGGCTTTCACCTTTCAGGTTCACCTTTGTGACCCAGAAATTGGTTTGTCTCTTTTTAGTTCATCATTAATTTACAGAGATAGGACAATTATCTTAACAACTTCCCTTTTATATTTCCATGGATATCCCTGGCTCTAAATATGTATTCTGTCTCACTCTGACTAACCTTTAGGCTTTTCTTCTTCATCCCATACATCGGAGCTCCCTGTGGGGGCAGCCTATTTATATGGTTTCTGAAAAAAACAAGTAAAAACGCAGTGCAAGTATGAAGTCTTTCTTTTTCAAATGAATGTATGCTGCCTTTTATAACTATAATTTTTATTTACAAAACTGATCTCAGTTGAGGTGTCAACATAGGACAACTTTTCCTACCATATATGAGGGATTAAGAAAACCTCAGATGACATGAACTAACTGAGACTGTGCAATAGCTGGGATATTTGAGACTTCTTACATTGTCTTGCTAATGCTACACTGCCTTCCTTGCTTCTAGCAAACAGTATAAAGGCCTAGTCATGTAGATCACAGAGCTATGGTCAAATGCCCTGCTATAGGACCATGGAATCCTTATATCAGCCAAATATTTGCTAGGGTCTACAAGCAAGGCAGTAACCAAAAGCAGAATGCAGATGGAATTAAGTCTCATTTCACACAACCAAAGAAAGGAAGGAACCCCAACATTATTTGAAAATGATGCACTGTTTTAATATTAAAGAGATAATGAAACAAGAAATTAAACCTTCTTACTATTACAATATTGCCCTTGCATGCTATTTATAAATTTGCATAAAAAATTTTTCTTGATATTTTAACACTACCAATCTGATCCCCCGTGTTTCTCTACAAGGGAACTGCCATATTTGTGCAGCAGTAGTTTGTTAAACATTAGAAACTCTGACAGCTTGAGAAGGTTGGCAAAACAGTCAGGTTAAGGAACATCAAGTAACAAGTACTTACAAAAGCAGACTTTCAACATGACCTATAGGCATCTTTTAGGGGGTTATTTACTAAAACTTTAATTATTTTCATTTTGTTATTAAAACAAACTCCCTTCCACAAATTGAACTCATTTATCAATAATTTTTCTCGAAAAAGTCAGAACAAAAATAATTACAAATTAGTATCATGTGATTGATGCTCCGAAAACTGGATTTATCAAATTGTCACTGCAAAAACTCAACTTTATCACATTATCCAGTGCAGATCACCACATCAAGAAACAACATCAGGGATATCTACCATTGACTTCTACATGACCTCGACAAGTTTGAGATGGAGTATTTTTGGATTTTTAGCAGCTTTGGGGTATAATAAGTTAAAGGTCCCCTTCAAAAACTAGACCAGATAAATTTGATTTATATTAAGACAGGTTCTAGAAAGAAAGCCAAAATCCTCTGTTCCTGAGGAGAAAGAAAGGCTCTTTAGTGTGACACCTTCTTTACATACAATGAAAAGCAGGGTAGGAACTACACACAAACTTGATGTATCACAAGCGAGTTTCTTTCGAGGTTTCTTTTCAGGGGTTTCTTTCGGGCCCAAATTGACACACTAAAGTAGCCAAGTACCTATGAGGCTTAATAGTTTTCTGTAGTTTAAAAATATAAATTTATTTAATTAATAAGAGCTGTGGTACATCACTTTTATTGTTTTATTCATTTTATTTTATTGTACCACGGCTTTTATTAATTAAATAAGCTTTTCACTGTATGTAAAGAAGGTGTCACACTATAGAGCTTATCTTTCTTTACACACGGACTTGTGGGTCCAAACTTTTTGGTGCTGCTTACCACATTTTATCCTGAATCAGTGCTGAGTTTTCTACACCATATATATTTCCAGACAAATTTGAGGTTTAATAAATTGGCCCCTTAATGTTCATTAATTTTTAAAGAGTAGTTTTTAGTGTCAGTATCACTTTAAGGACCTAAAACCACAGATCCATATCCTTATTAATCTTGATCTCACATGCTCAGTTCGTGCTCAAAAGTGATATGTATTCAGTGTTTCTGGGGATGATATTGGTTTGAAGTTTGTTCATCTGATACGTTGTTTAATATAGACCTAAAATTGGAAGATGGTCTAACCCCAATGAAATAAAATATTCTTTTACTGATTTGGGAACTTAAAATACAATCAACGAGGTCACAGTTTTAATTCATTCAGTGCCATCTCTTTTGAGATGAAATAACATTTTGTGTGAAATTTGACTTTCTTTGAGACTTTTATCGGATCTTTTTAAAGCGATCACATAAAAAGAAAAATGGGTCTGCATGGTGAATATATTAAAAAAAAAAAATCTGACCTTCAAATCAGAATGAACAACCACTGAATTAAAAGAGCCTGCCAAATCTGAATAATTATTGGACAATAAATTCTGTGAAGCTGGCATATTGCCTAGAAATTGGGGTGCAGGGAACTGTCTTTTACATTTACCGTGGATTCAAAGATTTCTGTTGACAAAGCTAAATAGCCATAATTAATTATTGTTTGCTTGTTTAACCAATAATTATTAATTGTCTCCCATAGACTATCACTGAAATTGTAAGGAACTGTAAGTACATGTTGTGTGTGTGTGGGGGTGGGTTTACTTGGAAGGTATAGAATCTCAAAAGTCTTTTATTACAGAGACCCAATTAGGATTGGATGTCTGGGCAGCTATATAAAATAGTTAAATTTACTGTCAAAGGCAGGAACAGCAATTCACACACAGCTGATTACGGTTGTCATGGTGCACAAATAATTCCAGTGACTTTATTCAAACTGTCATCACAAACATCAATGTGTTTCATCTCATTGCATTATGGGTAGTTGTGTGCTGCTTTAGCTGCATGACAATTATTAAAAATCAAATAGCGCTTTTAAACAAAAAAAAATTCTAAATTAAATGACATTGTTTTGTTCTGTATGTAACTGGAGAATCCAAAACATAAACTCAAATAACATTAGGATACAGGTATGGGAATCCGATATCCAGGGTAATTTGCACCCTAGCAACTAGATTACCGAAACTGCAAATTGGAGAGTTTCTGATTAAAACGCTAATTAACTAAAAAAAAAAAAATAATTTCAAAAATGGTCTCAGAATATTACTCTTAACATCATACTAAAAGTGAACTCATAGATGCACATTATACTACATGATAACTCAAAGGCAAACAACCCTTTTAAACTATAAAGGCCTCAATAAAGCATGAGTGTCTCATAAAAGTATTGAAAATGGAAAAAGCTACATTAAAAAACACAATATAAAAAAATGGCACATAACAGCCATTTTGATATATGTCTGTTTTCAGAAACTGTTTAAATTTCATCCAATTGTATTTCATCAAGCCCTGTGCTTCCATTGGTGGAGTTTGTGAAAGAAGTGTTACCCTTTTAAAGAGCCTTTATTTACCACAGCAGGGAACGGTGAAGCATATATACTTATGGGCCCTTCTTTAGTCTAAATAATGTTTTGTGGTTTAATTCATGTCACCTGTTTAGTGCAGTAAAACATATACATGTTTACTGTAACATAAGATTCACTATTCCAACTATGAATGCCACATATCTTCTGAGTGCACAGATGCAAACATTTATAGGTTTAAATACATGTGGACCTTCTAAAAGCAGTCTGTGCAAACACATAATGGTAACTCAAGAGATTCACCTAAAATGTACTCCAAATTGAAATTCTGCTCATTAAAGCCCTGAAAATAATGCCCCCTGATAGTAGAACAGAGTGTAATAGAAGTAAGTGTACATATACATACTGTATGGTGTTTTTAAAACAGATTCAAAAAGGTATGGAATCTGTTATCTGTAAAAACAGTTAACCAGAAATGACAGGAAGGCCATCTCCCATAGACTCCATTTAATCAAATAATTTTTTTAAAAATAAAGTTTTTAAAAATGATTTCCTTTTTATCTATAATAATTAAACAGTACCTTGTACTTGTTCCCAACTAAGATATACTTAATCCTTATTGATGGCAAAACAATCCTTATATGCAAAGGTGGCCATAGACCTCCGAGCAGATCTCTCCCTGATATGCCCACATTGAGGTGGGCAATATCAAGCTGATCCGATCATGGGCCCTAGGGCCCAATGATCGGATCATAATGTAGTCGATACAGGCGGAACCGTATACACACAGAGATGTGCCTGCGAACCGACTGGGTTTTTTAACCTGCCCGATCAAAATATATCGATATATATATCGATCAGGGAAGCCCGTCAGATGGCCCGACACATAGGCCATTAGGCCAATAAGCTGCCGACTCTTATCTGGAAAAGCCCAGGTCACAAGCATTCTAGATAACAGGTCCCAGGCTAAAATTAACTGCTGAACATATATTTGACTATGTCTGGGAATTTGTACATGTCTTAGTCAGAAGGAAGTCAACTAAAATAATCTTTTTTTAAAGTTATATCATTGCTACAAATGTTATTTATACTGCCTGCATGCTTTTAGGATCACCAGCAGCACAATGAGAACTATTTATCCTGTGCAGGTGCTTCTGCTCCTAGTTCTAGTCTTTGCCCCTTGCTTCTAGCTTTGGTGCCCCAAACATTGATCTCAAGATTTTGGACACTGGCATTTCTAAATGATCTAGTGTTGCTGGGTTCAAGTATCATTCAGGGCTTCTCTAACAGGAGAAACCAGAGCTCTAAAAGGGCCGCACCAAAGCTGCACAAGACAGCCGATGTTTATTTTCAGTAGCAAATACTACTCATTCAATCAGCACTCTACAAGGGCACATTCCTTTCAGACATTCTATATAAGTATATGTCACTTATCACAGTTCTTCTCTGTGAAGTAGCCAAGGTGCCGGACTTTAAACTCAAGCAGCAAGCCATAAGTGTTATTGTTAAATAAATCCTCTGTTTACCCGTAGCGTCCCGAGAGAGTATGTCTGCAATCATTTGTATTAGAGGTGAAATAAAATGTTGACTGGTTTAGGTAAAATTAACTTTTTAGCTGGAACTTCAACTAGTATGTATTGATTGAGTTAGCAAGCGCCTTAGCAGCTTATAACCAGACATCCATCAAGGTGGGGGCAGGTGGTACAATTGTAGGGTGTCCCCCATTGCCAGGACCTTAAAACCAATATATATTGTAGTGTAGATAACTACCATGCTATGCAGAATAATCAGCACACTGGAAAGAGGTTTATTTACTATAAACATGCGGAAGCACTACCATCAGCTTATTAGTTGTGCTATAGGTGAATATAGCTTGCCTGGACATTTTATCCATGAAAGGGAACTTGAGGCTTTCCATGTAGTGATGAACAAATATGAGCAGACATGACAAGCTCATAGATGTGGAACTTCGTACAAAAAACACAACTAACTAACAATTAATTGTCATGAGGCAAAGGGACTTTGGACATACATTTTTGCATCAACCCTCAGTAAGTTCAGTCAAAAAAAGTCCCAATAGATAAATTATTCCTTATGCTAGAAGAAGCAAATTTTTGGGATAACCATTGCTTTACCAGATCACTTGAAAATTCAGGGACACATCTAGAAGATCTAGTTGGGCTGCACCGTTATCAATTACATTTAAATGCAATCAGTGCAGTCCTGCAACATACTTTTATCTGAGGTGGCCATGAATTTTCAAGTAATCTGGTAACCTTTAATGGGTGCTACAGTAGCCTGCTGGGACTCTTACTTCACACCTACCCACAAAGCACATCCACAGACCTGTTGACAGCTGAAATTCATGATGTGCCTAAACAGCAATTGTTTCTTTTACCTAGTTGGTGGCCTTCAGCTATGGACAGAAGGTTAAAGGAAAACTATATCCCTGAAAATTGCACCTCTCTATAAAATATTTAATAAAAGAGCCCATATGTAAAACATTGTTTCATATAATTTGATAGAACTAATAAAATGTGCCATTGGATAATCCCATTCTAAAACACAGCCATTTAAAAAACTAGCCTGTCCCTTATAAGATGCACTTTTATGCACTGGGCTCACCTGCAAACAAAGGGCACATGTACATGCATGTTAGGTTAAATCAGCCAATGAATGGACACTATTCTTCCGGGTACACTTAGAACCTCCATTATTTCCTATCAGGTGATCTGTGAAGGAGCACACAGGACATTGCCTCAAAAAGAAAGGTGTTATAGGGTAATACATGCTCATCTGAATAGACCAATATGATAGGACCCTATGATAGGTCATTTATTAGGCTGTAAAGTAAGTTAAAAGGTGATGCCAACCTTTTGTTAAAGGGTGTTGTTCACCTTTAAATGAACTTTTAGTACTGTGTTAAGAGTGATATTCTGAGACAATTTGCAATTGGTTTTCATTTTTTACTATTTGCTGTTTTTGAGTTATTTTTTTTATTGAGCAGCTCTCTGGTTTCCAATTTCACCAATCTGGTTGCTAGGATCCAAATTCCCCTAGCAACCATGCATTGATTTGTATTAGGGATTGGAATATGAATAAGAGAGGGCCTGAACAGAAAAATGAGTAATAAAAAGTAGCAATAACAATATATTTGTAGCCTTAAAGAGTATTTGCTTTTAAGATGGGGTCGGTGACCCCTATTGGAAAGCTGAAAAAAGTCAGAAAAAGAAGGGAAACATTTAAAAAAGTCTAAACTATAAATAATGAAGACCAACTGAAACGTTGCTTAGAATAAACCATTATACAGATGCAGTCACTTGGATTTGTGTGTTAAATGCGTCGTGACTTAACTCATCTATCCCATTTATCCCACTTAGCACAGAATATTGTGTCACAGCATCCCATCCAATTAAAGAGTTCACCATTGAAAACAATGGTGCTTTGGTATGCTAATGAAAAGGTTAATTGCATTAAATGAGTTAAGATAACTTTAGATAACACAGTTTCTTCAATTAGCCCTGAGTCACAACGCATTTAACTCAACAATCCCAGTGGCTGCATCTGTATAACACACTAAAAGTCGATTTAAAGGCAAACCACCCCTTTACCATTTGTTCAGCAAGTACCTATTGTCAAAGTAAATGTTTTGGCAATAAAAACAAAGGTCTTAAAAAGTCCAAAAAGGTGGAAACCCTTATAAATTTACATTCAGCATGTATAGTTCTTTAATATGAATCACCTGCTTTTGGAAAAGAATGTGTAAGAGAGTTAAAAAAAACTACCACTTAAAGGGATACTGTCATGGGAAATTAAAAAAAAATATTGCCACTCCAGCAGAATTCTGCATTGAAATCCATTTCTCAAAAGAGCAAACAGATTTTTTAATATTTCATTTTGAAATATGACATGGAGCTAGACAGATTGTCAATTTCCCAGCTGCCCCAAGTCATGTGACTTGTGCTCTGATAAACTTCAGTCACTCTTTACTGCTGTACTGCAAGTTAGAGTGATATCACCCCCTCCCTTTCCTCCCCCAGCAGCCTAACAACAGAACAATGGGAAGGTAACCAGATAACAGCTCCCTAACACAAGATAACAGCTGCCTGGTAGATCTAAGAACAGCACTCAATAGTAAAATCCATGCTGCACTGCGTTCTATTCAGTTACATTGAGAAGGTGAAACAACAGCCTGCCAGAAAGCAGTGCTGGCACAAGTCACATGACCAGGGGCAGCTGGGAAATTGACAAAATGTCTAGCCTCATATCAGATTTCAAAACTGAATATAAAAAAATCTGTTTGGTCTTTTGAGAAATAGATTTCAGGGCAGAAGTCTACTGGAGCAGCACTATTAACTGATGTGTTTTCCCATGACAGTATCTCCATAAACTCTGGGATCTTCCAATAAAAAAAAATACCCCTGAATATATCATCATCATTTTCAGGACACGAGGGTTGAGCAACATATGTATCAGTGTGGACAGCTACCTACAAAATTCTCCAAAATGTAACTCCAAATCCTGTGCAGTAGGTGATTTAGGGTTGTGGAGTTTGTGGTGAAGTTTCTGTTCATCCTTTGATTTATTTGCCCAAATTATCTAAATGGGATGCCAACTTCTGTATCAAAACAGAGCTAAGTGACAGAGTGTGTATACCTTTGTATACCACAGACAGCAGCCCCCTGTATCTCAATGCCACTCATGTTGTTGCATGTCCAGTGTATTCCCTTCCATGTGTACAGCACCCATTTTGGATTGAGCTGCTTTATATCAGAGCAGAATCACTTCACTGTCTGGGTCTGCTCTGCATCCTCTGATGAATGACTGGGGATTGTGTCTGACAGCTGCAGCACTTGCACTGTGACCCACATTTCTGCAGACTTCCACAAGGCTGCAAATACAAGTTCTAATTGCTGACTCACATATATACTGTATGGGGCTGTATGTGCGGATTAACTTCACTTGCAAAGGGATCGTACTCATCTAAATTGTATTTTAGTGTTTAATTTATTTTTATTACTATTATTATTAACATGTATTTCTGTAGCGCCAACTTATTTCATAGTACTGTGATTTAGATAGTCTAAAGGTGGCCATCCATGGGCTGATAAAAGCTGATGACAGACTGAGTCTGCAGTTTATCGGCCTGTGCGTGGGGCCCTCCGACAGGCTTACCCGATCGATATCTGCTACGAAAGTCGGGACTAAAAATCCCATCGGATCACAGCCGCATCTGTTCGTTGATGCAGTCCTGCAATCTGACCGGCCGTACCTCCTCGTTGTGAATCGATCGTTCGGCCCTAGGGGCCCATGATCATATCACTAGATATTGCCCACCTCAAGGTGGGCATATCGGGGAGAGATCTGCACCTTTGGCGACATCGCCAAAAGAACATATTTCACAGTGTATGGCCATGTTAAGGCCTCTAGTCATGTGGATCTGGGTCATTTAATAAACTTTCAAAAAGATTAAGCTCCACATCACTAATAGGATGTGATGTGGCGATTCACGATTGGTTTTAGCTTCGGAGGGTGGGACCTCTGTGGGTTTAAATATTGGTTTTGTTTGTGTAATGATTCAAGCCTATGATTAAGTACCAGGGGGTACGAAACGCGTAAGGCGAAGGATCAAGTCTGTATTTGAACTTTTTTACTGATTTATATGATGAATAAATATTTAAATTTTTTAAACATTTCTAATGGGACTCTTTGGAGCTTAATCTTTTTGAAAGTTTGTCCATGTGCCCTTGTGGACTGGAGGCTTGTGCTCTGAGGAGTCCGTGACCACTTGGAGACTGGTCGTGGCAGCTGTTTTTTCCCTTAAATTTTGGAATTTTTTTCCCTTAAATTCTGGGTCATTTAATGTTTTGTTCTGCCGATCACCAGTTTATAATTAACCCTGTTATTTGACTTCTAGCCAATACACATAGAAACCAGTCACTGATTAAACTGATTGACAATGAAAAATAAATACAAATCTCATTTTGGAATATATTAGAGTTCTCAATTGTCATATCCAGCATTGCTGACACAGACAGAGAGAGGGAGAGTATAAAGATAAATAATTCAAAAACCATAAGCAACAGAGATATCAAAACTCGATTCCCATTGGCTCATAGTTATGATATAAATAACTGTATCAAAGTTACAAATATAATAATGTATAAATGATACTGAGAATGCTCTTTTAACCATGGCCTCTGAGTCACACCATCATCCTATGCACATGTCACATTCAGGATGTGAGATTAACCTTCGGCTTCATTTTCAAATGAAGACAGCAAAGTCCTATAATTCTTGAAATAATATTACAATTATATAAAAATAAATAATGTTGTACCTATGCTTGCTACAAAATTAAGGTTAGTGCTGGATATTCTTGAAAAAATATTTTATCTGAATGGAAGCCACAGTTCTTTCCATATAAAAGACTGTTGTGCAACCACCATCTCAGAAAGTTTGAACGATTATAAGTTTTATTTCCCTGTCACTGGAAGGTATGAAGGTATGAGACCTATTATCCAGAATGCTCAGGACTTAGGGTTTTCTGGCTAACAGATCTTTCTGTAAATTTGATCTTCATACCTTAAGTTG
>CM044435.1:35435154-35445498 GCA_024363595.1 Xenopus borealis | reverse complement strand
TGTTTAAGCTTTCATCAGTCGTACCCTCTGCTTATCATTTTCCCATTCATTTTCAGTTGTGTCTTTGGAATTTCTTTCATTGTTTAGCCAAACAATATCAGAGCTTTAGAACTATATCTGAAATCACCTTTCTTTGGAAGGGAAAGAAGATAAGAGTAGGGCAGCCTGACCTTTCTTTTTGTACAAGCAATCTGGCAATATGTTTTATTCAGAAGTGTCAAGTTTTGCTATCAAACCTAACATTAACACTTACCCAAAACTCTCTAAACGTCTCTGCTCATTTTCGACCCACGTGTGCTGTGGCTAAGCCACCCAATAATACATGCATTCAGGTGTATAACCTGGCAATGGTGCCCAGCAAAGCTGCACTGCCAACCCTGTAAATTAAAACAGATTTTCTTTTAGAAATAAGAAATTTGATACACTGGTATATATTGCACTATTCAGTGACACCATCTAAAAACAAATGCTCTGTAAGGCTACACATTTATTGTTATTGCTACTTTTTATTACTCATCTTTCTATTCAGGACTCTCTTATTCAGATTCCAGTCTCTTGTTCAAATCAATGCATGGTTGCTAGGGTAATTTGAATCCTAGTAATTAGATTGCTGGAAATACAAGAGCAGATAGCTGCTGAATAAAAAGCTAAATAGCTCAAAAGCCACAAATAATAAAAAACGAAAACCAATTGCTAATTGTCTCTGAATATCACTCTCTACATCAGTGATCCCCAACCAGTGGTTCATGCCAACATGTTGTTCACCAACCCATTGGATGTGGGGGGTGGGGGGGCCCAGTGAACTCAAAGCTTATTTTTGAGACAAATTTTGGTTGCATAAAAACCAGGGGGAAAACTCACTAAAACATGCAACTTTGCCAGCATCAGCTTCACAGCCATCACAACATTAAGCCATGCAAAAATTCACTCAGTCAACGCTAATTCGCTAAAGTGCAAAGTTTCATCCAGGGCGCCAAACACTGGTGACGTTGCGCTAACTTTATTTTGTCAAACAAAGCTAAGTTGCGCTTGTGTTGCCTAATTTGAATATGGTGGGAAGTTGAACTTCAATGGAGGTATATGTTGCAGCAAAGACATTACACAAGCCCGGGAAACCTTAATAAAAGAAAATATAGTTGTTATATTGCCCAACATATGTGCCTACTGTATAGTTTATGTTCCATATGTTAGGAAATGTAGGAGGAAGCCGGGTGCCCCAAACAAATCTTTTGCAGCCTATCACCCGGCAAATATAAAAAGATGCTAGCTTTTTTTTGGGACTCATATCTACTCTATTGCACTTTACCTGGTCTGCGGTGGCAAAAGCAAGTCTTGTGCAAGAGGTAATGTTCAGTAAAATCTGTGAATTGGTGTAGTAATGTTATTTTGCCAGAGCGAAAATTTGCCTGGTGTTAGAGTGCCAAGCAACGCTAGCATACCTCTCTGTCACTCCAAATGGTTGGAGACCCTTGCTCTACATCATACTAAAAGTGAATTCAAAAGTGGACAACCCCTTTAAGCATTTATAAAGAGTAGACAGTAGTTAGATGCAAGTTGCACACATAAAAATGCAAGCAGAATTGCAACTGCAATGAAGCTGAAACTGTGGGGAAAAAAATTACACTTTGCACACTGCAGTTGCCCTCTTTAGGGTAGAAAATGCTCCTGTTAGGGATCATGCACAGAACACTTGAACCCAGGTCAGTAGACTGTGCAAGATGCATAGAGGGTTTTGAAGAACCAAAGAAATATGTGGAAAGAAAAAATCTTTAAAATATTTAAATGATACCAGAAACATAAAAGCGTAACTCTAAATTGATCTGCCTTGGTTATCTAGACTTAAACAAGCCTATTGTGCATGTCTGTTCACAGCAATTGAATAAAGGTTGATGACACTTTGTGCACAGAAAGAACACAAATCTGTAACATTTCACTTAGTTTGCAAAACCACCCCTTGATCATTTGACTTTGGTACATAAAAAATGTCTAGTGACCTTGGTGACGGAGTTGGAGTCCATCGAGGACAAGCATCAGATGTTTACAGAGTCCACACTTACTGTGATTTAGCAGTGAGATAATGAACTAGTCTTTTGTTTGAGATTGAGGACAGAAGAACGGTTTTATAAAACCAGGACAAAACCATAATCTGTCTTTCACCTGAGATTATTTGTTAGGCAATTCAGCTTTACATCTCTCCAAAATAAATCTGGCTGGATCATTGCTGGGAGGAATCATGCGATACTAAAATAAAACAAAATCTGTCAGAGACGGTTGTGAAATGCAGAGAGGTGGGGCAGAGACTGGGGGTGTGTAAATGGGAGTTGGTGCCTTACGAAATCCAGTGTATTAGACAAGAGGCCTACTGTATGTACAGCCAAGAAAATTGACCAGCATGCACGTCATCTCCTCATTACAGCTGCATCGCTCACAGTACACTATCTCAGCTCTTTGTATTGGTTTCCACTTAACTGCTAAGTGAGCTGCTGGCCGAAGCAGTCAAAGCTTGGCTTATAATTATATTCACCCTATTCTAAGCCCAGCAACAGCTTTCATTTGCTTCCATATACACTTCAATATATTCATTGAGTAATTTCATAAAATGCATTAGGTTTGCTCCATAACCCATACAGTAAGTACTTAGTTACATGGAAATTCAACCTGTTGCTCAATGACTTCAGCAAGAATGAAGATTGTGAAATGTATATTGTTTTACTGTTTTTTTAATGGCCATTTAAGACAGATGTAGTTAATATTGAAAATGACCCATCTTGCTGTGCTGAAAATTTTTTAAACCAGTGGGAAAATTCGCAAAGTTTTAAGATTCCACCTAATGTATTGGAGTCAAAGGAAAGGTTTCTGTGTAATGGAAAGGTTTCTGTGTTTTTCTGCATTTTTTTCCAGCACAAAAATCCACTTTCTTCCAGTGAAACAAACTATATATGGGCACAGGTTGCTTCTTTTTTGCCACTGAAAACAAGACTATTGTGACAAAACTGTACCAGGTGAAACAAAATCCCACTTGTCCTTTCTGTTATTGTAGATGAACATGTACCTCCAAGTGGCATGAGGAACTGCAAGTTTTAGATTTGAACCAAATATATTCCTTAATCCAAATAAGTAATAGCCTTGACTAGTAGCAATGGAGTGAAAATTTACCTTAACCTAAAGGTCTGTATATGAGCATTTACATTACCAGGGAATAAGGGGGACATTTAAAAACACCCACAACATTTGCACCACAACCAATCAAAAGTTTGATTGATGCTGAAACTAGTAAATGCACCCTGATCCTTGACCAGTGGCGTAACTACCAGGGGAGCAGGGGCTGCAATTGCACCAGGGGCCGGTTCTTTCTTGGGGCCCGCCAGAGAGTCTTGAAGAACTCCAATGTGCAATTCATAGGGGGAGAGCCCAATAGGGGTGCCCGGGTGCCAATCCTGCACCAGGGCCCACCAGCGAGTAGTTACGCCACTGTCCTTGACTTGTCATTAGGGGTAAGTAGCTCTGGAGTGAATGCTGTACCTGTTTTCACTTTTTCCCCAACAGCTTTGCAACTGGCCAATAAGAAGAACTACTTGAGGATCAGTATTGCAAATATTTAAATTTTCGGGAAAAGACTGTTTTTGTTTCTTATCAGATGGCAAACCTAAGAGCTAAGACTTTCATGGACAGGATGGTCCATTGCACCGGTACTCACCTATATTTCATGCTATCCCTATAAATCATTTTGGCCCAGGCAACACCTTGAAACACCTTTTTGAAAAGTTCTACATATTTTGCTAAGCTCTTAGCAGCATTGAATCCCTGGCACAGAACCAAAACAAGTCAGTGAATTTGAAAACTTGTCACTATTTTGGCTGTTCATGGGACATATGAAAGATCTCACTGTAAGCTCAATTGCAAAGTTCTCTGGATTTTCCACAGTTCATCGGAGGAGACTCATTTGTTTTATTCGTCTATTGTTGTTTCTGACAGAAAATAAATATTTATTATTTTTTAAAAAGTACATGAAATCAAAATGAAAACTCACGGCTCCTTGCACCTCCCATTCATGCCTCTTTCCTATAACAGCTTCAAACTGTTACTTTATTTATTGCGGGAATAAATATTGCTGCTATGCTACACCTGCTATTTAGTCACTACAGCAGCACCCATGATTTCTCTTTGTCTATAGCTTGATGACAGATGCAACATACTGTACATGACTATTCTAATGCTTATGTAAATAACTGAACAAATGTGTCTATACTAATGAGGCAGGCTATAATGGTGCATTGTGGCATTAGATGGTATATAGATGGAACCTGTTGAGTAAGAACACCATTCAGTAACACAACATAAGAGTGCATTATGATATGGGACCAACACATAATTAAAGCGTTTCATGTGTTTTTATTTGAATGCATGTGTGAGCATGTGAATATATATACAGTATATATGTGTTGGCAATAAGGTCCCTACTCTCCTTAGACTGTGATGAGTTAATGCTATGTCAGCTGCTACTTCCATCTCTTTCTCTTCAGTATTACGGCACAAAAGGGTGGCACATGTGGTCTATAGATGAGCACTAAGGAGGTCATTTATTTACAGTTGAATTTTGAAAAAAAAAAAATTCCTGACAAAACTTCACCAGGTTTTTTCACTAGAAATTTTTTTTAGTGTTCTGCATAATTTTTTGTTTGTACTTTTTTATTCTCATGACAATAGTAGTTTTAGATTTGGTTGTGGTTTCAAAAACCTAAGGGGTAAACTTTTGTGCACCACTTAGCGCTGTTACACTTGTGCCTCTCAGGGTCACAAATGTCCTCTATTATGGTGCATTCACAATTCAACACAAAGTGCAAAAAAAGGCTACAATTGGCTATTTTTTTACACTTTGGCCACTGCATGTGGCATTGTTGAAATAGCCATAGGCCTCTGCACTCCATTTTACAGACCAGAGACCTACAGACTGTGCCTAGTATCGAATGTGGCCTGTGTTGGATTCTAAAGGGGCATACATCTGTCCCGACCCCCAACTTGCTCATCATTTGAACATGCAAGTTAGGGTGTGGAAGACACAGCCTACCTCAGGTACCTGTACTTACCACTTGCCCATCGGAAGGTGATATGGACAGTGCTGGGTGAATTCTCCAGATTTTCTGTCCAGTGCTTTGTGCAGAGAGCAACAATACCAGATGGTGTGCTCTTGTGCCCCCTAATGATCTTGCACTCATGCCCTCTGGGGTTGTAAATTACCCCTATTGTCTTATAAACCTCAGCCTACTTCTCCTCCACTTCTGTTGACTTATCTACTGTATATCTACTGTATATCAATCTCTCTGTTCCTTTCAGTGTCTCCTCTTCCCATTACTCTGAGTTCTGCCAATTTGAGGGGAAAGCATAGGAATGAGATTACAAATAAAGCCAGATTGAAAGAGGGTCGTGTCTAGGTTGAGGTCAAACTGGGGACGGCTTTTGCTCAGCTAACAAGTCTCTGTGCTTCTGGTGAATAAAAGATTATAGCACACTAAATCATCTCAGCTTTTTGGAAAAGATTACAGAGGGGAAAAAGTCGATGCAGAGTAACATAGATGGATAGAGCACTGAGGTTGTCCCATAATGAAACCTGAACAGAAAAGCAGAGAGAGTAAAAAAATAAAACGTGAGAGTTATATAGATATAGGATGAAACAAGAAAAAGGGGTCGGTGAAAGAGAGGAAGACAGGATACATTCAGAAAAAAGACAAAGTAAAAGAGATCAAGTCAACAGTAATCAAACAAAAATGTTAAACACAGAAAGAACAAGAAGACATACAATATTCCAATATTCTAGGACTCCTTATTTATTTGGAAATCTAAATGATATTGGAATGATTTTTTTTACTTTACAATTCCATGCACTTTTAGTCCTGACTTTTGTTCAATTATCCACTAGGGTGCAATGATTAGTGCCAGTTATAAAAAAATATATACTGTAGGCAAGATGGGCCAAATATAATAAATATATAAGGTAACTTGGTCCTACTATTTATTTCCCTTTAATGCCATCATACCAAGTTGCCATCTCACCTTTTTAGGTATCCGATTTGCATGCCTTGGTGCAGAAGGGAAGGCTCTGTTTATACCGAAACTACCCAGTTTCGCTTCGCCGAAAATTTTTCGAATTTCCAGCGAAATTCGCGAATTGGCAAAAAAATTGGCGAAACGAGTCGCGGCACGGTTTTGATGCGCGGTGCATCATTTTCATCGTGTCGCGTCAAAAATTTTCGCTGGCGTTTCTTGAATTGACGAATAAATTCGCACATCACTATGCTCCAGTTCTGTGAGTGGACACAATTTTGGTCACAGTCAAAACAGCAATACCTTATAGTGTTACATGAGACTGAAATACTGCACTTTGTTTTATCTATGTTATTTTGAATACCTGCTATGAAACCTTGTTTTGTTTCAGCTTTGCCTTATGCATTTCGTACCAGCCTGATTAAGTACCAGGGGGTACGAAATGCGTAAGCTGAAGCATCATTGGGTCTGCATGCATATTTTTTTACCTATGTAATGAATAAATATTGAAGCTTTTAATATTTGAATTGGATGTCTTTGGAGTAAAAACTTTTTTGAAACTTGTTGTATGTGCCCTTGAGGACTGGGGGCTGTACTCTGAAGAGTCTATGACCATTTAGACTGGTCTTGGCAGCTTTTTGAGCATTATTCTGTGTTGTTTCAGCTTTGGTTATGAGAACTGAATATGCTTTAAATTAGCAATGCCTCAATACATTTACCAGTCCAGACACGCAAGTCCCAGTTTAAGTGCAGCCCCTCTACACTGAGTTGTTTAAGATGTTCCCAGCATTGATCTGTGCAAAGCTACTATTCCAGACATTTTAGCCAGGATCCATCCACATACTCAAGTGTAATATGTAAAGAAATTGCATATACACAAGGTATTAATCTAATGCAATGGGACAATATAAAAGCGCTACCCAAAATTGACCATACTCCTGAGATTGTAAGACCTTAGGGTGGTTGTTTAGAACGATGGTGGAGGAAGGGAGAGTATCTTAAATACAGATTAGAGTTCAAGGTACCCCTCAGCTTAAATCATATATTGTCTTGATGGTTATCTTTGATTTAATTATTTCTGATTCATGATGGTTAAAACGATCATAAGATCAATACTTGGTGAAAAGAGATTTTGTAATTGGCTTATATTTTGAGTTGACAAATGTGTGTAAAACAGGAGAATTAACATTTATGCAAATACTGCTATACTGATTATTAGTTTTCTGTTTAAAGTTTAAGTACAGAATTACGCTCCTATGTGAGAATTGTTTCTATTTATTCTGACTCTCATTAGCCCCACTAGGACAGTGGAGCTGTAACAACCAACTACTAGTTTGATATCCAAACTGGAGTGGCACCGAAAGAATAAAATCAAAACCCACAAAGAATATAAATTCAAAAGTTAGAATACCATGGTCTACCTTATAATAAAATGTAATTGCCATTAAAGAAAATTCAACATATTCAGTATGTGAAAAAGAACGTTCAATAGGGGCTTCCAGGGACTCTTGGGTAATCAAATGCAAAAAATAGAGTCAATAATTGTCTCTCATCTAATTTAGAATCTATTGACCTTAGGACAGATTTATTGCATATATAAAACTAACCTCTTCATGTTACAACCTTGAAAACATTTACAGAATACCTGTAGTAGTAAGGTCTGGAGAATTCAGTACCATTATTATTCACAGTATTATAAGAATTCTAAATGGCACATGGGGTGGTTTAACTAATGCCATGCTCTGTTACTTCCCATAATTGTAATGTATAGGTAATCTTCTGCATAAGGCAGATATGGCAGTGAATGTTGTGATCAATTGGCTGCCATTTTTTTCTATCCAAGTGGTAGCCAAAAAACAAAATCTTGGATATAAACAGAGGATTAGTACATTCGTTTTCAGGCTCATTCTCTTCTCACAGCTTTACTACTTGTCTTTGCAATTGCCCTTCTTCTCCCCAGATTTTACTCATGCTAGTAAAGAGTTTCATTAAATAGGAGGATGATTTCCAGCTTGCAGGCCCAACACATAATATGGCATGAAGTTCAGTTGAAGAAATTTTTGGTGAGCACCCAAAGCCCCTGCTCTAATCCATTTCAAAACCTGTCAGACAAAATACACCTCCCTAATCATTCATTCAGTGCTAGTCTTCTCAGCGATTCTCTACATGGGGTAACCTTATAGCTCAGGACAAAATTTAAAGTATTGTTGCAGGCCTAAAAAGACATTCCAACATTTTACCCGCCCTTCATTGTCATTTTGTCAATGCACTTTGAACGTTTAGCCATTGCTTCTTTTACCACCTCCTTTCATGCTATAAAAACCATGCTGGACATCAATGTATTTATACAGGGAAACCGACCCTCCCATTTGTTAGCATTCTTAACACTCTGCCATTAAAGACAAGCTCTTAAATAAACCTCAGCTGCCACCAGGTCTTGATCTGGCCAAAACACATATCTTATAGTGCAAAATGTAATTGTACCCTTAGTTTTACAACTGTGCAGACACTTAAGAAAAATAAAAATGAAATAGTACCTGTCTCTCTCCCTCTAAGCAAGGAGTAATGCCCCAGCCCAAGTGTATCATCCAGTAGACCCTGTATTGGTATAATTAATATCATTTATTGATTACATTTAAATGTGGAATATGGTTGTTAATAAAACGCTTGCACTATTAATGAGCTATTGTTGCTGTTTTGGGTAAATATATTGAAGTAGAATGACCTGAGTGCCATCCTTGGAGTTGACAGCAGTTATTGATAAATCTGTTAGTTATAGACTAAGGAACCTGCCCTATTGATACCTGGCTTATCTATCAGCTCAGCTCCCACTGAGAGTAAAGAAACAGTACCTTCTTGTTCCTTCCCTTTATTTTAATTGGCAATGAGACAGAATCCACTACATGTTGCTGTGGGTCTTGTTGTAAAGTTGACCATTATAAGAATAACATTGGGCTCTTTTTTGATGCACAACTGCCTGTTATGATTTACATATTGTCCCATATCTTGTACCCTGACATACACATTTCTTGCACTTCTAAAATGGAGAGAAAAGAGTTGAACCTCACTCTGAATGCAGTGCTTCAGCTAGATAGGGTGGTAGTTGGATGGCTTTATGATGCACCAAATAGGAATGCTGGGGGTCCATTAACACCTGGGCCCACCGGGACTTTTCCTGGTATCCTGGTGGGCCAGTCCGACACTGTAACCAGGAATTATGCAAATGCTGCTTTCAATAGCAATGACATTTATAAATAACTTACAAAATAACTTACAAATAACCAACAATTTTTAATACATTCAATTTCAAAAGTTTTTTCTAATTGTGTTTTCTTTTATTAGGCAAAAGTAATTTTTTGAGTTGACACATCCTTTAAGGTGTTTGCGAACAGGGGAGTAACTACAGAGAAAGCAGCCCCTGTGGCTGCAGGGGGGGGGGGCCCGGGGGGCCCAGGAGATATAGAGGCTCATGAGACCCTAATTCATAAACATTTTCATGAAATACTGTTAAAACAGATCAACCTCCAGACATTTTGGGGACCTGACAAATAATTTGCTATGGGACCCAGTAATACCTAGTTACGCCACTGCAAGCATATGGTAGGCATTAAGTATAGGGCTCCATTGGGCCTGACAATGGTTTGCAGGGCCGGATTTACCTAGCGGGCACCCCTAGGCCCGCTGTTGTTTGTTGCCCCTGTCCCCTCCCTTTTATTTGCTCATATTTTCATCATCAGGACAGAGCAATGGGAATTGGCACACAGGAAATTTACATTTCTGAACCAATTTGGGTGTGGTTGGGCAGCATGCCGCCCTAGACTCGGGCTTAGGTGGCCTCTCCACAAATCCGGGCCTGATGGCTTGTGTGCCATCACCCACCAGACTATGAATTTGCAATCCAGTGAAATGTGCAAAGCACCACTAATCCTACAGGCACAGGGATTTCATGCTCAAACCCTTTGGGTTGGTAAATAAAACCATATATGAGTGTCACCTTTGACCCTTAATGTTGGCATTATGGATTATTTTTCAAACACATGAGAACAGGATGTTTTTTTCTGGTCAACTTCTAATGAACTCTGTAACATATTAAGTGTTGACAGGGGATACCCTCCCGTTGTGCAATTTGTATGCTGCTTGTAAGAGTCTGATACTGTAACTCTGTCTAGCATGAGAGATTGTAGTGTTCTATAACAGGAGCTTAAAATGAATCACTTGGCGATGGCTACCAGTGTTTTAGCCCCCAGCGGTTGGAGGCTTTTGTTAAAAGAAATCTGCAGGACAGCAACAACAATAAAAGCA
>CM044435.1:35415106-35432480 GCA_024363595.1 Xenopus borealis | reverse complement strand
AAGGTTTCCTGGGCTTGTGTAGTGGAATGTAGTGACTGTAACATACACCTCTATTATATGCTTAAGGTCGCGCCGTATGCAAATTAGGCATTGTTAGCGTAAATGCGCATTGCCTGGCGAAGTAACAGTAGCGCTACTTCGCTACCGTTCACCGCCCTGAGCGCACATTCGCATCTTAGTGAATTTACGTAGTGCTGGCGAAAATTCGCCTGTTGAAGTGGGAAGAACACCGGCAAAACTGTCGCTAGCGCATTTTCGGGCTTTAGTGAATTTGCAGCTATGTCTCCTTCCCACACTGGTGCAAATTTACTGGTCACTTTCTATTGCATTGAACTTCGCCAGGTATGACCTGGCGAAGTAATGTCTAGCATAGACATAAAATTAAAGAACAGTACGTTCAGAAAAATGTTCATCTTAGTAAATTAGCGTAGTTACATCCCTTCGTCAGTGCGCAACTTCGCCTGGCATAAGGGTGCGAAGTTGCGCAAGTTGATCTACTTCGCTAGCAAATTTTTGCCAGGCATACTGTTAGTGAATTGGCGAATTTGCGAATTGACGTCACGGTGGCGAATTAGTGCTAGCGTTAGACGCTTCGTGCTTTAGTGAACTTGCACCCATGTCTCTTACCACATAACACTTAAGCTCTTTGTCCTATGATTCTGTATGTATTTATTATGTGATTTGTCTCCCCCATGTATGTATTGTGTATATATATATATATATATATATATATAAAAATATATTGTACTTTTGTGCACTGTACAGCATTGCGGCTCCTTAACTGCGCTTTACAAATAAAGTTATACAATACAATACAATACTCCATGCAGGTTTTAGTGAATTTGAAGTAAACATTTGCATTCATTTAAACAAAAGAGTTTTTCAGCCTAATAACAGGTTTGGCTGTTATATATAATTGTGTTTATTTGGAGGCCAAATTTGTATATCAAATGTTTGAATATACAATGCATAATTTATACGGTTATTGTCAGGGCAAGCTATTTGTTTACAAATGGATTGAATAAGAAAGCTCTAGCTCATAACTCACTGACTGCATTGCACAAAGTGTAGAATGTGAGAAAGTGAGAATGCAGGATTGCAGCACCCCCCAAATTTTGTCCCTTTTGAAAAATGCGGCCAAAGTAAATGCCTTCTCGCCCCACCTCATGTAGCTGAAACATGACAGGCCCCTTAACCCTCTTATTTGTTCTAATCTACTGGAACTGTTTGCAGCCAGAGAATAATAAAACAACCTCTGTCTCTGGATTCCTGGCTGCTCAAAACAAGTGAACGATAACCAAATCTGCTCCGCAATGCAGCACTAAGTGTATTGTTACACTGGTAAAACATGTTGATTGTGGAGCAAATCTCTTGGCAAAGCCTGGGTTTAACTTTATCGCTGACTAAAAAAACAGGGGGCCTGCTCCCGTAGTCACAATGACACTCGCCAAATTCACAATGACACTGGAAAGCAGATGCTTCCAATAAAACATAAGTATATCTCTACAAGAAATTCTACATTTGCACCTGCCTCCTTATAGATGCTCAGCTGAGGCTTTGGGGCCTTCTCAGAGTCCAACACATGCAATAGGAATGAGAGGTCACGCAGGACTTGCACATCAAAAGGATGCCACTCAGTGTTGCTGACAGCTTGATAGTGTTAATTATGCTTAAAGGAATGGAATTTATTTATGTGGCACCTGTTATCCAGAAACCCTTTATCCAGTAAGCTCCAAATTATGGAAAGGCCATCTCCTCTACACTCCATTTTATCCTTTACACTCCTTTTATCCAAATCGTTAAAAATGATTTCCTTTTTCCTCTGTAATAATAAAACAGTAGCGTGTGTTTGATCCAAACTAAGATTCCATTGATTATTGAAAGCAAAAACCAACCTGTTGTTTTTTGTTTTTTTTAAATGTTTACATGATTTTCAGGGATTATTAAAAAGTTCTGAAGTTGGTTACATACATTGAGTAATATTGGGTGAGATCTGTCAATGCCAGTGTTAATAACAATGACAGACTGGAAATCTTACTGACCAGTGTCTTCTTTTGGCTTGTGAGGGGCATTATCTGCTGTCAGTAAATGAGAGCAATTGCACTTCCGTAAGCCTCCTTTAGAGGAACAGTTCAGTATAAAAATAAAAAACTGTTTAAAAAGATAAGTTGTGCAAAATGAAAAATGTTTAATATAGTTAGCCAAAAATGTAATGTATAAAGGCTGGAGTGACTGGATGTCTAACATAATAGCCAGAATACTACTTCTTGCTTTACAGCTCTCTTGGTTTATACTGTTATTTAGCCAATCTTATAGGAATTCCAGACCAAAGCTTTATCTTGTGTCTGTGTGGGGTAGATTAGGCCCATGCATAATTGAGATACCATGGACTATTTGGAATCTCAGCCCAGGCATGTAGCATAATCTGATTGATTTCCCAATAGACTAAACGTATTGCACAGATGAAATTCAACCTTCCACCTGTGACCCAGGCGATAGCACCAGGGTTCTCACAATGACAATGACCTTCATCAATAGGCCCAGTACAAATGTGCCAAAAGAGATGCACACATCACTCTAATGACAAGCAATGTCTACCAGTCATCCAGTTCAAAATGAGATTGGGTGTAATTGTGCCAGGAGCAACTCTCACTAGTGAATCCAATGATGCTGAAATTCTGCATTATTGGTAGGATTGCCACCCAGTTGGGTTGAAACTTTTATATACCTGCAATTTACTTGCCTTAAAATTTACTTATAGGAAAACTATACCCCCCAAACAATGTAGGTCTCTATAAAAAGATATTGCATAAAACAACTCATATGTAAAACCCTGCTTCATGTAAATAAACCATTTTCATAATAATGTACTGTTTTAGTAGCATGTGCCATTGGGTAATCCTAAATAGAAAATTGCCATTTTAAAAAATAAGGACAGCCTCCTGGGATCGTATGATTCAACGGAGCACACAAACATACCAAACAAACTATAAAGTTGGGTCACATGAGCCAATTAACAGACAGAGTTGTGTCTTTTGCTTCCACACTTCTTCCTGTTACAGTTAGAGTTGAAATATTTCTGGTCAGGTGATCTCTGAGGAAGCACACAGACCATCACCAAATGGTGGTTCAAGGCAAGAGATGTAAAAGGGCAATATTTACTTAAATATATATTCCAGTTTGGCAAGATTCTTTAATAAGTCACTTAATTTGATAAATTTAAAGTGATAATGATAAAGTGACTCAAGTATTCATTTTGGGGTATAGTTTTCCTTTAATGTATAATAACTTGTCCTCCTCCCCTGGCCCAATTCTCTGTTCCAGTTCCATCTTTAGCTCACCTTACTCACTATGTTCCCTTAAGTTGGCCATACACAGGGCGATAAAAGCTACTTATTGTCTCAGGTATATTGGCAGCAGTAACGTAACTAGGTGAGGGCGGACCCAAGTGCGGACCAGGCAGCCCCCACCCACCCCCCTCTGTGACGATTTTGTTTGGTGCCTGCAGCCGACTGAAGCCAGCTGCAGCGAGGTGCTCCCCCGGTAGTTACACCATCGGATCGAGCGCATCTGTTCTTTGAATTGTTCCCGCAATCCATAACCAGTATCTCCTCCATTGTTATCCAATCATTGGGCCCTAGGGCCCATGATTAGATCAACCCGATTTTGGCAACCTCAAGGTTGGCATATCAGGGAGAGATCCGTTCATTTGGCAACATTGCCAAATGAGCGGATCTCTCAGTTTATGGCCACCTTTAGATGTAGCTCATGATGTCATGCATCTGCCCCATTTGCATTACAACCCTGTCCCTGATGTCATGGACCTGCCCACCTCAACTTTTTGGCTTATTTCTCACTCTGGCAGGTGAGAGTTAAAAATAAAAATGTGCCTTATGCAAGTTTTTTTTGTCATCTGGCTTTATTATTTTATCATTTTATTATAGAGTAAAACAATATAATCGGATGGATTTTGTTTTCACGTTAAATAAACCAAAGGTCCTGCATGAGATGAGTTATACTATATATCAGATGTTGTAATGCAATATCCATCTCATTTATTGTGCTATTCCAGCACTGAGAATTGAAATAGCTTAGATACTGATAATCTGCATTGGGAGTGAGTCAGTACAATAGTGTAATGTTGTAACTGTTGAATGGTGTGGTTATCTCATCATAAATGGAATGCCATTCTGGTCATTCACTCTACACTATCTTATTGTGTGCATTAAGCATAGAACTTCCAGATAGTGAAACGCATCTGCATTGAGCACTGCAGAGGGATCTATTGTGAGGGTGCCTTGCGTAGCATGATAGCTGCGGGTAAAGGATGAAAGAAGAGCAGGGTTGAGCCAATTTATGAGAGAATATAAATTGCAAAAAGTAGTTTATGAACATTTTTCTGCAGTATGGGGAGCCTGCTATTCACCTAAAGTTCTTCTCTCCTGTGACCAGACTTTTGACCAATAATCCTTGGCATGATTATTATTATTATTATCAAGTATTTTTAGAGTTCCAACATATTGCAACATATATTTAGAGCACCTTTGGCTTTGTTGGTACCCTAAACAACCTGGTTGAGTACTATCTGTGTGATACACCTCTGAGAAAATGCCGGTAATTATATTTGGCTCCTATTTCAAATTTTTAAGCTTTGCTATTCATGTGTTTCATGGGATTGCTTGGTTAATGGCAGGTGCACCAAGTGCTCCAGTTCTAGTGACCCATAGCGTTCCAAATTTACTGTAGTACACAGTTCAGAGAACCTTTAAAGTTTTCATGCATTGTGTACTGTGAAATGCACTTTGGATGGGACAAGGGTTGGAGCACATGGCAGAAGGGATGTTTTTTTTATCTTTACTTTGCTTAAACATTAAAAAACGAATAATACGACTGGGTCCCAAAAAGCTTGCATGGACTTGTATTGAGTAGGTTAATAATCTGACTGGAGTGGATGAATTAAATATTAATGCATCCGCAGTGCTCAGCATATTAACCTGCTGAATGCAGATGATTCTGAGGAAAATAGGAAAAAAAAATTATTCAATCTATCCACTCAAATGATATTATTAGCCTGTCCTCAATGGTTGTGTGCTCATTTTAACAGGAAAAAAACTGGAGATATATACACTGGTAACAATTATGACTACTTTTTCAGCACAGACATATCATTTCTGTTGATGTAGTTGTACCTTTTCATAAAGGTTTGAAATGCTTCAGCTCTGTCAGTGAAAAAACTATCCTGAAGAAGGGAGGCTGTGTTCCCCCCGAAACGTTGACAACTGGTGGCATTAAAAGAAAGGGGCACTATCCCCGACTGCAATATTGGTGTGTGCGGACCGTTTTTTTCTTTCTACAAAGCAGTGAAAAAACTATGCCATATCCAGCCGAAGACACAGCCCACAACAGTTATTGGTAAGGGGAGCCAAATTTAATAGCTCTACTTGAAGGCATTCATACCTACATGTCTTCAATTAGGGAGCATGCATGGGGTGTAGGGGTATTCCCATGTGCTGCTCATGACCTGGCAACTTAATTGTTTTGTGTGGTTTGTTGTCAAGCGCAATTTTGTGCAATCCTTTCAGCAGGCTCAGAGAGGCAGGGGAAGGTGTAACCATAAAACAATGTTGGCTGTGCACTTTCAATCTTTCCCCCCTTTGGAAAATTAACTCTATATCAGAAATATATAGTTTAATATCAGTGTTACCAAGTTGGAATTCTCACATGTAAGTGATTTCACAAGAAATAAAATAAATAGTTTTCTACTATACCTTCTCATTTGCCATGCTAAAATAAGGACTACTAAGATGCCACCTTGTGTAACTTGTTTTTATATCCCAAGCACACTATCCATCTTCATAGCATTACAATGATACTTACATCCTCACTGCTAAACCTTGCTTGACCAGATGCACCAGTGCATAGTTTCATACATAACAAAAGAAGTAGTGGTAGCTTTTCTTCTGCATTAGAGATAAGTTCATTCAGTCTCTAATACTTCCTAAATGTACAGCTAAAGTGCATGCTGTTACTAGTCAAAATAGACCCATTGAACATAAATATTTCAGTAAAGTCTGTACAGGTTATTTGCTTTGTCCCAAGGCAAGTTAAAAATACTAAGGGGTACAATAAACATGGTAGATGGTAGCTTTTTCTTTTTGCACTTTGCATCTACCCCTGCAAGTCATAAATGACTCCTTCTCTGACAATTTTGGATGCCATTGAATGTGGTTTTTCCCCACAATTTAACATTTTCCTCATATATCTGTGAGTGGGAAATGTGCCTTCTCTGGGACTGGACACCTGTTGTGCTGTCTGTATCTACGAATCTACAAAGCTAGTAACCATCTCAGCAATAGTGTACCATCTGAGAGAAGCTAGTATACTATCAGAAAGATATGGGTCTGTTGTAGTATTAAGTTTCAGCAATAAATGAGTAAAAGAAGCAGGAAAGTCACACAATCACTGGGGGGGTTCCAAAAGTTCTTCTCATAAGCGAATTGGCCCAGGGTATCAAATATGTACTATTTGGGGGGTGTGTACACTACAGGCCTGCTCACTCTCCCCACTCCCCTCTCTCACCATCATTTCTTCTGCAGTTTCCCCAATCTCTGGGTACTGGGTCAGCGGTGAAAATAGTAGTGGCCAGTGGGCTGCATGCTGTGCCGAAAAATTTGCCACCTTAGGCCTGGGCCTTTGTGGCTTGCCTGGGTGCCTAACATTTTAACATAACAAACATTATACAGTTATGGGACCTATTATACAGAATTCTCGGGACCTGGGGTTTTCTGGATAAGGCATATTTCTGTAATTTCCATATCTTAAATCTGCTAAAAAAAATAAGCCCAATAGGCTAGTTTTGCTTTAAAAAAGGATTAATTATATCTTAGATGGGATCAAGTACAAAGTACTGTTTTATCATTACATAGGTAAAAAAAAAACATTTTTGTAAAAATGTAATTTGGTTAAAATGGTGTCTCTTTGAGAGGGCCTTCCCATAATTCAGAGATAATAATGGATCCAATACCTGTACAGCACGTTTCTTTAACATATATTTATTATTTGAGACTTTGCACGAATGTTAAAACATGAAAGTGCCTCCACTACAGATTAAAAATAGAAGAACAGTTATTGCAACCAAGTAAATACTTGCCTGATTGAACTACAATGCATGAAAGAATGTTGAGAAGAAAATGGGACAAAATATATATTTTTTTTACTTAGATGACATGACATAATTGTAATCCTTACACTACATTGTGTTATAGGGAAGATGTAGAAGAAGCAACTTCTGGCCGTAGACTAGAGCCCATTCTCTACACAAAAGAAAATTTTAATGTTCAAAAACCTGTATTGTATTTCTTACATATTCAATACCTGAATATCAGTAGCAGCCTTGATGTTAGTTTTTACAGTACTTTCTTAGTGAGCTGATGGTCCCTTATCCCAGCCTCAAACATTTTCTCAGACCACAAGGTGGTACACTGTATTGTAATAAAAGATCTGGTGCATACTGTTAAAGGGGTTGTTCACCTTTGAGTTAACTTTTAGTATAATGTAGAGAGTGATATTCTGAGACAATTTGCAATTGGTTTTCATTTTGTATTGTTTGTGGTTTTTGAGTTATTTAGCTTTTTATTCAGCAGCTCTCTAGTTTGCAGTGTCAGCAATTTGGTTTCTAGGGAACAAATTACCCTAGCAACCCTGCATTGATTTGAATAAGAGACTGGAATATGAATAGGAGATGGACTGAATAGAATGATAAGTAATAAAAAGTGGCAATAACAATATATTTGTAGCCTTACAGAGCATTTTTTTTAGATGGTGTCAGTGACCCCCATTTGAAAGCTGCAAAGAAACAGAAGAAAATTGCAAATCATTAAAAAACTATGAAAAATAAATAATGAAGACCAATTGAAAAGTTTCTTAGAATTGTCCCTTCTACAATATACTAAAAGTTAACTTGAAGGTGAACCACCCCTTTAAGTAAAAGCCACTGACCTGTGTTTTGAATAATAGACTCTAGTAGCTAACTTATAGAAATGATATTGCAGTTTTAGAAGCAAACACACAGCAGATTTACAAAATTCACATGAAGAATTCGAAGTTCGATCAAATTTTAATTAAATTAGAATCTTCAGATATGCAAATTAGGAAAATTCGACCACCGAATAGACAAATTAGAATAATTCGAACATTCAAATAAAATTTTATTGGAATATTCGATTATTCGATGGTCGAATTACTTCGCCTTTAAATTTTTATTCGACCTACTTCACCAGAATCAAGCTACGAATTGGGAATCATTATTTTAGATTGAATAAAAAAAAATTAGATTGATCGATTAAATCATAAATAATAAAATAATGATTCGAATAATGGTCAAATGAAAATTGAATTTCGGTAAAATCCTTCGAATTCGATTGTACTTCACCCACTATTCCCATGGTCGAATTTCGAATGAAAAAAAAATTCGAAATTCGACCAATAGTAAATCTGCCCCACAATGTAAAAAAATACTGGATAATAGTACTTTATATTTAAATGCCCATTAAGCTCTCTCTCTTTTTGGTATTAAGGACCTTATGTTTCATTATAGAACCATTTTATTGGTGCCGTGTATCTACGTAGATATCCAGATTAATAATTTATCATTCACTTAATACTTTTCATCTCTGTGATGTATTTTCACAAAGAATGTCCCCTCATGGCTCATTGGGCTGCGCATACAGAGCTATGGTTGCTTGGCGAAAACTACAAATCTCTCTGAACTCAGAATGTAGGAGGACAGACTTCATGTATGTGTGACGTCAACAGTCAAAAGTAAATGATATAACTGAACGCAATATTTGCCTGAGCAAGTCCTGGGCTGTGCTTGCATGGAATCTTTCTGTTCCCTGGATATTATCAGCAATACACTGAGAGCAATAACGTGCCAAATGAACATCAGTGTTTCCAAGCACGTGTTACACTGTAAGGCAAGCGGACAAATCACACTGCAAAACAGGAAGGGACCTTTGATGCTTCCTGTAGAGATATTTGTCTATGGACATTAGTTCCATTAGCCTAGTCTACACATATCTATCATGGTGTTGACCAGTGCTTCCAGAATAATGCTCCAAAACTGTATAGCTTACTCATGTTAATTAAATAAAGAAACTAATCACCTAACCCTCTCCTTTGTTGGAAGCCCATATTCTCCATGTCTGCAGGACATGGCTGCAGATCATTATACGCTAAGAGATCCTATTAATCCCTTCCAACCTGGAATTAACATTATCACCCAAGTCATTTCTGTCTGGCATTGTTTTCTTTACACCTGCTGCCACATGGATATGTTTACATCCATATACATAAAACAAAGTATGCTTTTAAACAACAGTGCATTTATAAGGACTAAAAACAATTCTTCATTTGTAAGGAAAAACAGCAGGTATTCTGGAAGATAAGTTGTGTTCAGTCTGAAAGTCTGCATGGAATACCTTATAAGTTATATGAGGATTCTAATCACAGCTATGTGAGATACTGGTGTAGGTGGGAGCTCATCAGTACCTACCTCTAGCTATCTTTTTTTCAGTATATAGAAAGGTGATTCCCGGCCGGTGGCTTGTGAGCAACATGTTGTTCACCAACTCCTTGGATGTTGCTCCCAGTGGCCTCAAAGCAGGTGCTTATTTTTAAATTCCATGGTTGGAGCCATGTTTTGATTGCATAAAAACCAGGTGTACTACCAAATAGTGCCTCCTGTTGGCTGGTAGTCCACACAGAGGCTGCCAAATAGCCTTAATTTTATACCCCCAGGAACTATTGCCATTATGCTTGCCACCTGGCTGGTATTTTATCGGCCTGGACGGTAAAAATGATGGTTGATCCCAATGTTATTAATAGGGAAAAAAGATATTTAGTATTTTTTTCCAGAAAAGGTGGCAACCTTAATTGTCATGCTTGTGTTGCTCCTAACTCTGTTTACATTTGAATGTGGCTCATGGGTATACATGGTTGGGGACCCTGATGTAGTGGAAATCTGCCCATTGTCTAGCATGCTAAGCTCTTCTCTGGGTACATGATGAAGGATGGGGGTGGGTTGATTTTGTATGTCAAAGGGAAATAAAGGGAAGAGTCTATTGAATTACCTCTAGGGTTACTATCTGCACATTCCTGTATCACAGTGGCCAAACATGGGAGTTACAGGGTACCCAGAACATACAGATACACATAGATGGATGCACAGATATTTTATGGTGATTAATAGCTGCACATTATCCCTTACACTTTAAACCTACACTTACGCTATACTGCTCAGTACACAGGTTGCATGGCCAGGACGTCTGAAGGGATCAATTGGAGTAATGTCCACATGTACTTAAGCATTTATGATGAATGCAATTATTATTTTTGGTGACAAACACAAGAAACATATATCAACGCAAAACTCCTTAAGTATAGCACATAACTGCTAAAACAAATCATTGTTTCATACCCAATAGTGATCTGGTGTGATTCCTATATCTGCTGCCTTGATAGGTCACAATAATTTTAGTAGAGCATTTATCATAAGCCTAAAGCAGCTCCTCTGAAGGAGAACATATAGTCCACCTGGAGAATTCTGTATGGGTAACTGTCATAGGAAGTGCAGGTTTAAGGTTGGTTTGGACAATAACCAGGCTTGCATTTGTTGAAGGTTCCATAGCTTACCATGTGGAAGAGACCAATAACAGTGTATGTTTCAGAAAATTCTCCTTTAAATAGATCTATGTATAGATGCCAGAGAATAACATAAGGTTTATTGGCTCCTTCTGTATATCTGCCTTGTGCAGGCAATCCCTCCTGTCTCATAAACCAAGGCCAGCTGCACATCATGTCCAAGAGGCAAGAGCTACAAGGACAGCTTGTGCTTACATGACCTGTGACCTTCATTCCACCAAGCCTGGCAGGAGATGAAGGAGGCCATACATGAATCCAGGGACCTGCTGCTGTCACTCACTATGGCATTCCCAGCACAGCCTTCCAGTCCTGTCTGCTGCAGCTGGGATCCAGTGCTGGAGTTATCAAGGGGCTTTATAAATGACACTCGTACTGTGACACATCACACTGACTGCTGATAACACTCATAGCAAATGGTGGGAGCCTAATTTTATCAGTGAACTTCATGATGGAATGTCAAATTAAAATCAGTAACAAGCTGCAAGCAATGTAGGTAGAAAAAAATCAGCAACAGAGTCCTACCAGCAAGTATTGGATATATATATATAAATATATATATAGAAAGAATAAATATATATATATATATATATATGTATATATATATATATATATATATATATATATATACAGTATATATATCAGTCATTAAGCTCCGGCATACCAAGGAGTTTATATATTAAACGCCAAATATCCAAAAAATAATTGGGTTTTTTTACTATGAAATCTGAATTTTTAGAGAAAAAAAACCACAAATTTTTCAGGATTTATTATACCCAGAGGATGAAAAAAGTCAGAATCTGGCATCTCAGACCTGCCCAGGTTGCATATAAGTCAATGGGGTAAATTTATCAAAGAGTGAAGTTCCGCAGGTCTCCATTCATTTCTATGGGATTTTGAAAGGCGTATTTATCAATGGGTGAACGTGAAATTTCACCCTTTGATACGCCTTTTAAAGGGATCCTGTCATGGGAAAATTTTTTTTTTTCAAAATGCATCAGTTAATAGTGCTGTTCCAGAAGAATTCTGCATTGAAATCCATGTCTCAAAAGAGCAAACAGATTTTTTTTATATTTCATTTTGAAATCTGACATGGGGCTAGACATTTTGTCAATTTCCCAGCTGCCCCAAGTCATGTGACTTTTGCTCTGATTAACTTCAATCACTCTTTACTGCTGTACTGCAAGTTGGAGTGATATCACGCCCTCCCTTTCCCCCACCCAGCAACCTAACAAAAGAACAATGAGAAGGTAACCAGATAACAGCTCCCTAACACAAGATAACAGCTGCTGGTAGATCTAAGAACAGCACTCAATAGTAAAACCCATGTCCCACTGTGACTCCTTCAGTTACTTTCTATGGGATTTTGAAAGGCTAATTTATCAATGGGTGAAGTGAAGTTTAACCCTTTGATAAATACGCCTTCAAAAATCCCATAGAAATTAATTGAGATCTGCGGAATTTCCCTCTAGTGGTGGAACTTCACTCTTAACTTCACTCTTTGATAAATATACCCCTTAACATCACTCTTTGATGAGAGAAGTCCCAAAAATATCTTGACCTGCGCTGGGTTTCATGCAATATTCCGAAGATTTCATGGTTTTCGGGTGGAAAATCCGAAAAATTCTTTTTTTCACTATTTTTTTCGGGTTTTTTCCCAAAGAGAATTTTCAGGAAAGCGTATTGATAAATAAGGAGAAAAAAACCTGTGTGGATTTGATCGGAGTAGTTTCAGAAAATACTGCGATGAATTCAGACTTTGATAAACGAGCCTCCAAGACTCAAAAGAAAAAAGGTTAACCCAGGTGCTAACTTGGCTAATTATAAAAATATGCAAATAGCTGTACAGAAATATCAATTATTATTGATCCATAACAAGTCTGGATATTTTTTATGGAAACGATAATATGATTAAATTAGACTGAATTTGAATGAATGGGTTTGAGTTGATGTCATTCTGACTGACTGGCTAGACAAGATTAAATCAAAATTAATCAAAATCTATTAAATTAGCAGGAAAACTGCACTGAAAACGAAAGCGCAGGTGCATTTTACAAAGTGTAATTTCGGAGGCCGGTCAGAAAATTGTTATGCATAATGCAGTGTTTTTTTTTTTTACTGTGACAGCAGCCACAAAGGGAAGATGCATCTGGCACAATTGCATCCACACATTAACATGCAAGAACAATTTCCCTTGGATGCAATCTGGAATCAGTTGATGAAATGATGTCTGGGCACAATTCTTTAAATACTTGTGTCTACTGACACAGGACAACCTTTGGAGTAGTAGTAGTAGTTCCAGGTTTCTAAGTATCAGTAGGTGCACTTTCACAAAATGCAAAACAGGAGGCAAAATGGACATGGCAACTATGCATCAGAAGACAACCTCCCTTAATAATTAGCACCAATTTTGCGCAAAAATTGTTATTTTTGCACCAACGCAGCTGTAGATGCAGGTCATAAATGAGTGCTATTGTCTCATTTAAAAATTGAATGATTCTGATTTTAAGTACTTTACAATGATATAATAAAAATAGAAACGGAACAAATTTCAATTTGCTGTTCATCAAATTATCTGGAATTTTAAGGAAAGGCTTCATTGTGGGTAACAATTGCAGTGTACTGTTTGTTTTTTTGTACATTGCCTATGGGGGTAAATCAGGCCAAAAAAAATGTTTAATTTAAAAATAAATAAATATGAAACTGTTAAATTATAATCAATCCAATTCAGAAATAAGCTTAGACCTTTTAACTGTGCTTATTCAGGCCTAAATCTTTAAATTCCTTCTATGTAACACAGTATGATCTCTGTTCTCCACTGTTTTCGCTTGAAATTATTGCATTTGTACAACCAGACTGAGTATTGGCAAGTGCAAACTATATGACCCTGCAGTTTGTGGAAGTGCTAGTTTGACCTTCAGCCTCAAAACACAATGTTACTGCTATGGAAAAGTCCCAACTCCTCCTCTCAGTCTTGATGTCCTGAGGGCTTTGCCAGAGAATGGGCCTCGGCAAGGACAAGATCTAGAAATAGCAATGCTACTGTACTTTTTTTGCACACAAGGCAGTGGGGAGAAAAAAAAAATCCCAACAAGCAATATTTCGAATTATCCAGGACACCCATTTTCCAGAAAGCTCTAAATTACAGAAAGTCTATTTCCCATAGACACCTTTTTATCTACAGTAAATAATCCAAGTTTTTAAAAATTGTTTCCTTTTTCTGTGTAACAATTAAACAGTACGACTATGGAAATTCTCATTCATCCAGGTCATGGTATATCTAATATAAGTAATTCTAAGAAATAAAGCAGTAGTATGTACTTGATCCAAACTCACATATAATGAATTCTTATTGTTAGCAAAACCAGACTATTGGGTTCATTTAATGTTTACATAACAAGGAAGATCCAAATAACAGAAAAATCTGTTATATGGAAAACCCCAGGTCCAGAACATTCTGTATGTGAATGTAATCTTGTATGTCCATGTGTAATAGAAATATCAGAAGCTGTTTGGCCATTTGTTTCATCTTAAAATGTCAACTTTTATTTCTCTGGGTTTTGCAGAAATGTAATATTAGATGGGGAGTGAGTCCTTAAAGCAAGGACTAGCTATTGTGGGCAGTCGGGAACAGGACAGGTAGGAGCAAGACAAAGTGGGCAAAGAGGAACAGACAAGAGCAGGATAGATCTGGCAAAGGGGCAAAATTAAAAGACACAGGGGGTCATTTATCAACACTGGGCAAATTTGCCCATGGGCAGTAACCAGTAGCAACCAATCATATTGCTGCTTTCATTGTTCTACTTGCAGCTGGCTTTAAAAAGCTAATCACTGATTGGTTGCTATAAGAAACTGCCCATAGGCAAATTTGCCCAGTATTGATAAATGAGCCCCAATTAGGAACTTGACTTGAAGCAGGACCAGGAGCAAGAACTAGGGAACAAATACAATGTTCAAGCTTTTAGGCCAGTGCTCAGACATGAAAGAGAGGTAAAAGAAAGGTTTAAATAGGCCTTGGCCAGCTCTGATTTGCTTACCAATAACACTGCTGGGTTGTTATGGGAGGGTAAGGTGAAAATCTGAAAATAAATGAGGATAAGTATAAATCAGAGATTAGAGAACCCACCAGCTGCTCTTCTGGCCGAATGGTTAAGGAGAACATCCAGAAACCTGTAAGTTCCTGTATCAATTTCTAATACTTTTTTTTGTTTTCTATATTGAGCAACATCATGCAAACAGAATATCTCAATAGTATCATCATATTTATTAAATGTTAAGGCCCATACACATGGACATTTGAACCTGCGTTCTCCTGTGGTGAACCTCTTCTGTGGGAAGGGAAACGCACAATCAATTGCAGCCCATAGTTCTCAATCTATCTGTACTTATTCAGGTGCATGCAAGTGGAGAAGGCAACTTGATGCACTCCACCTGCATTAGGCATTGGCATGCGCCTGAATGAGTACAGATTACAGAGAGGTTCAGAAGAATGGGCTGTGTTCCCCTGTGGTGGAATGCAGGAGAGATTCACTACAGGTGACACATGTATCATGTTTATATCTTGGTGCAGGTGATTATAACTTATAATGCTTATGATGCTTATAATGCTCATTTCCATGAGTGAAATTGCACTGGGTAGTATAAGATCATTGAGAATGATTTATAGCATTTAGACCCCTGTCACAGAGCTGAAAACTGGTGACAAAACCACTGCCCTTAGAGAGAGATTAAGATACCGTTTTACCTAAGGTTACATGGAGCAGACATTGTAGTTTCCAAGAAGATTATTAGACTTAATAATAAATCACTTAGGTACAAGATTGACTTAGTAGGTTAACTGAGACAACACCATTCAAGTATAAGTAGCTTTATTGTCATCCATTGATTGTACATACAATTATTCCCAACAGCACAAAGGCAAATTGTCAGTTCCATTCAATAAAAAAAAGATATGTCATAATAATTAAAGAAAAGTTATAAATGTTTGTTGGATGACAATTGCCTTTCTATGGAGATGACTTGTTCTAACACCAATGCTCGAATAAAATTCAGGTGCTCTTATCTTTAGCTGTGTCCAAGATAGGACCTACATGGTCCATATTGCTATGTAGCAGTACATTGGGGATCCCCAAGCTTTTTTACCCATAAGCCACATTCAAATGTAAACTAAAAATTGGAGAGCATCATAAGCATGCTAAAAGTTCCTCAGAGTATCAGATATGACCTATGCTTTATGTGGACTTGCAGCCAACACGAGGCAGTTTGTTTGGCAGTACACATGGTGTGTATGCAACTAAAGCTTGCCTTTGCGCCAGTAATTCACAAATAGTTACCTGTTTTGAGGCACTGGAACATCCAGTCGGTTGGTGGGCAAAATGTTGCTCCTGAGCCACTGGTTGGAGATCACTGATATACAGTACATAGTCTGGCCAAAAATGTGCGCTCAAGGAGATGATTCAGGCATTCTGGTAGTTCCATTCCAGATGAGAATTTACATTTATCAGCCGCATAGGTTTTACCACCCATGTAGTCATTCAGGCCACTGCTGACTGACTGGATCATACCCTGTATTGGCCAGTGACGGTGACCAGTTGTCAAACCAACTAGCCATATCTTTTTGTGTACACTAAATGTCCATAACAGCAGGAATTAAAGAGGAAATGTTGCTTCTTCTTCATCTGCTGATGAACCTGTTTGGCATATGTAATCCCATTCAGAGATACATTTGTACATGAGCTCTTTTGACTTTTTTTCTGTTGTAGTTCTGGAATAATGACAAATATATTAGAAAATCCACTTTAAAATGTATGAATCTGTCACTTTAACCCAACCTCAGATGAGGGTTGGCATTTGTGTAAAAAAAAAAAAAAAAGAAAAGGCATGAGTCAACGCCTGACTGCCAGTCAGTTGTGTAATTCGTGACTTTGCTACTAGTCTCGTGGTAGATTTTAAGTGCCAAGCCTTGGAAATAGGACGTATCTCAGTGGCTGAGCAATAGAAATGCAGATAGCAATTACACCCAGCCCAGAGACGTATCAGGTTAGATGTGTGTTAAGGGCTCACAGGGCAGACTGCCAGTAACATCAGTTCAGGCACATAGATGAACTTTGTCCCAGTTCTTGCACAGCATGTCATCAGTCGGAGGCAAAAGAGTTTAAACACAGTACAAAACAACTAACTGTGTGTGCTTGCAACACTCTCAAGCAACAGCAGCTACACATGGTGTGCCCATATCTCTACAGCGCCACATAAAGTGTTTGTCTTTCACCCCATTATTATCATTACAGTATTGCAAGCATATGTCATCATGCCATGTATAGCTGTTTAAAAATGTACAGGTATGGGACCTGTTATCTAGGATCCTCTTGGTTTTTCTAGGTAACGGATTTTTCTGTAGTTTGGATCTTCATACCTTGAGTCTACAAGAAAATCATGTAAATATTAAATAAATTGGCTGATTTTGCTTCCAATAAGGATTAATTATAACTCAGTTTGGATCAAGTCTAAGATACTGTTTTATTATTACAGAGGGAACAGTAAATAATTTTTAAGAATTTGAATTATTTAGATGAAATGACATCTATCGGAGATGGCTTTCCCGTAATTTGGATCTTTCTGCTTTCCTGATAACAGACCCATACCTGTATAATATTAAAGAAACATTTTGGAAAATATA
>CM044435.1:35384107-35415096 GCA_024363595.1 Xenopus borealis | reverse complement strand
AGATCAAGCTTCTTTTTAGCACTTTGTCTGGTCTGAGGTGGTGAACTCAACTCTAGTGAAAGAGGTAACGTTCAGTAAAACCTGCACTTTATTGAATTTGCAAAGTAACGATTGTTCAACAGAGACACTAGTGACAGTCTCTGTGCCTGTTGGTGAATAAGCAAAGTCCTTGCAGATGCTAACACTGGCAAATTGACACTAGCGTTAGCCACTTTGCCCCTTAGTGAATCTACCCTATAGAGTCTACTATAATATATCTAGCAGGGCCTCTGTAAGGGGCAGATTTACTATTATTCCCCAAAATTAGCTCGACTAAATTCGAAATTTGATAAGCATTCGACCATCGAATGCTTATCGAATTGTTTTAGGCTATCAGTTTGCTCGCTATACGATTTCTCTATGAATTCGTACGATCGGATACTGGTCGTTCGATTCCATGAAAAAATCGTGAAATTTCATTTGAGCGTCCGAAAAATTCGTAAAATTCGAACGATCGAACGCTCCGATCGTACGAATGGTATTCGAGCAGGACTTAGTCTCAGAAACCTATGGGGAGCTTCCCATTGGCTTGTATTGTAATTCAGTAGGTTCAATCTGGTGAAGTAGGCAGTCGAATAACTTTGAAATTTTAATTCCTTCAATCACTGAATGATCGAATATCCGATATTTGATGATCGATGAGGCCAAATTTGAATATATTATTTCACGAAAAATTCATACGATTGGTATTCAAATGAATCATTTCACGTGAATTTTGTAAATTTGCCCCTAAGTGTAAGGTCCAGGGTCCCAAAAGCTCTTTTAGATGTTCTTGGAATCACAGGTATGGGATCTGTTATCTGGAAACCCATTATCCAGAAAGCTACAAATTATGGGAAGGCCATCTCCCATAGACTCCATTATAATCAATTAACTCAAATGTATAACAAATTTTTTCCTTTTTCTCTGTAATAATAATTAAACAGAACCTTGATTCCAACAAGCCTTCACATCAGCCTTATGGGATGCAAAATAATCCAATTGGGTTTATATGATGTATAAATAATTTTAAAAAATAAATAAAGTATGGAGATCCAAATTATGGAAAGATCCCTTATCTGGAAAACCCCAGGTCCCGATCTTTCTGGATAACAGGTCCCATACCTGTCATGCTTTACTTTCTAATGTTGCTATACTTCTGGCAGTATGAATAGTATATCTGTGCATAGTCGTAAATATAAAACGACAATTAACCAGAATGTCTCTAGAACATTAGTTCTGTTAATGAATGGCTATATAATCATCATGGCCTCGCATGTGACCTTAAAACCACACCACTTAACGCCGTCAATTCTAACACACCTGCCAATAGCCAAAGGCTTAATAAATTGCCAAACCTTTAATTAAGACATAACAGCTTTGAAGAAATATAATTTCACTGGACGTGGTGCATTTAAACCAGCTCGCTGGATAAGCAGGTTTGTTCTGTTTTATAATTGGCATTGTAAATAAGTAGCTAGGCTGAAATGATCCCCCTGATTAGAACATGAGCAGCAAAACAAATTAAAATGTCAGTTATTCTTTCTGCAATATCCTAAGATTGCTGGGAATGAGATCAAGTCTGAAATATGTTTTGTAACAATTTTTAATGCTTGAAATGCCACTAATGCAGCATTAGACAAAGCAAACCAATGCCACATTATGAAATGTACAGTGGCTGCATTCCTAGGCAAGTATAAATTCATGGGCTTAAAGAATCCATTTGATATTACAGATGAGATTTTCCTTTACAGAAAGTAATTTTAATTTGCACATCACGTTTCCTGCAATATAAATGCACTTTCCTCTGTAAACCTCAGCTTGTGCAGGTCTCATGCTCGGGTAAAAACGACAATTAAAATGTTGTAAAATCATAAACTTGGCAGATTTCTCCAGAGGTCATGTGCTTTTGGTATATTCAGGGCTGCCATCAGGGGGGAACAGAGGGTACAACTGTACCAGACCCCAGGCCTAAAGAGGGCCCTGGCTGTGCTGCAGTTTCTTAAACGCATCAGTAAATAGCGCTGCTCCAGAAGAATTCTGCACTGAAATCAATTTCTCAAAAGAGCAAACAGATTTTTTTATATTTCATTTTGAAATCTGACATGGGACTAGACATATTGTCAATTTCCCTGCTGCCCCTGGTCATGTGACTTGTGCTCAGATAAACTTCAATCCCTCTTTACTGCTGTACTGCAAGTTGGAGTGATATCACACCTCCCTCGCATCATAACAAAAGAACAATGAGAAGGTAACCAGATAACAGCTCCCTAACAAAAGATAACAGCTGCCTGGTAGATCTTAGAGCAACACTCAATAGTAAAACCCATGTTCCACTGCGTACTATTCAGTTACAGAAAGCAGTTCCCTCCTAAAGTGCTGGCACAAGTCACATGACATGAGGCAGCTGGGAAATTGACAAAATGTCTAGCCCCATGTCAGATTTCAAAACTGAATATAAAAAAATCTGTTTGCTCTTTTGAGAAATGGATTTCAATGCATAAATCTACTGGTGCAGCTGATGCGTTTTGAAAAAAACATGTTTTCCCATGACAGTATCCCTTTAAATACGTTTTTTTTTTTTTTTTGCCACTGCACAGAGATGCTACAGGTTTTGTAATTTGGCAGTTTGCTGTGAGGATCCCAGTGTATGTCTGAACACCTTTGACTACACTTAAAATATGTCTTTTAGCTCAAGGGGTTGAAAAAATTTCCTTTGTCACAGTGACTAAAGGTAAAGGTAAAGGTGAACACTAGAACCTATAATGTAGAATATGATACTTTTAGCTCAAGAGCTTGTAAAAAAAGTTGCTTTGTCATAGCCACTTATGTACTATACAGTAAGTGTTCCATGAAAACTAAGCTTGGGACATACTGTTCTCTCTCTGTTCAGTCCAGTTGTATAAGTGGTGATATCATGTGCAATCAACAACCAATAGAAATAGAACAATCAGCTTTTCATAGATCAGTGGTTGTCATTATATTTGAGTAAAGGTGGCCATAGATGCACAGATAATAATGTATGAATTTTTGTACGATATTCGGTGCGTGTATGGTGGGAAACGAGCCGACTGATATTGGCAGAAGACTTGGATATCGGTTGGCTCTTCGAACGGGCTGGACGCAAAAGTTTGATCTGCACCTTTGAAGGCACGCAAACATCGGCCATTGTTAGTGCTGAATCATCAGATACAGGTGTAATTCTATTGTTTCTACCTGTATATCTGACGATTCAGCTCTACACGTGTGTGTTGTAACGAACAATCTTTCTTGGAAACATCTTTTCCAAGAAAGATCGTAATTGTTACGTCTATGGCGCCTTAAGGCTTAAGCTGGCCATACAATATAAGATCTGCTGGTTTGGTGACATCACCAAACGAGCAGATCTTTCCCCGACATGCCAATAATGGGCGTATGGTAATCTGAACATTCGGCTCTAGGGCCAAATGATCGGATGACAACTAGGAGAAATGGGATCCAATGGGTTGGTCAGCTGAAAAATTAAACCTTCCCATTCTATATCATGGGCAGATATCGATCGGGAAGACCCATCAGAAGCCCCTATACGCGGGCAGATAAGATGTAAAATTGGTCTAAACGACCGACATCGGCAGCTTTATCTGCCAGTGTATGGCCAACATTACTTGGGATCAAGTACAAGCTACTGTTTTATTATAAACAGAGCAGTGCCGGGCCAAGCGGACCGGGGGCCCTAGTCGACCCGGTCCACCACCACGCTCCCCAAGGCCCCCCTCTCTGTGCACACTTTCTGTAAAACTGGTTTTCAGATAACAGATCCCATACCTGTTTTTTGTATGGTACAGGTGGTATGCCAAACTGAACACATCTGATACTTTGCCTCCAGGGCCAACAATCAGATCACATTGTGACTCTGGAAAGTCTGACTACCGGAACAGCATGAAATGGCTGGTATGATTATTGTCCGGTTGTATTTGTCATTGCAATCTAATCAGGGTGATGACCCCTGTCTCTAAGTACTGTATTTCAAAAATATTTAATTGAAGTGATTGCACCAAGCTAACCAATGCAAGGCAAATAAAGGATTACTTTGAATCTTTAATGAGGAGTTCTGCATGTCACATTATTGCACGTCAAGATGAAGTGACTTTGTGAGTCATGTACTACACAATCACGTAGTTCAACTCTGATTTAAGCCGAGTGTTATATGGAGTTCATTCATTTTTATAACACGGGGAAAGGAATTAGACTGCAACTGCATTGGACTTTGTTTTATATATTAAGTGGGTAATCAGTGTCAGTTGCCTGTAATATTGTATTTTAACTTCCTTGTTGATAGATCAGTTATGTCATTTAAATTTTTACATTTTTAATATATATATACTTAAAAATATATATTGTCACATAGCATTATATATATTAATCTTGATGATGATTTACCTGATGCTTGAGGACTACTATAATTAAGAAAACTGTAGAATATGCAAAAGCAAATGCTGCAGTCGATCTTATACTTGCACTTTGCACACTGCATTCTACCATAACTTTATTGATGCCCTCACCCCTAGAATACAGCAATGACTGGTATCCTAAATTGCGTATCATTTAGACACACAAGTGAGGGGGTGTCAGGAGGTGCAGCCTACAACAGGGTCCAATCCCTCACTGGTAAGGATAGGGCCAGGCCCGGACTGGCCATTTGTGGGTTAGGGCAAATGCCAGAGGGGCTGCTATAAGGTCCCATAGAAAGTCAGTGTTTAGTGGGCTGGTGGGGGCTGTTTGGGCCTCTATGTGGGCTGATGGGCCTCTTGTGTGCCTGAAATGCCAGGGCCTATTTTAATTCTCAGTCCAGTCCTGGATAGGGCTTGGTGCTGAAGCTGCTCTTTGCTCCTTGGACCAAATTTTTTTCTTATGGGGTGGGATTTTGGATGTATACAGAATGCATTTGATAAAGATAAAGGGTTGGTCACCTTTGAATTCATGATTAGTATGATATATTATAGAGAGGGGTATCCTGAGACAATATGCAATTGTTTTTTTTAATTTTTTAGTTAGTTGTGGCTTTTTGCAGTTTGCAATTTCAGCAATCTGGTTGCTAAGATCAAAATAATACTAGCAACCATGCATCAATTTTACTGAGCGGCTGGGATATGAATAGGAGGGGCCTGAACAGAAAGGTGAAAAAACCAGTAGTAACAATATATTTGTACTCTTTCAGAGAAATTGTGAAGATCAATTGAAAAGTGAAGGTGAACCACCCCTGTAAGGGGAGACATACAGATATAAGAGGCATAAAAATAGGTCCATTGTAAAAATGTACCCTTAACTCCCATAGTGCTCGTTTTTTACTATTGATCTTAATTATTGGTGGTTTTAAGTTTAATTATTGCACAAAAGTTACATTTGGCTGGTACAGTGTCCAAATTGTAGTGGTTAAAAATCTACTGCTTTTATCTGCTTCACGTGCTACAGGTCTATGTCCTATATCAATAGAAAGTGATGCCGGCCGATGACATGAAGCTGGCAAGGATTCAACAGCCTTTAAATGGTATGTGCTTAACACTGCGGTTACAGAAGTCACCACAGTACTGACGCCTACATTTAGAGCAGCATTTCGTTTATTGACTTGATGAACTTGCAACACTCTTCTTTGCTTATTAAGGCATGGGCAAGCCCATCTAATTAAGCTTGAGGGAGAAATGTGGGAGAATTGCTATTCCCTTTCTCAGATACACCTGAAAGCCCAGCTTGAATGTCAGTTAGGGCTCTTGCAGACGAGCGTCTGAAGCTGTGCTCCCCTGCATTCCGGTTTTAGGGCTCCTACACACGGGCGTTTTTACCTGCGCTCCCCTGCGTTGCGTTTTGCTGCGTTCAAATGCAGGGGAGTGCAGGTATAGACGCACTCAATTATTTTCAATGGGGCTGTACTCACACGAACGCATGTAAGCGCCGAACGCAGGAAAAATGCAGCATGTTGCGTCTGAATCTGCGTTCGGCGCTTACACGCGTCTCGTGGGTACAACCTCATTGAACAAAATGAGGTGCGTCTAGACCTGCGCTCCCCTGTGGCTGAACGCAGCCAAATGCAACGCAGGGGAGCGCAGGTAAAAACACCCGTGTGTAGGAGCCCTTATGCGTTCAGCTGCAGGGGAGCGCAGGAGCAGAAGCTTTCAATTTTTTTCAGTGGGGCTGTACTCACACAGGTGCATGTAGGCACTGAACACAGGTTGAGATATAACATGCAGCATTTTTTCTGCGTTCGGCACCTACATGCGCCTGTGTGAGTACAGCCTCATTGAAAAAAAGAAAGCATGTGTTCCTGCACTTCCCTGCAACTGAACACACAAAACCAGAAAGCAGGGGATCACAGCCTCAGACGCTCACCTGTAAGAGCCCTTAGGGCTCTTACCAACAAGTGTTTTTTACCTGCACTCCGGTTTAATGCGTCCAGCCGCAGGGGAGTGCAGGAATAGACACAATGAATTATTTTCAATGTGGCTGTACTCACACAGACGCATGTAAGCACCGATACAGGTAAAATGCAACATGCTGCGTTCGGCACTTACATGCATCTGTGTGAGTACAGCCAGAATTCAGTGCATCTACTCCTGTGCTGCCCTGCGGCTGAACACATGACACCATAGGGGAGCGCAGGTAAAAAAAAGCTCACCTGTAAGAACCCTAAGGGAGAAATTAGTGTAGGAAAGCAAAGGGGAACTTGAACCAAAGAGATCCAACAACCACTGCTATAAAGGGAAATGTACCCTGTTGTAAGGATTTCATTGAATATTTGCTGCCTGGTACATTTACAAGCCAACATTTATAAACACTAGGCAAATCTGCATCTGGGCAGTAACCTATTGCAACCAATCAGATGTGTGCTTTCATCATTCAACCTGCAGCTTCCTTTTAGCCAGTCACTGATTGGTTGCTGTGGGTTACTGTCCAGGTGAAAATTTGCCCAGTGTTTATAAACGTGCCATTACTTGAAAAGTCTTATTGCAAACTGCAAATTTTTAAGGAGAAAATATAAGGATGAAAGTGAAAATAAAGCGATTTTAGTTCCTGATAACTTTATTTCTTAGACTATAGTATAAGGAACAAGACAGGACAAGTGGTGACATTACTACCACAATTATTTCACTTCAATCTTCCTCCAGACTTTGCAGCTAGAATGGCTTCATAAAGGATTGGAGGCACATGATTGTCTCAGTCATGCCTATAGATCAGGGGTCCCCAACCTTTTTTGCTCATGAGCCACATTTAAATTTAAAAAAGAGTTGGAGAGCAACACAAGCATGAAAAATCCATGTGGATGTCAAATAAGAGCTCTGATTGGCTTTTTGGTAACCCCTATATGGACTGGCAGCCTACAGGAGAGAATGTTTGGCAGGACATCTGTTTTTTATGCAACCAAAACTTGCCTCTAAGCCAGTAATTCAAAAATAAGCACCTGCTTTGAGGCCACTGGGAGCAACATCCAAGGGGTTGGAGAGCAACATGTTGCTCGCTAGCTACTGGTTGGGGATCACTGCTATAGATGTTGCCAGTACTTTAATGAAGAGAAGTCATCTTTTGTGAACTCCTATTCTTTGATCCTGATTGTATGTTATAGTCAACTTCTGTTTTCTTTCTTGATTATCTTATTAGTCGGTCCTTGTCTTTTGGACATATGTGTCTTTCTGATATCTGTACTTCTGGAAACATGAATATTGCACCATATACACAAGAACTGCATGCATTTAAATGCATGCATACAGGGGCAGCTTTACTGACCAGTGAAAATTTGCCAGCGACCACTTCACACCCATCGCAAGATTTCACCAGGAGAAAATTAGCTGGGACAACGCTAATTTACTTAGATGCAAAGTTTTGTCCAGGCCCGACGGAAGCTGGAAAATTTTCTCTAGTTCTACTTCGGCGATGCAAGTAAATCAAAGCAAAGGTGCACTCGTGTTCAATTCTGCCTAGTGAAAGTTCATTAGAGGTCTTGTGCTCAGGCTAATTTGCATACTGCAGGAAATTTAAAGTTGAATGGACGTCTTTATGTTACAAGTTGCATCTAATACATTACATTTACACTGATAACTACACATGCCAAGGGAACCTTAATAAAGTCAATAGAGTTGTTTTAATGCCCTACACATGTATAATAATGTTCTATATGTTAAGTAAAATCCACATTTTAGTGAATTTGTAGAGTAACGTCCATTCGCCAGAGTGAAAAGTTGCCTGGCGATAGAGTGCGAATGACCGCTAGTGTCTATCTCCTTCACTAGCGAAGTGACGCCTGTGCCCGTTAGTAAATTGGTCCCTGCGGGCGGTAAATCTAGCGAATTGTCACCAGCATTAATCACTTCGCCCTTACGTAAATCTGCCCCAAAATACTTACGGTACATCAGTACATGGTCCTCTATACTTGAGCCAAACATTTCCACTTTTCTCAGTAAAGTGCGAAGTGTGGGCCCCACACACTCCAGTCCAATTCTGCTGGCACGCAAGCTTTGCTGTACTAGACATTCCAAGCCCTAAAGTGTCATGAATATCACATTTGCAACCCTATAATCATATCCCCTTTGTGTGCAAGCAAATCTTTTATATTCGCTTCTGCAACAGTGATGCTGCAACTAATCTTGTCACCTACAGTTATTCCTGAATCCTTTCTAATTTGTGATTGGCTAATGACAAAGCACTTTAATCAATAATTAGCCTGTTGGGTAGTGCAACTTTCTTACATTTTCTTTTGTCGTGAGAAAGTTCTCCTACAGTCTGAAATACCCAGGGCAACTGTACCAGTGACAGGCCATATCTATATTTCACTTAGTACCATATGGCACAGCAAAATACTGTGTAAGGATTTTCTTGTCCACTTCTGAGCTGCCGCTGGGATGACCTATAAGCAGGTGCTTAGAGGCAAGGGAGGGAAGTGAGTAAATTACATAGAGGGCACTGACCTCCAATGAGGTCAGATTTTAACCTTGCCCCGCCTCTGGTATGCTCCCTTAGTACCAAGCGTCCCTTTCTGCAGGCTCACACTAACTGCCTGATAACTTTATGAATATAAATGTATTCTGCTGAGTTAATCTAACTCATCAGATCAAGCCGATAATGGGGGAGAAGAAGTTTATTCATGAAGAAAAACACATTCTGTAGCATAATACAGTGTATTGGGAAAACATAACAGAAGGACAGACAGAAACAAAACAGTTATATATGACTGGGACAAGTATAAATCAAAGCATGAGGTCAGAGGTCCTTATACATGAATCTTTTCAATCTGGGGGTTGGGGCAGAAATGATACAGGTTTGTGGAGGTGCCACTCAGTAGTTAAGGTATGTGAAAGACACAATAAGAATCATTTATAAGCAAAGTACAATGTGCAATATGTCAGTGTGATTTGTTTTTGTATCAAATCATGGACACCCGCTAAGTTGCCTTTAATCAGCATTGTTCCAATATTTAAATTAGTGTCCACTTTTGTGAATCGCATGGAAGCTGGTCTACAGGGTTTCTGGTCCCACTATTGAAACTTGCCCGTGGTTCCAGCATTCCCTAGCATCTTTGCTTACTATTAGGTGCATCCTTTTCTCAACCAGCTTGGGTGGGGAGGTTCCTGGAAGCCAATCAAAGAGAAAACATTGACTGCACAATTGTAACCGAAACTATCCACTAAACCTCGTGTCACTGATTTATGGCAGTATTAGTTTACAGGCATAAATCTGAAATACAAGCAGTGACCTTCCAAGCCCTCTGACGCTGGATGTTTGTAAGTGTGTGTGTGGGGGGAGGGGCAGTTATTGATAATGCAAAATGCACAGCCAGACCCCAGACTGACTTGGCATGTAGTGTCAGCCTGGGGTGTCTGGGGCCCACCCCATCCAGTCACTGGCCCCTTTCCCCAGTCACAAACCTCCCTGTCCCAATCGCCCCCCTGACTCAATCTCAAGCTCCTCCACCCTTCCCCCAGTGTACCTTTTAATTTATAAACCTTTACCTTGTAAACGTTTGGGGCCAGGATGAGAGGAGAGAGAGAAGCCCCCTAGTTCTTGTTGAGGATCGAGCCTGGGCCAGCCCAGTCTGACTCTAAAGGGACAAACTATTGCACGTCTGTCAGGGATCTTTTAACATACCCCATAGACTGTTTTCAGTGTAAATTTAAATAGTACATAAAGGTACATATTTGTTTCAGATGCCATGCCATGGTCATTTATGGTATTACTTTGAAGGTAAGTAAAGAGAGTCTTCGGGAGCAATGAAGAGGGGTTAGGAGCGGGGATTATTCTCTGGTGAAGATGGAAGGGAGGGGTCTAGCATGGCAAATAAATCAAAAAAATGTATTGACTGTAGTAGGGAGAACTGGTAGAATGGAAAACCCGATAATAGGGAGTTGCAGCAGCAGGAGAACTAAACCCTAAAAATGAATATGGCTAAAAATGCCATATTTTACATACTGCACTTATTGCACCAGCCTAAAGTTTCAGATTATCAATAGCAGCAATGATCCAGGACTTCAAACTTGTCACAGGGGGTCACCATCTTGGAAAGTGTCTGTGACACTCACATGCTCAGTGGGCTCTGAGCAGCTGTTGAGAAGCTAAACTTAGGGGTCATCACTAATTGACAATCAGAAAATGAGGTGTTTCTGTAAAATAAGCTGATGCTACAGGGCTGATTATTAAATTCTGACGCTAATTGCACTGGTTTCTGTGCTGCCATGTAGTAATTATCTGTATTAATTATTAATCAGCCTTATATTGTGACATTTATATTCTACGTGTACTATATATTGTGAGTGGGTCCCTAAGCTCAGTAAGTGACTTCAGCACAGAGCATGTGCAGTAAATCAGCAGAATAGAATATGGGGAGCTACTGGGACATCTTTGGAGGCACAGACAGAAAGAAACTGCCTGCAGAAGGGTTCCCCAGAGCAATAGTCAGGTGACTCAGTTAAAAATGGACAAATTGCTCAATCAATTTGTTCCATGTATACCTACATTACTATTCTCCAAATTTAAAGAGCTGTCCAATCAGCTGTTATTGGACCACAACTCCTAGTTTGCATTGGAGTTCATGTATGTTGTGATAGGGTGAAATGAAAAAAGATGGAGGGCCACAGGGTAAACAACTAAGGTCTAGATGGTCAGTCCATCATTATTTACATATTGTAACCCTCCACAAATATATTAATGAGTGATCCAACTTTAATGTAATGATCTTGCTCTCTGTCATACTGTCCACAGTTCTTGTTGTCTCTTCAGCTCTGGCCCAGAGAAGTGATCCCTCTGCAAGTTTGCTTTTGTCCTGATCAATACTCAAGTGCAACAGAGCTCCATAAACTGCAGCTCTCATCCTGGAGAATAAATGAGCTCACATCGATTTTTCCTTCAACCTATTGGATGGGTCTTCATAAACTCCTTTGCTTTTCAAAAGGCTTGCCCTACGCCACAAAAACATACATATCACAGGCTCAGTTTCCTTTCAAAACATTTAATGCAGGCTGCTGTGTACTGCTTAACCTGTTCTCTGCAGGAAGCTGTTGCTCTTCTTCTGTTTTGTAAGCTGGATCAATTCCCAAATTGCTGCTTGTGCTTTGCCGTGGTGCCACCTTGTGGACAGTGCTACTTGCTTGCATCTAAGTGTTGGCGTTAGCAAGCTTAAATATAAGACACATAAGAGGAAGAAAAGGCTTTAAAAATGTTTTCACATGAAAAATGTGAATTATTAGAAACATGGAAAAATCAAGTGAATAATAAATATGTATGGATACCCACAGGTGCCCTAAGAAAGTTATGACAACACTACCTTCAGGCAGGTGAAGTTCTGATAAGACAGTCAATAAGAAAAAGCAACATTCTGGCCTTATTGCTGAAAAATAAACAAGTTGAACCCCCCAACCCACCTCTCTAAACACCACTTACAATGGAACATTTTTCACCAGGTTTCGCCATGAAAAACGCCAATAGGCTCAGAGGTGGCCGGTTCCATAGGGTGTCTGGTTGGCTTGGCCCACCTCTGGCAATGGGCAGGAGACCATGTATCTTAATGTGTTCTGTTGGCCAAATCACCAATGTTATTGAATCTAAAAAGTCACTGGTTTGACCTAAAAAAATACCACTGCATGTGTGCTTGGACCTCTTGTGGAACACCTAATTGGGCCCAATATGTAGGTAACTAAGGGAGTGCTGTTTTCTTGTATAGACCAACAGGCTTCACAAATCAATCTAAACACTACCCCACAACTGCAAAATCGCTATAAAATACTATGTTTATTGATATCAACATATTAAAATCATACAAACCCAATGCCTTTTTGCTTTATTGTGTTTCATAACTCATACTCATTCATTTGCCAATATGAACAGGGACACATATTTGCAGAAAGACTTTTGACCAGATAAGCATTCTTTCATATTCTCATTATACAATACTATGCTTTAATAAAATAAATGTGATGGTACAACGTATGGCTGTGGGTTTATACCCCCTATCTATTTTATGTTATGGGTGACCCGGATCCTATCCTTCTATTTGGTGGTTGCAACCTTTTAGCACTGGTGCAGTGTCTGGAGATACTTTTGTATCATTAGTGTCATTTTTATAATTCAATCATCCATCATCCATATGAACAGTCATCTGCCTGTGTGTGATTTGTTCCATTCCCTAACACCCATCAATCAATGTATTATGTGGATTTCGTGAAAGGCTCAGTGACTTTTTGATCATTCTGCAATGTTAACATTATATTATTCTTTTGTTTATTCTTTCTTCCTTTTGCCTCCCTTGTTTATTTGTTTACTATTTTATATCTGGCATGTGTATCAGTATGCCAACTAATCAAAAGTAATCAGGGTACCAAGGTAATACAAATCAGGAAAGCTGTTCATATATCCTGATATCTACACTTTCTCTGCTTTTTAACTCCTGCCTTCCTCCTCTCTGCTTATGTGCTAATTATTATTCCTTTATTTATATAGCACCAACATATTCATCAGCTCTTTACAGAGATTAAACATTGTTCACATTGGTCCAGTCCCTGCCATGTAAAGTCAATGCAATCCAGCCAATAGTAGGTGTGAGTCATCATGAGGATTGTTTATTGTCATTATAACAGCAGCATCAGGCATCTGTATATCTGAAAGCAAATAATTACAGATAATTCATTCAACTTGATGGTTTACATATTTAATTTTAGATCCAACAATTTTCAGATATTAACAAACAGCCAGAAGGTTCAATTACATTTCCCCCCTCTTAAACACTGTAACTCTTTGAATGCTGTACACAGTGGTGTAACTACACAATGGCAGGCTCATGTGCAGCAAAAATCAACCCTTGCCCTGCCACCCTTTAGATCTTGCCAGTAAATATGAGCAGAGTTTAGATGAAAAGGAAATGTATAACCCACAGTACTAGCCAATGTTTCCTGGTATATAAAAAGTTAAAGGGGAACAAAAACTGTTTTTATTCATTTTATAATGCCCCTCCCTCCCAAAATGAAAGTTACATATTCACTCTTTCTAGGAACAAAATAGCAACTCATTAATTAGCATTGGGCTACAATTACGGCCCAACGGAATCCCCCCAATAATGGCATAATGGTGACATAATGCTTTTCTTTGACATAGGTGGGCAATCTATTGAAGGTAGGTGGAGACAGACCAGGACACACAGTAACTATGCTGCTAATTTCATTTACTTGATTGACACTATATGTTTCAAACATGATTGCCCTTTATAAAGACATTATGCGCAAAACGCATAGGGGCAGATTTACTACATTCACATTAATTCACATGAAGGATTCGAATATTCGATCCAATTTTCAAAAAGATTTGAATTTCGAATATGCAAATTAGGCAAATTCGAAAAATATCATCAATATTCGAATTCGAATGATTTGAATATTCAAATTTAATTTTATTAGAATATTTGAAAATTCGATGGTCGAATACTTCCCCTTTAAATTCAAATTCGATCTCCTACTTCGCCAGATTAAACCTACTGAAATGGGGTCATTCCCTAAGATTGAATAAGAAAAATTCGATCGATCGTTTAAAAATTGTTCGAAAATTCGATTAGAATTCCCATTGAATTTGCTCGAATTTGATTGGATTTCCCTATTTGCTCATTCGATCGATCGAATTGCTCTAAAAAAAAATTTGAATTCGAAATTCACAATTTTTTAATTCCCCACTATTCCCCCGCTATTCCCTGGTCGAATTTCAAATTTTTTTTGGCATTTGAAATTCAACCCTTAGTAAATCTGCCCCGTAGTGTCAAATAAATGAAATTTGCAGCATAGTTACTACGTTTCTTGGTCTGTCTCCATTTATCTTCAAGAACCACTTCTGCTGTAAGGGCCTAGGGGTACTGGGGTACTATACTAGATGGCAAAGAGGCAACAAGAGAAGGTTTGAAAATGTTCAAAATATGATAGCTGTGGATGCACTTGAGCAAGGTAAGGCACAAAACATATGCCACAATCAGCCAATAAAGCACTTTCAACATCCAAACGGCTAATCCAGTGTTCTGCTGAGTCTCCACTACTTTCATAAAGTTTCCTCTAGGTTGAGAACTCCAGTACTTGCTACAAGCTAAGATGTGTCTTTCACGGCAGAATAACAGCTGCACAGTTTATAATTACAGATTTAAGAAAATACATTCTTCAACCACATCAAAAGGCATTTTAGCTGCAATAAAAAAAAAATCCAAAAATTGTACGTTTATTGTCTGCTACTAAGTTAGCTTATTTACAATATACAGTTTAACCTAATAGAATTAGTGTGTATTGGGCAGAGAAGCCCTTGCTGTCTCTGCACAACCATGTCAGCATTAGGTTAACAGACACAGTCAGGCTTTATCCATATTAATATAATATAAAAAGGTGACAAACTATGACTTCCAAGGTGATGCTTTAAATATGCTAAAGTAAAACCCCAGTCTAACCAGATGCCAGTTCCATCTGGAAATGCTCTCAATCCACCCCCACATCACACCCAGTGAACCTTGTCCATTATCCTGTATGTGGATCAGGATTTTCCTTCCAAAACTTGGGGCGTATGGATAATTAACATTGGTTAAACAGAACATCCAGTGATTACATTTTAAAATAAGGATGATTTATGGCATTGAGGATTTGCATTTCTTACAGTCTTACAGTTTCAGTCACAGCACAAAATACAGTTGTTATATCGAGCTGCCACCTTGTGTGTACTTGTCAGACTTGCAAGTAGTAGATGATTTTGTTGTACAGAGAATTATAATAACGTGCATGGAGTCCAGGAAATCTATAATCTGACGCAGTTTTGCACTGTTATAAAGTGCAAGAGCTTATTTTGATGTTGGCACAACAAAGCCATAGGTATTCTGCACAGGCACCCTCAAAAGGTAGCTAGATGGCACATAGCCCCGCTGTCCCCGAACCTCCACAAGGCTCCACTCTGTGCTTCCCTTCTTATCATGGGGCTCCAGTACAGTTACAGGCTCTCCTGCTATCAAACTGGCCTCATAATCGCTGCGAGCAGTGAATCCATATCCTGCCATGATCTGCAACAACCAAATTCTGTTAGTTCAGAAACGTAGAGTGCAATGTAACAGCCTTAGCCTCCACATACTCTTTAGAAAACATTCCAAAAGATTCCCCAGGTATAAAGTTAATAGCAACTAATAACCGACATTAAAGCAGCTAAAAATGTGTACAGGTATGGTATCTGTTATCTAGAATGTTCAGGACCTGGGATATCCAGATAACAGATGTTTCCATAATTTGGATCTTTATATCTTACATCTACTAGAAAATCGTGTAAACAATAAATAAACCAATAGACTGGTTTTGCTTCCATGATTCATTATATCTTACTGTGGATCGATTACAAGGTACTGTTTTATTAGTATAGAGAAAAAGGAAATTACATTTAAAAAATTGGATTATTTGATTATAATGGAGTCTACAGGCGATGGCCTTTTTTCTTAAATCAGACATTCTGGATATCGGGTTTCCGAATCATAGATCCCAACTATGTGTATTCAATAATGTTACAACGATGCACAAAAAAGCAAAGAAGCATACACAGTCAGTGTGGCTCAATAGCAACCCTCCAAAAGATATATAATATATTATTATATTTTATTAAATAATATTTATCAAGAACCTGGATATTATAGACTTTAATTCATTTTACTACATGGCCCAATATAAATCCCATAAACTAAAAAAAAAATAACGGAAGATTTAATGTTTACTTTAAAGAGGCCATTGAACTCATGTAATCAGACCGAAGACACAGCACAGATGAAGAAGTCAAGTTGTTTTCCCCTATTTTATTTTATATCATTTGCTGACCATGATTCCACCTACCTGGAAAATTGGAGTCATATTCTGGGAATCTGAGTAGATGGACTGTGTTTGCTCTAGTGGATTAAGTGAATGGCGCCTCTTTTCCATTGTTTCATTTGGGTGAAGAAAGTTCTGGGTTGGCTTTGGAGTGTGCAGTGATTGGTAGGGCTGAAGTTTGTTACAGGGTACAAATCCTCTTGTGCCTGCCAGAAAGATGCAAATGGAACATACAGTACAACATTGAAACAATGGAAAGAGGGACAAAAAGTTGTGACGTGCGGAGCAGCAACATTTTTCACCCATATTATTGTCACACCCCCTAATTTTGGCAAACTGTGGCAGGTTATGAAAGTCTGAACACATTTTAAGGAGTTTTAGTGCAATGTTTAATGTGTTGTTACAGTTTAGCAGACCCTTAAGGACTGAATGAAATGGAAGGACCGGAGACATGACAGGTCTTGGATGGGACAATGTAAGAAGAATCGGATCCGCACACACATGCTCTTGCAGTTGGGGGGATTCCCCTTTTATTTTCACCAAAGATTCAGATTCAACGTTTCGGGGGGAACAATCCTCCCTTCATCAGGACCGGGAAGCCATAAAGGGTTAAGGGAGAGCGAGTCCGAGGAAGGGGTGGAGCTCGGAGGAGTAAGGGGGAAAGAAAAGGAGTGAGGGAAAGAGGCAGGTTGCATCGCAGCTGGGGGGAAGGTGGACAGGTATGGAGCAATTGCGGGTAGGTCGTAGGCTAAGGTTGATGGTGATTGGTCACTGTTTAAAGGAGTGGGACAAATCAAAATGACTCGCCTCAGGATTGGGACAGAGGATTGGCAAGTCGGTCTCCACAAGAGCAGCCTTCAGCGGCTAACGGGGGGGAGAGAGACTCCACTGAATAGTTATTTAAGGTTAACGAATTGGAAATGTTAAGAGACAGTATGCGTGTTATTTCAAAAGGTGGGTGTGAAGGGGGAGGGTCCAAGGCTTGACGCTGCCCATGTCATGCTAATGAAAGTGAAGTGCCCTTAAAGGAGAAGGAAAGGTTAAAACTAAGTAAGCCTTATAAGAAAGGTCCATCTATATTTACCAGTTAACCCTCAAAATAATGCTGCTCTGAGTCCTCTGTCAAAAAAAACACAGCATTTCTTTCCTTCTATTGTGTACACATGGGCTTCTGTACCAGACTTTCTGTTTTCAGCTTAAACCTCCTTGCCCTGGGTGTGATCATGCTCAGTTTGCTCCTCATCCCCTTCTCTGCTTTAATCTGAGCCCAGAGCTATAAGTGAGGAAGGAGAGACTCAGGCAGGAAGTGATGTCAAACCAAGCCAATACTGTAGCTGCTATCCTAAACAAAGAGCTTTTTACTCAGTTATGTTAAAATATTCCACAAAATAAATATAGCATTCTAACTTGTACTATTGCAGATATCTGTATAAAATGCCTCCGTGGTTTTCCTTCTCCTTTAAAGCTGCAAGTCTCCCAAGAGACCTGCTTATCTTAAATAGTTACAATTGTATCTTTGCTTATCTTAAATTGTTACAACAGTATCCAAGTGTGACCACTGAGTGTTCTGGGCTCTCTGCCATAACACCTCTGATTTAATTAAGTTTCAGAGACTATGTATCTTTTTCTGGCATCAGTGCAGAAGATCAAAGGGAAAGTCGGGGCATTTCAGTAAGAAACTGCGGGCCGAGCTGTCAAAATCGGGACCGTTCCACAGAAAATGGGACAGTTGGGAGGTATGTACATACAGCATACTGATCTAATTTTAAAAAAGGAGAAAAGGGCAAAACAAGTCCCATAGCACTGAAGTTTGCTAATATTCTGTATAGTGTTCAGAAATGACCCTCTATAGAAATAAATATTTGTAAATTGATTTTCCTTTATGAATACAGTATAAGCAATAATGTTTGTAAGTGATAGGAAAAAGCAACTTTCAGTAGCATGGCTTTTATTACTTTCATAATCCCTTGCAAAGTGAATGTACTTTACCTCCCGCTGTGTCCACCAGCCATCTATATGTGTTCCCTTTGGTATCAGATTTCTGCAGCACGGCTACAACTTCAAAACGATGCAGAGTAAGATCCATATCCCGACTACCATTAATATTGCTCATCACCTGATAGATCTCATTTTTGTGGCCGTGACGTTTTATCAACTTCTGCACTTGCAGAACAATGGCAGGATCGTGATCCTATAAATAAAAAAAAACATACAAAATGTCAGTGCGAGAAGTACAGTAGTTATGGTTACAAGTGACAGTGACACAAAAAACTATAAGTATGAGATCCATTATCCGGAAACCTGTTCCCCAGAAAGCTCTGAATTACAGAACTATTATTTCCCTTAGACTCCATTTTATTTTATAATTAATGCTTATTGGAATATCCAAAATTTGGGATGGGAAAGGAAAAGGTGGGAAAATGTTTCTTTATTTCCTTGTCTTGTGACAAAAAGTCATGTGATTTTCCTTCCCAGACCTAATTCACATATGCAAATTCGGATTGGCTTTGGCCATGCACAAATCCTGCTGGAAAAGGAGCGAATCGTGGCCAAATCCCAAACCGAATCCTGGATTCAGTGCATCTCTAATGTTTACATCATTTTCTAGTAGACTTAAGGTACAAAGTCCAAATTATGGAAATATCCATTATCTGAAAAACCCCCAGGTTCCAAGCATTCTGGATAACACGCCCCATACCTGTATTCTTCAAAATATGAATATACATTAAGGGACAGATTTAACAAAGTATTTTTTTAGATCCCAATAAATAAGAACTCACCCATGTTCTATTCAAGACAGTCTTAAATAATAAACCCACCTGTACTTCTGGAGAAGGCATCTGCTGCTCAAATTTCTTGGTGAGTTCAGTTAAATGGGCAAGAGAGTTATTGATCATGTCCTCTGCCTGTTTCCTGAAGTCCACCTCTGGAAGCCTGCAGTGTGGGGTCTGTAATAAAGGAACGCACATTACATATCCAATACATTATAGCCTGGCGTTTTGCATTCCATATACACTTTTCACCTTTGTATAGTTACTTTCGTGCACTAAACAATAAATTACAACCAGTTTTACTCTTTAATTCCTGTGTCACTACTACTCTTTAGCGCTGCAGATCTTAGGGAAGGGTGTGGTTTGTTTATACAGAGTTTACAGGGCTGCACTGACCAAGAGGAAAGGTGAGAATCTTGCCTCAGGCGGCAAGGAGCGGCCAGTTACCAGGGGCTGCAAAAAGCGCCTCAGGTAACTGTGAGTCGAATTTCCATATTTTAAAACTTTAATTTGTCTCTTCTAGTGCAGTGAGCGCAATGGTACTTGCTGCACTAGCGATACGGCCCCTCCTCGACCTGCTTCGACGCTACAAGTTAGAAGCGCAGAGCTGGAGGGGGACGGCATCAAGGCTGCTAACTCAGGCGGCAGCAGCCCCAGAAACACACCTGAGAGTTTATTGTCTTTTTTTTTACATATTACCTTGTTTATCTGGGGGAAATGTTAAATCATCATTTGTTTACTTCCCGAGAATCACAAAATTTTATTTAATGTATAGTATAACTAATAATACTGAAATGGTATATTCTGCCTTACACCAATTTAAATGTAACGTGAGAAGCATTATTATTAACATGTTTTTCTATAACGCCAACATATTGAGGAGCATTGTATCATTTCCAGTACACAAAACCAGTGGTGGCCTATTTATTAAAAGTTGAATTTTCAAATTTGAAACCGCGACTAAGCTCACTTTCTCTAAAAATCACGAACGCCATGAAATTTATTAAAAGATGAGAATATAAAAAAGTACTAATGGAAAAAATTCCTGAAGGATCCAAAAAAACAAATACCCCATAAAGCTCGAAAAAGTTTAGTTTTTCAGATACTTCCTAGCAAAAAAAAAATCTAAAAGCCGCTAAAAGTCTGAATTGATTTAAAAAACAGTCCAATACAATCAGAGTGGCTCCAATTGACTTGTATAGGACTTGGCAAAGTTTTGTATTCAAGCTTTTTGTGGTTTTACACTTTTTTTTAGACTTTTAAAAAAATAGGAAAACTACAAATTTTTTAGAGATTCTAGGAAAAAAAATCGAAATGTGATTTTTAGCCCCTTAGTCTGGACAGATTCACCTGAGATTCTAAAGATTTTGCTGCTCGCCATCCTGCGTGCACCAGTTCTTTCTGAAGACTGATGAAAGATCGTAAGAGCTGATAAAGTAACTGGTAGGAGAAGGCAATGCACTGAGGCAGTTCAGACAGCAGCCTTGAATGGAATCCTAAGTAAGCATTCTTGATGTCCTCCTCTTCGTATGTCATTTTTCCCCCTGTCTCTTGTAATTTGCTTTCCAGATTCTCATAGTCAAGTAGCTTGTCCATACGCTTCCGGATAAGGTTCTTGGGACCTTTAAGGCATTGCGATAACTTGATAAGAGGCTGCCAGACAAGCAGGTCCAGTCTTCTGTTCTGTGAGATGGAGACAGCACTTTTATCATTACAGTGATACCCATTAAAACCAAACACTGTATGTACAAATGATATATGAAAAAAGAGTTTGTCACTTACATATTCTGGGTACAAATTCTGGGAAAAATTCTGAAGCTCAAAGACTGAAAACTCTCGGACTTCCAAAGAATAGAAATCAAGCTGAATGGCACTGAATTCCTGAGAGCAACCAAATAAAGGATTTACAAACTGTATATTAAGACAGATGTTTATCATTTTTTTAATGGTATTGATATAGTATTGACACATTTCAGCAGAGATATTTCAGCTTTGAAGAGATTATGCTTTATTCACATCAGTCCATGCCCTATCGGAGATTAAAACCTAAGGTCCCTATCACATTTATACACACTATAACCAAATTAATCAGTAGCCAATTAACATGCCTGTGTGTTTTTGGAGTGTGGGAGGAAACCAGGGTACCCAGAGCAAACCCTTGCTGACACAGTGCAAACATACAAACTTCTTGAATCTCCATTATATGTCAGAGCAAATCACTGGGATGGAAAACATGCAATTTGTGAATGAAAAACACAGAGATACACAGTGTATGATACATGTTATGTGGATTGTGCATTCCATTGCATGATCAGTATAAAAAAAATCAAATTAGCATCAATTCAGTCATTTGGGGATCTTACCTCAAGATTTTTCATATAGCTGGCAAAATTCTGCTTCAGTGATTTCACAGCCGATTCAAGAATTTGAAAATGTTCTACCAAACCATCAAATTCTTTGTCTTCTCTCTGAAAAGACAAAGGTAACCCAGAGCACTTTTTATCATAGCGTTTAATGCAATGGTGGTCAGAGGTACTTAATCACTGCACTCGTCCTGTCTCTACCCCAGAGAAATCTATACCTAGAATATGCTCTTAAAATAGAATATACAGGCCGATATGATAAATAAAAGCACCAACACCTGGCCAGCCAGGTATGTCCAAAGTCAGGCCCATGGGCCAATTGCAGCCAGTTTTCACTGGCCCCCAGCCTTAAACAAGGAATCACCCATTCATGGGAAGGTTAGGGCCTAGGGCAGCCTTACAGTATAAGCCAATATATATAACACTCGCTCAGCTCAACTGTGGCATTCATTTTCATAAACATTGGCTCCGAGCTAGAAACCCGACCCAGGATCCAGTACTTTTTTTTGCTGAGTAGTATCTTCTATCTTCATCCAACGGTGGCTGCATGCAGTGAAGTAATTGCACGTTAGCATGTGCACGTGACCTCACTGAATTAGGCGCTAGTTCTCGCCGGAGGCTGCCACAGAGCTGTGCACAACAGAGATGTACTTTATGTGTGAATTTGGCTAGCTGCCTCAGCCAGGCTGCAATCACCTACACCTAAAAGAGCAGACTACACAACCACAGCAAGTGGGGACACAGCTACAGTACTGCATTTCAGGAAAACTTACAATACTGAATATGAGATACTGTATCCATACCTATGATACCTTAAAGAGGGACAATACCTATACCTAAAAAGAAGGACAAAAAAAATGTGTTGTGTGTAGTGTGGCCACACCCCCAATTACCATATTAATTTTACAAAATTTGGCAGGTTATGAAAGTTTGAAAATGTTTCTGTGTTTTTTTTATAGTTTTGCTAATGAAGGTGAATTGCCCTTTAAGCTATGAGTCTAAAGGTGGCCATACACAGATAGATCTGCTTGTTTAAGGTGGGCAATGGAGCCCAGCTATTGGATCATATTGATCAGCAATGGGCGGTCCGATCATGGGAATGCATCAATGATGCGGGCTGCAATCTGACGGGATTTTTAGTATCGTCTGGTCGACATCTGGCCGACTTTCGGGGAAGCTGTCTGTCAGCAGCTTTTGTCGGCCTGTGTATGGCCACCTAAACTTTTCCCAAGGAACCTCCTTATCTAAACTGTTACAATTACGTACTTTCTTATCTCAAAATTGTTACAAAGCATCTTATTTGCACCTGTTACCTGTTCTGGGCTCTCTGCCAAAAGTCAATTTGTTTCTATTTCTAGCTGTTCAGTGCAGAGAAAAGAGGGACTTTCCAGTACAAATGAGGGACTGCAAGTTGAGCTGTCAAAAGAGGGTGCTGTCCCTTTGAAAAAGGGACAGTTGGGAGGTATGCTGTATCTGGACTGTGGACTGTGGATATAATGTTCTAAATATGTTAAATAATGGTTCAAAGAATGTCAGGCTAAATGGTCGGCTCCCACACATATTCACCTCACCAAATCTGGCCCTCGTTGCAAGAAGTTTAGACACCCCTAACCTAAGCTAAAGGGGCCCTGTTGTTTTCTATTGAGTCTATGTTAACACTGGTCCATTTTTTCATTCTATAATTGAGGCACTTTTCATTGAATCATATTGTGTCCTAGGCGACTACTTGTTTTATATTTAGCAATGCCATTATCTCCTCCCTGATCTTTTAAAACATTACTATACAGTACTACAGGTTTGGGATACGGAAACCCTTTATCCATAAAGCTGCAAATTATGGGATGCCCTGTCTCCCATACAATCCATTTTATCCAAATAATGCAGGTTTTTAAAAATAATTTTCTTTTTCTCTGTAATAAAATCAGACAGTTTAGAATGTTTAATGAAAGTGTTTTGGAAGGTTGCTTAGAAGTGCATTGTCTTTCATTTTGCAGAAACTACTTTTAGGTGGCAATCCTGCTTTCCTATTGAAGAGGGCCATGGTAAGAGTTCTGTTACTGCCTCTGTTAGTGGTGCTTACCTTTGGAATAATGCCTGCCTCATACATGATTCTGTTGCTCAGGCGTTTATATGTTTTGGAGATGGTACCGGTGCTAAAAGATGAGACTTTTTCCATCAGGGTTTGCTGTTTCAAGCGGTGATATTTGCTTCCTACACAAAAAAGCACAGAGTAGACTGTTTCATAGATAGATGATAGACAGACAGATGATAAATAAATAGATAGATGATAGATAGATAGATAGATAGATAGATAGATAGATAGATAGATAGATGATAGATAAATTGATAGATAGATAGAAAGATAGATAGATAAAGATAGATGATGATAGATAGATAGATAGATAGATAGATAGATAGATAGATAGATAGATGAAGATAGATAGATAGATAGATAGATAGATAGATAGATGAAGATAGATAGATAGATAGATAGATAGATAGATGGATAGATGGATAGATGATAGATAGATAGATAGATAGATAGATAGATAGATGATAGATAGATAGATAGATGATGATGATGATGATGATAGATAGATAGATAGATAGATAGATAGATAGATAGATAGATAGATAGATAGATAAAACTAAAAAAAAATGGATACTTTACATTGTATTTGTGACTAAATTAATATATAAAGATAAATTGTGTTGTAGGGCTCTTATACATGGGGATTATTCTTGCATTCCCCTGTAGAGGTTTTTAAGCATTCATCCACATGGGGAAGCCAGTGTTTAAGAGTCATAGCCATGATATTATGATGAACTGGAAGCCCGATGGTGCCATCTACTGACAGTGTTTAAGTATATTTTGACGTTTCAAGAAGGAAAAGGAATCCCCCCTATGAATTGTGTTGTTAAAAGATGGCTTCAACCCGAATTCCACCCACTTACATAAGTAGATAATCAAACATTTAATAGGAAAACTAATAATTGTCAAATTCCCACAAGGGCTATACTTCAAAGTGACTAGTGCTTAAGTATTTAAGTATATACAAATGGCTTGTTATGTGGGTACTATCTGGGGTGCAGTCTTTCAACCTAAGCTCCCCCAAGGTGCAGAATAATAAAAACAATATATAGTTAAAGGACAGCTCAATAAATACATAAATAAATAAATAAAATGCTTACCAGTAATATTACAATATAAAAAGGGAAATACAGTATTCTAAAAGATTTGCCAATAGAAAATATAGCTTTTATTTAACACTGTCTCCCTCTAGGGAACTACAAGTATTTACTTAAACTGTAATCTATACTTAATATATCCAAAGTGACAGGTGTTTATCATCCTTTATCAATTCTCTTCTACAAATATTTGCATTTTCCAGTGGCCTGTACACATTATTCTAATGATACTCAATATATCTCAACTGACTTGCACATGTAATCATTTACAGATGGCCATAAATACTCAGTACATCTAAAAGAGACCTGTTCTAAAATAATTTCTCTTACTACGGTATACCCTAAATAAAAAAAAAATCTTTCTATATTTATAGCCCACTTACTCCTTTCCCTCAAGTGAAAATATGCATATATGTACATTTTTGTGCAGATTTCAGTTTAACATTTTTTTTTTTATAGCCTTGAATTTTTTGTACACTCAAAATAATACATAGTGCATCACACCACTATTTGCCTGCAGAGCACTGTGACTCCATGTTCTCCCTGCTTCCAAGTATACCTTTATTTTTAGCTAGGTGCATGCACAGTATAGAATACTTCCAAGAAATGCTATACTTATCATGTACCCCACAGCATGAGGGGCACCCAGCAGGAGGGGAAATCATGGCAGTGCTGCAGTCTGCAGAAAGTCAGTTCATTTTAAAAAATTGTCACCCCTTGGCCCAAATTCACTAAAGCGCGAATCGTCTAACGCTAGCGCAAATTTGCCAGTGTGATGTCATTTCGTAACTTCGGAAATTCACTAACACCGACTCTGGCGAATTTTCGCTAGCGAAGTACTGTAGATAAACTTTTTTTTTCAAACTCCTAGTAAAGTAAAGTCTAACGTAAGTGCTAACGTTCAGTAAAATTTTGATCTTGGTGAATTTGCGTAATTACGATCCTTCATAAGTTTGAAAATAAAATGGTAAAAATTTTCTAAGTCCCAAAAACACGCTGGCGTGTTTTACCATTGGAAGGTGATAGACTGAAAAAGATCGATTTTTTTTTGGGGGGGGGGTTACCCTCCTTACCCCCTACATTTCCTAACATATGGCAACTCAACTATACAGGGGGCACATGTAGGGCAATAGGACAACTTTATTTTATTTATTAAAGGTTTCCTGGGCTTGTGTAGTGGAATGTAGTGGCTGTAACATATACTTCTATTATAAGTTAAAGTTCCCGCCGTATGCAAATTAGGCTTCGCTAGCGTAAGTGCGCTTTGCCTGGCAAAGTAACACTAGCGCAACTACGATACCGTTCGCCAACCTGAGCGTAAATTCGCACTTTAGTAAATTTGCGTAGCGCTGGCGAAAATTTGCCTGGCGAAGTGCGGTGAACACTAGCTAAGCCAACGCTAGCGAATTTGCGCATCTTAGTGAATTTGCCCCCTAGTTTCTTTTCCTTGCAAAAGCTATTGTTTATTTACTAGGTATATCTATAATCCATGCTATTGTGTGTTGTCTGGTTATACATTAGATAAGGAATAAATACACTGTTTAAACTTATTGTTTCCATTGCTTGCAATTATTAATCATAAATATTATTGCATATAAGAATCGTAATACTTTATTGCCCCTAAAAAATGCATAGGAGAACCAACTGTGCATTTATACATTTTCCCTATATTTCAGTGGGTCCAGATTTCATAAATATGTAACCGCCATCTAAAACCGATTTGTTCAGTTTAAAAGAAGGCAAGAAAGTTACCATAACCTAAATACTGGACAGCTTGACATTATAATAGAGTTTATTCTTAAAAGGCTCCCCCAGATCTCACCAGCTTCCTTGCATCTCTTGTATTCATTGATGTTCTGATTCACCTCCTGCATTGCAGAATATGCATTCTGTATTGCGACGTGCGCCTCGCCATTCGGGGTACAGTTCTTCAGGATGCTCAGCAATAGCAGGGGGTACTTTGTGATGCGCTGCACAGGCATGACCAGGATGAAGCTGATGTCACTACATTTGGACTCAGACCTGCGTGCATACATGCAGAATTTGATTAGGACAGCTATAGAAGTACAGGGATTAAATATCCATGGCCATACAACAGAAATTCCAGTCTCTCTGGGGAAGCTTAGCATTGTAGTTCTTGTCTGATAATGTAGGAATGCACACATCCATGTACTGCAAAATAAAAAGCAATCCACCTGGTTCTATTGACAAGGAGAGCAGACGATGGGGCAGAGCTATCAGAGTGTCAAACTGGAACTCACCACAGTCTGTAATCAGTAACGTTCTTCTCTCTTTCTGTTCATTAATATAGGATGTTTATCTCCATATTTCTTAATGGGCGAATGTATTCAAATAAATGTATAGTTGCTATGGTAATATTGACCCTAGGAGCCAGATATCTGGAATTTCAAACTGGAAAACCGATGAATAAAAAGCTAACTAACTCAAAAACCACAAATAATATAAAATGAAATCCAACTGCAAATAGTGTCAGCATATCAGAGTCAAAGGTGAAAAGTCCTTTTAAGAAAGGCTGGATTTTTAGTTTTTCTGTTGAGACCATATGTTGCCTGGTTCTAGTGAGGCATTTTCTCAGGGCTTATTTAATATTTCTAAATAATTTAGAGTACATATATATTGTATGTAACTCACAATCCAGAATGCAGGAGCTCTTTAATGTGCTGGTATGTTTCACTCTCCTTGTATTGCTCCAGAAGAGAGAGGGATCGTTGATATTCCCAGCAGTATGTGCTGTATATATTCTGCATGTCTGTGCTGAAACTCAGGAACAGTTCTCCTAAAAGCACACAAACACATCTTTTTGTTAGATCTTTTAGGGGTACAAAGTAAAACACAGATCAAGTAGGATATCATTCTGTAAAATCCAGTAATATTATGTTTTTATGCTTACACACACACAATGGTGTAACCCAAAGCAAATCAAAACTTCCAGAAGTTTACCTGCTTTACCAGTTTATAATGAAACTGCTGATTCCCTCTGGGCTCTCTATACCACTGGGATATCTCTGCAACATGCTGTTTATCTTTCAGTCCAGCACTTTACTTTTTCTGTGCCAAGTAACAAGTCTACTATAGCCTTACTAAGGTTTAAGATTTGATATTCAAGTGCCCTAAGTCATTTTGCCACCACTTCTGCGAATATGTCATAGTGCTTATATAGATTTTTTTTTTAAAGAATATCAACTGAGAGATATCTGGGGTAGCACAAAAAGCAAGAATTCAGCTTTGGGGGGAAAAAAAACATTTCCTTCTACTTTAGCAATAGAAAGAAGCAATTAAATCAGAAGTCTCAAAAACATATAATGATTGCTTAGTCTACACTTATTTCTAAAAGGACTTTTGGGAGAAGTTCATGAACATGAGTTACCCAAGGCTCCAAGATGGCTGAACACAGCAGATCTGACGGCCAGTTCAATGTTATAAAAAGCAGGACATCTGTGCAGAGTATATATTATAAGAATTCAAAAATAAACATTGCCCTGTAATACTGTACATACCAATTTGCTTCAGATGGTACTGCCCATTGTAATCCATCTTTTTCAACTCTGCCAGAAACAATTTAGCCACCTGAAGAATCTCGTCCACATTGCAAAAAAGGGTCCTCACGTCAACTCCATTTATCTAGAATGCAATGCAGCACAATAGTCACACTTCACTAGACTGGATGTCATTGGAATGTCTTTGATTAATCCATTGCTGAAATATCATTAAGATCTCAAGGGACATTTCTGAAGGTGAAGCAGCAACAAAAAACATATTACTGATTGCTATCACTTTCTGCTTCCTTAGTGAGATAATTGCCAATATCTCTACTCCGGCAGAGAAAGACATTTCAGGATATACTTCCATTAGCTTGTTATAAGAATCACAGACTGATCAACTGTCTTCATTTCCTAGAAGTAAGGGTCAAGGCATTTATCAGTGGTGCTATATGCATTCATACAACTATTTTTTAGCATGCCCTTCCCACAACACTGGGAACACAGTTAAAGTCTGAATTATTATAATACGGTATAGTGTTGATATGTGAGCATCTATTTAGTTGACTCACCTTCTCAAGTTTTGGCCGAATGGTAGACGTTAAGTAGTTTAACTGTTCAACATAATGTTCCTCAGATTTTAAAAGTTCGTCCACTACAGGCAGCATGGTTGTGCCTAGGCCCTCGGCATCATCATAAATGATATTGGAATCCTCAGATGCAGTAAGTTGTACATTTGTGGTACTGTTTCCTTTGGGAAATGAGCTATTGGCAAAATAACAGAGACAAATAGACAGAAGTAAGAAAATTCCTTGTATTTGACTACAAAGTAAGGCTGTTGTATGTAGTGTAATACAGGTATGGGACTTGTTATCCAGAATGCTTTGGGCTTCTGGGGCTTTCTGGATATTCTGTAATTTGGAGCTTCATACCTTAAAGGGCACCTATTGCAAAAAAAAGTGACCCCCAACCAAAGGTGTCGGCTGATAAAGCCTGCATTCCGGTTGGGGATAACAGTCTTTTTTTTTTAAGTGCCCCCCGGTGCGAACCACCATGACAGTGGAAGTGCATGCACATTATGTGTGTCTGACGTCAAGCACATGCACAAAGTGAAAAGCAGCCACAATATCGGGGGCCACTTTTCTTAATGCGCATGTGCTTCCACTGTCATGGTGGTTCGCACCGGGGGCGGGGGGCATATAAAAAAAAAAAAGACTGTTATCCCCAACTGGGAATTAACTTTACACTAAGCAAAAGTCACCAAAATACAGTTTTATATCTATTATTTTAGTACACATTCTGTTAAAGACAAAAGTGCCCATATAAACTACACAGTGTCCTTTACATTTGCTCTGTTTGTCTGTGCTTGGCCACCCCCCTGTCCTACCAATATACTTCAGTAGTGATGGGCGAATTTATTCGCTAGGGGTGAATTCGCGCGATTCGCTGCTGGTGAATAAATTTGTGAAACGCCAGCGAAGATTCGCCTGGCGAAAAGTCGGCAAAACAAACGAGTCGCGCGTCGAAAACGACGGGACGCGTCAAAAAAGTAGATTCGCCCATCACTATACTTCAGTTATTATTATTAACATGTATTTCTATAGCGCCAACTTGTTTCGTAGCACTGAGTTATGCCATGTTATGCCAATGATCTATCCCTAAAGCTGACTATGGCTCATTTTGTATACACAAATAACTGACCATTTATACACAGAACAGTTGAGAGGTAGGTGAACAAATAAACGACAATTTTAATAGAACCAAACCAAAAGTATTAACAAGGAGCCTGTCCTTTGATGCTACAGTATAGAAGTCCTTGATATGTAAAAAGGCATTCAGCCCTGGTGACTTATAATACCCCTATATTTGACAATAGGAGTACATTATCCACCATTTCTCTTATCTAAATGGCGTGATTGTTTTGGTTTACTTGCATTGGGTATACAGAATCTGGTGGTGGGGTTTCTTCATCTCTCAGTGATTTTGGATCCTCATAGATTCCATCAGAACAATCAGTCATGGCATAGAATGGGAGTGTTTCATAAATGTGTTCCGGATCATCTTGTCCAGGGCTATGAGAACTATCCTGGGTGGACGTTAGATTAGAATTTGTGGTGGAATTTTCATTCTGAGTTGAAGACCTGTGAAGACAAGAAAAGTATTTGATGTACTGTAGAGCATCAGGAGTATAGGTTTTTGGAAAATAGATGTTTGTTAGTTGAAAATTCTTTAATAGTGATGGGTGAATTTATTCGCATGGGATGAATTCACGGTGAATTCCCGCTATTCGACACTGTCAAATTCATAAAACGCCAGGAAAAGTTCCCCTGGCAAAAATTCGCCGGCATCTCGTTTGGTGAATTTTTCCTGGTTTTTCACGAATAAATTCAGCAAATCGCGGGATGCCCACGTCCAAAAATGGACACCCGCGTCCAATATAAGATGCTGGTGGCGTTTCGTGAATTTTTCGCAGTTTCACGATTTTCTCTGGAAATTTGCAAAAAATTCGCAAAATGCCCCAGATTCACCCATCAGTATTCTTTAACCTGTGAAATTAGCAGTTATCACATGAATGAATGACAAGTGTGGGATAGTCAATAGTAGTACTTAATAAATGACCTCTTCAAACTGCTTGCAAACATTGGGTGAAATCATGCTGAGGACCCTAAACACTGATAGGCAACAATGCAAACAACTAGCCCACTGTACTACTTATGTCACTAAATGTTCTGAGGGGGATCCATTTGGGAAGTGCTTGATACTTTTTAAAAAGGGGTGGTTCTGCTCTAGCAGAATTCTGCACTGAAATCCATTTCAAAAGAGCAAACAGATTTT
>CM044435.1:35341109-35371942 GCA_024363595.1 Xenopus borealis | reverse complement strand
TCTGTGGGTTCTGGCAAATGCCAGAGGGGCTGCTATAAGGTTCCATAGAAAGTCAGTATTAGTGGGCTGGTGGGGGCTTTTTGGGCCTCTGTGTATCTGAAATGCCAGGCTTATTTTAATTCTCAGTCCAGACCTGCTCAGGGGTGTCCTGCTTGCTTGGTAGTATCTATGGTAGTATCTATGGTAGTATTATGTGCAGAGGGGACCTGGAAAATGAATTTTACTGGGGGCCCCTGATGTTACGCCCCTATTAATAAACACCATATTTGTTGGCTTCATGTCAATGAATGCTACAAATCCTCCTAAGTGTAAATATAATAGATATATAAATATAATAGATGTACCGAAAGACCCATTTCCTTAGTTGAGGGGAAACCTATGCTACGTATGGTTGTACCGGTATGAGACGTATTCCGGAATTGCTTGGAACCTGGGTTTTTTTCTTTGTGATTTGGATCTATTTACCTTAATGGGGGAATGTAATTAAAGTTGCAAAGAGCAAAACAATGCGCATCAATAAGATTAAAAATCCACATCTCGCAATGCAATATTGTTCCTTAAATGGTTATTGCATTGTGACTTGTAATTGCCCATTGCGGATTTTAATTGCGCACTCTTAAGAAGTGCTTGAAGGTGTCGTAAACGTTTGGAGCAAACATAGCGGGTTTTTCAGTAAGAAGTTTTATTACGTTGACCGCGCAAACTATAAAATTCACAAACAGCCTTCCACTGTTGGAAGTGGTCGCTAAACAGTTTCCGGGTTCACAAAAGCTATATTAAATCTGCGCAAAGCAAAATTTGTTTGCGCAGAGGCATATCTTTTCACTTTGCAAATGGTTTTTCTGTTATTGATTTTTATTACATTCCAATATAAGTCTAATAAAAAAAAATATTCAAACATTAAATAAACCCAAGAGGATTGGTTTGCCTCTAATAAGGATTAACTATATCTCAGTTGGGATCTAGTACAAGGTACTGTTTTATTATTATACAGAAAAAGGAAATATTTTTTTTAAAAATTGCAGTCATGTATAAAATTAAAAAAAAAAATTGCAGTCATGTCTTACAGGAGATGGCCTTCCCATAAGTCAGACCTTAATGGACAGGTTTCCAGATAATGGATTCCATACTTGTATATTGTATTTGAGTTTTAGGCAAACTAATAGTATTTTAGGACTCACAAGGGGGTGATTGTTATAGACAATCAGGCAATAGGTCTTGTCCTTTTGCCTGGGGACATTGTACAGTGTATACCTCCTACAGGACTGAACTGGGATTCAAAATAGGCCCTGCCATTCCAGCTACAATGAGGCCCAAACAGCCCCCACCAGCCCACTTAATAATCACTTTCTATGGCAACTTACAGCAGCTCATCTGGCATTTGCCAGAACTCATAGGTTGCCAGTCTGGGCCTGACCTCCTATGTCTTGTACATACTAGGTCACACTACAAGAAGATGGTCATACTTAAACAAAGAGCTTTAGGAGGGGATATGTAAGTTTATGAAAATAAAACACAAAACAAAGGCTCTTTATGGTAGGGCAGCAATAAAAATAACACCTTTAAACAAGTTTATGAAAGTCCAGAAACACTGATCTTTTGTTAAGTAAGACACATGGAAAATAAAAATATAACGTTTTTCAAATTATCACTTCAAATCAAGAGTGCCCATACTTTACTAATGGGAGGTCTACTTTTAGTGATGTTGTCCTATTAGGATCTACATCCATAAAAGCATTGTTAGCATTCTGTTCCATGGGAAATGTTACTTAAATATAGATTCATGCACAAATGTTTATTGCTACCTTTAACAAATGAAAAGAAAAATACGAAATAGGAGGGTGATATAGACAAGCTGTTTGTTGACAGTGTTTTGAGCTCTACTAATCACCAGCTAAAGGTCTACTAGTAGATACCAATCTACCTTTAAATCTACCAGATTGTTTTGCCATATATAAAACTTTTGTCCTGAAATCCAACTGTTATCAGTGGAGAATATAGCCCCCTTTTCCTTCCCCAGTCAAGCCCAGTATTGCTGGTTGTTTATTCCTTTGGCCTATAATGACACGTCAGCTTTCCTTTAATAACAGGGAAAGGTTCACCATTGAAAGTTACTTCCAAGCTTTAACGGCTACTAATTACAGGGTAAACGCCACAATTATGTTTGTAATAAATCTTATAAATTTCACAAGAAATTCTGTAACCATTCCATGACATTTTCTTTGATAACCATTAAAGGGGTTGTTCACCTTTAAATAAACTTTTAGTAAGATGTATAGAGTGATATTCTGAGACAATTTACAATTGTCTTTCATTTTTTATTATTTGTTTTTGAGTTCCAGTTCCAATTTCACCACTCTGGTTACTAGGGTACAAATTACCACAGCGCTCATGCATTGAAAGTAGAAATAACAATACATTTGTAGCCTTACAGAGCATTTGCTTTTTTTTAGATGGGGTCAGTGACCCCCATTTGAAAGCTGGAAAGAGTCGGAAGAAGAAGGCAAATAATTAAAAAATTATGAAAAAAAACAAATGTTAAAATACTTAAAGTTATCTTAAAGGTGAACCAGCCCTTTGAGCAATTTTACAGATTAAAGCTTTATTCTTTACTAAGAAAACATTACATATACAATGTATAGTATAGAGGGTTAACCATGTTACACCATGTCACTCTGTTTCATTACATCGTTATGGTTAATTAGGGTCTCATGAGGCCCCCCTATAATTCCTGGGGGCCCCTGCAGCCACATGGTCTGCTTCCTCTGTAGTTATGACCCAACAAACAAAGCCTACGTTTAAAACCCCAAACAGTAATTATGTTTAGGAGTCGTGCAAAATAAGGGACAAAAGTCACACAGAAGTCATAAATACTTAAAGGGATACTGTCACGAGAAAAAACAGGTTTTTTTTTTCTAAACACATCAGTTAATAGTACTGCACCAGCAGAATTCTACACTGAAATCCATTTCTCAAAAGAGCAAAAAGATTTTTTTTTTATATTACATTTTGAAATCTGACATGGGGCTAGACATTTTGTCTATTTCCCAGCTGCCTCCCAGTCATGTGACTTACACTTTAAGATGGAACTACTTTCTGGCAGGCTGTTATTTCTCCTACTAAGGGCAGGGGCAAACAGGCAGTTTTGGGGGGATTTAGTCACCTGGCAACTAATCGCCTCTTCTTCAGGGGTGACAATCTCCCCAAACTGCCTTCCTGCCGGCTACAATGAAAAATTTCCAGCAGGATGGCACTCGCAGCAATTTGTTTTCCGAAGCCACCCGAAGCTTCCTCGTGAGGCAACTTCGGGCGACTTCGGAAAACGAAGCACTGCGAGTGCCATCCCGCTGGAGATTTTTCGCCACAGTCTCCTGATTAATTTAGAAATTCTACTGAGCCTTCCCATATGATGAGCAGATCATCTATATAACTATTTATTGATATGACATGTCCACTGATCTGTTTTTTCAGAGCCAACATGATTTAATTGATATTTGGTGGTAATTCATGATAATGGTTGCCAACTTTGTTACTTGAATGATGAATGTATATGAAATTATTGTAATTGATACACAATGAACTTTGTATGAAATATATTTCTTAACATTCTCCATTCCCACTATCATCACGTCATATGGAAGGTGTGACACATTATTACTCTTCTGATAGTTCTCCATATATTGATGGAGTTGTCTGCAGATCCTTTATCATTCATTGCTTCTCCTATTCTTTGGCAATGATGGTATGTTAGAAGGTGCGGAAACCAGATATTGCCTCCATAGTTGCATCTATTGACATTGGAGCTACCGGCACCTCCTGAGCAGACAGTCACTCCAATTTTCTCTCTCCGGGCCGTGCATCAATGGACACAGGGCGTTTGTGTCTAAACAATAGGTTGTACACGTCACTTGCATCCTGAACAACAGTAATGGCACCAAACGCAATTGTGTCTGATTTGTGACAAAGTGCAAGCGCAACTAGTTCCTTTTTATGCACTTCCCTCAATTGCATTAGCTGTAAAATTACCTGGTGAGCACAACACTGTTGTAATTATAAGGACAATGCTGTATATTGGGGAAAAACATGCTGTTTGCACTAGAAATTACACTTTACTCAGTTTTAATTGACCCCTATGGTCAACTTGTAGTCGAGAATGCTGCATTAGTCTATAATAGGAAATCTAGCAGAACCTCTATTGTGTGCCTGAAACTCTTAAGTGATAAATCCTATTGTAGGTGCTGTGTTTCAGCAGTTGTATTTGACATAAAACAGGTACATTTATAAATGACTATGCAACAGACAGCAGAAAAGAAATATACAAAGTCATTTTCAAAAGGAGGACTGCACCGAATTTACTATTTGTGGTTTTGTCTGAATCTTAAAGGTTTACTGAAGGATTTGTCCGAATCCCAAACCCTAATGTGCATATGCAAATTAGAACCAGGAAGGGTTACAAAAAACTATTCGACCCTCAAAAATTTTCCCGAAGTAAAATCCGAAAAATTTGTATCTCGAATTCGTATGGTTTTACTGCTATTCGATGTATCGAACAGCGATCATCTGATTTCACAAAAATATCATACTGGTTTCATGAAAAAATCATACGAATCGCATGATTTCTATTTGATCAAGAAAAACTTAGAAAAAGCCTATGGGAGCTTCCCATAGGCAAATATAGAAACTCGGTAGGTTTAATCTGGCACAGTAGGCAATCGAATAAAGGGCAAGTACTTTGACTATTGAATGGTCGTAAGATTTTCTTGTTCGAATCATACAATTTATTAGAATAATTCGATTCTATATAACTATTTGCAAATTCTATGGTCGAATTAGCCCCCCAAAAAAATTGAAAATCTAAATTTTTGCATTTGAATCCTTCACCCGAGCTTAGTAAATCTGCCCCTTAGTGTGATGTAGAGAGTGATATTCTAAGACAATTGCAATTGGCTGTAATTTTTATTATTTTGAGTTATTTAGCTTATTATTCAGCAGCTCTCTAGTTTGCAATATTACCTGTTATCTGGTTGCTAGGGTCCAAATTACTCTAGCAACCATGTACTGATTTGAATAACAGACTGGAACATGAATAGGAGAGGGACTGAATAGAAAGATGACTAAAAAAAGAAGTAGCTGGAAGGAAAAGGCCAAATAATTAAAATAAAACTATAAAAAGTAAATAATGAAGACCAACTGAAAAGTTGCTTAGAATTGGCTATTCTGTAACATACAGTTAGCATGAATGTGAACCACCCCTGTAAGGATTCACTTTTGGTTCAGCCAGGCACTTGGATTTGCCCAAAATCAATCCTGGATTTGGTGAATCCCTACAATAAAGATAAGCACATAAGTTATGTCTGTCATTTATGAATCTATTGTGTATATGGAATCAAAAATACCTTTATTTGACACTGTTATTTCTATTTGTTATGTACTAGTAATTATAAGGTTAGCAGAGCCATGCTTATTCCATACACCCAGTTCAAATATGCATTTGAATTCCATTAGCGCTATAAATAATACTAATTACAATATTAAATCAGCTCTAGGGTAATCGCACAATCTAATCCTTTCTTCCAGGTCATTTTGTAGATGTTTGCACACTGACTGGCATGTCAGTATCTTAAAGGAGAACTAAATCTTAACTAAAGAAGTAGCTAGAAACGTTGTGCATTATGTTTTGTGTTTCTCTACCAGCCACAGCAATGAATATCTGTGTCTCCAAAGATGCCCCAGTTGCTCCCCATCTTCTTTTCTGCTGACTCACTGATTCACATGCTCTGTGCTGCTGTCACTTACTGAGCTTAGGGACCCACTCACAATATACAGTACTCATAGAATAGAAATGGCACAATATATAGTACACTTAGGGGCAGATTTACTAAATTTGTGCGAAGGATACAAAATTCGATAGAATTGAAAAAGTTCGATTGGTCGAATATGCAAATTAGCTCAATACAACCATCGAATTTGACAAATTCGATTGTATCGAATAGATCAAATAAAAATGTATTCAACTATTCCATCATTCATACTTCGCCTGATTAAACCTACCGAATTGTAATAGAAGCCTATGGGAAACCCCCATGGATTCCAGCAAAATAAATTTTACAATTTTTTCGTAAAATCGTTCAATCGTAAGATTTTTTTTAAAAAATGAATAGCACTTAAAACTAGTGAATACTTCCTTCGATTTTATCAAATTTTTATAAGAAAATCTAATTTTTGCCGAATTCGAGGACTAAAAGCCCTCGAATTGGCGAGTAATGATAAATCTGCCCCATAGACTAGAAATGTCACAATATAAGATTGATTAATAATTAATAAAGACAATTAGTACATAGCAGCACAGAAACCAGTGCAACTAGCATCAGAATTTAATAATCAGCCCTGTAGGATCAGCTTATATGACAGGCCAACCTGATTTTCAGCTGGATAATTAGTGGCGACCCCTAAGCTCAGCTTCTCAACAGCTGCTCAGAGCCCACTGAGCATGTGAGTGTCGCAGACACTTTCCAAGATGGTGACCCCCTGTGACAAGTTTGAAGTCCTGGATCATTGCTGCTATTGACAAGTGCAATAAGTTCAGTATATAAAATATGGTATTTTTGGCCATATTAATTATTAGGGTTTAGTTCTCCTTTAAAAATAGGGCCACTCTGATGCACTCTACAACAGGAGAGCACATTGGATGCAGTGAAGGAATATAATATAATGCATTTATTGAAGGCTCAAGAGCTGACAATATAAGTGTCGTAGCTGCTCTGTGGCACACAAAATATCTGCTTTTGAGGGGGGGAATGGCTAAATAAAATTTGGTTTATGGATGCCCTGAGACATTTGCAAGAACTATTAGACTTTTACCTAATACCAAAGGATTTAAGCCAACACCTAATGGTATCACCTAAAGGTGCGCAGCTCTCAATAACTAAATGCTGGAGTGAAAGCTGTGCATGTACCTGTTTTCTAATAGTTTGGTTTTTTTGTTGTAATCATTAGGTTAATACTTTCTACACCGATTGTACGTTGCTGTGTATTTGGTCTTGTAACAGAAGCAAAGTGCTGTGATTGATAAATGCAAATCTGCTATGGAATATTTCTCTGCTAAATGAAACATTTATAAAACCAAAGCTAGACAATGAAAGTGAGAAGTCTGAATCTGAAGTCAAATGAACTTGTCCCTTCCCATCAGGTGTAAGAGTCAGAGTAAGTCCCTTCACCCCCCAGTTACACGTTTACATTGATTTTATAATATAAAGGTAAATAAGGGTTCTTTCATGCCTGATACCTGAATTTTAAATGTTATTTTCTATTACAGCTGTATAAGCATTCTTCCCTTTGTCATGGTTAATTTGGCCACCGGAGATGACTTTTAATTATAGGTTGATGATTAAAATACATTGCAATAGCACTGGGACCCTAAAGCTTTAGGGGGTCCTCTGGGTTCTGCAATTATTTTGTTGTTCCAGTAGCAAGCAAGGAACAGGGCTCACATCACCTCACTCCTCATCACTGCATCAGGGGATGGGGTACATCACTGAACCTCATAGGGAGGGTGCTCAGGTTTTTAACAAATCGAACAAATTCTTCATAAAAGTCCCTGGTGCCACAATGGTAAACTTCTCCTATAAATGCTGGGTCCATACTCTTGTTAAGCCTTCCCAACTGGTTACTAAAAAAGATTTCTGGACAAGCAGATTCTTAAAGGATAAAGGTACAGTAACACCAAAAAATGAAAGTGTCATGTATGCTTCAGAAACACTACTATAGATCATATAAACAAGCTGCTTTTTAGCAATGGTGGAAATATATGGCACAGGATAAATAGTGGATAACTGGTAACACCATTATTTTCTACAGAGCTCAGCATCTGCTGTGTAACATGAGGCTTTTTTTTTTTCGTTTGAATGGCTGCCCCCATTGCTACACAGCAGCTATAGCTGTTACTTCCCCTTTAAATTTTTATTTGACTGCCTAGTTCGCCAGATCAAGCTACCGAACTGGGTTTCATTATTTTTGATTATTATCGAATGGTTAAAATCGTTCGATTGATCTAATATTTTCTATTCGATCGTTCGACCAATCGAATTGCGGTAAAATCCTTCGAATTCGATATTCGAATTCTAAGGATTTTCATTCCCCAACAATTCCCAACTATTCCCCAACAAAAACCTCGAATTCGACCCTTAGTAAATCTGCCCCTAAATATACTCTAAAGCTGACCATAGACGCAAAGATCCGTTCGTTTGGCGACATCACCAAATGAGCAGATCTTTCCCTGATATGCCACTAAATGGGGTTATCTGAATGTTTGGATTACGTTGAGGGCAATGGGCTTCCGATGGATCTGCCTGTATATGGCCCCCCTTAACACACCCAGAAAAACAATACCTTAGTTATATTACATGCAGATTCTAAACCCATTAACTGAGCATAAATGCACTCAATGAGAAACAGATGGTGCTGAGTAAGGTAAATCAATTTACACTTCTGTGAGAGATGGACTTCGAACACATTTACACACATTTTGTGCCTCCTTGCACTTTTATGTGGCTATAAAGCAGCCATGGTCACTAAATTGTAGACTAATGTTTATTTATATAGCTTACAGAAGCCTTTGAGGTACCTACCTGGACTGTATTGTCGGCTGCTGTATGCTGAGTTTTCTTGTAGCGGCCATTGTCAGACTGCCAGTGATTACAGAAGTCAGTGTAATTCATAAGACCTTTCAGAAATAATGCAAAAAATGTGTTCCTCATTCTCAGAGACTGACAGAACTGGCTGGGCTGGATTTTATCTATGCAAGAATCCAGGAACAATAGGTAACCTACTTCTGCACCTTGAGTAATGAGACAAGCACAAGTTTACTGTGTTGTGATGCTGAATATTTCACATGGGGCTGTTTTGCCTTTACACAATTAAAAGGAAAGATGTGACAGCAGGGGAAGCAGACCCAGCCGATATGGTAAAGTGTTGGGAGTGTAGACTTTAGGGACTATTTACAATGCAAACCAGTTATAAGCAGGTTACCTACCCCATAAGTTACTCGAAATATTTGTTGCTGTGGGGCCTAGGACTTTCTTATTATACCTTTCATAATGTCACTATTGTTTGTACACTCTTAAATAGCAGCGTGTCATATACAACCACCAGTTTTCATACAAGTATTTATTTTAAAATACAGTGTTTTTGCTTCCTATGTTGCATCTAAACTGAACATGTAATCCTGCTATTCTCTTATTTGGACTTATAGGGCAACTCCATTATGTACTCCACTAGACTGTGTTGAATATTGAATCTCTGCACTAGCAGCGTGGACCCCCCTGACCTCCATCCGGCTCTGAAGGTGAGTGCGGCGGGGGGCAGCAAAACGAATTTGGCTCTGCCCCATGCAACCAGGGTAGTGCTGCCTGGATAGGGGTTTTTATAAGAAACCGGGTTGAGTTCTCCTTTAAGGTATGAAGATCCAAGTTATAAAAAGTTTCATTTTCTGGAAAACCCCAGGTCCCGAGCATTCTGGATAACAGGTCCAATACCAGTAGTTTAATCCAGTAGTTTAATACAGTGACTAATATAAAATGTCTAAATTTATACAAATATCCCTTATTAAGTACCAGTATCCTAGTTAGCTTACGGATGCTGGTTCTCTATGTATCCAGTCCATGGGTCCAAACAGAGAAATACCATACCAGCAACCATGCCCATTTAGTCATCTTTCCATGCAGCCTGAACGATCGCAACTCCAGCAAGTGGCTGCAGCTCCTCCAGTGCATGTTGTACTCACTGACATGGAGCAGTTTCATTTTTTCAAACATGACAGATCAGACAGATCAATTTGAAAAACATGCAAAGATGGTCAAACAGGTCTAAAACAGAGTTTCTGTATGTTTCCCCCTTGCTCCCAATGCTCACATGTGGCACTCAGAAGCTGCCACTCAGGAATGCAGATTTCCAAGAAATTGACAGCAATAGTGTTTTGCATAGTAGTAGGTTTCCTTTTGAAAAGTAAAGGGCATTTCGAATTGCTATTGTTCTTCAAAAGAAAACCATGATCATCACAAAGACTTGCCCAGGCTCCAAGAGGAACTTATCACAAGAAAAAACACACACAAATGAGCATTGTTCAGTGTCTAGTGACATGACTCTCCCTTTTCTAAAAACAAATGCTCTGTAAGGCTACACATTTATTGTTATTTCTACTTTTTATTACTCATCCTTCTGTTCAGTCCTCTCCTATTCATATTCCTGTCACTCTGTTTAAATAAATGCATGGTTCAAGGCAGACTTCTTTCTGTTAGTAAAGTGATATGTAACTTTTTTTATCAGAATGATCTTTCCAGAGTTTATTAACCTCGCATGCAGCAGTGCACTCAAAGCAAGACATTATGTAATGTCTTCATATGATTCTTAAAGGGGCCGATTCCCTTTTTAAAATGTATTTCACATAGTATATGACAAATATTTCATTTTTTTTATCAACCATATTAAAATACCATGGCTGCTCAAATTTGACATCCTTTATGCTGTTACTAAACATTAAGAGGGAGTCTATAAAGTAGTTTAACTATGTTTATTTCTTCTGGCTCCAACTGAAAAAAAAGCCAAGTTCACTCTGGGAAGGGGGGTATCCCTCCATTGATTCTAAATGATACCATGGGAACATAGGCTGGCACTTCTCTTCTCTAGGAAATGTACCAGCTTGGGTTACTATTCAGTAGAACCCCACACCACTTGTCTTGTTCTATACGTTCTACCACTCCCGGTTCTCTGAAGAGGACGATGTTTAATTCATACATTCTTGGTGACTGTAGTTTGCAGCGTCCTGTGTCACAACTTGAGAAACTAGTTATTTTTATAGTTCTAATCAAACTGGTCCTACAGGGCATGGAGAAAACAGTAGTAAAGTGTAATGACCTTCTGTACTCACAAGGAGTCAGCATATGCAAAGCAAATACAAAATGCATTAGGAGAATTATATGGAACACATATGTTGCATGGGTTTTCTATATTGCCCGGTGGAAACTGCTGTACATTGATATAAAGACCGACACTGAACTAAAATTACGGACCAGATTTTCTTAACACCGAAAAAAAAAACTGCTATTTTTTTTTAATAATCAATCGGTGAAATCGGACTCTTTTTCAGTGTTTTCTGTTTTCCTCTTTTTAAGTTCTGTAATGATATAAAAAGTCACAGGTGAATTCCATGACCTCTTAACAGCACAAGGATGAGTTCTTTTATACAGGTCACAAGACACAAATGACATCACTAAGCACAAAGCAGAACTAATGACTTCACAAAGCACCATTGATAAAGATATATTTTACAGGATGTTCATGATTCTGTACTGTATATAGAATTAGATAACACCTATTGTATTTTAGAATGATAAAGTAACCAACCAGTTCTGTAAGGTTATAAAACTCTATGGTCATATTTTAAAGAAGAGGGAAATATTTTTTTTATAACACACAGGTTTCAGTGATGTGCAGATTATAATTATTGGTCAGGGCCATATCTTCTGATAGGTTGGATATCTAGGGGATATTCAGCCAGATATGAATCAATTATAATCAATAGTGATTGGCAAATCAGCGTTTTTGTGAAATGCCGCCACGTCTCGTTTTGGACGTGGGCTCCAAGAACGGACACCCGTGTCCAAAATGAGACACTGGTGAATTTTTGCCAGGCAAAAGTTTGCTGGCGTTTCATTAATTTATTCACATGGGGGCAAATCATGGGAATTCGCTGAGGCGAATAAATTCGCCCATCACTAGTAATCAATTGTAAGGAAACACCGACACATAAACCATATACAATGATATCATAAGACAATTTGCAATTGGCTTTAATTTCTTATTATTTGTGGTTTTTGAATTATTTAGCTTTTTATTCAGCAGCTCTCCAGTTTGTAATTTCTGGTTGCTAGGTTCCAAGTTACCCTAACTTGCTGAACATTCAATATTCTTATGCTTTTTTAGTAACTTTTTGCATTTGGAGAAAACTGGATTTGCGTATAACCACACTATTTATTTAATGTGGATCTACCACATCATGATTGTGACCAACGGAGCTAGCGAACTAAATGTAGCTAGTACATAGCTTACAGGCTCACAAATACCCCCCTCAAGTGCAGTGATACGACCAAATATTTGTTATTCATAGGATGGGATGCTGATCTGCCTTAATGCTGAAGTGTTTCTCTGTTAATAAAAAAACATTTACTTCAGTTGCACAAAGTATATGACTTGCAGGTGATGCTTGGCCCTTGCACTGCCCATATACAAGCCAAACTTTTATTCTACTTTCTGACCAGTTTTGTGTGTGTCCTTTGCTGATGAAACACAGTCACTCATCACTTGATCAGATAAAATGAAAGATGGGCTGACTGATAACATCCACATACTGGTAGCAATGAACTGAAAAGCTAGACAGGCCCTCTCTCTTGGCATCCTTATAAAACAAGGGGATCTTTACTGGTCTGGGTGACCTTTATATTTCACTGACCTTTTGTTTTTGCTTTTTTATTGAGCAATGATGCAATACATGAAAACAAATAATTATTTCATATTTATTCTTGTGAAATTCTTTGTTATAGTATCTACCTTTCCTATGTTTCAAGATCTCAGGTTTATATTTGGGGACTTCTTTATGGAATTGCAGCTGAGCCGTTTTCCAACCTTCTCCCCCATGCTGTGTTATCAGTTCCCCTACTGTATTTAAGGCTGGAGGTTCATCCCACATCCCTGCTTTAGCTGTTAATATTCTGGCTGCTAGCTTCTCAGACCTACACAAACGACATTGATCACCAAAAACACAAGTCCAACAGGTAATTCATTCTCTGAGAGTGGTGCAAATGCTATAGAACCCTGTCAGCCCCACAATCACCCTGACCTGCCCAGGAAAATTCACAGTGGGTAGTTGGTTTGTGTAGGTCATAGATACCCAGTAAATTAACTACAAGCACAGGACCTATTATACAGAAACCATTATACTGAAATACATGAACATTTCCAATAGTATAATTTTCTGTGTAATGATTAGTCCGTGCCTTGTACAGTACATTATGATAATTAAGCTGTGTAAATCCATATGCAAGTATTATTAAATTTTTTTATGTTAAAATATTTTTTAAATTTCCTTAACATTCTGGATATTAGAACCTATGTCTGTATATTCAAACAACTGCCCATAGCAGGGAGGAAAATAAAGCAGCCCACAGTACAGTGGGGATTTTCCTTGATAATTTACCCCATGTGGCCACTAGGGGTCCCCAAAAGCCTCTGTCATCTTGTGTCTATATAGAGGAAACTTCCCAGGGACATCCCTTTGTACTGAACTTGTTTATACTGCTGATTAGAAGGACCACCCTCCCTGACTGTCAGCCAGTATCGCTTTCTTACCTCCTTCAGCATCTTCTTCAGCATCTTCCTCAGCAGATCTCTGCCTGTCTGCCTTGCACTTATCTGAGGAGTGAGGATTCATCCAAAACGCCCATCAGCCTCAGCTTCTGCGATCTTCATCCTCCCTCTTGTGAGCCAGGAGCAAGGTAATTATGTGATCATCGTCTTTTATCCTGTGTCAAGTTTGTGTCTTCTACGGCTTTCCATTCATTAATTCTGGGGCTCACCCCTTGCTGCACTGCACTGCACTTTTTTTGTTATCATTCTGCTCATTGCACCTGATTGCAGAGGCAAAGTGCATTAGTGCCAGCAGCTTTCAGAACTTTTGATATTTGTGTAACATGTTAGTGCCAGGACAAAGACACAGAAGAGGTGCAAATGCAACAGAATTGCAAGACCAGTTCTAGTAAGTAAGTGGCACTTTTGCTGTTACAAAGGCTGGATTCTCTGGGTTCCAACCTTATTCTTCAGGAATCAATCATTAATAATACAGGGCATGAATGAAAGAGCAGCCTGTGAATTGGGCTTTCTCTGTTGCTTCTCTATACAAAGATGTTCAAAGATTTAAATTTACAATAATCGCGCTATATTAAATTTATAAAGTGCCTGCTCATTAGGCACTTATATATATAAGGTTTCTTGAATTTCCAAGATGGTTTTGAGTCTGTCCCACCAGCTATCTAATGCCAAGTGCATTAAGCAGAAAAAACTGCAGCAATTATAGGTAGTTCTTCAAATGCTGTATTCATTATTATGGAATTGGATGCTCTATAACTACATTATGTGCCTTGATAATTGTGGATCAGTATTATGTGACGGGAGAGTTGTACTAAGGAGTGCCAACAGGTACAGCAAATTTCTGAGAAATGATCAGGTTCATACATGAAAGAAATACAGGTATCCTATAACACTTGTTACCAGTATTGAAGGCTTTTAGCCTTAGTACCTGCAGGACCTTCTCTTTAGACGGGCATTCCGAACTTTATGTCCCTACGTAATGCTAGTAATTCCTGCAAGATTTGTGGAAAATGAGTGGTAAAAAAAATGACAGTTATGGAAATGATCTAATTTAATATCTTTAGGAAAAGATTTCCCTTTGGTGTTTCTCATTTGCCGGTGTGAATTCTACAGCAAAATGAAATAAGTGCGAGGAGATAAAGCTCTCTCGGGGAGAAACTGTATTGTTTTGCTGTGAAGGGAAATCAATAGGAAGCGAGAAAATAGTGGGAGAAGAATCCTCTTGATAACATGGTGTAAAAAGGACCATCCAAAGGGTATCAGATAAACACAGGATAACCAGGAAATGACGCATTCCATGAAATATTAACAAAAAAACACCTTGAGCCTCCAACACAAAACTAATACGATTGTTCATTTATAAAAGAGTGGCTTTTAATTAGCAGGATGTAGTTTGCACAGATACATGAAAATAAAAGCAAAGGACACATCTAAGTGTGACATTATTTGAAAAAGAAAGTTATATATATAGATAGATACAGCATATATACACAATGGGGCAGATTTACTAAAGGATTTTAATTCCCTAAGTATTCCCATGGTCGAATTTTTCAATTCGAAATTCGACCATGGGAATACTTAGGGAATTAAAATCCTTTGAGTACAAATGATTTTACCGCAATTCCATTGGTCGAACGATCGCATTATAAAAATTCAATCAAACGATCAAATCATTCGAAACGATCAATTTTTCATAATTCGATCAAAATTCGCCAAAGCCACTTCGGTAGATTGAAACTGGCGAACGAGGCAGTCGAATAAAAATTTAAAGGGGAAGTAATTCGATAGTCTAGTATTCGAATAGATTTTTATTTGAATCATTCAATTCGATCGAATTTACTAAATTCACTAGTCAAAATCGAGTGTTTTTGAAAATTCTATCAAATTTCGAATCATTCATGTGAATACATGTGAATTTAGTAAATCTGCCCCATAATATTATGCCAAAACCAATACATTTTTAAATCCCTAGTTCAAACCTAATTCTGTCCATCTCCAATTTCCTTTGTTTACAGGTTGGCATTTACATTGTATGTAGTTGTTAAGGAATGACTGCAAATTACATTTTTGTGGCCTAGTACCCTAAGATCTACACCGCATACTGCAGCCCCCAAATACCCACACTATAGTGTTACATACCCACTCCAAGGAACGCATCATCACTTCCTAAGACCCTTATCAGGAAGTCTCAGGAAGTGACCAAAAATTATGATATATTTAACTTTCAGCCCACTAACCTGAGTTCCAATCCCTCTAACCTGATGATCATTAAGTCATTATTTGATTCCAACTGCTCAAAAGTTTATCAGGATAGGCTGGCCCCATCAAAAGCATTTTGTGTCTTTCTCACTCTGTATACTGTGGCACTGATGGGAAAATAGGACTGCTAGAATCTTGCAGTAAAGTTGAGTTGGGGGTGAGGTTGGCATGAGTGGAAATTAAAGGCAACTGTCATAGAAACTAGGAAATATTGATTATAAATCCTGCTGAATGCTTATAAACAAGATAATGGCAATGCAAGCAAAATATACACATGTATGTATATAATGGTATATATATAATGGTTTTAAAAATCAGTGGTGAGCACAACTTTTCTTTCTTGTAGTTATACTGGAGCAGTGACCAGCTCCTTGTTGTAGCCCCCACCCTTCCCAGCTATAGTCAGATGATCCCACTGGTGTCTAATAAAAGGGCAGATTGGGAAATTTACTCTGAAAGCAGCAAGTAAGTTGCAGGTAAAACTTAGTCCCTTTGTAAAATGTATAATGAAGTAATAGAATTCTTAATGAATCAGATGAAAATTGAGCGTAGGACTGGCCAGATATGGGATGACTTTGACGTAGTTGGCCAGCTTAAATATATTGCAATACATGGACAAACAATTCCTGTTGTTTAAAGGGTAAGGCAGTAGCTGTATGCACAGAATGTCTCAATGTCTTAAATATATTGTTAATGGGTTGAGTGCAGAGGACCTTTTGTATATATATATATATATATATATATATGTAGTGTTAAATGTCAAGTTAATAAACTGGACAAAATTTTCTGTCATGGTGACACATATGCTGATGCTGATTGTAAAACCTTCTTTCCTCTCTTCTCTTATGTACATGTCCCCCCCCGTAACCTCCAAAGGCAATTACAGTACATGGACATTTTCCTGTGAGGGAAAGTTCCCTGGCTATATCTTCCAGACAAATCATAGGTTATTGTTAACAACATTGCTTGGCTCAACACTGTGTTTGTCTACAGAAGCACAATAAATCATTTTCAATTAGACATATGCTTTTAATGCTTGTCACGGGGCTCATTTCATGCTTTACGTATTTGCCCTCTAACAACATACAGAATTCTCACACATTCCTGCTGCAACATACATTTAAATACCGGCTGACAGTTAGGGGCAGGTTTATCAAGGGTGGAATTTCGAAGTCATTTTTGGGTCCTTCGACTATCGAATAGGTCAAATTTCAATTTGAATTAAAAGATTTTGATTCGAAGTGAAAAATTTTGAATCAAACTCAAAAATTCGACCATTCGAAAATCGAAGTACTGTCTCTTTGAAAAATTCAAATTCGACCCTTCGCCACCTTAAACCTGCCAATAGCTGTTTTAGCCTATGGGGACGTCCTGTAACCGTTAAGGAGTGTTTTTGACATTTTTGAAAAATCTAATTTATTTGGAGGTAATTGTTCGAATGGAATGATTCAATCAAACGATTTTAATTAGATCGAAAATGGACCTATTCGATCTGAAAAACACTTTTTTTCACTTCGAAATTCAAACCTTCATAAATCTGCCCTTTAATGTGCATCAGTAATATTTTCCACGGTTAAAGGGGTGGTTCACCTTTAAGTTAACTGTTAGTATAGAATGGCCAATTCCAAGCAACTTTTTAATTTGTCTTCATTATTCATTTTTTCTAGTTTTTAAATAGTTTGCCTTCTTCTTCTAACTCTTTCCAGCTTTCCAATAGGGGGTCAATGACCATCTAAAAAACAAATACTCTGTAAGGCAATACATTTGTTATTTCTACTTTGTTTCATTCACCTTTCCATTCAGGTCCTTTCCTATTCATATTGCAGTCTCTTATTCAAATCAATGAATAGTTGCTGAGGGTAATTTAGATCCCACCAACCAGATGGCTGAAACTGCAAACTGGAGAGCTGTTGAATAAAAAAACGAAATAACTCAGAAACCACAAACAATATAAAAGGAAAACCAATAGCAAAATATCACGCTCTACATCATATTAAAAGTTAACTCAAAGGTGAACAACCCCTAAAGAAAATGGCAGAAGTAAAAAAATGTAGTGATGGGCAAATTCACAGCAAATTCCAGCAATTCGCTGCAGGTGAATACATTCGCAAAACGCCAGAAAATTTCACCTGACAGACGTCTCGTTTTGAACGCGGGCGTCTGTGTTTGGACCGGCATCCAAAAAATGTTGACATTTTTCACAGTTTCATGAATTTCTAGTAGAAATTTCAGCGAATAGAAACACCCCAGATTGGCCCATCACTAGAATAATGCTTTGATAAGTGACGGACATTCATTTGGGATGAAAAGCCTTGAAAAGTTTTTATAAACATGAAAAAGACAAATCTCTTCCCCTAATACAGTCACCATTCATTTCCCACATGATCTGCTGTTCTTAGGGTAAGGCCACACTGGAAGATTTCGGGGAGGTTTGTCGCCTGGGGACTAATCGCCGCGACTAATCTCCCAGAATGGCTTGCTAGTATCTTGCACTAAAGTCGCCTGAGCCTATTCACACACGGCGACTCAATTTTTCTCACGAGGCAATTTCGAGCGACTTTGAAAATCGCGTCACTGCATGTGAATAGGCGCAGGCAACTTCAGTGCAAGATACTAGCAAACCATTCTGGGAGATTAGTCACCTCAAAGACGTGGAGTTTTGTCGCCAGGCGACTAATCTCCTCGAATCTTCTCGTCTGGACAAGCCCTTATACTAACATTGCATGCTGTTGCAGTTATCTGCTTGATCATACACCCCTGTGACCAGTGGCGTAACTACCAGGGGTGCAGAGGGTGCAATTGCACCAGGGCCCCAACCTCCCTTGGGGCCCATTGTAGCCAAGAAAATAGTTATGGCATGCGGTTATCTAGGGGGGAGATTTTACAGCACACGTGCCATCAACACTCCAGCATGGGATTTATAGATGTAAGGGCCTGACAGGGGGCCCAGGTGCCCATCCTGTACCGGGGCCCACCAGGGAGTAGTTACGCCACTGCCTGTGACCATTATATTCATGGTGGTATTGTGTTTTTCCTTGTGAATTAAAGCTACATCCAAGTGCCATTCAAGAGACAGTGAACTTGCAGTGAGTGGGTCTTATGTCATCCTCGTTGTATCTGAACACTATATGCAATTTATTCACATACAGGAACAAATATAGTTCAAGGGAGTGTAGTGTGGGAGGGCACAACTCATAATTACTCTTTCCCTACAATAAATAATAATTTCCGCTAACATTTCCCTACTAGAGGACTGTTGTGTAATTCTAAGCAAGAGATGACTTTGTAGATCAGCAACAATTACTGCATGCTGATTAAAAATACCATAAATGTTACAGAAAATATCCTCTTGTTCACTTAGAATGGAAGCTGCCAATAACGGGTATCTTTGCCAAATGGATAAAAATTGATCGTCGAATCTGTCTTCAGAGAATGTAACTGCAGAACACAGAACTTGGCAGTTGCAGCAATGGGAGCCAACAATTCAAGTAAAACCCCTGTGTGTGATGAAAATGAAGAAGGTAAGGAGGACATAATATAAGCTTAAACAAGCTCCATGTTATTAGTAATTAGTAATCGTTTATGTTTCTCGACATGAGTGGCAGATGTGGCACATAAGGGGGAAGAAATACAAATACAAATATTGGGATGATCCATTGATATCGGTTTTTATCAAGGCTACTTGTTGATCATAAGAGATTTGCTTCCCAACATCATTGTTGCTGACAATAGCATTACAACTCAATACAAAAACTATTTGAATCCAAGCATTTTAAGGCTCATTTTGCTCATTGTTCCATTTCCTTATTGTTATTTGCTGCATATTGAGCCCTGGGTCTATATCAGATTCAGACCAAACTACCCATACTCCCAAATGAATTTGTGAATTTATTCACTTCATACTTCACACAGAGTGATAGCATAGCGTTGTGTCTTAAAGGGGTGGTTCACCTTCAAGTTAACTTTTAGTATATTGTAGAAGGGCCAATTCTAAGAAACTTTTCAATTGGTCTTCATTATTTATTTTTCATAGTTTTTTAATGATTTGCAATTTTCTTCTGTTTCTTTGCAGCTTTCAAATGGGGGTCACTGACACCATCTAAAAACAAATGCTCTGTAAGGCTACAAACATATTGTTATTGCCACTTTTTATTACTTATCATTCTATTCGGTCCATCTCCTATTCATATTCCAGTATCTTATTCAAATCAGTGCAGGGTTGCTAGGGTAATTTGTACCCTAGGAACCAAATTGCTGACACTGCAAACTAGAGAGCTACTGAATAAAAAGCTAAATAACTATAAAACCACAAATAATAAAAAATGAAAACCAATTGCAAATTGTCTCAGAATATCACTCTCTACATTATACTATAAGTTAACTCAAAGGTGAACAACCCCTTTAAGGAATAGTCTAAACATGGTGTATTCAGACGATATTTAAATTGCCAGAGATTTGAATGAATTCTATTCCATGTACTTTTCTATCCCATTGTGTTCTGGCAGGGAATTGTATGAAATTTCCTGGCGTCACATGAAAGAAATGAAGCCCCGGGTGCTCACAAGATACTTCAATAACTTATAATTCTTGACTAAATATTTGATTAGATATTAGGACACTTTTGTTAAGTACAGTACCTTGAAGCCCATACTAAAGAAATAAAAATTCACTGATCTATTCAGCATTTTAATGTTTTTTTTAAGGGCTCAATGAGCATGTTTGGTTGTTTATTTCCCATAATTCTCCTATAAACGGCAAATTGATGAGGAGAAGATGAAACTGATTGACAGCAATGCCATCTGTCATACGTTGGCTTGGTTTGATGAGCAAAAAAAGTTTTAGAGGGAATGTAATAGACATTATCAGAAAAGTATGATTTTTTTTCCTTGAGTGAACAGTTATGCCTTTGCACAAATTTAACATAGCGTTTGTGAACTTGGAAACTATGTAGCAACCTTTTCCACAGTGGAAGAAAGATTGCAAATGTTATAGCTTCTCGTGCTGCCCCCTGTTTGTGCCCCCCTAGCCCAGATTGCAGCCTTAACTACTGCACAGGTAAGAGTGGGGTCAAAGAGAGGTAGTTGTCGCTTGGGTAGGTGGCCTCTAGGTAGGTGGTGAAAGAGGCAGTGGGCCCAGAGGGTGGGGCAGCAGAGCCCAGAGATGGGGGGCAGGTGGCCCTGTTGTGGAAGCCCCGGTGGGCATCCAGTCTGACGCTGGCAGGCAGTGAAGCTGTAGGGCACACAATGGGGTTAGCAATATAGTCTTAACCCCACTCCCCAGGCACTAATGTAGTATATTTTAGAATGGGGATTGGCCAAGTAATGAAGCAAAAGAGAATCTGTTATCACATGTGGAAGAAGGTAGCAATGGGTAAGGCCATGGAGGAGTGTAGGTATAGTTGCTGCAATGGTGGAGTTGGGCTACTTGTAGGTTAGCCAGTAGCAGTCTGGAAGGTGGGTAGGTGACCCATAGGAGGTGAGATTAATGGGGCATTAGATGGAGCTGTTGTAAGCTCACAAGGATGTTTCAGAGAAAGTTGTGGAGTAATGCTTTCTAAGCTATAAACCAGGGCTGCCAGGACATTGCGGGTGGTTATACAATTGTGCTTATACTGATATACAATATTTGGTTATATTTAATTCTTAGTTATTTTGTTATTGTTAAGTTAATTTTTGCTGCAGTTTTTTCACCCTCAGGGTTGCAAGCTATAGTTTTACAATTGGGTTAGGGAAGGCCAGTAATTGACAAAGCCATCCAGTCTAGTTTGCCCCTGTGCCCTGTATATGTAACCAGCAGCACAAAAAGTGTGCTATGTTCAATTAAAATTCGCCATGGAATACCTGTTTTATTGAGAATGTTACATTGCAAAATGCCCCATAGACAGGGGCGTAACTACCGGGCAGTCTTGCGGCAGTCTTGCGCCGCTGCAGCCAGCTGGAATCGGCTGCAGCGGCGCGTCAATCAAACACGGACTAGGGTGGGGGAGGCCCGGCCGCACGGCCCGCACCAGGGCCCGCCCCCACCTAGTTCTGTTACTGCCCATAGGCTAAAACTGGTAGGTTTAAGGTGGCAATGGATTGAATTTTTTAAAGAGACAATAATTTGATTTTCGAATGGTCGAATTTTTCAATTCAAATCCAATTTTTTTCTATTCCAATCAAATTTTGGCCTATTCGATAGTCGAAGTACCCAAAAACTTCAAATTTTCACTTTGACCCTTGATAAATCTACCCCTAAGTTAATGGTATTGAAACATTGTTAACATAATTTACTCAAAATTCTTCTTTTTAGGTGTGGGTGAGAAATTTGTAATTTCCAAATTTTTCATTCCACCATGGTTTTGAATTTGTCACAAGTTTTGTCAATCCAATTATAGACCTTCACATTAGTCAATATTGTATAGAAATGGTGATTTATATATTTTGAGGCATATGTCTATATATTGGTATTAATCGAAGGGTAAAGGTGGCCAAAGATGCAGAGATCCACTTGTTTGGCAATACCTCCCCGATTTCGGGCTGATCCGATTGTGGGTCCAGGGGCCCAATGATCGGATCACAATGTTGAGCATACGGGCTGTCTGATTAAGGACAGCATTAACAAACTGATGTGGTCCTTGATCCAACAGGATTTTTAACCCTGCCCAATTGATGGCGGGCCCTATACACTGCCCAATAAGCTGCCATTAAAATTTCATATTGCATGCGTATGGGGAGCCTTAAGTCTATGAAGTTGTCTGTAATTGCTAATGACACAGCTAAATAAAGGTTCCAATTAAGGACTGAAATGTTTAATGAATAAAGCAACTGTTCTCGGGGATCGTCAGCATTGGGTGATTTTTAGACAAATATAGAATGTATCAGTGTATCAGGATCTGCACCCTGAAAAAACAACAAACAATTTCTGTTGTTAAAAACAGGCACAAATCTTCCAATTACGTATGTAGGAACGCAATGAGTTCAACTTTCCTACATCAACATGTTGATTACTTGGTTCAAACAAGACCTAAGGACATTAAAGCACTACAAATATAATTATATTCCAATGAATTTAGATTTAATTGCACACTTTAATGAATGAAATAGCAGTACAGAATGTTCCATTGAATCCTCATTCTGTACTTTTTATTCAATTTTAGCTGCACAAAATCCACCGATTATGGGTTTTCCAAAATGATGTTCATTTGGAATTAACAGTAGCATATTATGCATTAACAGAGTTTAGTGTCTCAATGCTGGAAGCCAAAAATAAAAATGTAAAGTGTTGATGCAGACCACCCTGTTTGGGTGGTAAGTATTAAGCAAGATTGTTACCAAGGTTCTTTAGTAAAATCATCATTAAAAAAAACATTTTGTATAAGACCGGGCTTTTTTCTCAGAATGTCTGCTAGTCAACACAAATGCCATGCTAGCCACCTAAATACAGCAGCTGAAAGGGATACTGTCATGGGAAAATGTGTTTTTCAAAAGCCTTGATTAATAGTGCTGCTCCAGTAAACTTCTGCACTAAAATACATTTTTCAAAAGAGCAAACTGATTGATTTTTTTTAATATTCAACTCTAAAATCAGTTTCCCAGGTGCCCCGGGTCATGTGATTTGAGCTAACTCTTTGCTGCTATACTGCAAGTTGGAGTGATAAATGCAAAAACAAAAATGTGGGAGAACAAAAGGAAACTGCGTGCAACTTCTGGTCTTAACTCCTCTTACACCTTATTCTGCCATCAGATTGCTAAGATGTATCACCCCCTACAAGCAACCTGATCCATTACAGCCCTTTCTTTCCTTTCCCAGTCAAGGCTCATTTCCTTATTTTCTTCCCCGTTCTAAGCAACCTTCCAATATACTTTAATCAAAATTGTCCAGTAGTAACGTTTTTGTAATTGTATTTGCTGATGAATGTAGTATTCATTATATTTATACCTTTCTCTTCTCTAGGTTTGAGTATTAAAACAATGTAGTGAGATCTCATCCAACAGTGGAGATCTCCACCAGGTTTTATAATCATCTTTAATCATCTTAGAGCAAAGAGTGCAGAGAATACAAACAGTCAGACAGACAATATTTTTATTTGCAATGACATTTACAAATTTGTAATGATGGGGGAATCTATCCCATTTCGATTAGCCGAAAAATTTTGACGGCAAAAAATGCGCGAAACGAAGCCGACATCTGTTTTTGGGACGCTGGCACGGGTTTTGGACACTATCTGCGGTTTTTGGATGCCAGCGCACACTCATTGGTAAAAATGCGCCAGTGTCCAAAAAACAGACGCTGAAATTTCGCAGGTGATTCGCAGGTGAAATGTGGGAATTGGTCGCGAATTCTCGCCTGGAGAATAAATTCAGCCATCATTACAAATTTTTAATTAATCGCTACTGGAAACTTGCTTAGAAGTAGTTTTCTTAAAAGTTCACATCTACAGGTATGGTATCTGTTATCTGGAAACCAGTTATCCAGAAAGCTCCAGATTACAGACAAATAATCTCCCATAGACTCCATTTTATGAAAATAATCCACATTTTTTAAAATGATTTCCTTTTTCTCTGTAACAATAAAACAGTACCTTGCACTTGATCCAAGCTAAGATAATGAATCCTTATTGGAAGGAAAACCAGCCTATCAGGTTTATTTAATGTTTACTAGCTTTCTAGTAGACACAAAGGGATCCTGTCATGGGAAAAAAGTTTTTTTCAAAATGCATCAGTTAATAGTGCTGCTCCAGTAGAATTCTGCACTGAAATCCATGTTTCAAAAGAGCAAACAGATTTTTTTATATTTCATTTTGAAATCTGACATGGGGCTAGCCATTTTGTCAGTTTCCCAGCTGCCCGAAGTCATTTGACTTGTGCTCTGATAAACTTCAATCACTCTTTACTGCTGTACTGCAAGTTGGAATGATATCACACAATTGGAAGGTAACCAGATAACAGCTCCCTAACACAAGATAACAGCTGCCTGGTAGATCTAAGAACAGCACTAAAAACCCATGTCCCACTGCATTCTATTCCGTTACATTGAGAAGGAAAAACAACAGCCTGCCAGAAAGCAGTTCCCTCCTAAAGTGCAGGAACAAGTCACATGACCAGGGGCAGCTGACAAAATGTCTAGCCCTGTGTCAGAATTCAAAGCTGAATATAAAAAAATCTGTTTGCTCTTTTGAGAAATGGATTTCAATGCAGAAGTCTACTGAAGCAGCACTATTAACTGATGCATTTTGAAAAAAAACATGTTTTCCCAAAATTACAGAAATATCCTTTATCCAGAAAAACCCAGATCCCAAGCATTCTGTATAACAGATACCATGCCTGTTAATAAATTTTATATGAATCAATTCTAATTATAAGTCCTATATATTATCAGCAATGCCATGCTACCCTGCATGAAGGAATGGGACATACAAGGCCATAACTGTACAAAATAGTATGTTGTCATTGCAGATCAGATGTGTGGCCAAAAATCTTTAAAAATTCTTTCCTGGGACAGAATTTTGTAAGTGGGCTTCCTTGGTCCCTTGGTCTTTTAACCAATAATTAAGTAATAAAAGTTGAAAGCAATGGTAAAGAATGTCCTCTATTTTAGTGCCCATAGGGTCAAACCCTAACCTTTAATTTCATGGATTCATGCATTGCTTCTCAGTAAAAACAGCCAAAAGTTAATAAAAAGATTTTTATCAGCATGTCCTTCAATATGAAGTAGTTACAAAGCAATGGAAATGGTGTGTGACCCATAATCTAAGTTTCTACAGTTATCTGTTTCATCCATTCCTTTACATTATTATAAGAAACACAGCACCAGTAATATAAATGCCAGCTTAGAACTCACTGCCAATTATTTCCCAAATTTGTTCTATTTGTTATAAATCATCTGACTGCTGCATCCTCGGCTTGACTTCCCCCAATTACCACTTAATGTGATTAAATGCCTGTGCATTTTTGCTGATTCGTAGCTGGCACATTAAACTTCATTTAGAAAAACTGATGTCTTATGATTGCCATCAGGCTGAATGTTAATAAAAGTATGTCCTGTTTTTGCAAGAAAAAGAAAAATGCTCAGATTCTACCAGGCAATAAAATAAGATGGAATCTCTAATCTCTGTTAAATAAATACATTTAATAAATTGGAAAAAAAGGGGCAGTTCACAAATTCCCAACAGGACAGAGGAACCTACCAGAGCTAAGCATTTCCCAGCAGTTTCAGACCTCTCATTTTATTGAGTTCAGTAAGTTTATACTCAAACAACACTGCTATGTAGACCATTGAAATGTGATGTAGGCAGAATACAGAACTCACTGGGGGTCATTTATCAACACTGGGCAAATGTGCCCATGGGCAGTAAGCCATGGCAACCAATCAGATTGCTGCATTCATTTTTCTACTTGCAGCTGTTTTCAAAAAGCTAATCACTGAGTGGTTGCTATAGGCAACTGCCCATGGGCAAATTTGCCCAGTGTTGATAAATGAGCTCCATGTGAGCTAGAAGTTCTGAGCGAGCTGCAAGTTTTAGAATACGTACATAATCTAAAACTTTATGTATACTTAATTTGGCAGTAATTAAATGAACAAAAGTGTATTCTGTAGAAGGAAAACCACAAAGATACCCCACAGTAACTATTTTAAATTGATTAAGGTCTTAATCAAATACAGGTTTATTTGTATTTGTATAATTTAGAAGTGTTTTGAGCACTTTTGCAATTGATATTATTATTATTGTCATTCTATGGTATTATAGTATCTGGTGACCCTTAGCAAGCAGTCAGATGTTTGCTTTTAAACAGCTAACCAGTAAATGGCAGAAACTTTGCACCTGTTGTAATACAGATATGGGACCTGTTATCCAGAATGCTCAAGACCTGGGCTTTTCCAGATAATGGATCTTGCCTTGATTTGGATCTTCATACCTTAAGTCTACTAGAAAATCATGTAAACATTAAATACACCCAATAGGCTGGTTTTGCCTCCAATAAGGATTAATGATATCTTAGTACAGATCAAGTACAAGGTACTGTTTTATTATTACAGAAAAAAAAGGAAATTATTTTTAGTAATGTGGATTATTCTGCTAAAATGTAGTCTATGGGAGATGGTCTTCCCATATTTCAGAGCATACTGGATAACGGGTTTCCGAATAATGGATCCTATACCTGCATTACCCCATAGGGGCATACACTTCAAAAAATTAACAGAAAGTAGATGGTGGGTATTTCATATCTAAGTTTCTACTATTTTGACATGAAACGTTTAATCATGAGAGACTCACAAGTTAATTAATATAGTGAATAAAGTACCCCCTCTTGTAAAATATAAGGATATTCTAAGTTACCAAGGAGTTAGTGAGGCCGAAGGGCAAGTGTTTATACAGGTCAAGGAATTCCGAGGTGACTTGTAATATCCTGATATTTTGCAACAGGGTGCACTTTATTATAATACACAAGTTTCAGTAAGTCATATGACAGAAATGACATCACTAAGCTCCGATTATAACCAATGACTGAAAGGGGAACATCACTAAGCACTGTTTATGAGGATAACATTTATAGGATAGTCATGGCTCTTGTGTATTATATAAAAATAACCATTTTATTTAACCCTTATTTTATGTAATATTTAGATGTAAGGTGTTGAGGCAAGTTAGCACCCAAGGCAAGCAATAGAGTCCTACACTAATGAGGTCAATCCTCATACTTGATGGAAATTCTGCCACAAGGCAAGAAGAACACCTCACTTCTACTGGCACAGTCTAAACTGCCCTCTATGGTGTCAGGGAAGCATGAAACTATTTTACACTTTGTGTAGGAGAATGCAGTGCCATTGAGATCTACTGAAAGGGGCTACAAGGTAATAATGCCACAGACCTGCAAAGTCTAGGACATCCTGATCATAACTCCTGACATTGCACTCAGCTGAAATTAGTGCAGAGAAAGTTAATGATCCTTGCTCTGCAGCTACTAAAATAAAAAAGACCTGAATTTAATTAAATAAGAACAGTAAGCATTGCCAGTTTCTAAAGAACCATTTCTTGTGGGGCTTATAATGATTATAGTTATATATTGGTTTGTGCATTTTACAACAAGCTTCAAAACAAAACATGCAGGTTTATTATAAACTTCACAAAAGAGAATACAATTCATTTTATTACTGCGCTCTGTGGTTTTCTGCCAATAGAAACAGCGGCACTTGTGCTGGAGCACTGCATAACGTAGAATATCTTGTTTCTGCTCGGCGCTGATGGAGTGGCTGCAGACTCAATCATAATCATTATGTGCTGTAATGATATACATTTCACTGCTTTATGCACCCAGACATCTTGCTGAACTTCTGAGAAAGGCACATTTGTTTGGATTGTATTTTTGCATGAATAGTTTAATAGATGTAAGATATATATTATAAGGGTGAAAGACAGGCAGCTGCAGAGTCAAAGACTTGCAGTGGTCACAGTGCATGAGAATTCCTTATACACCGCCTGTGAAATATATATGTGCATGTGTATTAAATAAGTTCTTCAACCGAGAAAGTATGTCTTTCCATCCTAATTAACCTGGACTTTCCCAGCACTGCTCACTCCACTCTCTACGCCTTCTGATTACAGATAGCATCCTGATCTCTAGTAAACCTAAGAGATCCCTGTGATTTATGTCATGTCTGAAGGTGCATTAGAAATGACCCAAGGTATTGCTCAGCCTTAGTAAGCAGAGATAAAAGTAACTGTTAGGAGCTAAATTCCATGGAAACAGTAGTGATGTGCGGATTGACAAAAATTCATCCTGCACTCAACCCAAAGCCGCTGCTGGAAGAATCAGCCAGGACAGGAAGGTTTTGGGCAGGGAAAGTGGAAAATAGAGCTCAACCTGTGCAGCTGGTCACATGGTTATCAGGCTGGCCCGCACATCACTACACGATAGGGATCAACCTGCCTGAGCCACGCCATGATTTGTGGAGCCCAGCATCCTTCCGGCTGAAGGGCGATTGTCAGTTAAAACTGACAATACTATGGCAAGTGCTATGTGCAAAGTGCAATTTCAAATGCAAATTACCATGTTTTATCCATAAGGCAGCATCCCCCTTCCCCCCCAGAATTCCACTTTGGAAGTTGCACCCATCACTATTGCACTTGGCATTAAAGGAACAGTTCAGTTTCACAAATTTTTCAGGACAGGTTCACCCATCACTAATAGGCACTTTAACCTAGCTTTTCTACTTATGCCTTTTGGTGAAAGGAACATACCTGTCTCAGATTGCAGCCCTCCTCATGTTACCAGAGGGGGGAAAAGGCCTCTTGTGTTACCTTTTAAGAGCAAAATTTCTGGGTTTTTAAAATGGAAATTCAGCTCTTCTAGTGTGAGAAAGTGCAACTGGTCTCTCTGCACTAGCGATGCACATTGAAGGAGCCAGAAACGCCCCTGACTGTGTTTTGTTGTTGATTGCTATAACTTTTTTTTAAAGAAGATAATCGAAAGGTTATTGTACCTTTAAATGTGAAACCTGTCAAGGAGCTTTGCACCCATTAAATTGTCAGTTTCATTGTAGCACATCAGCATCTTTATTAATGTACTGATTGCATGACGGATTGATTACAAAATCTGCCTAAGCATTAATCAACATGACTAATGATAATCTGTAGTTTCAGTGGCTGTTGCTAATTTTACCCAAGAAAGCACTTGCATGGTGCTTCCATTCTAAACACAATCAGTTCCTACTCTGAACTATTTTTTTTTTTATGAATACAAGTTTAAATATGTCAAGCATGTGTGTTGACCTCTGCTACGCAGTAGGTCAAAATATTTAGGCCACAATCATGAGAGCAAAATAATTGTGACGCTTCTCCTTGCAGGGTTAGTGGTGTACAAAACTCTTAATGGGTCCCAAACAAAGTTGTCAAGTTAAAACAGGCCATGCTGTATACGTTCTAATTTAGACATATGTAATAAATATTTTAAGTATTAAGTATAAGTATAATTGCCAGGCAGAGGATAATTAAAATTGCTTAGGGAGTTGCTCATGCAGCCCCTATAAATTCATTCATTCACTGTCACCAAAGTGACCAGAATTGAGATGCGAATCAGGGTGATGCGTGTTTGAGTAAGCGCACGTAAATGTGCATTTGTTTGCATGTATATTCGTTTTTGTATAGTATCTGCTATCCAGAATGCTTGAGACCTGGGATCTTGAGATATTTCTGTAATTTGGATCACCTTAGCTTAGATTTGCTAAAAATCATTAACACAGTAAATAAACCCAATACGATTGTTTTGCCACCAATATCGATTCATGCTGTTTTTTTTGGGACCAAGCACAAGGTATTGGCTTACAATTTTAATGATTTCCTTAACATGGAGTCTATGGGAGAAAGTTTTCCCATAATCCAGAGTAGTGAGGGGCGAATTTATTCGCCAGGGGCGAATTCGCGGCCAAAAATTCGCCAGGGGCGAATTCGCCGCCAAAAATTCGCCCGCAAAAACGAGTCGCGCATCGTTTTTGACGCAACGCGCCGAAAACGACGCGACGCGCGTCAAAAAATGACGCGCGACTCGTTTCGCAAACTTTTCGTCGTTTCGGCGAAGCGAATCTCGGGAGATTCGACCATCACTAATCCAGAGCTTTCTGGTTAACAGGTGTCCAGATAAGGGATCCTATAACTGCAGAAAAATACTCTGTTAGCTTATTATGTTTATTCTTTAGTACCGCTGTCTTGGTATGCAACACTTTATTTATTATTAATTCATTTAATTCATGTTAGTCCCTGCTCAAGTTGAGCTCACAGTCTAAGGGGGGAATGTAATAGGTTTTGCTAGTGCAAAAAACCTGCATATAGAATCCTAAGAACATTAGCAACCATGTTAGAGTTCCTTTATGACTGATTAAAGACCTCAACGATTTCATTGTAAAGAGGACAAATAGTTTTTGCAAATATTCACAGTGGATGTAATAACATTTTGCAATCACAAAACCTTTTATGAGACAAAATATTTAACAAAACTCCATAGCAGGTGTTAACCCTAAACCTTTGCTTGGTAAAAATGCGCATAGGTACTGTATATTTGCCAGCCACTGATTTTGAAATATCCTACAACGTTGTCAAAGCCTGCTTTATAGACTAAACTGATCACACATGAGCATGTCATATCCATAGGTAACAGTACTTCTATTTATCCCTCATT
>CM044435.1:35303580-35329195 GCA_024363595.1 Xenopus borealis | reverse complement strand
GAGACAGAAAATTGCAGTGACTTGAAATGGAATCTTTCCCTTTAATTACATCCCATGCAGCCCTCGTCCTCATTGGCATTGATTAATTTCCGTCATGCCTCGATTTTGCAGTAAGGAGAAATTACATTTTTTTTTTTATATTTTGCCCTTGACCTTGATCATCTGAAACAAGTCTCTTACTTTAACTTCAGTTCTTGCCAGTGACCTTTCTGATACTAATATGGCACTTGGATTCTAATACAAAACATTGCTGCAGCTCGTTTGTTATTCTAGTGCAGTGTAATTAAGCCAAACTTCAATATAATATTGTGATGCTTTCTCACTAGGAGCCTATTTATCTTGAATAAAGTCCATTTTGTGTCTTCACTATCTTTATGATTGAGTCTGGATTTAACAAAGCAAATGGGTATAATGTGTAAGGGCCTACAATTGACTTTTATTTACATTAAAGAATACAGTGGGGGAGCTTTTATAAATTCACACATTTTAGAAAGTTCTTTATTAGTAATCTCGTTGGGAAAAATAATTATTCTGCATAATGATGCCAAAATTATGTTATTTTCTTGTGTGATTGCCCCCTGATATTCCCACAATAGGATAATTTTGAAGGAACTACTTGAACAAAAAAAAAAAAACCAAGCATATGAAGCTTCCAAACAAACACAGCAATGTTTTTCTGTTAAAATAAGTTAGCAATGACCTGGAAGAAGTGTAAAATAAAAACATGTCACTACTTGCCACTTTGGATCTGTTATTTCTCTACTCTAAATGCAGCTGTGGACTTTGTTTGAGTGGTTTTTGGACAAAAACATGTCAGATGTTGTCCCATCCCTCTGTCTAACTGATTGGAAGTAAAGCCCCAGTGAAAAGAGAATTAGCTAAGTAATATCTGCAACTGTCAGACTGATGCCTGCCAGAGTTAGGGTCGCATTAATTATATGTTATTTAATGCTCTGCTTTCTTTCTCTTTGCAATGGAAACATCTAGTTCTAATAAACTTTATTTATGCAAGAATTTAATATTCAATGCTGGCCCTGGATGGGTTCATTGTAGCAGATATCAGAGACTTTTTAGACTGGTTGTTAGAGTGCTTGTTAATTAATTGGTAATGCCTATAAATAATGTGTCTGTACACTGCATATGTACATCTTTCAGCAGTAATCCATGTTTTTTTAAAGAGCCAAATGAAGCAGAAGAGAGGTCTCTTGTTGTCACCTGAGTAGAGTAGAAGAGTGGAGAAATGGAGAAAGAAATGGGCTCCCTCCTTTGGATTTCAGGTTAATCAGGAATTTCCTATAACTTGGGGTCTCTTGGAAACAAAACATCTGGTCTTCCATTACTAAATCACCTTTTAATATAGAATAATTATTGATCGGCTTGGGGTTTTGGTGAATTATAGACAATCTGTTTAAAAAATATGTTATTCTGTAAGCTTAGCAGTTATACTGAGCTCCTGTAGGATCAAACTTCATACAAGCATGTCACACATCCTTTAATGGGGAGTTTCTCCTACTCCAGATGCAATAGGCTGGTTAATACTAATAAACAATAATGTCAATGCCCACTTTGTGACTGTCCTATGACCTCTTGTGATTTCTTGGCATGGGCCAATAATTAAAAGGACATTTTCTGTTCTAAGAGGAACAAATGTTACAAAATAGCTACAAATATATAGATAACTAAGACTTTCTGGCAGGCTACCCCATTCCATTATGAACTTCTGTAGAAAATGAAAGTGAACACTTCTTAGTGAATAACATAACTTACACCAGAAAGAAGTGTTCACAAAAGCCATCACATGAAATTTATGTCTTAACTTCTTTTTAGGCTTTTCTTGCCAGGGAAAAAACTAATATATTAAATACCTGCATTTCAGTAGATACTACAAGACAATTCCCCTTAGTATCTTGGAATATCCTGGCTAAATTAGTAGTCAGCAGTATTTATCTGTAAATACTGCAGCGCATGCGTTGGATGGAACCACTCAACACGTCAGCCAGCCAATGCTTCTCTTTAAGTAATTGTATAGCTATAGGTTTTACAGACAACTTGCAGATTTCTCTACTCTTTCTTTCTTTCTCTTCTATCAGGAACCACTAATGGAGCTTTGTACAGATTATCTTGCAAATCAGGCAATGGCAGAAAGAGCTGGTCATTTTTGGAAGTGGGCAGGTGGTATTCTGGAGGATAAACCCCTGGGATATAAATAATCATTATATGAAAAGCAGTCAGTCAATCAACTGTTCTACATAAGTGCCTTGTGGGACCATTGTCCCAGATGGAACTTGCTTTTCTGCTGTGTCCCACAGGGAGTAATTTTCCTATGTGATTTAATTGCTGTGGAACCTTGACTTGGTGACACTGCCTTCACCGGAATTGTTTCGGAAGCACAACACCAAATAACACAGGTCACTATGTATTATATATATATAGAGAGAGAACTGTAAACCTTATAGTGGGGTTCTCTCCATAAAATAAAACGGACACATGGATTGGCTAATGCAGGCTTCCATCAGAAGATAATATCAGTGGAATAATGGACACTCAAAATCTGAATGACTACTGACTCACTAGCAGGTTGAAAGTTCTGTGGCTATTGCTTTTTTTGGGAATTACTTGTGTAGCAAGTGTGTCAAAAAGTTCATTTTCCCTACCATTCAGAATGTTCTCAGGTATTAACCAATGGTCGGAGGAAGAAAAATATTTCTGGCCAGATGTAGTGTTGCTCTTTCTTTCTCCTGAGTGTATACAAGGTGGGGAACACATGGTTGTGTCTGTGTCTCTCTGTGTCTCGTTGTATCCAAAGAGACACAACCATGTGTCTCTTTGGATACAACCTTTAGCTAGAGGTTGGATATGCTAGATGGCCTGTGGTGAAAGAAGCTATAAGTACAGAAGAACTGTTTCTACTTAAGGAACACCTTGGGAGAGTTAGACAGACAGGATTAGCTAGGAAGTACAGCTTGGTGCTCCACTGGAGAGGACAAATTTTACTGATTCACTCATTATTTTAAAAAGGATGAATCTTGTATTCTCTATCTGAATGTTCAATTAAATGTTTGTTCATGGTTTAGAACCACTGGTGTCCAGTTTATCCACACTATCCTGGCACAGTGCAAAGTCACTTAGCTGCATCACCCTTTCCAGTAATACTTTGCAAAGGCTACACTGAATAAAAGTGTTATATGTAACATTTGTCCTGCAGGTAAAGCAGCTGTGGCAAAACATTTCACTTAAAGGACAATCAACCCTGCAATAGAAAAAACCCTCCCTTGGGTAGAACCCCTCCCTCTTCCCTCCAAGCCTACCTACCCCGCCCCCCTCCCCCCCAGCCAGGTAATTCCCCTAATTTTTTTCTTACCCCTCCTGCAGATTATGATCACAGGAGTTCATGGGTGCCATCTACTTTCTTCTGTCTTTTTCAGAAGTTTCAGGGGAATTTTTTTCCAAAAAAATTTGGTAATGTGAGTGACTTTCAGCGCATGCTCAGTTGTCCAGAACCAGAAAATTACTTGAACTGCGCATGGTCCAAAAACACCTGTCTACTTCTGAAAAAGATCGAAGGAAACAGATGGTGCCCATGAACTCCGTGGCCAGAATTTGCAGGAGGGATAAGTAAAAATTGGGGCATTTGCCCGGGGAGGCAGGTGGGCTGGGGGGATGAGGGAGGGGGTCTGCCCAGGGGTGGAGGCAGGGGTGTTTTCTATTACAGGTTTGGTTCTCCTTTAAACCCACCTCTGTCAAGTTACACTAGTTTTTACGGGTATGGGACCTGCTATCCAGAATGACCTGGGGAGTTTTTTTTACAGATAAGGGGTAATTTGGATCTTCATACCTCTATCTTCTACTAGAAATAATTTAAATATAAAATAAATTCATTACGCTGATTTAGCCTCCAGTGATGAATAATATCTTAGTTCGGATCAAATACAAGGTACGGTTTTATTGTTACAGCGAAATAATTAATTATTTTGAAAAGCATGGATTATTTGGATACAATGGAGTCTATAGGAAATGGCCATCCCATAATTCGAAAACTTTCTGGATAATGTGTTTCAGATGCAATACCAGTATTTGCTTTTTAGTCCAAGAAACGAGGGGAGAACGCCAAAATGGAGTAAAGAGTTTCCTGTCCGCTTAGCACCAAGCCCAAAACTACAATGCCGCTCTGGCCACGGCGTCCGTCAAATGTGTATAGAAAAAGCATAGAAGCGAGTTTGGGCTGGTGAACAGATCCACGGTGGAACCAAAGTTAAAAAAGAAAATCTTTATTGCTTCACATTAAAACTTGTATGCAGGGAGACGCGGCTTGACGCGTTTCGTGACCCAAATCGTCACTTCATCAGAAGCCTGGGCGCCCCCTGCAGGGAAAAAGCTTATATAGCCTACACCTGATAAATGAAATTATACACCATAGTTAAAAAGGTCACATGTGTATGCTTATCAAGCCTAAAATCTCAGGTCATTTGGTATAATAGTATAACAATGTTGCAGATACCACAGTTCAAAGATTTGTAGATAAGATTTATAAACAATGATATACGCTAAACTAAATTGAAACAAAAATATCTAATACTGGAAGCTAATACAGGTTTGAGAAACTAAAGAAATACTAAGGTAACAAATAATTATAAATGAATAGGCAATGTGTACACATGCCCGCTAGCTGAAAACTCACAAGGGCAATGCGCATACAATATAGTGTAATATAATATATGTAATAATGATATATAGTTTAATATTTTATAATCCAAAAAACAAAATAGCAAAATTATCAAAAAATAGCAAAAATAGCAAAAAAGGGCCCCTTCAGTCAATGAAACAGTTCAGTTCCCACTCCCTGTTAAGACCAGCGGGATTAATCGTATGTAATTTGTATATCCAAAAGGCTTCCTTTCTAAGAAGTGAGAGTTCTATGTCCCCCTCTCGGACACCGGGGGTTACCCTATCTATAATTTGAAAGGAGATGCACAACTTCCCATCACGTTGTTCAAGTAAATGTTTAGCCACTGCAGTATTTGCTTTTTACATTTCTTGCGTGCCTTGTGTCAGTACAAAAACCTTTCCAGATACAAAAGAGCACAATGATTCTTGCAAAAAAAAACCTAAACAATGTGATCTCATTGGAACAAGTATGTCTTTACTAGGTAGTTAACGTTTGATGTACAGTTTTGCTACACTGTATATGCAACTGATTAAAATGCTTGCCAGTTTTATCATTTTAGAGGCCTTTTTCAGATTAGATGTACATACATAACAAAACAGGCAGAAGACAGCATATGGTTAAATCTCTATGTAGCAAAGTCCCTTTGGGAAAAATCTTTATGAGGCGAAAGAGATTCATCAGATCAGAGCAAGCCCTTCAGGAACAAATAAACTTACTATCTAAATCTTCCCCTGACCAACAACTATTGCCTCTAAGTCAAACTCCATAGTTGCACCTAAATGTACTTGTTTCAAATTCAATACTGCCTCTATTTTAGAAAAAGTAACTAGCTGAGAAGCAAGAAAAAGAGATTCACATAACAAAAATAAGCAGATTGAAAATATGTATGGAAAATTAGTATGGGATGCACAGGTTGTTGCAGAATCCATGCCTAGGTTTCTTTCTTTTTATTCATTTTTTTTAACGTAAAGTGAAACAGAAGTGATTCTTAATTAAGATATTGTTTTAGTCTGCCTGATTGACAACTTCCCAACCCAAGCCTTAATGTATCTTTCTGCTCCAACAATGCAGTGTGACTCCAGAAAGACACACAGAACAGTGCTGTTATTTGTGGTCACAATTATTTTCTTTTATCAATGTTTAAAAAAGTTTAAACTGTAATTCGACATAGCGCTTTAAAATAAGGGCACCCAAAATGCAGTGTGGAGAAAGGAATTGTCATTGAACTGATGTGACCAGGGTATCATTAGAATATATATTAATCTGTCTATATTTTGATGCTTTAATTCCCCATTTCTTAATTCCCCATTTCTTTATGTGCCTTCATTTCTAAAGCCATATATTTTACCCAGACACAATTCATCTGTGATTTCTATCACAATAATTTAGATTGGGTGTCATGGGCGAAAAATTGAATATCATGCCTCACTCCAATCTTCTCACTTCCCAAATGCTGGCAGATATTCAATGGCTATTTTATTAAGCTGCTATTTACGCTTTGTGCATCTGTATTTTACCAGCAGACTGCAATGTATGCCACTGGCTTTTTAACTCTCGGCAAGTGTTCAGCAAGTAAATAAAATCCATTTGTTTCTATGTAAATCAAAAACACAGGCAGTGCAAGACGTAAAATCAACACGTTATTAATAGTCTGTTGTCATCAGCAGAAAAAAGTTAGTTGTATGTGTTGCAATGAAAGAGTTTCAGGGTTAATAAACACTTTTTCAGGAGGGGGCATGCTGAAATTTTCCCCTCCCATCCAGTAATTTTAGGGAACACCATGAGACGCAGGCCTTAATAGAGACCTGTTCTTACCACCTGTCCTACTGCTGATTCAAGTGCTTAAAGGGGTGGTTCACCTTCAAGTAAATTTTTTGTATATTGTAGAATGGACAATTCTAAGAAAATTTTCAATTGGTCTTCATTATTTATTTTTCATAGTGTTTTAATGATTTGCAATTTTCTTCTGTTTCTTTGCAGCTTTCAAATGGGGGTCACTGACACCATCTAAAAACAAATGCTCTGTAAGGCTACAAATGTATTGTTATTGCCACTTTTTATTACTCATCTTTCTATTCAGTCCCTCTCCTATTCATATTCCAGTCTCTTATTCAAATCAGTGCAGGGTTGCTAAGGTAATTTGTACCCTAGAAACCAAATTGCTGACACTGCAAACAAGAGAGCTGCTGAATAAAAAGCTAAATAACTATAAAACTACAAACAATAAAAAAATGAAAACCAATTGCAAATTGTCTCAGAATATCACTCTCTACATTATACTAATAGTTAACTCAAAGGTGAACAACCCCTTTAACTTGGTCAGATTTTATAGATGCTGTCATTTCTCTTCCCCCCTGGAAGAATTTGGTCCAGAACAGAAATTACTGAAATAAGTGATGACAGGATGGTAAATAGGTTCAGACTTGAAATTTAATTTCAAAAGTGACTTTTTAATAAACCATTTCGATTACTGTATATACATGCCACTAATATTTTCTTTGTGATTTTCTTACAGTCAGTTTTTATCATTTTGAAATTCTACGAGCAATTGGCAAAGGGAGCTTTGGAAAGGTGAGTTCCAATTTGGTTTAGTAGCTGGGCCATAGATAGAAATATACTTTTTCAGTGTGATAAAAAAACTTAGAACTTTAACATATAAATACAGGTATGGAATATCCAAACTTGAATAGTTACAAAGGCTGCGGGTTGTATACTGTGGTGCTCTATCCAGAAACCTTGATGCTTGGCTGTACAGAACCTGTTATTCAGAATGCTTGGGACCTAGCATTTTCCAAATAAGGGGGTCTTTCCATAATTTGGATTTCCATGTCTTAAGTCTCCTAAAATATCATTTAAAATGTTTATCAAACCCAACAGGCTTGTTTTGATCCCATTAAGGATTAATTATATTAAGATCAAGTACGAGGTAATGTTTTATTATTACAGAGAATAAAGGAAATCATTTCTAAAAATATAATTAAAAATATGAATTCTTTGATTAAAATGGAGTCCACAGGAGATGGCCTTCCTGTTCCAGAGCTGTTTGGAAAATGGGTTGGATAACAGATCCAATACCTGTATATATAAATGCATCGACTAGAGTATAGTGTACCATATGCAGTCAGTATCATTCCAAAAATATCCCAACAAGTGCCATTATGCTTAGCAAGGCAAAATATAGAGAGCCAGTCATTGTAATTTTTTTTGGGGAAAACTGAAAATGTGCATTTAGGCTGCTGTGAATTTTATCTTAAGACTTAAAATAGTATTGTGTCTCAGGATCAGTCTTTGCAAATTATTGGGATTAAATGTGTATTTATCCCATGTGCTATTGCTTGCATTGTAGTTTTCAGATGTGGGAAATTACTTATGTTTTGATAGTCAATTAAAAGGATTTCATTATACCATTTTAGGTGTTCTTTTTCAACCAATAAATATATATTTTCTTAATTTTAATAATAGTGTATATGCAGCCTTCTCAGTCCATTTTTCAATAGAAATCCTTTAAGGCACGTATTTAATACTTATCTTCTACTCGCAACGGACTCAGCTTCTGCTCCTATTTCTCCTACTAGTCTCATATCTACCACTAAGTAGCATGGGAGCATTTTTAGCAATGCAGACAATTTATGAGTTCATTGTGATCTATACATGCTGATAATTTCAGCTTTTTGGACTTTTATGGTTATGAAGGTTATGAACACTGTAATTAATCCATTTAAAAATTAGGTGAAAATCAACCCACCTTTCTGGCTGGCGCAACCAGTCAGTTTGAAACACCCTTTTAAGTGATGTATTGTAAAGGAACAAATGGAAGTTTATTTGTGGCTGCCTGTAGCAAAATGATCCTGTTTCAGCTCTTACAGTTGCAGTACCATTAATAATGTCAGTGAATTAATCATATAATTTGTGGGATCTATGAAATGATTATGCAGAAAGCCCCAATATATTGGAATGTCATTGTCTATAGAATCCTATTTAAGCACTTAATTCTTTATTTTTTTCATGCTTTCCTTTTTTAGGCAGGCAGCAAAGAAAAAACAAAATGGCTTTATTTTCAATAATCTGTTCTCCTTCCAGGTCTGCATTGTTCAGAAAAATGATACAAAGAAAATGTATGCCATGAAATATATGAACAAACAGAAATGTGTGGAACGCAACGAAGTTCGAAATGTCTTTAAAGAACTGCAGATCATGCAAGGTCTGGAACATCCATTCCTAGTGAACCTATGGTGAGTCAATGTGCAAAGTGCTAAAGGGAATGATTATTTCATGCGCTATGGTTTTACAGTTGCTCTTGTTGGAGCCAGGTCAACAAAAAAACATGAAAGCCAGCAAGCCCATGGTGTGTTCACAGCACAAACTGTGGTTCTGAAACCGATGATTGCAGAATATGAAAAACAAGGGTAAAAGGGCTGTGAGGGAAATAGTTTTGCTGTATCAGCAAAAAATAAATTGTAGTTGAATAGAGCACAAAAGCATGCAGCGTAAATGAAATATAAGTGTACACCCAAACTTTTATGTTGAAGGCACACAGCATACTCCAGATTGTATCACTGCTTCTCTTGAATGATATTACAGTCACCTAAAACAGGTAGTCACTGCCTAATTAAGCTGTAAGACTGAAGGCACACTGGGTGTCTTCTCTACTAAAATATTATAGTCACAAACTGTCCATGCTAATAAAAGCCTAAGTTTCTTTCTGATAATAAAAACTGTCCATGCTGTCTCTTCTTGTACCAGGTGCACCTCAAATGGTTCATTTCATATTTTTCTGTAACAGTAGGAATCATCTACCTGGATGGAAATAACAGGGGCAAAAATGTAACCCTTAGTGCTCATTCAAACAGCACTTCCATCTGGAAATCACCCCCAGTATCTTGTACATCAGGGGTCCCCAACGTTTTTTACTCATGAGCCACTTTCAAGTGTAAAATAATGTTGGAGAGCAACATAAGCATGCAAAAACTTCCTGGGGCTTCCAAATAAGGGTTGTGATTGGATATTGGTAGCTCCTATGTGGACTTAAAGCCAACAGGAGGGTCTGTACATCTGTTTTTTATGCAACTAACACTTGCCTTTAAGCCAGGAATTCAAGAATAACCACCTGCTTGGAGGCCGCTGGGAGCAACATTCAAGGGATCTAGGAGAAACATGTTGCTCACAACGCACTGGTTGGGGACCACTGTTGTACATGGTGATAGCTAAACTATATCCAAGTTTTTTTTCAAGTTTAGGTGCTTTTTAGAAGTGTTGAGATGTGCTGCTACAAATAACAGAAATAGCCCTTATCTGGAAAACCGTGGATCCCAATAGATCCCATAATTTTATTATGATGCCAGGAAGTAAATGTAAACCTGTCTTTAAATTGAGAACTTTTTCATATGCAATGGTCTCTGACATTTTCATAAAATGAAATGATTTACCATAAAAATGCTTGGCAGCTGCGGATTCTGAAAATAAAATTTTATATGTATTAGTAAAGTGTTCCCAGAACCAGACACTAATATTTTAAAAAGCCCTCCAAAAATAAAAATTCTGGAAAGCCCTTTAAAAAGTTTAACAATGTATGTAAACAACAATAAAAATATATGGCTTACACAAAATTGCTTTGAGGTAAAAGCTGTATAGGCAATTCCCATCAACGGTGTGACATAATTTGCCTGCTGAATTTCTCATGCAAAAAATTATACTTTTGTCCTATTTTCAAGATTTGCCTCTGCTGCCTCCCTGTGTATTCAGTGGGAATCTGTTGCAACACACTGTTTGTTTTTAGACAATTATTGTTTGCAAAGCCCAGCCACTAGAATCAAACAACATCAGGCATCTTGACGCCACATTTTAAACACTGATTATGTAGCAAAGCACCCGAAAAATCTAAGAAAAGTAAATCTGTTCTAAATGCCAACTGTGGCAAAGTGCCACCAGAGAGTCTGCCCATGGATCTTCAGCACTCTCGTGCCATTTAATAAAGATATGGAAGAACTGGCAAACAGCTGAAATTAAATGGAGCTGCAAATTGATTAAAAGTTTAAGATTTTGCCTCGTACTGATCCAATGTTTTATTCAACCAAACTGACAGCTTCTTTCTCAGAGGGTGCCAGTATCTTGCAATCGGCAATTAGTGATGCAGGATTAATGCTCTAAAAGTCATTCATAATGCTGAGATGCAAGGCAGCATGCAGATCCTAATGGACTCACTTTCTGTTCCTTTCTGGGGAAATGACCTTCTGCTTTATTCTAAGAAACAGTAGCTCATAATGAAATCAATAATGCGAATAATATAATCTATGATAATCTACATTTTTAAATGTACAATACCATCTGTTAGACTCGGTGCCTGCAGTTTTTTACTGATCTCTTTTTGTTTTTCTCTTTTTTTTAATTGAAAATAAAGAAAATTTGCATGCGCCTTAATTGATTATATGGTAGCTCCTTTACAAAAAACAGAAATGTTTCCAACTAAAGCATTCGATACATTGGCACAGAAGGTTACTGGTTAAATTAAGAAATGTTGGCCTGGAACATAGTATTTGTACCTGGATAGAGAACTGGCTAAAAGATAGACTACAAAGAGTTGTGGTAAATGGAACATTTTCTAATTGGACCAGTGTTGTTAGTGGGGTACCGCAGGCTCTGTAATGGGTTCCTTGCTTTTCATCTTGTTTATTAATGACCTGGATGTGGGCATTGAAAGTATGGTTTCTATTTTTGCAGATGATACTAAATTGTGCAGAGCTATAGGTTCCTTGCAGGATGCTGCCACTTTGCAGAGTGATTTGTCTAAGTTGGGAAACTGGGCAGCAAACTGGAAAATGAGGTTCAATGTTGATAAATGCAAGGTTATGCACTTTGGCAAAAATAATATAAATGCAGTGTTTTGGGAGTTTCTTTGAATGAGAAGGATCTTGGGGTTTTTATAGATAACAAAAAGTAGGGTTGTGGGCGCACTCCTAAGGCCATATAAAAGTATATTTAAGTACAATAATCCCCTGTCTAAATAATCCAATGAATATGCAAGTGCATGTATTTAAAAAGGAAAAACTGGGTTTTTTGTTTATGGATAACAAGTTGTCTAATTCTGGGCAGTGTTATTCTGTAGCTACTAAAGGGCATAAACTCAAGGGATGAAAACATAATTATACCTCTTTATAGATCCCTAGTAAGGCCTCATCTGGAGTATGCAGTGCAGTTTTGGGCTCCAGTCCTTAAGAGGGATATAAATGAGCTGGAGAGAGTGCAGAGACGTGCAACTAAACTGGGTAGAGGGATGGAAGACTTAAATTATGAGGGTAGACCGTCCAAGTTGTGGTTGTTTTCGTTGGAAAAAAGGCGTTTGCGAGGGGACGTGATTACACTTTACAAGTACATTAGAGGACATTATAGACAAATATCAGGGGACCTTTTTACCCATAAAGAGGATCACCGCACCAGAGGCCACCCCTTCAGACTAGAAGAAAAGGACTTTCATTTGAAGCAGCGTAGGTGGTTCTTCACAATCAGGACGGTGAGGTTGTGGAATGCACTGCCGGGTGATGTTGTGATGGCTGATTCTGTTAATGCCTTTAAGAGTGGCTTGCATGATTTTTTGGACAGACAGAATATCAAAGGCTATTTTGATACTAAACTCTACAGTTAGTTATAGGCATATATGGTTTGTGTGAAAGTGTGGCGGGGTGTGTGTATGGATGCTTGGTTTTAATTAGGAGGGGTTTAACTTGATGGACTTTGTCTTTTCTCAACCAAATTTAACTATGTAACTATGTAAAGTATAGTATTCAGTAGTTTAATAGGGTGGAAACTTGTGATGGGTATCTAAGGAGATAATTATGTATACTGTACAAATGGTCTGCCAGATATCACAAGTTTTATTGAAGCTTATTTTTGGGTAGGTTCAAATAGAAGAGACAATTTATAACTTGCATTTAAAGGGGGTTGTTCACCTTTAAATTACATTTTAGTGTGATGTAGAGATGGGTATTCTGAGACAATTTACAAATGGTTTTAATTTTTTTGATTAATTGTGTTTTTTTGAGTTATTTAGCTTTTTGCTTAGCAGCTCTCCAGTTTGCAATTTCATTTTGGAGCCTCTACATGCCATGTACTTGGGAAACCATATGTACACAGGAAATTAAAGTGCTCCTTAGAACTCTGACATTAATTTTGAGGATGTTTAATCTTGGTAGATAAGGATATGTGGTAGATAAGATGCTATAACATTTTTAAGACTTTTAAATTTCATAAAAACCTCTATATTTATCTAAGTGTTGCAGTTTGGTAGGTTGGAATACAAAATATGTTTTGCAGGGTCTGCATACTCTAATGGGCTCTTATGACACATAAAATGCATGTATATTTTGCAGCAGCCGAAGAAGGACTAGGACCTCCCTCCCAAATTAATTAGATTGTACTGAAAGGGTGCATCACAAAGATACTTTATGCACTGACATATAAGGGCAGATTTATCAAGGGTCAAAGTGAAAATTCGAATAAAAAAAATGTTTTTAAAAAAGTAATTTTTGGGTACTTTGACTATCGAATAGGCCAAAATTCAATTAAAATTGAAAAAAAATTAGATTCAAATTGAAAAATTCGACCATTCGAAAATCAAAGTATTGACTCTTTAAAAAACTTTTAATTCGACCCTTCGCTGGTGTACATTATATGCACACAAACAGGTTGAAGAGACCCAAACTTTTTTTTATCCACGAGCCATGGATAAAAAATGAGAGCAATGCATGAAAATAATTCCCGGGGTTACCAAATAAGGGCAGTGATTGACTACCTGGTGAACTATGTGAACTGGCAGCCTACAGGAGGCTCTATTTGGCAGTACTGGTTTTTATGCAACCAAAATTTGTCTCCAAGCCAGGAATTTAAAAATAAGATCCTGCTTTGAGGCCACTAGTTGAGGAACACTGCCTTTGAGCTTGTGCATTAGCTGCCCTTGGAACCCACTTATGACACTATGATGACACAAGAATCAAAAAGCAGGAAAAATCACACATGTACAGAAATTCTTTCCTGACTTATTTAATGATGCTGATGGAAACAAGATGGTGGCCTCAAAATGTTGAGTGCACACTCACTCCTGAGGGCTAATTTAAAGATATGGAACCATTTAAGTGAAAAAAAACCTAGCTTCACTGGACGATCGTTGTGGCAAAATTTTTTTTAACATTTTGTAATGGAGGGGTATCCTTGTCATTTAACTATGAACATTCTTATGCATTATTTTTATATTAGGGCCTGGATTGAGTTAAATTAAGACTGTCATAACACAGATGTACTATTGCTCCTTTTGTCCCTCAGCAATGCTGATTTTATTCATTTCTCCACTTAATTTCACACCTAGCATTCCCAGTAACATTAGATATGAATTATTTTCATTCATTCTTCCAGCAGGACCTGTTTGTTAAATGTGTGAAAGGAAAATAAGAGAAATAAAATAAAGACAATGCCATGACTTTCTGATTTAGTTTACTAGCCAATCATTTATTTCCCTTTTTATGTAGAGGATGGGTGCTTAATATATCCATATGCCTTATAGAAATGCTTAGCAACAGGGATTAGTTGCCTATTATGCTCATATTTGTACACAAAGTCACATCAGCAGCCATTCATGTTGAAATAGGGAAATAGGGCATATGATTACCTTGTCGATAAGATATAAACTCTGTAGAATACAATGGTTTTAGTTCTTGCTAAACTATCATTGTGTTAAGGTTACACATTACTTGATTTAACTTATTTTAAGTTTATGTAACCACACACACTTTGTGGTTGCCATGAAAATGTGTTCTGGTCTTTGGCAGAAGGAGGGTTCAGGGATTTTTCCTTCAGAAAAGTCAGTTGGACAGTGACGTACCTTTAAGATTAGGATTTAGTATTGCTTCCTCTTGTGCAATACCAACAATAAAAGTTTTCAGAATCTGCATAGAATGTGCATGTCAATCACATAGCAGAAGGAACATTTGTTACATTTGTTGCTAAGGTTTGAGCCAAGAAGTTTGATGAACTGATTATTATGTGCTTGGATCATTTTGATGTGATATGTTTTCCCACATAGTGGCTCGTCAGTTTTCTGGAGGAAAGTGCATCATCTACAGGAAATGTGTATTTAATTATTTCTCGTGATCTGAACCTTTATTCTGTCCTGTTGTATGAATCTCCATTTCTAAGAACCTATAATGAAAGCATCTGGAAGTTATGTGGGATGGGAGATCAGCAATAACATCTGACAGTTTCCTTTTACATCACAAATAGTTACAGTGGGTAATGTATATAAGACTCCTGTTGAACTCTAGAAAAAGGGCTGTCTTGCAGTCATGAAGAGTAATAGAAATGTATAAATTAGTGGTCTATATAGTTATCCCATTCCCAGGCACCATCAGAGCTTATTAGCATTTCCAGAATTATTTTCATAAAGGCTGACATAGTAACATAGCATTTTATAAACATAGAGTGACCGTGTTTAGTGAGATGTTCCCATACACAGTATTGTTGTCACTTGTCTTACATATCCAGGTGCTTCCAAAGAAATGATAGCTACAATGTAAAAAATGAATGTATTGCTTGCAGACATGGGACAAATTATAGTGAGCTAATATAATATGGTGGAGACAATGAGGGATGGGGGTTTCTGTGCATACCAAGCAAACATTTTAATCATTTTTACATTCTCAGTTTAACTAATTTGTTTTACTTGTAATGTACATACTGATGTGAATTATTGTATGGATTGTTGGCTTGTACAATAGTATAGATATTGGTATATTATTATAGATATTAGTATCTATACAGTAGTTTGTATATGTGAGTGTATGGATGGGTTTGTGTTAGCATTTGCTTATATGCACTGGGGTATATTTGGAGAGACTGAACTTGATAGACTTAACTATGTAACTATTCAAAATCTGAATCAGCATACGTTAAGGGGCTGATTATCTAAAACTCGAATTAATTAATTTTTTTAATGAAAACAAAGCTGTCCAAACTCCTTTCCGTGAATTGAACTCATTTATCAACAATTTTTCTTGAAAAAATCGGAGCAACAAAATTTCACAATAAAATACGTCAATTTGTACTGTGCGACTGACGCACCGAAAACTCGATTTTATCAAATTTTCGCTACAAAAACACAGGCTTTTTCAGATTATCAGACGAAAACTCTGTATTTTTTGGATTATCCAGAGCAGATCACAATGTCAAGAAACAACTTCAGGGACATCTGCCATTGACTTTTACATGAACTCAACAGGTTTGAGATACAGTATTCTTTTCCATGAAAAATTTGAGTTTTCCTTCGACCTTGACCGGAATATAATCAAAGTTTAATAAATGGGCCCCAATGTCTAGTAGAAAATCATGTAAACATTAAATAAACCCAGTGATGGCCTTTACATAATTCAGAGCTTTCTGGATAACAAATCTCATACCTGCACTACTAAAATAAGTAAAACGAATTACTCCACATCTATTGCTACTTTTTATTACTCATATTTCTATGGATGAGTACTAGCAAATTAGAGCAAATGACACTGAAATCCCCTTTTTCCACATAGCTTCAAGTAACAATTTCATATTTCCCCCTGAATTTGAGTTCTATGCCAGATTTTTTTTATATTCCTTTTGACTTTTTTTTCATTTTTTTGTGTACCCGCAGCACATGAACAATTATAACATAACAAATTGATGCGTGTATGGGATCTATTATCCAGAATGCTTAGGACCTTGGTTTCTTAGGAAAGGGTCTTTCGGTATTTTGGATCACCAGCCTTAAAGGAACAGTTTGTTTGCTTGAATTTGTTATGACCATTGCTACCTAAACAGGTTAGATAGGTTTCAATTATTTCAAATGAATTCATTATTTATAACTCACATTCAGGTATTCATTTCAAGATGAAGAGGACATGTTTATGGTTGTGGACCTCTTACTTGGTGGGGACCTACGCTATCATCTGCAGCAAAATATACGATTTACCGAAGCCTCTGTAAAGCTTTACATCTGCGAACTGGCTTTAGCCCTTGACTACCTACAGAGCAAAGGTATCATTCACAGGTGAGTGTGGCAAATAATATGCTCTAAAAGGGGATACTTACTAAAGTATAATCTGTAAAATACCCTGAAATCCTGAAATCATTTTAGCATTTGGCAGTGACTATCAATGTTTCTCTTGATGGAAACAATTTCAGAAAGAAAAAGTACCCTCCTATCTAATCCTTTCCACAGCATAAGTTTAAATAAACTGATTTTGCTTTATTGAACTCTCAGGTGTCCAGCTTACAATATTTTATAAAGTGGTCTGAATAATGAATGACTGTTTTTCTATTAAAGTATGATGAGAGTCCAATGATATGGTTGAATCATGTGCATATAATATAATAAGGGATCCTCAATGGAAAGCATAGTCATGGATAATGCATTCATATCAGGGCTCGGATTGGTTTTATGTTCACCATTCATAGTTTGATAGTTAAAAGGCCCATTCATCAAAGTTTTATTTGTTCACTTCATGAAATTATTTGGACATTTCCTCATCTGTCATGCATGATTCATTCACTAGTAACTCCAGAGCCCTCCGTACGGACAGAACAATGAAATGTGAATATTTATGTGATAATCCTGCAAATGTTTTTGCCCTGCTACAGCCCCAAGCGCTTCCAGTGGGAAATACTAGACTATGGCTAAAATATTTATTTTAATTAATTGGCAGCGCTTACGTTATATAAGGAAATGGCAATAAATATTGACAACATCCTGATTACAAGGAATACGATGTAATTTTACAAATCAAACATTTTACATCAATAGACCCGTGGTGTAGGCATTCATGCCATTGAGGAATTATTGCTGTTATCAAACAGAAGCACTTATTAAAGCAGAAGAACATAATACTTTCAGGGTATATACAATTTCCCACTCACTTTTGTGTTTAAAATGTACTTAACTCTTCAGTGTATGAATAGACACAGATAATTGTTTTGTTACTCTCATTCACTTGATTGGCTTGCGGTAGCCATTAACCAGCTTGAGTGAAGTTAATTCTTACTCTGTAGAAAAAAACTTCATGTCAGTCTCAGGCTGCGGATATGACAGAGATTCTTTTATAATTGAATCTGCTTGATTACTATGAAATAGCTGAGTAAAACTGCATAATAAGCAGACACATATTATTGTTTCGAATGCATTATGATCCAATAGTTGGGCCCACGATCTGATCAGCCTGATATCGCCCACATCAATGAGGGCATATTGGGTAGACATCTGCTCATTTGGCGACATCGCCAAACAAGCAGATCTCTGCTTCTATGCACTCAGTCCCTACTTCTGGGCAATTAATACCCAGGATCTTAATCCCACTGACTCTCCTCATTGAGAGCCTTAGGTTGCTGAGCTAAATAACCTGCCACTCTTTGAGTGACCTATTACAGAGTATGGCTTATCCTTTTGCTAGGCCCAAAGTACCTAGGTTCCACTACTCATTCCCTTCCTGCCTGCTCGATAATGGCTAAAGCAATGGACCCTGAGCACATGGATACCCATACCTTTATACTAGGACTCAGTGCCATGTATTGGTCATCATACCTTGCAGGGCTGAGGAGAGAAGTTTGGTTTATGCCATTTGAAAATTTTTAGCCTTTAATATTTAGGCCACCTAAGATTACGTTCGCTTAAAGGTGGTACTTCACTTTTAAGTTAACTTTCAGAATGTTCTAGAAATTATAGAACATCATAGGCTTCATTTTTTCTTTGTAATGGTATATTTGCCTTCTTTTTCTGACTCTTTCCATCTTTCAAATGGGCTCACTGACCCATTTAAAAAACGTAAGCTCTGTAACGCTACAAATACTTTTTATTACTATTCAACACCTCTCCTACTCATATTCCAGGCTCTTATTCAAATCACTGCATGGTTGCTAGGGAGAGCATCTTACTAATAGTTAACTTGTGAAAGTTTTAGTTAATAGTTAACTTGTGAAAGTTTTAGTTAATAGTAAAGTGAACACCTTTAATAGTTTCTTCCTCTTTTACATGCAAATGTCTGTTGTATGTATTACTGTATAATTTCATTTGCATTGCACTACTATACAGTGCGGTACAATTTTACAATGTAGCAGAACACTCACAAGCACTCACAAATAATATAAATATCAATCTACAAAAAATAAGTGCCATGTGGTAACTCCTGTTGGTATAAATTAGCATTATTTACTACAACATTTCACTTACAATTATTTAAAACATGACTATAGAGCTGTTTGGTATTATTTTCCTGGACAAACTGTTGTTAGCTAACTATTCAATCTTAAAATTAGCACACCTAGGGGGGAATGTACTTAAAGTTGCAAAGAGAAAAACATTGCGCACCAATAAGAGTTAAAATCTACATATCGCAATGTAATATTGTTCCTTAAACGGTTATTGCATTGCGAATTGTTATTGCGCATTGTGAATTGTAATTGTGCACTCTTAAGAAGTGCTTGAAGGTATTGTAATCTTTTGGAGCAAACATTGCGACTTTTTCAGTAAGAAGTTTTATTACATTGACAGAGCAAACTATTAAATTCTCAAACGGCCTTCCGCTGGCGGAAGTGGTCACAAAACATTTTACGGGTTAACAAAAGGTATATTGCATTCGTGCAAAGCAAAATTTGTTCGCGCAAAGGCTTAACTTTTCGCATTCCGAATAGTTTTTGTGTTACCGACGTATATTACATTCCATTACTAATATTGTACTGACCCTCAGTTTTCTTTTGACAAGTACAGGTATGGGACCAGTTATCCAGAATGCGTGGGACCTGGGGCTTTCCGGATAATTAATCTTTCTGTAATTTAGATCTTCATACTGTACCTTAAGTCTACTAGAAAATCATTCAAACAATAATTAAACCCAGTAGGCTGGGTTTGCCTTCAATAAAAATTAATTTTCTTAGTTGGGATCAAGTACAAGCTTAAAAAAGGAAATTGTTTTAAAAAAAAAATTTGATTATTTAATTATAACGGAAGATGGCCTTTTAGTAATTCAGCGCTTTCTGGAGAACGGGTTTCTGGATAAGGGATCCCATACCTGTATGTTAAAAAAGTGAAGTAATTTGGGATTTTAACCTTGGAAAGCAAGTTGCAGGTAAAATAGTAGTAGGATTCCTAATGCATTACATGAAAGTGTGTGTAGGACTGGCCAGACCAGGGATGACTTAGTTGGCCATCTTAAACATGTTGCAATATATGGACAAACAATGCCTGTTTTCTTTAAAGGGGAGGGAACAGTGGTGTAACTACAGAAGAAGCACACCCTGCATCTGCAGGGGGGCAGGAAGTACAGTATAAGGGGCTCCATGAGGCCCTAATTAATGAGCAATTTCAACATATATTGGTAAAACAGGTCAACCTCTAGAGATGTTGGGGGCCCTAAAATGAATTTGCTATGGGGCCCAGTAACAGCTAGTTACACCACTGGGAGAGCATTTTGTTATGAAGCTTAATGCACAAGAGTGCTTCTAGTGCTCCTAAGAGTGATCCTATGGTATCAAGGTTTACTGTGCACAAAAGTTGCCTTGAAATGTGCACTGCATTAAAATTATTCCAGGTAAAAAAAACCTGTTTGAAGGGGGACCTGAATTCTTCAGTATATACAGCATGTAAGCTCTGTCTGTGTGAAATAATGACATATTAGCATATATTACTCTCAAACAGACAATTATTCTTCAAAGTAAGGTGATTCCTCCACTCTATCTTTGTACCTATCCGTAGAGGAAAAATATGTCCAGTTCTACCGGGGACTAATGTAGGTGTCTGCAAAGCTCTGTCAGGATCATTAAATATTTTATCTCTTGTTATGAAATGCCTGGACATTTAACTACAAAGCTGTCTCAGATGTCACTGCGTCTATTCATTTTAATTGTTATTTGTACAAATGTTTTAAATTATGAAGTTCTTGCTGGAATTACTATTCCCAAAGCATGTCAGAATCCATTTAGTGCAAGAATAACTTCTCAGCTGAATAATTGAATTTAGAAAGAAAAAAAGTATGGGACTTGTTATCCAGAATGCTTGGGGTGTTCCAAATCTTTTCGTAATTTGCATCTTCACACCTTAAGTCCACTAGAAAATCACGTAAACATTAAATAAACCAAAGAGGCTGGTTTTGCTTCCAGTAAGGATTAATTATATCTTAGCTTGGATCAAGTGCAAGCTACTGTTTTATTCTAACAGAGAAATAGGAAATAATATTTTAAAATTTGGATTATTTGGATAAAATGAAGTCTATGAGAAACAGCCTTTCTGCAATTTGGAGCTTTCTGGATGATGGGTTTCCGGATAACAGATCCCACACCTGTATAGAAATAAATAACAAAGTAATAAGGTTTCTGATCCCTTGAAAACTAGTGTTTCATGCATTTCATGGATGATAGAATGTGCATGGCTATATTCAGTACACAATACATATTGCAGTGGCTGATGGACTAAAGATTGCTTGTGTTCCCATGGTTCTTTATCTCTGCTATAATGTGCAATTTACATTTATGTAAACATGCTGCCTGGATTCCTCTTGTGGCTTCAGAGAACAGTACAGCTGTTCTGAGAGGATATCTGCTTCCCCATCAGCCTTGTCACTCTTTGTGCTTGTTTCATACCCCCTGGGCAAAGACATAATTATAGACCATTAAAGATGTTCACTTGCCAAAGATATTTCATCATGTTGGCTGATCTCAGGCTACAAGTTATTCTTTGAGCCTTTCTCTTGTTTGAGTCCCCCCCTCCCCCAATTTTCTTCTTCCATTGGAATGGACATGGTATGTTCCAAGAACATACCAAAGACCAAAAAAATACATATTAGGGATATAACAAAATGTTTCTAATAGCTTTGAGAAGATCTGGCTGAGATGTTTTAGGAAACTAGAGGTGGCCCATGAAAGAACGGGGACAAATAATTTGCTTTATAAAGGAAGTCCAGTTAAATCTAACATGTAATTGGTTATGTGTAGCAAAACTAAAAAGAGATATTTAAAAGAGTTTGCATGACTATAATTGAAATGGGTTGTCAGTTATTGATTGTGGAAGGTGAGTTTGGGTGTCATCAAGGACATAACTATAGATGAAGCAGACAGGAAAGGGGGGTCCAGAAGGAATAGGGGGCCCCATGAGGCCAAAATAAAGAGAAATTTCAACATTTATTGGTAAAAAAAAAAGGACAACCTCTGGATATGTTGGGGGGCCTATAATTAACTTGCTGTGGGGCCCAGTAACATTTAGTTATATAATAATAATATATATGTGTAATGAGAGGGATTTTTGATCAATAATTGCTCATGGTAACACTCTGATTGAACCCAGTAGCTTCTTGTATAATGCCAGTATTCAATATGAAGCTATATACAAAGCAACTTTACTAGTGTATACTGAAGCTTTGTGGAAGGGGAAGTTACTTAACTTTACTATTGAATAATGAAGCTTTGTGGGAGGAGAAGTTAATTAGGATTTATGCTCAATGATCTAATACTGGTTCTTTTTATAACCATTGGGCCTTCTACTGGTTCTTTTTATTACTTTTTTGGAATTCTTGGATGTTCCCATATGTATGCACTAATATGTTTATGAGCCCTTATCAGACTCTTCTTTATTATAGTTAAAAAATAGCAAAATAAGATCTTTGCGTCTGGGGTGTTTGGGAGTCTGTCTAGCTTCTGATGAGCGCATGGGATGCGAGATCTGTTATCAATGAAACCATTATATGAGTTTTATTGACTAAAAATTATTATATGAACTCATTGTTAGCAAGTCTAGAAAACCTGGGGGTCTCCATCCAGTTAGTTGAGATCTCGCTTGTGCGGTTGACGCGTGACAGCCACAGGACCTTTTGGCACCGCTAGAGAGTACTTTGATCTGTGGGCTGCTCTTGGGACCTCCCAGCCTTGGTTGTAGATTGAATTGTGCTTGCTCTTTTCTCATTCAGTAAGGGATATCTTTTTCATTCTATGTATGTAAAAACCTTTGCATATATGTAGCCGGTGTGTTTGAATTACTTCCAAGAGACTCATAGAACCACAAGTAAAACAATATCTAATATCAGTTTTTTAAGTTCAACTGTCCATCCCAATAAATAAAAGAGACTAGGTTGTTTTTACTTTTGTCCCTTCACTCCATGGGGCAAATTCACTAAGATCCGAAAATTCGCTATCGTTGGCTTTGCTAGCGAATTTTCTCCAGCGCTACTCAAATTCACTAAAGTGCGAAGTTACGCTCAGGCCGGCGAACGGTAGCATAGTTGCGCTAGTTTTACTTCGCCAGGCAAAGCTCAGTTACGCTAGCAATGCCTAATTTGCATACAGCGGGAACTTTAACGTATAATAGAAGTATATATTACAGCCACTACATTCCACTACACAAGCCCAGGAAACCTTTAATAAATAAAATAAAGTTGTCCTATTGTCCTACATGTGCCCCCTGTATAGTTGAGTTGCCATAAGTTAGGAAATGTAGGGGGAATGGAGGGTAACCCCCCCTAAAAAATCGATCTTTTTCAGACTATCGCCCTCCAATTGTAAAACACACCAGCGTTGTTTTGGGCCTTAGAAAAATTTACGAATTATCAAACTCCTATCTATTGTATTGAACTTCGTTTGACCAGGCAAAGTAAAGTCTAGCGTAAGTGGTAACGTTCAGAAAAAAGTTCATCTTAGTGAATTTGCATAATTATGATCCTTCATCAGTGCGCAACTTCGCCTGGTGTAAGGGTGCGAAGTCGCACAAGTCTATCTAGATTGTGTTGTTAGTGAATTTGCGAAGTTGCGAAATTACGTCACTCTGGCGAATTAGCGCTAGCGTTAGATGCTTCGCGCTTTAGTGAATTTGGACCCATGAATTCTGTGCTTACTAAAAAACATCCAGATTAAAAATAAAAGACTGAGCTGGTGAGGTGAACGATGGTCCTCTGAGTGCATCAGTAATTATATGCAGAGATGGTTGTAGGTCTTGAAATGTTTAATATAGTTCTTCCTGACATCTAAACTTTCAATTCTCACATAAATTACATTTCTACCTCTTTGATATATAATACTGCCAGCCAAACACCAGCATTTCTCCACTGTGCATTCTGCGTGTAACACACACTCATACATTATTTGTTGCCTGGGAACAGCTGTAAGACCGAGGAGGTGGTTAACTTGATCCCTTCATTACTACACTACATTTTGTATCTTGGGCAAATAACAGAATCTAAGTGAGCTTGTAAAGGCTGAGCAATTTCAGCTGCCATATATTTTTTTTTGGTTACGAACTTGAAGAGATTTCTTAAAATAATTTTTAGTTAATTGCGAATGGAAATGTTGCTGTTCTAAAGATGATTTCTCTGCATTTGATAGCAGTGTGTTTTTAAAGGTTTGTATTTTTTTATATATTTTTTAGAAAGGCTGTACTGGGTAAAATAATCTCTCTGTTAGGGTTTGAAACACTAAGGGGGTTATGTATTAAGGTTTGAGTTGTGATTTCCATGAAAATTCAAGTTTCAAGTGTTTTTTTGTAGTGATGGGTGAATTTATTCGCCTAGCTCAAATTTGCGGCGAATGCCCGCGTTTCGCTGCCGGCGAATAAGTTTCCGCATAGTGAAATTCTTTGAAATTCACAAATTTTTCGTGAAAACATTTTAATTTCATGAATTTAGGGCTGGATGCAGAACTACAACTCACAACAGTTCCATGAATTGTATTAGCAAGCCCCAGCTATTAACCAGCTCCTCAGCTATTTGCCCGATGCAGAACTACAACTCCCAACAGTACCAGGGAGGCAGGGAATGGGTGGCTGACTGAGATGTGGAGGAATGGCCAACCAGATCATACAAAAGCAGGATTGCACTGTACAAAAACATTTTCACTGGTTTTGTTAAGAAAAGTTACATGATTTTAAGGATTTGTATTCGGCCAGGCACAAGGATTGGGCTGAATCCTCACTGAATACTGAACCGATTCCTGCATTCGGTGCATCCCTAATACTAAGGGTCATACACAAGGGGGAACCAATATCAATGTACTTGGGATTAAACAGAGGCAAAAAGCGTGGTTGTAACCAAAGATCTAGACAACCCAAGGGTCAACAAAAATCAAAGTCATACAGGCCAAGATCAAAATCTGATAGCTGGAACTCACTGACTAACTAAGCCTTTTCACAACATCCCACTTCAACAGACAAAACCTGTCTGCTCAGGTAATTAGTGAAAAGAGGCACAGTCTCTAAAAAGCCTCCCCCAACAATTGATTGGTGGAAGGCTTCAGGTAGATTTAACCCCTCTCCTTGCCAGTGCACCTTTGACAGTCTCTTGATTAATTTTTTAAAATGTATCAGTATGCCACTATTATTATACCCCATTTTCGATGTTAGTTTAATGAATATATCCTGTATTAAACAAACTTTCTGGCTCTTGATTTTTTTTTTTTTTTTTTTTTTTGCTATTTCTTGCACTAAACAGGGCAATATCTTGAATAAACTCAAAAAAAGAGAGATGAAATTACATTGAAACAGTGTATTGTAAACGCTGATCAACACAATTGTGTTCTTTAAAGTACCTGCTGGGTGAATAACAACTGATCTAAACAAATAAAAAGCAATCATCAGCCCAGCATAGGTCATCAGACAGGTAGCAGGTCAGATGCTTTTCCAAAATATGGTGAAAATAAAGCTTTACTAATATGTTATTCTACATTTTGTAGTTTAGTTATTCGTTAAAGTGACTCTAAGAGGCAGATTTATTCATTTTAACATTTGAGTTTTTTCTAAACTTCCAATTTTTTTTCATAGATAACAATGGATTTTTTTCCAATTACTAGCCTATTAAGCAAATAACTTGGACTACAAACATTAAGTTATGGAAATAATGCTATTGCAAATTGCATTGTTCCATTCCGATTTACAAATTCTTCTGTTTACAGGGATATTGCCATGCATCAGTTAAT
>CM044435.1:35279902-35303501 GCA_024363595.1 Xenopus borealis | reverse complement strand
AAAACTCAGAAAAACATAATGTAAAACGTTGGCAATGCTAACATGGGCAACTTTTGGTACACTTCCTCCACAACTAAAATTTACATGCTCTGAAAGACACTTGGCAGAAAGGTTAATGGTAGCAACTAGGAAAACCATTCTATATCATTGGCTTTCTTCATTCATAAATTCCACATGGATTGGGTGGAGTCTACTAGAAACAAAGAAAAATTCACTGATAAATTTTTCTCATACATTCGGTCCTACAGACATCTCACAATATATGCATTACTATGTGGCATGATACAGAATTATTACTCAATAATACTATTGTTCAAGAAACAGACCAATATGTCCAAAATCTACGTACATCGACCACAGGAACAGAATCCACGACCGCCCCCCCAGGAGCCACCATATAAATCAGATGCTAAGAATTACTATCTATATAAGTGGGAAATAATGTTGTGCAAATTGATGTTCTAAAAATAAAGTTAGATGACAATAGTAATCTTGCTATTATTAGGATATGCTAAAAATATACTGATAATGGATTTTTTTTCTGTATTTCCAAATTCCTTCGTGTTTGTTTATTTTATTCTATTTGTCATTGGGAGTTGTCCTAGGCAAAATTCAGGCCATTTCTTTTTAATCTGAGATATTTGAGTTTTTAAAAATAGAGGTATTCAAGTTTCTTTCCGTGATTATATTCAGTTGTTTTTTTCAGATTTTTAATACAGAAGCAAACATTCCATTTTTTTTTTAATTGTGAATTTATTTGATGTAGAAAAAAAAAAACTAATCAAAACAAATTTGATTTTTGATAAATAAGACCATGAGTGTAATGTATGAGAAGTGAAACATGTTCATTCAGGAAGATGTCATCTGATCTGAAGTATGAAAATACACTTAAGCCCAGAGTTTTCTGTAATTGGATAGATGCAAGAAGGGGGATTATCTGGGTGCCCATAGAACAGTGATGGGGAGCAGAAGATAGGAGATGTAACACTTTATGTGAGGAATGTTCAACATTCACCCTCCAGCTATTGTTGATCTTTAGGTTCCAGACCTGGGCATTATGGTAGTTGAGGATACTTTACAGGTGGTTGAGAACAGGGTTTACCAGGCATATCTGAGGCATAACTATAATTTGTGTTTTATATGTAATCTATAGGTTTGATGTATACAACCTGTGGAATATGTGCAGTGCTTTAAAAAAAAAATACACTATTCCTTGCCAAACATTTGAGCTCCTAAAGTACTATGGAATGCCACAATATTATTGGTCAAATAGAGAGGTCCATAGCCTGCATTTCCCAGGGAACCAATGAGATTTTTTCATGTGTATGTTTACTAACATTAAACCCATCTGAAGTACAAACAGCCATTTCTCATGAATATAGAGTGCGTTGTGCAATGATCAAGGGCTTTGATGTCAAACTTCAATTAACGATGACACCATCAATAAATCAATAAGATAGTAATATTTGTTCAAACATGCAAAACAAAGATATGCGTACTGTTCAAAAGATGACATGCTGTTTATGTATTCTTCCCCAGTGCTTTTAACAGATTGAGGTTTTCTCTGTCACGCTATTCCAAGTTATAGTACTATAATAATATCTATACATATATATAATATATACAATAATTACAATGCAAAGTCTCTCATCTCTTCACTGAAATCTGCAGTCTGTTCACACAAGAGCCGACACAAGTCTTCCAGACATGAGCAGGCAAGAAGATTCGGCTAGTGGTTGGAGGCTGAAATCAGCCAACGCAGACTTTTTTTATAGTCATATATACTTATAGTAGCAAAGGTTAGAAACACTTCTAATAAATTCAATATTTTGCTTTAATAATGTCAATCTAGATTTTGATAATCCATTGCAGGGGTGCGGTGTCATTTCCATTGACTATGCATGTGGTTTACTATGAACATCAGCAGTAATTAATTGGACCAGAATTCATTTTTTCAGAGCCCTGAGCTTGTCCACCTAACACTGGCGAGTGCTTTACATTTACATTCCCATCCATTGGTCACCAACTCCACATGAAAGTTTTTTTTTTTTTTTTTAAATCTATCAGATCCATTCTGATACCAAAAAGCCATGTTCCAAAAATGTGGTCTTTTATATAGAAACTTTACGCTAGTTAATGGCAGCTGAATTTCTGTAATAAGTAAAATTCTTTTGATACCTGCCTGATCTAACCGGGCCCAGGAAGATGTCTTTTAATTACCATGCAACGCATCTCAAAACTTTTGGACTGTATCAGTTATGGTGAATTAGTCTTGCAGGGATTACATTTTAATATTATAAAAAGCATAAATCCAATTTTGGGCTGATCATCAAGCACTTTCATCCAGCCAATGACTATGGAATGGTATGTAAATATATAGGAAACAATTGAGTAAAAGATGCATGGTTTTCTGTAGTAACCTACTGCCATTAATCAGCATGTAGCAATTGCTGATCTAGTCTTTGAAAGCAATCATCTAATTAGTTAGCGTGGGTTAATAGACCTGGAGCAAATTTTTCTAATTTAATTTTTAAATTCTAATTTCATTATAAAATTCAGTGTCCACTAAAATCAGCTGCTCTTGTTGTGAAGGTGTTACTGCTCTACAGGTTAGTTCTCATTAGTTTCTCTCCATGTCTCCCTGTGACTAGTATTATGTTACAGCTAAAGTTCCAAAGGATCAAGTCATTAGTAGAAAAGTCGTGTAATTGGCCTATTTATACTGGCTAATGTTTTGTGAGGCTATTCAGGTGAAATGGAGCCTAGAAGGCAGATCATGTTGCTCCAGTCTGCTGAGCAAACAATGTGGCCTATTCTCTTAGAGGGAATAATGTAAAATGTGAAACATAAATTTGAAATTGTGTCTTCTCTGTTTGATAAGCAATGTCAACCTGTGTGTTTTTGCCAATGAATACTTTAGCTAGTATCCAAGAGGAAATGAAGCTAAATCACTTGCCAATGAATACTTTAGCTAGTATCCAAGAGGAAATGAAGCTAAATCACTTGCCAATGAATACTTTAGCTAGTATCCAAGAGAAAATTAAGCCTTTTACATTTGAGCTATTTCTCTGCTAATGTACGGAAACCTAACGCCATTGGTTATAATGCAAAGAAGTGGCTTGCATAGCTGTGCCATCAGTTGCTCAAAAGAGCAGCTCTCGTATTTCTCTGAGATATACTTTTTTTTAATATAAGTGAGAATCATTGTTTTTTTTCTTGAGCAAAACATTTATCATACTTTCTTAGTACAAATAATTAATGCTTTACTCAATTTTGTCTTATAGGGACATCAAACCAGACAATGTTTTACTTGATGAGCAAGGTAAGATGATACAAAACTGTCCCATTACTGCAATTAAACCACATCACAACATTCTTGTATTTATATATATAGAACATAAGGCAGCAAATACAAAAGACAAATATCCAGAGATAAGGGAAGATGTAGGGAATAATCATCCCTCTGTAGGACAATTTGGTAAGCATACTAGTTTCGATCACATAAACATGAGCTCCTTAGCAAACTGGTAGACAAAGGTACAGCTGTTTATATATCTATCTATCATCTATCTATCCCTCTCTCTCTTTCTGTCACTTTCCTCATCTTTATCTCTGTCTTATGCATATATTTTACACTAGTTATTCAATCAAGTAGAAAGTACCCAGACTTGAATGATGGTCCCCTGCACCCTTTGTGCATGTCAAGAAAACTGCCATGCTTATAGTCAGAGACAGGCTCTGTCAGTTGGGATTTGAACAAGTACATTTTTCTACCAGGGTATCAATGCAAGGAAGGGAACAAACAAAAGTGTAACCTTCAGGGGTGTGATATATAGGTTGTGACAGCAACTATGCTTTTCAAGAACCAGTTGATTCCTCATGCGCTTCCTTCTGCTTGTCAGTGGCATAGTATTAAAAATTTACAAACGGAGATGCTCAGAATCAGATGGGATTTTCAGCCGCATAAGTCATTTTGTGAAAGAACACCAGTTCACTGCAAGACAATGTTTAGAAACGTTATCAACATTAGCAGATAATATAAAGGTAGGGGTTCTCGTTGCATGTGTCACTTAACCACAATAGACAAGATCTGGCCTGGCTACCACCATTCGTATGACTGATCCTGACAGATGAACTGAAGCAAAGTTTTTCCAGTCTACACTGACCTAGGGCTTTTCTCATAAGAGAGTAAAGATGGCTTTGTGATACTGATACTGTGAAAAAAGAAATTACTTTTATCCATCAATTATTTCCAATAAATCCTCAGCAATATTATCCTGACACTGATTCCAGTGCTAAAAGGTTCTAGTTTACCTGTCCAGCAATAAGGAATCTGCAGGTTACCATATATTGCTGCATTTGTATCATCAGCAGGGGTATTCCTATTGGGAAACTATGAATTATGACATTTTATTGACTCACCTTTAGTAGATATATAAGTCTAAAAATGGTATTCCATCAATTGCTACAAATCCTGTGCTGGCTCTGGGGCTTTCCTTCCTCCAGTAACCAAAGATTATAATAAGGGAAAACTTAAAGGAAAACTATACCCACCGAATAATGTAGGTCTCTATAAACAGATATTGCATAAAACAAGTCATGTGTAAAACCCTGCTTCATGTAAATAAACCATTTTCATAATAATACACTTTTTTAGTAGCATGTGCCATTGGGTAATCATAAATAGAAAATTGCCATTTTAAAAAATAAGGACAGACTCCTGGGATCCTAGGATCCAACGGTGCACACAAACAAACTATTAAGTTAGGTCGCACGAGCCAATTAACAGACAGAGTTCTGTCTTTTGCTTCAACACTTCTTTGTTGCTCAAAAATTCATTTTCGGGGTATAGTTTTCCTTTAAGGGGCACCCCATAATTCATTATCTTCCCAGCTGCTCAGTGCTTTTCTCACTATGCTACTTTTGTCCTTTTACCCTTACCCAGGGGGTTCCCAGTTGGACAATACAAAAAGTTTGTTCTAGTGGAGTAAGCCATAGCAACCAGTCAGCGATTTTTCTTTATTACTCTACATGCTGTAGATAGATGAAAGCTAATTGCTGATTGGTTACTATTGTTTGTGATCTATAAGACATGGTTTTCAGCAAAATACTGACCTGTACAGTCATGTTATATATTAAATGCAAAAAAATCAAGTAGAGTCCACAGCAGTAACCTTTTAGAAGATTAATAACATAGCATAGACAAAGTGTCTTATTTTACTGTAACAGTGATTGTAAACCAACTGCTAGTCTAAGGTCATCCATTTAAGGGGTATATTTATCATGCTGTGGAGTGAAACATTATCAGTGATGTTGCTCTTTAGTAACCAATCAGATCTTTGTTTTTGTTTTCTAACTGTTGTTGAAATCTAATTGCTGATTGGTTGCTGTGGGCAACATCACCAGAAATTCTTCACTCCACTTTCAACACACCATGAGAAATAGACCCCTAAGGATCTTAGCGTTCTGTTTGTTCCCTATAAAAACATATAACTTCAGGTTGTGCTCAACAGATTATTGGTATAAATTCAATGATTTTTCTTATGTTCTTGCTGTACATTCTAAACGGAATCTGATCTAATAATAAATGCTCTGTACAAGTGGAATTTACAGGATTTGTAAAGGTTTAGCAAAGATATTTGCTTATGGTAAATCATTAAATGTAGATTTATTTATTTTTAATTTCAGGTTGCTTCTAGGGAAGTATAGATTCTTTATGTAATTTAGTAAGTGTTATTTATAAAAAGTCAACATATTCTATGGGAAGTGTGAAATAATTCAGAAAAGTACATACCTCACTGTATCTAGCAATCTATAATCCTACCACAGAAACACACATACTTGAGTTGGTTCATGCAGTAAATGGTTATCTAACCAGTAAAGTTTGAAGAAATCCAGAGTAAATCCATGCACATACAGCAAGAATATGGGATTAATTTAGCAATGCATATTTCCACCTGGGTAGAGACCTATGACAATCAATTAAATATGTATCTCCATGAAGATTTTGCTCAGGCCAGAATCAAACCAGGACCATCTCAATGCAAGGCAGAATGCTAAAAAGTTAACTTATTTGGGAAGTAAGCAATGGCATGAGAAAAAAGAGCAATAACTGTTTTATCTTTAGTGCACCATTTACACCGAGGGGCTGATTTAGAATTTGGGTTTTTACCACTATTCAAGATTTTTAGCCCTAAAACTCCCAAACTCGATTATAAGGGTCAGATTTACTAAGGGTCGAATTGTCAAGGGTTTTTAACCCTCAAATTTGACTGGCGAATATTTTGCGTATAAATATTCGCCAAAATCGAATAAAATATTTGCCGGTTTTGAGCACATTTTCGAATATTCGCTAAAATCGTACAATTTGAACATTCGAAGTGTTTGATTTTACGACTGAAATTCGGCAAAAGACTTAGAAAAAAATGCCTAGGGGGAATCCCATAGGCCTCTATTGCAATTTGGTAGGTTCAATCTGGCGAAGTAGGCAGTCGAATAAAAATTTAAAGGGCAAGTTCTTCACAAATAGTCAATCGCTTGAATATATATTTATTCAATCTATTCGATGCGCCCGAATATTCTATATTTGATGGTCGAAAATACTTAATTTGCATATTCGAATAGTCGCATGATCGAATTGAGACTATTCTCGACTATTCGCGCGAATATAGATGCAAAACCTTGGCATCTAAAAGTTTAGAAGGTCATATAGAAGTCAGTTGGAGCTGTATTACATTTTAGACAAACTGTAAGCTATTTATTCATTCAAATTTTTAAACATTTTTTTGTATTACTTTGTAAGTTCCACTGGTAACGTTAAGGTGGACTGTTTAAATCTAAATCTTGATGGTTAATTTAACCTTGGACAAGTTACACTGGACCATGCAAAGGTTTGAAAATGTCTCTGTTTTACCAAATGTGTTTTTGAATTTTCTTAGTAAAGATTTTTGCAATTATGCATAAAATGACTTGGTCAGTCTGTCCTATGTATAGCATTAGATATCAAATTTCTTGGCAATGGTAAGCCATTAAATTATACTTTTAGTGGGTATTAATTTCACTCTTCGGCTATTTGATGCACATGATGAAGCCTCTGCTTCTCAAAATGTCTTTAGCTAGAAATTAACTCAAATTCTTATGATAGGAAAGGTTTAAAAAAGTGCAACAGAGATGTAATTTTGATGTAAATAGCTTAAAAGTTCAGTCCATCCTTAATGCAGCATGTTCCTGTATGGAAGAAGTTCATGTCAGTTCCTTTTAAATCTGGCAGTATAATATATCTGATGACAAAACAAATAGACTATCCATGAGACACCATAAAACATAAACCTGCTCAAATGTAGGCAAATAAGAGAAACTGGTAGACCAGTCTATTTATAATATGTACAGAAGAAGCAAACTTTTTTTGATGTCTATATATACTGTATATATATATATATATATATATATATATTGGGAATATGTGTAATAATGTAAATAGGTTCTATTGCTGTTATCGACCTTGTGTTTAAAGTATTCCTTCAAACTGTGTTGGAGAAGGTGGTGATAATGCGGTTATAAATGATTAGTGTTTAATGGGAGTGGGAGACAGGGTCACTAGAATTGTTTAGGGGTATGTCAGAATAAAAGTTGTGTGGAGCTTCATTCAGGCCTGAAATCATGAAACATTTCTCATTAACTGGAAACATCACGCTAAAATATAAATTCTTTTTTTATTGGCATACTTGTTTCATATTATTGTGTATTTATATGGACCCTGGGGCACCTCACAGAAGGAATCTGTTTTATTGCTATATGTAAATGCTGTGCGAGATTAAGAAAAGCAGTCAATTTGAAATATACATGGAGGCCATAATTATTATTATGACTTATTTATATAAAGAGCATTACTGTATACAAAGAATCTTGCCACTTCTGTCTTTTTTTCCTGATTTGCACACAATTGGCGTCTTAAATAATCTTATATAATGCAGAAGAAGAAAAGGCACAACATCTTGTTTTGAAAATAGCACAGCAGGGATGAGGATGGCATTCACAGTGCTTTAGTGGCAAAGAATGGTTTTCAATTCTGTTTTCAATATAACAATGCAAGGAAAGATGGAAAGCAAAACACTGTTGAGGTCAAAACAAAAAACAAAGACATCTGAGAGACAATGTTACTCCTAGCAATGGTTAGTGGAATGGAAAAATATAGACTAAAAACCTTGCAAAGTACAAAGAAAGCTGTTTTGGTCTCCTAAAAAATAATCTCTATTGTGTGATACAGTCCAAAACACAAGCATTGGTATTATGTAATAACCAGTTACATGAGAACTAAAATTTTAAAACATCTATAGCTAGAATTGCTTTATTTTATGTACTGAACCTCCTGTACCAGCCCAAAGGTTAAATAGTCCCATAAGAGTAATGACCCAGGTCTTCAAAGTTGTTCAAAGCAGCGCCCCATCTTATTAGTCCATCTTTTTTTTTTATATATATATATACTTTATTTTTCTTTTCATTTTTCATACAAACCACATCAAACAAACAAGACAGAAAGAAGAAACTAAAAAACAAAACTCAGAGAGAAAAAAAAAAAAAAATTTTTTTAAAAACACATAAAGATGTAGCCATCCCATCTTTAAAAATTTTTTTAAAAACACATAAAGATGTAGCCATTAGTCCATCTTTTGAGTATCAAATTGTACCCCTTAGCACTCAGTCAAATAACTCTTGCATAAGGATTCTGGCTGCAGTTGTCACCCCTTGCCATGCTCCCTACTGTGCACATCTCAATGACACACAAGTTAGGGGACTAGTAGGAGGCAGGAGGGGCATATGTATGGGAACATAATAGAGCAATGGTGAATGCAAGAATAAAAAAAAGCAGTACAAAATATTGCAGTTTTTTGCACTTTGTACCCTGGACTGCATTTGACAAATGACCCTTATGTAAGTGTAGCATGTCAATACTAATTATAGGTTCAGTTAGTACAGTCGGGGCTTAACAAGACCCCATATTATATGTGTTGCCTGGCTGATTGATGCCTTACTTTGAGTATAACAATAGGGAAGCGGACCCTGATGCTGCTAGGGGACCCTGTGGAGTCTTAAAGTATGTACAGTTTCAAGAGTTAAAATTAAGTCATCTTCTGGAAGATTTAAGGGCCTTTAAAAATGTTGCCATGGGGCCCGGGTACTTTCATTACTCTAATCATGCAGTTCTGACTGAGTTCTAATGTCATTCGAACCTCCATTACCCAAAATAAATATTTCAACCTCAATACATAGGCTGAGTCTGCAACAAAAAGGTGCCTTATACTAAAATGTACCTTAATGAACAAACTCCTGGCATATAAAAATAAATAGAAATAAGGCCACAAGGGAGCAATGGGAAATACTAAATACTAAGTAAGAATGTTCCCTTTGTGCAAACAGGAGCACCAGGTCCAGTGGAGAATTTAGAAATGTGATACACTGGCTAATGCCTAACATGTTAACACTACCCAGTGTATCAAATTGTCCTTGACATTGAAAAGCTTTGTAAAATGTTTTAAACTCAAAAATGTTTGTCAATCTGTTATTCTCTTTACACGTGATTTAACAGCATCACCAAGCAAAAAGAAAAATCCATAGGGGTGATATATATGAAGTTTTTATACATGACTTTTTAAAAAAAATTTCAGTACAAATATACTAGTATTTTAATCTTATTGTTATATCTTCTTAAAGGTTTATAATCTGAAGAAACCTGAGATTAGCGGTTATCTCTTTTTTTTTTCATGTAGGACATGTACATATCACAGATTTCAATATTGCTTCTTTGGTCAGTAAAGGAACAAAAATCAACACGGTGGCTGGAACAAAACCTTACATGGGTAGGTACTAGATCCGTTACTTGTATTTCTTTAAATATGTTCTTATCTACCTTGTGAAATGAATAGAGGATGGATAGTATATAATTTACAAAGGTATGACCACTTTTACTGTTGAACTTTTGGCTTTTGTTGCTCATCTTAATTAGATCTAAAAGCCTCAAATAATTTTAAACAGTCATAACATTGTCAAACTCCTTATTGATGTTGAAGGCTTTTTAATCATGCAGTCATTTCCAAAATGCTATTAAGATGCATCGGAACTTCATTTATGGCATCATCCTCATTACAGAGCCAAAGCAGAACCTACAAATCAAATGTACTGTTGCCAACTCAGTACCTTAAACAATTTGTGTGGTGTCTGCACTTGGCAAGCTCTCATGGGAGGCACCAGTTAGCTGGAAGAATGCTGCAGTCTTAAAAGCAGCCAGGATAGATATGCAAAAGAAAAGAATCATAATAGAAAGCATCTGCAAGAGCCATTATAACAGATAACGGATAGCACGCATCTCATGGTGGAGCTTGAGTGAGACTTGAGTGGCTTATTGATTAAGGAAAACAAATGTCTTAGTTGCAGTGAGAAAGGAATAGCCCAGGAGTTAATGGGAAGGAAAGAAGTAGTGCTAAGTAGAGAGAATAGAGAACAAAAGGCTCAGTAGTTTAGGTGAAGAAGTGCCTCTGAGGATAAAACTAAAAGTTCAGTGAAGTACATGAAATGGATTCTTTCAAGAGAACAAATGGCTCAGGGTTACAGCGTAGGAATAACACAGGCATTTTAGAAAAGGAAAGGCACAGAGGAAAAGTACTAGTCCAGCATCTTATGAAGAAGAATGTGTTTAAGGTGGAGGAGTGGGTCAGTGGTTAAGGGTGAAGGCACACAGAGCTACTACAAATATAGATATTGCTGATAATTTACTGATTATTTCCTGTTCTATGCTATTGCTACAGTATGTGTGGTGTAGCAGAGGTAATTCACACTATTGTCCATGGCAGGGTATTTTCTGTTCTTCTGTATCCATGACAAGCAACTAATAGCTTGTGTGCCTTCACCCTCAGGAATTAGTTTCTGGTTAAGTCACTACTGTATATTCGGAGTTTACAAGGCAAGATTCATTGATTCATTCCATGTGATAAACCATTGTGGCCTTCAAGTTAAATGCTTTCCTTGGGTTGCCAACTTTTGCAGCGAATTCCCGCGATTCGCCACAAGCGAATAAATTTGCGAAATGCCAGTGTTCAAAAATGGACGCCGGCATCCAAAAACGTACGCGTCTGTCCAAAACGAGACGTGGCAGCGTTTCGCAAAATTTTCACAGTTTCGCGAATTTCTCTAGAAAAATTCGGAGAAGTGAAACACTACCAATTCACCCATCACTAATATCAATGTGATGTGATTTACTTTCTGTAATCTAGAAGCTGGAAACAATTGCACATTAAGTTTAATATAATTAACATATATAGACATGGATGACTTGATTTCATGAGATAATAGCTTTAACCACTTTACATTTACTATTGTTTCCTGGAAGTATTAAACACTATTTACAATATACACAAACACATTATTTTATACAGAGTGTAAGTCCGTCCCATTTCAGGTAACATTTCTCCTGCTTACAATTTACTTGATTTATTTTATTGAATGGACAAACTGTATTAATTAATTGGTTTAATTTAGGTATAAAAAAGAAAAAAATATATTTTCAACCCCTACAATGACCCCCAATGTAAATATACTGTATATATATATATATATATATATATATATATATATATATATATATATATATATATATATATATATATATACATATATATAGTTCCAGCTGTGGTGCACTCCAATTAAAGCAAAGTTAATGCCTGGGTGCTGTCATATGAAGTGTAGATAATCCTTTTCCAAAGAATGACGCACTCCAGGACTTCATAGTAGAATCAACCAAGGTGAAGTTTATTTGTCAACGTTTCGGTCCAGTCTTTGTCTTGAGAAAGGTCCAGACTGGACCGAAACGTTGACAAATAAACTTCACCTTGGTTGATTCTACTATGAAGTCCTGGAGTGCGTCATTCTTTGGAAAAGGATTATATACATATATATATATATATATATATATATACCAACAGACCCCTGTGGTACTCCGCTAACAATGATGGTCCCATTAAAAAATGTTCCATATACCATTATTCTTTGTAATCAGCCAGTTCTTTGCAAGTACAAATAAATTAAATTGTTCCTTAATTTAATCATTAGCTTTTGTGGTACTGAATCACTATATATATATATATAACGCTTTTGCAAAAACAGATCACATCCACTGCCACATCAATGTCTAGATTTCTGCTCATATCCTCATAAAAGATCATTACATTTGTCTGAAAAGCTCACAAACACAATATTGTGATATGCAATGTTTTTAAGTATTTTATGCATTATTGCACCTTCCAATAGCTTTCCTACCACTGATGTCAAGTGAACATGTCTTAAGTTTGATGTTTTGTTGCATTTAATTTTGGTTGTCATATTTTAGAGTCATATAAGTAAGATATATAGGGGAGGTTGGAAGTTAGAAATGCCGGGGCAAAGTCAATGTCAGTGGAGGTGAACTACCAAGTCTAACATAAAAATCACTAAGTACTACTTTACTGCCGTCTTGCATATTGCTTCTCATACTGCTCTACCATAATCTGCTGATATGACAATTTTCCAGGTCTATTAAATAGCTCAAATATAATGTTCCTTCCAGTAATTGTTATTGATGTTAAATAGGATTCCGACATTTATGCGAGGAACAAAACATGCATATTTATTAGAGCGTGAAAGGAATTTGGGACCCAGTAATTTTTAGCTAGTATCTAGCCAGTTTAATTTAGTGTCAAAACAATTAGCAGTAAGCATATGTACCATGCAATTAGTCTGACACATGTTTCCAGCAGGTGTTGTTACGTTTCCCTTTACTATTTACCATGCATGGTACTTTCAGTCCTGCAGATTCTCACAGAGTAGCACAGATCAAGGCAAGTGTAATTGCTCTCTTGCCTTTCTGAGTAAAATGTGTTGTTCAGCCTTATAAAACTTAAAGGGGAACTATCGCGAAAATTAAAATTTAATATAAGCTTCATCATCCTGAAATAAGAAACTTTTAAATACAATCAATTAAATATTCTGTACCTTTTCTGAAATAATCAAGTTTATCTTCAGTATTCCTCTGTTAGCATCTGTTTCTCTTCATTCTCTCTTCATGTAGAAGTTGGATGTCAGATATTCATTGACAGTTAGATTCAATTTATCTTATCACTCAAATAACTGATTCCAGTACAAACAAAATGTAACAAAATAACTGCCTTTTGCACAAACCCTGCATGTAGAGAGACATAGGGGTAAATTTATCAAAGAGTGAAGTTCCGCCACTAGAGTGAAATTCCGCCGCTCTCCATTCATTTCTATGGGATTTTGCAAGGCGTATTTATCAATGGGTGAAGTGAAAGTTCACCCTTTGATGAATATGCCTTTAAAAATCCCATAGAAATGAATGGAGAGCAGCGGAATTTCACTCTAGTGGCGGAACTTCACTCTTAAATTCACTCTTTGATAAATATACATAATAATGTCTGGTGATTATAAAAGAAGGCAAAAGGAGCTCCCCTATAAGATATATTAGATCTAACTGTCAATGATTATCTGACATCCAACTGCTGCATGAACAGAGAATGAAGAGAAACAGATGCTGAGAGAGGAATAGTTCGGATAAACTTGATTATTTCAGAAATGGTACAGAATTCTTAGGTGATTGTATTTAGAAAGTTTCTTATGCCAGTATGCTGAAGCTTATGCAAAATTTCCATTTTTGCAATAGTTCCCCTTTAAGAGGATGTAAAAAACTATGTTTAGTGATCCATTTGAATTTTACATTTTCTAATTTGTATTCGTTTTACAAAAAGAGGAAATAATCACAGGGGACAGGAGGATCCCTTTTCACCAAATGATAAGCTTCAGTTAGCATGGTACAGAAATTATTGAGAAATGTATCTGCATGTACAGTGAAGAAGTACTTAATGTGATACCACCAAAGCAGATAATATAACAGATATATGACAGGCAGTGATAGATTACATTATCAATTACACTGATAGATAGGCAGAAAAATAGGATATAACATGATGTCTTATTAATTAATAATTCAGATTGCGATCAGCTGCATATAACCAACATTTTGGATTTATACTATGATGAATGATATACGTGTGCAAAGTCTCTATATTAAAATCCTGACAGTTGAATGTTCCTTTAAACGCATCTGGCAGCTCAGCCCCTCTGAGGCACAAGGCCCCCAGATACTAAACAGAGCAGGTTATAAAAACATTTAAAAATGTTTATTAATTAAAATACTACAGGCCTTTTCTCAAAGGTCAAGTTTTAGAGCTTTGTGAGCTTCTTTATACCTCAAATGGCTTCCAATTTAAGAAAAAAAACTTGAATGAAAAAACTCAAATCAGTGTAGTAGGGGTGAAAAGCTTGAATACTCAAATTGATTGAGTTTTCCACACAGAAAAAAACTTGAGTTTTCATGTGAGACCCACTTAAAAGAACTCAAACATCATGAAGGCTATTAACATCTTCAAATGGTCCAAGGGACTTCTGCCTACATGACCTCGGCAGGTTTTAGATGGTGTATTTTCGAATTCAAGCTTTTATTGATATTATGAGCAAGCAGTAAGTGGTTGTATGGCCAGTTTCTTCCTGCTCTCTAGGTGAATTCCTGTAGCAGCTTCTCTGCAATTCTGGTCATGTGGCCTGTCATCAGGGATATCGTCTACTGTAAAAATTGCAGTTGAGGAGAATAGAAATACAAATGGGTGACTGTAGTTGCATTGTTTCCAATTCATCCTGTCAAGGACAAATTTGTATGGCCTATATGTAATTAATGTATCACCAACTCATATAATCTCCCAGATTCATCTTAATCTGCAATCTTAGATATAAATGACTTCCCATTACTAGGAAATGTGAAATGGACCTGAAGGACCTTTGTCCAATACTGATAGGTCAACATTTTTTGGGCACAGACATAGACATACTACTAATTTCATTTCTAATGTAAAGTTAAATAATTTAGTTAAACACTGCATGCCATACACTGTGGATATTTTGAGTAAGTTTTTTGAGATTTCTTCATTTCTGCCATCTTAATTACCATTTCAGTACATGCAGTTGGAACCATTTCAGTACATCATCAACTGCATGTTCTTATTTGTTTTAAGTTATTCTTGATATCTTTATTAACAGCAATTGCTTAAATTGAAAAAAATTGTACATGAAAAGGGGGGGCTTCCCATAATTATGCAAAACAACATTATAATAAAAGTATTACATTAATATTATTATTATTATATCATATAATTATATTACGACAGTATAGTTTGCATATTTTAATATGGTTGGTGTCATTTGGGAATCAACTGCACTACCTGAATGAAAGAGGAAACACTTTCTACCATAATGGAGATCTATGGCTGGGTAAACAAAGAGATTACCATCATCTATGGCTTCTACCTTATAAACAAATGAAATCTGGATGTTAGAAAGATCAAATGAGTGACTCATCAAAGATATTCTCTTCTGTCTGTTCTGTTCTGTTCCTCTAGTCTAAAGAGCTGGCCTCTGGTTCATTGATCTTTTCTATGAGAAAACAGATCCTCTTTCTATCTTTCTATAATGTCATCTAATGTACTTGTAATATATTTGTAAAGTGTAATCTTGACCCCTCACAACCCAAACCTTGAAAGTCCACCCACATAAATATTCCATCTATTTTACTAGTTTAGTTGCATGTCTCTGCACTCTCTCAACTCATCTCATTTATATCTATTTTAAGTACTGGAGCCCAAAACTGCACTGCATACTCAGGGTATGGCCTTACCAGGCACCTATAAAGAGGCAAAATTATGTTTTCATCCCTCAGGTTAATGCCCTGTTTTAAGCAAGACATTACTTGCTTTAGTAGTCATTGAGTGACTCTGCCTAGAGTTAAACAGCTTGTTATCCACAAAAATCCCCAGATTTTTCTCAACTGATTCACCCAACACAATGCCATTAAATGTATAACTCACATTTATGTTATTTCTACCAACCTTGCATTTATCAATAGTGAACCTTATTTGCCAATTTGAGCCCAGATATTTTATAATTAGAACAATAAGCAAAAATTGTTCAGCACAAACCATGAAAGTGTATAAAGGTTCAAGGTTCAACTGTATACACAGTCCTTATCCAGCTTTTACTTGTCTCCCATCAAGTCCAAAGTCCAAGGCACATGACAAAACAAACAAGTATATAGGGTAATATTGTTTTGCTTCCAAATGCAAGATGTAAGATATATGTAGCAGCAATAGTGTAAAATTACCTTTTTTATTTTTTAAAAAACAAGTCTTAAAATGCACTCACATGGCATTCACAATTTGAAAGCATATCTATGTATCATCCTAATGGGAACCGTCCCCCAGTGAACTGTCCGTACAGTCTTTAAGCCAGAGCGCTCAGATTGACCTTTAAACTCCTTGTAGCTTTTTTTTTCTTGTGTTCACCGACGGGGCGCTCTGTTTCTTTTTGTGGCTAAATATCTCTTCAATGCGGGAGTGAAATAGATCTTGGCAGACTAACTTAATTTCTTTTTATGAGAAGGTAAGCAGGGACCTCGATTCTGGGATGGCAGTGGATGTGATTTATAGTGCCACGCAGAAGTTTGCTGGTTAAATTAGGGAAAGTTGGCCTGGAACATAGTATTTACACCTGGGTAGAGAAACTGGCTAAAAGATAGACTACAAAGACTGGTGGTAAATGGAACATTTTCTAATTGGACCTGTGTTGTGGCGTACTGCAGGGCTCTGTACTGGGTCCCTTGTTTTCAACTTGTCTATTAATGACCTGGAGGAGGGCATTGAAAATACTGTTTCTATTTTTGCAGATTATACTAAATTGTGCAGAACTATAAGTTCCATGCAGGATGCTGCCACTTTGCAGAGTGATTTGTCTAAGCTAGGAAACTGGGCAGCATAATGGAAGATGAGGTTCAATGTTGATAAATGCAAGGTTATGCATTTTGGCAAAAATAACATAAATGCACGTTATACACTAAGTGGCAGTGTGTTGGGAGTTTCCTTAAATGAGAAGGATTTTGGAGTTTTTATAAATAACAAGTTGTCTAATTCTGGGCAGTGTCATTTTGTAGCTACTAAAGCAAATAAAGTTCTGTCTTGCATAAAAATTGCATAAACTCAAGGGGTGAAAACATAATTATACCTCTTTATAGATCTCTAGTAAGATCTTATCTGGAATATGCAGTGCAGTTTTGGACTCCAGTCCTTAAGACTGATATAAATGAGCTGGAGATAGTGCAGCGACATGCAACTAAACTGAGTACAGGGATCGAAAACTTAAATTATGAGTGTAGACTGTCCAGGTTGGGGTTGTTATCGCTGGAAAAATGGCGCTTGCAAGGGGACATGATTACACTTTACAAATACATTAGTGAACATTACAGACAAATATCAGGGGACCTTTTTACCCATAAAGGGTAAGACTAGAAGAAAAGGACTTTCATTTGAAGCAGCGTAGGTGGTTCTTCACAGTGAGGACAGTGAGGTTGTGGAATGCACTGCCGGGTGATGTTGTGATGGCTGATTCTGTTAATGCTTTTAAGAGGAGCTTGGATGATTTCTTGGACAGACATAATATCAATACTATTGTGATACTAAACTCTATAGTTAGTATATGACCATATATAATTTATGTGAAGGTATGGAGGAGTGTGTGTGTATGGATACTGGGTTTTCATTTGGAGGGGTTGAATTTGATGTCAGGAATGCTATTAACATCTCCATATAGTTCAATGGACCTCTTCCATTGAACTCAGCAGGTTTTAGGTGGGGAATATTCAAATTAGGACTGTTTCCATGATCGAGATGTGATAAATCTCACATTCAAATTTACATTCGAATATGGGGATTAAAATTTGAATGTGTGACTTTTTAATTGGCTATTCAACCAACCCTTGACAAATCTTCCCCATAGACATATTATTACCCATATATTTTCTTGTTATAGCTCCAGAGATGTTCAACCCCAGAGGACAAATTTGCTATTCATTTGCTGTAGACTGGTGGTCATTAGGGGTCACCGCCTATGAACTTCTTCGTGGCAGAGTAAGTTACAGAATCCATTGCACTGATACTGATTTTCTATAACCAGATTATGCACAAAGATACCAGAGACTGACCCATTACTATTCTTAAACTACAGACTATGGTAATATAAATTATATGCACCATTACAGATGGACATGTTAATTGGCTTATAAACCTGTGTTTATAGGGTGTACGGTATCTCCAACACTCCCTATTCTGATTGCACCATTCTATATTTCTTCTTTGCATATCTTTAATTTTGCAACTTCTCTAGCTACTATGACCTAATTGATATTTCTCAGCCAAGTCTTACAATATAGTATGTCAGCTCCCCCGTTGCATAACAATAGCAGAAGTTTCCCAGATGAGACTGACTCACACACATACGGACTTGGAGTACCTTGACATTCACGGAATGTTGGAAAAATGTCTGAATCTGAAAGAGATGATTGTAGAAAACTACTAAAATGTATTGTTCTTGCATTTCCAGAGACCTTTTCATATTCATTCAAGCACAGCTGCCACAGACATTGTCCATGTGTTTCATACAGCCACTGTGACCTATCCCCCTGCTTGGTCCAAAGAAATTGTTTCCTTACTACACAAAGTAAGTCATCATTTTACAGAATACTATAAAATATTGCATTACACAGTAGCCAAAACAGAGTATGAAGTGAGGGTCAGCCCTGGCCTGTTTTTTTACTGACTTGAATGAAATTTGATGTCAATGTTGTTCATAAGGAAGAAAAAAATAACTATTATTCAGTTAGGTAGCAATAGACATTGTTCTTCATTGACATTAGTCCCTGCCTCAAAGGAGCATGCAGTGTAACCCATGCTTGGATTTGATTTTGATAAAATCTGAGTCAATTTCATCTGGATCCAGTTGTCCTGCCTGCATGGAAAGAGGACTACCCAGAAGATATAGGTAGGTCTGGCACATGTAGATGAGCACAAATACTCGGCTATTCTGCCTGTCATATACTTTAAAGTGCACTGTGGTGGCAGATGTATCTAAACCTGCAGAGGATAAACTGTGTATGCAATTAAACTAATCCTCAAGGACCCCTAAGGCTTCTCTGTACAAGTGCCACTGTACTAGTTTAACTGTAGATAGATCTACACTTGATAGAGCCCTGAACCCAGACTTGTCATGAATAGACACCCAAAGTAGCCATATAGGAATAGTGAAACCTTTGCTGACATACACATTTTCTTATGTGAATAGTGATTCCATTGTTACCCTCTAACAACGGCTGTTAATGAAACGTAGAAATTTTCATCACTTTATGCTTTTCTTGAGAGCTTTAGCTATCATCTGATTTGTGAAAACAATGCTAGTATTTTCAGACTTCCCATCGATAACTATTCAACAAATTTCAGTCATTATTCCCACTTTTCCATTCCCCCATTATTTTATTCTGAGATTTACAATAGATTCTAAATATATATGTAATTCACATGGGCTAAAACATATAATTTAGTACAATTACCTGGGGAGTTTTAGATGTTTACAGCTTCCATCTACATTTGTGTCATAATTCACAATAAGGTAGTGGTGGTCGCATCAATGCCTTGGACTACACTAGGGTGCATTGCTAAATGGCAATGAAAATAACAGAACAAACAATGATGTTAAAAGCAAGTTTAGATTATAATATTGAACTATGGGTTTATTTTCTTATACACTTTTTGCTATGGAATTCCTTTCCAGGCCAGTCAGTAAGGATTAAGTACATTGTTCTGCTGAGCTAGAATCTTGCCCCATTTAAACTTTTTCTCCTAAAGTTGTTAGTTTTAGCCCAATACCCAAGTCAGTCTCGCTACATAATAGATTCCATTTTAATTACTACTGTATGTCTAACACAGTCTATGCAAGGGGACAGGAGTTCTTCATCACCGCTTTACATGTGAGCATGAGGGACTTTAAATTAATGCTGTGTTCTCTTGACTATCAAGATTAAGGGGCAAATTTACTATTATTCCCTGAAATTAACGCGACCAAATTCACAATTGGATAAGCATTCGGTCATTGAATGCTTATCGAATTGTTTAAAGCTATCATTTTGCTCGCAATACGATTTCTCGATGAATTCGTTCGATCGAATACTGATCGTTCGATTTCACGAAAAAATTGTGAAATTTCCTTCATATTATTCGAACAATCGAACGCTCTGATCGTACAAATGGTATTCGAGCAGGACTTAGCCTCAAAAGCCTATGGGCAGCTTCCCATAGGCTTCTATTACAATTCAGTAGGTTCAATCTGGCGGAGTAGGCAGTCGAATAACTTTAAAATTTTTATTTCTTTGATCATCGAATGATCGAATTATCGAATATCCGCTCATTAGATCTATTCAATATTCGATATTTGATGATCGAATAGGCCAAATTTGCATGTCCGATTTCACGAAAAATTTGTACGATCGGTATTCAATCGAACTTCGATCATTTCACGTGAATTTCGTAAATCGGCACCTAGGTGTGTGCTGATTTCTTACAGTAGAACTACAATATTAAATTACCAAATTAAAACATATAGATTATTATTTTTTATATTGATCATAGAAAATTTGCAGTTGACTTTTGTTGGCCCCTTCTTGTTTATATTCAACTGGGGGAGGATGGTGTAGCTCATGGTTATATTTTTTCATTTTTTATTGTAGTTTATTTAAGTTGGGAACACGCTCTTATTTTTGTGTTTTTTCACTCTTGCTTCTCCTTATTGAGTGTACGCCCACCTTTATATTGAGGTAGAATATTTACCTACTAGAAGTTTAAATTTGCTCTTATTAATAGCATATAAACTATTCACACTCATCTGTTCTTCTATGACAATTACATTGTGTTACAGCTGTTAGATAGAAACCCAGAGGAACGGTTTTCCAGCCTAAAACATATCCAAGACTTCCCTTATTTATCAGATGTAAACTGGGATGCTGTGCTGCAGAAAAAGCTCTCACCAGAATTTATACCAACGGTAAGCTCTGGATGCAACAAATCTCATTATAGTCATTTCCTGCCCAAAGTCAGGACCACTAAATATTATATTAAAAAAGAAGCCAAGGGTACCGATACCAATACAGAAGACTAATGGCAATACAGAATAATATATTTCTTTATATTCAATGCATGTGCTTGAAAAACCTCCTGCTTTGAAAAGAGAACCATGCACAAATCCTTACTTAACCAGATGCTGCTTTTCTCTGGACTAAAGGGAAAAAAAATATATAATCTGCCCTAAATGTTTCCATTACATTAGTAATGTCACCTGGTTCCACTGCACTTGGTGCATGTAAAATGGACATGGCTGCCTAATTAAAAAGGAACCTGAAACAACCTGTGCTGAATATTTGTTTTTACCCCGCTCTCCACTGTGCACAGGCTGTGTAACACAGGATTGCCTTCTTGAATCTAGTGACGTCCGTTTTCTGTGCTTCTCCAAACAGAAAGGCCGACTAAACTGTGATCCAACATTTGAACTTGAAGAAATGATACTGGAATCAAAGCCTCTCCACAAGAAAAAAAAGAGGCTGGCAAAGAGAGTCAAGGACACTGGGAAGTCTAACACAACTCTGGTAGGAAATGTTTTTGTTTTTTTTAAATAAGGATATTTGGTTAATTCACATAGAAACTTTCCATTGACAAACATCAGACTACAAAGGTGTCAATGTGAGCACCTCAAAATGTCTCTTTAAATTTGTGCCGGAAACTTAAGTTACCCAAAATCCCCTGTGACCTCTGACCAAGTACTGACTTCTCATGAGTCCTCCCCCAGCCCTGAGCAATGTTTACCCATAAAAAAGCTGGGGATGATTGGGAACATTCAGTATAAAGTCCTTTCCATTTCAAACTGACTAACTGAGTTAACTGATAATTGATTACTTGGCCGCTCTTCCAGTGTGAGTACAGGACTGACACAGACTGGGGCTCATTTATCAACACTGGGCAAATTTGTCCATGGGCAGTTACCTATAGCAACCAATCAGTGATTAGCTTTTTGAAGCCAGCTGCAAGTAGAACAATGAATGCGGCAATTTGATTGGTTGCTATGGGTAACTGCCCATGGGCAAATTTGCCCAGTGTTGATAAATGACCCCCAGTATATTTGACACATACAGATGCAGTCACTTGGATTTGTAAGTTAAATGCGTCGTGACTCAGGGCTAATTGAAGAAACTGTGTTATCTAAAGTTATCTTAACTCATTTAATGCATTTAACCTTTTCATTAGCATACCAAAGCACCATTGTTTTCAATGGTGAACTCTTTAATTGGATGGGAAGCTGTGACACAATATTCTGTGCTAAGTGGGATAAATGGGTTAGATGAGTTAAGTCACGACGCATTTAACACACAATCCAAGTGACTTCATCTGTAAGAAGTAAGGATGCAAGATTATGATAAACTGAGGTCTTATTTATCCAAATGAGCACCCTGTTTCCCCTTGTTTCTGAGCAGGCTTTTGTTTATCAAAGTTTCACGTATACTCTTTCATGTGGCTTTGCAAAGTTTCTGACATTTACCTGCCTGGCTGGTTCCAGATAATTCATTCAGCTCCTTAGTGACTTCCCTGTGTTTAACTACCGTGAGAATGAAGTCTACTTTGACCCTAACCACAGGCAAATCAAAGTAACAATGAAGGATTGCTAGAAAGTTTTCCTTATGGTCATTTCATTTATTGACCAGAAAAAAAGTAGAAAATGACATTGTTTGAAGGAAAAATGTTTAATGTTTTATTCTCCTTCTGACGTTTTACACTTGTTTGCTTGCAGATTATGGGATGTGACAGAACGTAATAGACAGAGTTTTTTAAAATGTGAGTTTAGAGCTTAAATAAAAACTCACCAAAGTTCTATTCATTCTAATGGTATTTTTAGAACTGTATACAGCAATAGGTGAAAGTTATTTGATAAATAAGTAAAAACACTGGAATGAATTGAACGTGGGTGAGTTTTTATTTATTAAGCTCTAAACTCACATTTTGAAAAATCTGCCCCTTATTGTCTAAGTTATTGGCAGCTGACTCCCTTATTACTCCCTTATTATGGAAGTTTAGTGGGTAAAGCTAATCCTTAGATGCATTGAGAAATGAGGCTACTCTCTGTGCTGTAAATAAAATTCTTTCCCAATGAACAAGTATAACTTTTTTTTTTAAAGCAAAGGCATTGATGCAGCAGTGATAATTATATTTAAGAGCTGATTAAAGTGATACTATCTCTATCTGCTGCATCCCACTTAGATAGAATATAGTGCTAAGTCCTGAGAAAATATCGAAGGACAACTAGCAACAGGTTATTGATCAGTAAACCTTTATAATGTTAGATTAAAGGGATTCTGTCATGGGAAAAAAGTATTTTTTTTTTTCCAAAACGCATCAGTTAATAGTGCTGCTCCAACAGAATTCTGCATTGAAATGCGTTTCTCAAAAGAGCAAACAGATTTTTCTTATTTAATTTTGAAATCTGACATGAGGCTAGACATATTGTCAATTTCCCAGCTGCCTCTAGTCATGTTACTGGTGCTCTGATAAACTTCAATCACTCTTTACTGCTGTACTGCAAGTTG
>CM044435.1:35260629-35278907 GCA_024363595.1 Xenopus borealis | reverse complement strand
ACATTGGACAGCAAGGGAGTGCGAGCGCAATTCTCCTTTTTTTCAAAGTGGAGTTCTGACCACCACTTCTTTATGTGGGAGAAAACGCCACTTTTATTTAAAAAAAAAACAGGGTCAGACAAGCCAACAACTATTTCCGGTAAAGCCCCAACTATAATTTGCAGTTCTTCAGACACCCAAACCACCCACACCAAATCTATTTGCTCAAGCAAGGAACCCCAGCTGCAAGGGTCCTATACATAATCTCTGATGGTGTTGGATTGGTGCAGAGACAACACATAGTTAACCCCTATCCTTGCTGGAAAAGTTGCATACCTTTTGTTACCAGAAATAAATGATCAATATACTTTTATTTGGGTTCCTGTTTCTGGCTGCATAGTTTCAGACTCATTAAATAGTATGCATTTATCCATTCTATCAATATACACAGCTTATTTGTGCTGCACATATGTTTCTGTAGATAAAGGAAATATTCCCTGAAAACTAGTGTTTCTTAAATGTATTTCTCCAGCATCGGTGACCTAACTCTATAGTAGCCATAGTAGCAACTCATTTTCTAATGCAAAAGCAAAAAGGACCTCCATTAAAATAATAATCACAAACTGCAAACTAAGATTAAAAATGTCAGAAATATATATCAGTAAATATAATATATGTATGATGCACATGTAAAAATAATGCAACTTATCTTGTTAAAATGACAATGTATGTATACTGGAGATGGTAAAATAACATATGCACAATGCTCAAATAAAAAGTTATTTAAAAAAAATAATAATAATAATCACATATGTATTTGCACATTTGTCTATACTATATTAGTCTATGCTGTATAAGGGGCAAAGTACAAAATACAGGGTGTATGCTGCTTCAAGGGCTACCTCAGTGTTTTGCAACTGGCTTGCACTTAATCAATCACACAGTAATGCTGTAATGGACACAAGCCAATCCGCACCCGCACTGATGCTAGCAAAATCCAACTGAGATCAAATGTTTATTAGTATTGGTCACTTGTACACAAAGTGTGGTGCATGCTATTTGTATATCCACATGCCTATCCTTTTAACCTCTATATTTACAAAATAAATATTATGGCCTGGCAATGATGATATTAGAATGTTCAGAATAGTTGCCCTATTAAAAAAAATATATATATATATGTGTGTGTATGTAAACACTGTGTCCACTTTATGCACATATCTTAAAGATAATATGTGCAAGGTATATCTAAACAAACCAAATATATAAAGGGTACGTTGAGAGTAACACTGACGTTATTGAGTTTTATGAGCTTTTTTGTACTGTTCTTCCTAACGTTTGCCCTTTGCTCATTCCTTTTTGCCTCCGTGTTATATGATATCCATTGCTGAAGAATGGCAATTTGCAGAAACACTTGGACTCCGTGGAGAGAGACTTCATTGTTTTTAATAGAGAAAAGTAAGTTTGGTGAACTCGCTGCTCTATTTTATAAGAGGAACTTGTTGCAAAATTGTAGTCTTTATCTGTTCTACAAAAAAAATTCTATTATTAGCATTATTTTCTTATAGTTTTTGGTACATCTGATATGTTCTTTGTGGAGTCCTTCAACCTTACCATTCTTCTCCTGCTGTGAAACTCTCAGTGGTGCATTAAGTCCCAGACTGATTGCAGGAGCAAGTGATTGCACTAGGAGAAAATTAGTAGGTGGAGAAGCAGGTATTAGTGATCTCCTCAGTCCAACAACTCAGTGATTTAAACTCAGTGATTTGAAATTCCCATCGGTTAAACAATGTGATTGTATTGTTTGTAGATAAATCCTGTAAGACTTTTCATAAGTCAAAGAACAAATAAGGTATAGGTATACCCTATATGTACAGGTGAATTTCTAGATCCCTGACTGTTCCTCTTATCTCAGCTACAGAGCAAATACATATAGGGATGACTTAAGTCATGATCCCTCTGGTTAACCCATTGGAACCAATCATATATTTGCATTAATTACTCTACCTGCAGTATTTGAAAAGATATTTGCAGATTGGTTGTCTATTGCTTTACAGCAAATTTTCCCCATTTAAGTAAGCGGTATACAAATATAGTTATACAAGTGAGCCTTTGTCTCTGCCCACATACCAAGGATTATTCATGAAGTGCTATCCATTATATTTAAACAGACAAGGATATATAGATGGTAAATGGATGGTTACCTTGTGGCAGAAGCACCCCTGCATATATGATGCGTCAATGGAATTTTCAATGTTGTACTTTTCAAGTCATATTCAAAACAGTATTATAATGTGTTAACCTGTCTGTTTGCCAGTTTCTCTTTACCCTTATTTCTCTTTGTCTGTCCTAAATACAAAAAATATATAATTATGGACATAAAAAAATGTGGTATCTGATTTATCAAAAAAATAGCTGCAATCAAATGTGTACTTTTCTTTAACAATTTAAGCAGACTAATCAAAATGGGTTGCCATTGGTAACTGTACTGGTGCAATTTAGGACTTTTGTTATTAAATTAGTAGCCTTGTTTAAATATATTTATTTTTCCCAGTTTCCATGCCAGACACATTTTGTAAATGCCAAATGAAATCTTCAGTATAGAATCAGGGTCTTTTATCAATACCTACGGGCTGGGCAGAAGTGTAAGAGCACTAAGAGGGAAAGAGTTAAAAAAAATGGTGCAAGGGGCAGATTGCAGTGTTGGAGGGTGCATGCCAGTCCTTTCTTTACTGCCTACATGCCTCCCGCCCTTCATGAATATATCCCTGCTGAATGCAATGTACTATTAAGGGTGATTGCACACAGGGAGATTTAGTCATCTGTGATAAGTCTTTGATAATGTGGGTGAATATTCTCCCCAAAATGCCTTCCCACTGGCAAAAATGTGAATCATAGCATCGCTATGGTTTTCAGAAGTTGCCCAAGTTTCGTTATGAGGCAAATTCGGGCGACTTCAGAAAACCAAAGTGATGCCTATGCCTCCCACCAGTGATTCACATTCTTTCAGGTGGGAAGGCAGATTTATCGCAGGTGTATTTATCGCACCACCTTAAGTGGTGGTTTACCTCTGTCACTGAATTTTGACTTGAAACCACTTAATGTTGCCACTTCCATACAATCCCACCAACTGCTTAACCACTAACCCTAAACACTGCCAGAAATTTACAAGAAAATCAGTGGTGCACCATGGAGAATACCCCTGATATTGGCCAATGTTCCCTCTAATTCCTTCTCGGCTATGTGCATTAAAATATTATTTTGTGCGCACATTTTAAACTTGTGTGCACATTTTAAAAACTGTGGGCTCAGGTCAGAATAAGCAATAAGGTCAGAAGAGCAAAATGTTGTGTTTTCACACAAAATTCTTTGTGCACACCACAATTTGTTGCCATCAAAATTTGTGTCCGCGCACACAAGAGCACAGCTTAGAGGGAACAATGGTATTGCAAGCACCAATCTCATACTAGAGAAGGGGTCCCATCGCTGAGTTTGCCTACTGTTAGAGAACATTGAAATTCACCCCAGAATATATTATTCTGGCCCTTTTTTCCTATAATTAAAGTGTTTTTTTATAAGAATTGTTTCATACCAGAAACATATTAGTAATTTTTTACTGAAAATAAAGTAGAGAATATTTAATTGTAATATCATAAAGTTAAATTAGTTGCCCTGTTTCTTTAGGTGATCCCTTTATTTTGGTATGTATACACCTGTAAGGAATTATCACTAGATTGTCTAGATTTACAAGTCAAGTAAATAATTATATTTGTGGGTTTTTTTCAGGAGTAGACAGGATCTTAATGATAACCAAGAAAGCCTGACTGCGGTCCAGACCAAAGAAGAGGATGATGATGGAAAGAACAATAATCTATCAACGTTATAAACGTCTCCTCCTCCATATGCACTGAATACATGGCCATTGCCATTCAGCATAGGCTAAGCCATTGCTCGAGATGAATACAAAACATATAAATATCTCTAAGGGAGCCACAGAGCTTGGTGTAAGGAGGATGCTTAAAGTCATAGTTGTCTGGTGTGTTCACCAGAGTCTTGAGCTACTTTGCTAGTGAGCAACCTGCTTATAGGCATTCTTTAGCAGATGGGTATACAGTTACAGAATAGTTCATTTGCCATTACATATTATACTGCTGAGGCTTTTGGGTTAACAAAATATAGGTTTAAGAGCTAACTTACAGTCACAAAGTACTTTTTTATATGCTTAAAAATAACTACAATATTTAATATTAATTACCATTTCATTGTCTAGCAATAGTTTTTTACTTCAATAAGCACTAAGCATAGATAGAAAAACTGAAGGGTCATGTACAGCCGCTTGTGCAGTGTGCAAACAGAAATCATCATTTTTTTTTACCCATAATTCCGCAAAGGGAGTAGCACCTGCAGCAATATCCAATGCAGGGAAATGAGCCCAGTTGCGTGTGCATGAGGTAGCACTGCCAGTACCAGGAGTTAAAATGACATAATGACATAGCTTAGTGCCTGCTGACATCACTGCTGTGGAACCCTGGAATTACTGCCATGTTCATCTTATCAATAGCTCCAGGGTTCCACAATGTCAATTGGAGCAGCACTTCAGAATTGACCCCTTTTATATTGGGGATGGAGATGTGGGAGTGCCAGTCCTGTTGGAGTTAATGAGCATCATGCAAAGACAGGGACATTTGTTGCCATGTATGGAAGGCAGGTTCTTTATGACCATTTTCACGGAAATAATTCAACTCATTTGCTGTAGATCAGAAGTTTGTGTTCGTATGTCCTTCTGTAGAAAATGTTCTTGTTAAAGTCATACCTTAATGATATGCACTGGAGTAAATCTCAGAGATGCTGATTTATAGACGTCAATACATTATTATGCAATGTCTAATAGTATCTGTATAATGTAGTTTTTTTTTTGGTTCTGTCGCCTTCACTCGTGAGCCAGACTATTTGATTTGTTACAGAAAGAGCCAAGGCATGTGTATTATAAAGTTATATTTCTTACAATGTCTCTGTCTCATTTCTATTAATACTATAGCTGCATTTATATCATCAAAGGCACAGACTTGATTGGATGATCAAAGTTTGCCCCGGTCTAGTCACCCATAGCAACCAATCAGCTGTGCGGGAAATAATTTCCACTGGGGGATTACTATTTACAGCAGATATACAAGCACAGCATAATCACAGATACTTCCACACAAGCTGAAATAGAAACACTTATATTGTAGGACACAGGTAGATTCTTTTTAGCACATTCACTATTATATGTGTTCCTTTATGTGTTCCACTTATATTTTGAGATTCAATTGGATTCATAATTTCAAATGATCTGGAAAAAAGATTGTGTCAGACATTATGATGGGTGACTGAGAGGCATTAAATGCACTTTGAGCAGCAATGAGATCTGATAAAGAAGGTAGGGTATGGCCTATGGCAAACTGGTGCAGTATATCATAATATAACCAGAAACCAGTATTACCAAAGACAATGAACCAGTTTTAAATCTGGAATGTATGGCAACATCTCCTTCCTTGATTGTCCCATGATCCCATGCTCAACTGAGAAAATACATGTACATTTGTTATTGACAGAGCTAATTGATTTACCCAAACACATGAGTGCCTCTAAACCACAGCTATGTCCAGGCAGTCGTCATATGGAACCCTAATCCCACATATCACATTACCAGCTAAATAAATGTAGGTATGATGCCTCAGCACTCTCACCCCTTCAGATGACCTTCTGGGTATACCCTAATCTTTCCTAGCTGCATTAGCCACAACAACGTCAGCTATTATGATAGGCAGCCTACTTTCCAAAATGTCAAGCTAATACTAATAATACAAATTGCAATTCATGTTTACTGTGCGTGACTGATATCTATAATGTACATATGAGAACTATGCCAAGTTCTGTATGGTGTATTAATAAAGAAGGCTTTTTTAAGCCTTTATCATTATTTGTGGAGGTACTATTTCTGTTTATCTCCCAACAGGCAGCAGTACAGCCAGAAACAGAGAAATCCATGTAAAAAAATCTTCACACCTCCTTTCTGAAACATGCAGATTTGAATTGGGATAAGAATAAGCTCTGCCTTCTGTGGGAATATAGATTTTATTCTCATCTACTCAGTGTGGCTGTCATATATATTTATTTTATTAGACTGTATTTATATAGCACTGAGATATTTACAGGGTGCATTTAAAGACATTCTTCATTTCATGCCTTGAGCATACATTATAAGGTATCAATCATTCACACACACATCATGATCAATTTAATTAATATCCAATCAATATACTTACATAGTTAAATTGGGTTGAAAAAAGACAGAGTCCATCAAGTTCAACCCCTCCAAATTAATACCCAGCATACACAAACACACACACATCTCCACTCTTTCACACAAACCATATATGCCCATAGCTATACTAACTGTAGAGTTTAGTATCAAAATAGCCTTTGATATTATGTCTGTCCAAAAAATCATCCAAGCCCCTCTTAAAAGCATCAACAGAATGAGCCATCACAACATCACCCGGCAGTGCATTCCACAACCTCACTGTCCTGATTGTGAAGAACCACCTACGCTGCTTCAAATGAAAGTCCTTTTCTTCTAGTCTGAAGGGGTGGCCTCTGGTGCGGTGATCCTCTTTATGGGTAAAAAGGTCCCCTGATATTTGTCTATATATAATATATATAATGTATTTGTTAAGTGTAATCATGTCCCCTCGCAAGCGCTTTTTTTCAAGAGAAAACAACCCCAACCTGGACAGTCTACCATCATAATTTAAGTCTTCCATCCCCCTAACCAGTTTAGTTGCACGTCTCTGCACTCTCTCCAGCTCATTTACATCCCTCCTAAGGACTGGAGTCCAAAACTGCACTGCATACTCCAGATGAGGCCTTACTAGGGATCTATAAAGAGGTATAATTATGTTTTCATCCCTTGAGTTTATGCCCTTTTTTATGCAAGACAGAACTTTATTTGCTTTAGTACATTTGCTTTTAGCTACAGAATGACACTGCACAGAATTAGACAACCTGTTATCTATAAAAACCCCAATATCCTTCTCATTTAAGGAAATTCCTAACACACTGCCATTTAGTGTATAACTTCTATTTATGTTATTTTTGCCAAAGTGCATAACCTTGCATTTATCAACATTGAACCTCATTTTCCAGTTTGCTGCCCAGTTTCCCAACGTAGACAAATCACCCTGCAGAGTGACAACATCCTGCAAGGAACCTATAGTTCTGCACAATTTAGTACTTTCAATGCCCACATCCAGGTCATTTATAAACAAGTTGAAAAGCAAGGGACACAGTACAGAGCCCTGCGGTACCCCACTAACAACACTGGTCCAATTAGAAAATGTTCCATTTACCACCACTCTTTGAAGTCTATCTTTTAGCCAGTTCTCTATCCAGGTACAAATACTATGTTCCAGGCCAACATTTCTTAATTTAACCAGTAACCTTCTGTGTGGCACTGTATCAAATGCTTTAGCAAAGTCTAAGTAAATCACATCCACTGCCATCCCAGAATCGAGGTCCCTGCTTACCTTCTCATAAAAAGAAATAAAGCAGCACCACATCTAGTCTCTTTCGAATTTCATCATGTGTGAACCATGCATCATTAGATGTATTAGTATTAGAATTGGGGCTATTAATAAGGAAAACTTCATTAGCTTGTATGATGTTAGAGGGGAAGAAAAAAACCTTTGCAGACATGGGAATAAGAGATATGCAGATATTACCAAGGTTAGAAGTGGAATAAAAACAAGAAAGTGCAGCATACAACTGGGGCTCATTTTTAAACCCTGGTAAAATTAGCACATGGGCAGTATCCAAAATGAACCAATCAAATGTTTGCTTTTATTGTTCAACCTGCAGCTGGCTGAAAAAGTCAGTCACTGACTATTGGTTACTGCTCAGGTGCAAATTTGTGTGTTTATAAATGGGTAACGTAGTCATACATACCCCGAACTGATGCTTCCACTCATCCACCGTTGTGCCCAACATTTCCCTTTTTAATATGTGATACTGTTTCTCTGTGATTGGCTATACAGTTGTAGAAGATGAAACCAAACACATGTTAAAGTTTCTGTATGTTTTGGGACAGGACCACTACAAAATACTCTTATTGTCATTGAATGCTCAATGCAAGCTTGCTTCCACTTGCCATCTATATGTGCTAAAACTATCAAACCATGCTGTCTAATTCAGAAATAATACCATTATGGAATCTTCATTCTTTGTTTAATATAAATATTCTTACAAAACACCATGTTCAATAAACCATCGCTTTTATTGGCAGTTTAAATTAGCATAGGCACAGTAGAAGTATACATGCCCCATTTAACACCCCCACCCAAGTGTCAGCGAGATTCTCTTAGCAGATCACAAGTCTGTTTCCTAGAAAGGATTGTCATATCAACAGCACTTGGCAAAGAAGTACAAGCCATCTGCATGCCAGCAGGGAACAGCAATGAGCTGGAAGCCATTGCACAGCTGGGGTGGGTCCTGGAAAGGTCATTAAGAAGAGCCAACATTGAAGCAAACTGAATATTTAAGGTAGTCCAGTTCTGATTTCCATTGATCAATGTGAATTGGAATATGTGTTAGGCCTATAAACATCATGAGAGTTCTGTAGGAATATCAGTTCTTTATTCCAGGTTTGCAACATAAATATAAAACTATGAAAGACATATAATGTATTTTTACTCTGTGGTATTTAAGGATCATCAAAAGATGATAGAGATATTCCTTTTTTTTGTGGCTTAAGGTGCCATTATATCAGTTTTAGATTAAAAAAAATGTTTAATAATACTAAATTGCAAGTAAGCCATCTACGATTATCGTTAGTCTTTTTAGATGAACCTTATGGCATTAAGCTGCTATGCCTTGGGTTGCCACTGGACAAAATTTTTACAATGTCAATAGGGAAGAAAGGAAGGACAATATTATTAAATTAAAACCAGCACATAAAGTATTTTATAGTAAAATTAACCCTGTGTTTATTGTTTATATGGGGCTTTATGATGTTATAGGAATACTGTCCTTCCCAAAAATAGTCACATTGTCATTTTTGCTCTTTTTATTAATAAAATTTGAGAACCTTATCTATTGTGGCCATCCTTTTCTGGGCCTTAGTGCACTCGTCTAGGGTGCAGGGTCCATTGCACTATGATCAGGTCCAGCCTGGGGAGAGGAGAAGCCATGATCCAGATGGAATCCATGAAGGCCTGGGCCCATTGGGATTTTTCCCAGTGTCCTGCCAGCCCAGTCCAACACTGGTTATATGAGAGTATGCTCGAATGATTACTGTGTGGCGGCCTCTATAACACAGAGTGTCTTTTCTTCTTCAATTTCATTGGGTTGGAAAATGACCCATGTTCAACAGATAACAAAGTTTTGGACAATTTAATACCTAATAATATCCTAATAATAATAACCCTAATGTGGTTACTGTCTGTTGAAATAGCAATCAACCCTTGGAAATCCAGGGCCCTGAGTCCCTTTTGCACATGAAAAGTACTGGGAACTGGGATTTACAGTGCATTGCATCCACCTTGGGAACACTGAGGAGCACAAATGTAAAACTGTATTTAGTAACTGTAAATGCAATATCACACAATATCCCTTTACTCTGGGGAACCTGTGTGGACTATCAACCCCTGGCACAGTCTCTCAATGCTACAGCCCCACACTGCACACCGGGTGGATAAATGTAGAATAAATCCGGTCAGTTCAATGTCTCTTCCCCAAGAGCTCTTATGTCCCCAGGAAGTACTACCTGCCCCAAGATACCTTTCCCTTTGAAAATAGTAGCCACTCCCAAGTGGCAGGTACATGAGCAAGACCTGTCCTCACCTTGGGGAACACACAATGGCCAAAGTATCCACAGGCAGGAGATAGAAACTGTCTCTCCCTGATGCTCAAATTCTTTCTCAAGCACAGCAAAATGCAGCCTTTCCTTTCCCTTTTCCTGGAAACTCGTTTCACGCAGCTGTGTCACTCTCCACAGATCTGTATCTCTCTGGCTACTGCAGCAGGGATCCCTTTATAAGTTCTGTTGGAGACCCTGTACATTTGACTCCAAAGTCAGACACTCCCCTTCTTCCAAGGATACACTGGGGCACCCAGCCAATCGGATGGCTCTCCAGGCTGTAACTAGGCTGGATGATATAACAAACAGAAAAACAGTGGACGGATTTGTCTGATCCCCTACATTAAGATATACATTTCACAAAAAGTATTTTCACATTAGATCATCTCAATTCTAATAGCTTTTATGACTAGTGACTATTTGCCTGCAGCGAATTCGCTGCAAATTCCCGTGATTCGGTGAATAAATTCACGAAATGCCAGCAAAATTTTGTCTGGTGAAAAATCTTCGGCATCTTATTTTGGACGCGGCATTTTGCAAATTTTTCCCCGTTTCGCAAATTTCTCTAGAAATTCGCAAAACATTTGGCGAAGCGAAACGCAGCAGATTTGCCCATCACTATTTATGACCCTGTTTGAACTATGGTACAGACTGACAATGATTCTGTATTTTAAAAGTTATTTTGCTCTGCCCCAACTAAGGTTTCCTATATCTTCCACTTATAGCTAAATCAGTCACAGGCTTCTCAAGGCAGCAGCTAAATACATGCAAACCAAACATTGGATAAAGAGCTTTGAGACATGATTAATTTTATTTTAATGCCATTACTCTTTTAACTCATTTAGTCCTCTAACTACTCTTTAAAATATACAGTACATATACTGAACGTGCAACCCACTGTTTTTCTAAATATGGCAGCCTTTCCATGGGATTCATTAAAGGTAGTGATTTCTGTGACAGCAGGGTATGACACTGTACATGCAGCATTTCAAAATCTATGTTCTGGCAATGTTAAAAACAGACAAGAGACGATGTACTTTCAGAAACATCCCTGCAGAGTCTGTTCAGCATGAGACCGCTCTGCATATAATTCATTCTATTAGCATAAAGATTCATCTCATTTCCATATTTGCCTATTCACTTTGAAATATGACTTCCGCAACTGTCAAAGTAACGTGTTCAGTGCACTTCCAACCTGTCTGGAGCATGCAGAGAAGAAGAGTGTGCATCACAGATATACAGTGTAAGTTTATTATACAGTATACCTGAAGGCAGGTATACAGTATTGCTTCCTTGAGAATTTCTCCATAGATTTAGCCTTGAGAATTTCTCTATAGATTTCGCCTTGAGAATTTCTCTGTGGATTTTTATGCAAAAAAAAGAATCAAGGGACTGTATCATTATATTGTATTTCTGTCTGATATATTATCCTGAATTGCTAAACTGTATAAAGGGCACCAAAAATAGCAAAGGTAACCCTAAGAGAATTAGTCACTGTGCCAAGTTCTCAACACTGAGTATTAGTCTCAACACTGAATACTTTCAACACTCAAAAAAAGATGTTAAATGACAATTAGCATCAGTTATGCTTTTTGTATTTCTAGAATTTATTTTCTATTTATAGACAGATGCCATAATCGAAATGCTCGAGACCTGGGGTTTTCTAGAGCAGGGATCTCTCCGTAATTTGGATCTTAAATATGCTAAAAATCATTTAAACATTCTTGGGGTTTATTAGTAAACAAAAAGACATCAGCTGTAAATGCCACTAGTGTATGTTGGGTGGGGCCAATATTAACCCCTTTAAAGTTTGGCTAAGACGGCTAAGTAAGGGATTCCATGCTATACTGAAGAAAAGAGGGTCACTGTGGTTTTTTAAATGGGAATTACAAACCACAAGAAAGGCAAAGGTTTGTTATTGAAAAGTTTTGATGTTTTTCAGTTCCTATGTTGGCTAAGAAACCATGCCTTTAAAGGAGAAGGGAACCCTAAAAAATGAATAGGACTAAAAATGCCATATTTTATATACTGAACTTATTGCACCAGCCTAAAGTTTCAGCTTGTCAATAGCAACAATGATCCAGGACTTCAAACTTGTCACAGGAGGTCACCATCTTGGAAAGTGTCTGTGACACTCACATGCTCAGTGGGCTCTGAGCAGCTGTTGTGAAGATAAACTTAGGGGTTGTCACTAATTATCCAGCAGAAAATAAAGTTGGCCTGTAATATAAGCCGATGCTACAGGGCTGATGATTAAATTCTGATGCTAGTTGCACTGGTTTCTATGCTGCCATGTAGTAATTATCCATATTAATTACTTACTTAATTAATTACTTAATTAATTAATCAGCCTATATACATTTCTATTCTATGTGTACTGTATATTGTGAGTGGGTCCCTAAGCTCAGTAAGTGACAGCAGCACAGAGCATGTGAATCAGTGAATCAGCAGAAAAGAAGATGGGGAGCTACTGGGGCCTCTTTGGAGACACAGATCTTTACTGATAAAGGCCTGCAATTGCCTTGGGCTGGTACAGAAGCACAAAACATCATGTACAACATTTTTAGTTTACTTCCTTAGTTTAACTTCATTGTCCTTTCAGATACTGGGATGCAAATGAATACATCTCTTTTGAAGCCTATTTAGCATTGGTTTGTCTATTGATTGCTATTATTTGATATATAATATATAAGGCCAAAGTATAAAACTTGACTTTTCACCCCACACATCTTTGAAAACTGAAACATATGTGTCACACAGGAGACGTAATGTCTCACACATCTCTGCCAATTAATTATACATCTCTATACCTCTATATATCTCTCAATCAGATACTCCTAACCCCAAGTGACAATATTATATCCAATATTAGAAACATGCATTCGTATGGTGCAGACTGAAAAAAACAAGTCATCAATATAACATATTCAAACTGAGTATGCACCTCTTAGACATTCTCATCTGGCATATGAATCACACAACAATTTAGAGTTAAGGATGTTGGTAAATGGACACAAAGCATTTCTGACTTTATCCTTTTATTCCACACCAGATCAGGTTGTAGAAGGAAGTAACAGACATGTAACAGAAGGAAGTGGAAGGAAGTAACAGACATGGCAAATGCAGTTACCCTGGAGCAGCAAAACTCACTCACCTGCTCCAAGCACAAGCCTCAAGAGATATATTCACAAGATGTTTATGGAGTGCAAAAGGAAAGACCAGAAATGCTCTTCTACAACTTCATCTTCTTTACTAAAACTCTGGCAAAAATTAAAGATGGGTGTGTGTTCCACTGTGGAACACACAACCATCTTTGATTTTAGTTTAGTATCTCTGAAAAACTGTCAGTTTCTAATTTTGATGCTCGAACTTTTATTTTTTTACCTTCTTGTCTCAGTCTAGAGTAGCTCTGGGAAGGGGGGTCACTGACTCACTGTAAACTGTTCTAATTTGATAAATAATTTGATACATTATTTGATTTGTTTGGAAGTTGAACAACCACTTTAAAAGAAGGGTAGATGTAGTAAGTATCCAGGACAAAGGAACACACAATCTAGTTTTAGGTGTCAATTGCATTAACACTTTCAGAAACTATCATAGAGGTCAATGGAGGGAGATTCCAGATAGTCTACCCTGTGTTGCTAGACTGCTAAACACCACAGCCTAATATAAAAAGCACAAATATATAAAGTGGACCTAATCCGAATACTAATATGAAAACCTCAAAATCCTCAATTTTTTTGTACAAATACAAGAGAAAAAAAGCCCAAACCTCTAATAATAGAAATACTTTACAACTTGAAAATGACAACTCCTATTTACTTGCTGAAAGTTGAAACATCATTGGATATTTGCATATATACATTGTTATGTTTTGGTAGCCGAGGATGAGCAGAGTATAACAGTGCTTTATTAGCAGGTTCATGCAGACATTACACTTCAACAGGAAATTGAACTCTAACAGTATAAGCAGTATAGAAAGTACTGTGTATGCACAGTATATGCTTGTGCACAGCGACACCTACAGGACATTTGTATTAATACCACATACATGCAGACAGAAAGACAGGCAGACAGACAGACAGAAAAAAACATATTATGCTGAGGAAGCATGAGTCAAATGGGAATGTAAGTGGTGTCACAAGTCAGTCTATTATTCAAACTTAATATATTCCAATATCATGCATTTCTCATACAAGGAGGGGACATTAGGAGGGTAAAGGAGGTTCTGCAGTATGGTCCCCATGGCAGAGGTTGACCCGAAAAGACATTAGGGTACAATTTGAGGGTGTGTAGTTTAGTCTTGGGCCCCATTCTAATTGTTGGCAGGGCCCACCACCCAGGGGGCACAGGTGACTGTATTTGGTGCCCCACAGGGTGAGTAGGACCTCATAGTAAGTAATTAGTAGTATGGGGCCCTATGATTTCTAATGATGGCCCTGCTTATATGTAAAATTGTGCACATAATGACCCAAAAAATCACATTGACAGCTTGTTTTAGTTAAAGTAAATTGAAGGTAAAGCCTCCTCACAAACAGGCTAAAAGCTGTATAAAATACTATTAAATAATAAATAAATATAAAATACTATTATTAATAAATAATATTAGAATATAGCCCTAAGCACAAAAAACAAAATAAGTGTGTTCATTATTAAAACAGATATATGCTACTTATATTACTTGTTCCACTCACTCCTCTATTTATTTTGTACTTATTTTGGATTTATAAATAGAGAGGGGAATTAATTTATTGATATATGGTTGGCAGGGGTTCAGCAGCCTTTCATGGTTTGTGTGTCCCACAATGCGTCTGACCCTCTAGATGGAATTCAAGAAAGGCATGGGGAGGGACACGAGGAAGGCCCCCAATTAAAAACACTGGGAGGGGCCCAGTGTGAAGCCACTGGACCTATGGTATCTCTTTATTGTGATTTTGTACAGATATAAAGCAAGTTATCTTTCTCTGGATATAAAAGGCACTGGCTTGAAATCATTTGTTTGGTATTAAATCTCTTAGTACCAAATATTCCATGATGTACTAGATCTGACCTTTTTATTTCATTCTGCGCAAAAGGGCTTTTCCATTTATAGCACCTGTATTAAAGGTAAATGTTTAGGATCCATGACGTGGGGACCTTCGTAAGGACATATAAATAGGTATAAACAAGATGGTACGTTGCCATGATGAGTATTATGGTGATGTAAAAATATAGTTTAATAACAGGGAACATTTTAATGGAAACTAGTAATTTAGTTACAGAACACTTGTCATAGCCAGCAGATAAACAAGAAATCTAACTGGAACTATGTTTCCACCTAGTGGCTAATACTTTGTACTGCAATATATGAAGGGTTTGGGCACATATATTATGAAATTAAGCTTTTAATCCAATAATGTGTCTATATGGCAGCTCACTCCAAGGGAGGCATTGTAACTAATATTCAGCACATGCCTCTATGAAATAGTTATAGGAGGTTATCTCAGAATGTATGATGGGTTCTATGCTATCAGTCCAGCAGGTGAGCTACAAGGAGTGCTTAGCATTAGACCTGCAGCATTTTATAGAAATTCTGTTCTATACTATATTGGGCAGCTCTAGGAGCAAGACAAAATGTCAGCCCTTATAGATTAGGGACAGGACTGGGATTAATTTATTATTGTACTTAATTTATATAGCATCAACTTTTCTGCAGCACTTGACAAACATTATGGAAATCAGTCCTTATCCCCGTGGAGCTCACACTCTATGGTCCTTATCACATGGAGTATGGGTACAGAGCGGAGTACCCAGTGGAAACACACACAGATACGGAGAGAACAAATTTGTGCAAGGCCACACAGCTAACCACTGTACCACCGTGAGTTCTGCAGGGGTTTTTCACTAAGTCCCAGGTTTTGGAAACAGAACAAGACTGTTAATAAAATTATAATGGTCAAAAAACCTGGGTAGCATTTTATTCGCATGTTTGGTGTCTGCTTTCAGTTCTATCCTCTTCTTGATTGAAATGTTGTTAGTGACACAAAGACAAGACTTTATTTTATAGTCTCCATTGCTTAAAGTGGACCCGTCACCCAGACAAAAAAATCTGTATAATAAAAGTCCTTTTCAAATTAAACATGAAATTCAAATTTTTATTAAAGCAGTCATAGCTGTTTTAACTCATTTAAAAATCTCAGCTGTCAATCAAATATTGTCTGCCACTCCTCTATGTCTTAGGCATAGAGGTGGGACAGATAATTACTTTCACTTTCCATTCAGCACTTCCTAGATGTCACTGCTCCCCACACATTCCCCCAGTTCTCTTAACCATTTAATTGTGTAGCCAGGACATGGGGACAGACATCAGGTCCCCCATTCTGGTGCACAAACAAGATTCTGAGATGATGCAAGGCTTGTCTTAATAACAGTGTCCACAAAATGGCTCCTGCCTGCTTGCTATAATTATGAATCCCCAGACTGAAGAAAACAAGATTAAAATAATTTATATAGTGTAATTAATGTTCATTTTGCTTGACTAATGTGATGAAATAGGATTCTGAATATTTTTTTGGGGTGACGGGTCCACTTTAAGTCAATGGTTTCAGTAAATCTGAATAGCCAATGATCTCACTGGGTTATTTCTGTTTCTCTTTCTACTGTTCCAATAGATCACAGCAACTTTCATTCATTCATTGTGACGGAATGAATCACTCTGCCCTGCATCCATTTCACCAGTAAGTACATATTTGATCCAGCCAACTTCAGTTTCCCTGTCTATAGTCTATAGTAATACTAAGTGCTGTTTGTGCATATTATGCAAGCAACCTATACCTATACTCCCCTGGAGTGCCACTAAATGTTTGGCTGCTCTCAATATTTCAGCTCCAAAACCATTTTCTATTAAAGGACATGAATTAAGAAAAAAAACATAAATAAATAAAAATGAAATGGCTATTAAAGGGCTGCTATGCCATATATACCATATTTGTTTTGTATCTACAGTATGAGAACTAATTCTCCTTACACATTTGATCCCAATAAAAATCACAACAATGTTCCTTAAACCCCATGTTCCACGAAACTGCAAGGCAATCACTGGCTTGACAATGCAAATTATTTTCATGGTTTCATGTTACTGGTACTTAGAGGAACTATTTGCCCTCTTTATACAACTACACAAACAGAAACCTTCAGAATGATCAATTATAACACCCTTTTATTGCAGAAGGGGAAGGGCGTAAAGGTGCATTTGGCTCCACCTAGCGTTCCTGTCGAGCCTATTGCACCATGTATGTATGCCTGTGGTATACAAGTATGGGATCCATAATCTGGAACCCCGTTATCCATAAAGCTCTGAATTACAGAAAGGCCATCTCCCATAGACTCAATTTTAACCAAGTAATACAGATTTTTAAAAGGGATTTCCTTTTTCTCTGTAATAATAAAAGTTGATCCTAACTAAGTTATAATTAATCCTTATTGAAGAGAAAACCAGCCTATTGGTTTTATTTAATGTTTACATGATTTTTTAGTAAACCTAAGCTATGAAGATTTAAATTATGAAGATATTCCTTATCTAGAAAGCCCCAGGACCTGAGCATTCTGGATAATAGGTCTCATACCTGTGACTAGTTAAGGCATCAAAGAGACATGATTTTTTGTCCATGGGACCTTCCTCCCCAACTTGGAGTTGTCTGTGTTTCAGCTCCTGGATCCTGTTTGATATCTCATGTCTGCCTGTGTTTCAGTTGCCTTCCTGCATTGTTGTCCGAGCATTTGGTGGCATCTGTGTGCCCTTCCAACTTGTCCAAAAGGTGGTCCAGTGGCAATGGAGCATGTGGCTCTACACCCCCTTTAGTTTTAAGGATGGACAAGGGAGGTGGCAGTTAGCTTAGATTCCGTCAGTAATTAGGCATAATTAATTAGGGGCCTCCTGTAACTTTTTTCTTTTCTTAGTTCCCAATGAAAGTAATTTACAGCATCTGACTGGGCCGTTGGGGCACCAGGAAAAAACCTGGTGGGACCAGCCACCCCAGTCCCGCTGCTTTACTTGAGCAAGATTTTATTGAGACTGTTGCAAGTAGTCAGAGCAAACATGAAGTACCTGTCATGGAAGTTGAAGGTATGTGGTAGGGAGAGGGTGTGCCAGGTAGGGATGCCCATTGGTGTGCTGGGCTCTCTAGATGACAGTCCTGGCAGGCCATGACAAGCCAGTCTCACGCTGGGGATATATGCTTCTTTCAATGGAGGAATGGTTCCTGGCCTGCTGCCTCCATCATTGGACTTTCCAAAGGTAATCTTTAAAAAAAAGGTTTTCACATAATCCTTTCAGCTAGAAATCATAACTGTAACTATATATATGGTATAAATTCATATTTATTCAATGTATGTATTGGTGAAGCCTATGGAATCAATATGTTCA
>CM044435.1:35239292-35256883 GCA_024363595.1 Xenopus borealis | reverse complement strand
TGTTTGGTTGCATTAGGATGACATTGATGAATGGAGAAAATAGGGTTTTACAAGATGATATTACCAGTTAGACTAAAGCCAGAGTGGTGCAGGTTCCGGACTGGTGGAGTCTGCTTGGTTGGAGAACCTTTTGTAGAACCGGCAGGAGTACCAGCTTTGGGAGTGGATGCCAAGTCATGCACGGGTCCATCGTACATGCCTCTGGGCACTGCGTGCAACTCTGCCATCTGTTATAAAAATAAAGATGAGGATAGTACCCAGACACAGACCTGTGTAAGTTCTCACATTATTGTTACGCAGTTCCCTGTGGCTAAAAAAAAAAGGCAGATGTTTCTATTAATTACTGCTCAGGTGTATGGCTTTCCCTTTCCATCTTCAAATAATGACTTACAGGGCATTTTGTCACATAAAATCAGAAACCTGTATCTGTTTGTGTCCCCAGACTGCCTCCAATGTGCAAAAATAATGTCCGATTGTGGTTGAACTCACACACAAGATCCTAGCAAGAAATATCATGTACACAACCACGTGCCGGCTCACCTTGGTCCTGGCCTTGATGCGTTTGTACACATAGTCTGGGAAGGGACTGCAAGGGATAAAGCGTCCTGTTCCCTGAGCCACATGAAGAGTCCCATCCTCCATCATGATCTTCCCCTGGCAAATCACCACAAGAGGGGCCCCACGAAGCTCCATTCCTTCAAAGATATTGTATTCTGCTGCCTGAGAGAACAGAAGGTAGAGGTTTAAAAAAAAAAGAGAAAGGTGAGATGTGCTAGAAAGTTCTTACCGTCTAGTGGAGACCACCAAACAGGAGCATGTGCAGGTATGAACAAATACAAATTTACCTTTTCCTGGTTGCCAGTTGCCACCAAAAAGCTGACAGGAAGACAAATGATCAGACACGGCGGCCTTCAACCATGCTCCCCTACTGCATTTTCAAAATTTGGGTACTTGTAATGGAAATGTCCTGCTTACTAAATACAATTAGGTTATACTAGAAAATAGTGGATGCTCTTCTGTAAGTAGTGGGTCCGTAGACAATCACTAAGTATGTTTTCAAACAATCACTAAGAATATATTAGACTGTAAGCTCTACGGGGAAGGGAATGTCTCTTATGTCTCTTACCACATAACACTTAAGCTCTTTGTCCTATGATTCTGTATATATTTATTATGTGATTTGTCTCCCCGTGTATACTTTTTTATATATTGTACTTTTATGCACTGTACAGTGCTTCGGCTCCTTAACATTGCTTTACAAATAAAGTTATACAATACAATACAATATATTAGCAGGTTATTCATGACTTCTATGAATTATACAGTCTTCCTGGTACATTATTTTCTCAGGGGCCTGTAACTGGGCAATCTCCAGCTGTTGGGCCATAACTTACAGCAGTTTCAAGAATGCTGGGAGTTGTTATATAACAAGCAACATTTTGTATTTGAGAGGTGCTGGCACAAAGGCCTGTCTCACTGTCCCACGTAACTCTGTAATTGCTGGCTCCTTACAATAAAGGTTCTCCAAGAGATGTTATCATTCTGTTGGATCACTGACATTTCATTAATGAGAACAGTAGTTTTGTCTTTCGATGGCTCAAGTTCTCCTCTGACATAGTTTAAAAGGGCCATGCTTTTATTTCAGGGTGCTAATTATAAAATTACTTAAAGGGACCAGAACACAAATATAGTTCCAATGATGCCAAATCCTGGCACACCTTCGCCATTTTCCTCTTCATTTAATCCAACCTCACACTATGTTCATTTCCAGCTAGGTGACCAGTAAAGGCTTATTCTGCACAGGCCCCAAGAGGATACCAGGAAGCTCCAGGAAGAACACTGCAGTATAGCCTATGCAAAAGGTAAATAATTTCTAGTCTGATACCCAACACATATATACAATATACTACTTGATACCTGAGAAACACATAGCATTAGCATCCTGTAGACCACACCAAGAAACCAACGTGCGTTCCAGCAGATACTTACAGAATGGTGGCTTTTAGCTGAGACAATTTTGACTGAATCAGGGTCCCAGATGACCAAATCACTGTCTGATCCCACAGCTATTCTTCCTTTCCTAGGATAAAGGTTAAATATCTTGGCAGCGTTGGTGCTGGTCACAGCAACAAACTGGTTTTCATCCATCTTGCCTGTAGCCTGTAGGAATAATGGTAATCTTATTATTTCCTCAGCATGCAACCATGAACTACCACTGGAGTATCTGTGCATTTAGTAGCTCACAGTGGTATGAAGCATAAATATTGTGGGATATATTAATTACTAACAAGTAAGTCAAAATAAGTCTTTGTATTTTTTTTAAGTACTTATTGACCCAAAACCTTGGGTTTCCTTTTACCACCACATCAATGGTTGTAAAACTCGCCAAATTAACTAGAACTGTTCTCGGTTATAATAAGGTCATTTATTAAATTTAACACTGACCCTAGACTAAAACGTCAGATCTACTGTATATACAGATGGAACCAAGCCTAGTCCACCAAAGCTGGGATACAAATACATTTGCAGTCTTACAGAGAATTTGTTTTTAGATGGGGTCACTAACCCCCTCCATTTGAAAGCTAAAAAGAGTCAGAAGAAGATGGCAAATAATTAAAAAACTATAAAAAAAAACATAATGAAGACCTGTTGAAAAGATACTTAGCATTGGTCATTCTATAACTAAAAATTAACTTAAAGGTGAACCATCCTTTTAAAATGTTGTGCAAGATAATACAATGTGCAAGGCAACTGTGAATTACTTTATTCCTAGTGTGTCATTTTAAACCACCGGTTGCTGGGGTAAAGCAATATCAATCAGATAACAGGTTCAATTCAAAGCTGGACTGATACAGAGCATAAACCAGGGACAACTGCAGTTTGTCTAAGAAAACCAGGACCACCATACTAAAAGTGATTCAAACTGAGCAGCCTCTTTATAGACTGCAGTTGCCTGTCCACCATTATTTTGGCCATTATTCTAATGTACTGCTTTGAGAAAATGGTATTTGTATGGATAAACTCCTCTATGTGTACAAAGCCTTTGCACAGCTGAAGGCTTCTGTACTGGATGGTAGAGACAGATACATCTGGTCCTATAGAGAATGGTCACAGTGAGCCCACAACAAGCACTTCAATCAGAGACACAATATGGATGTACCCATTGAATAGATGTGCCTCTACATTCATATTCTGCTTCCATTCTGCACCATGTTGGAAAAAGGAGACTGTGTATAGAAGGCTTTGTCAAAGGTGCATCTTTCAGAAATGAATGGCGGTAAACGATGAGCCAGGAATACTAACCACTGACTTGTCCCAGATTACAGACATTCTTTCTTCAATTCCATTTGTTCCCTCGGGGATAAGAGTGAAGTTGTCCTTTCCAATGGCCTTCTGAGCAGTGCTGAATGTTGCATGTGCGCTTCCAGTCACCTGAAGATCCCCACTGAAAAACAAATAGCAATTTCATTTGTCATAGCTTTCTTTAGAATGGTCTCAGTGCATCAGTTTATTATAATAATTGTAGTCTGTAGATACCAGAAACTCCCAGCTAAACTTTAGAGGAAAGCAAAAATCTTTCTTTGGCTCCATCCACTATCCATCAGATTAGCACAGAGTGGGCTACAAAGTAGGTACTTGCCCAAATTCTCTGTTAGTTTAGAAATGGCAAATCAGGTACGGTGCCACAAATCTTCCAAGGACATTTGTAGGACAAGTTGGTCATGCTCAAGACTACTTGTCATGGAGTACCATTATCTGTGTATTTTATGATTTACTATTCAAGTATTCTGAGTAGCAAACACTTAGCTCACGTTCCTGTGTAGACTGGGTGCACCTCCCACAGTGTCCTCCAGCACTGGAAAATACTCACAAAGCAAAAATGGGCAGCACTCCGGAGATCCTTAAAATTGCCTTTATTATTTAGCTAAAATGCTGCCCTGCATGTGAAAAATAAAGGCAATTTTAAGGATCTCCGGAGTGCTGCCCATTTTTGCTTTGTGAGTTTTATGATTTACTAATCAACTGTATTCAACAAAGAGTAGGGGCAGAGTTAGTAAAGAGTGACGTGCCCGTCGCTAGCGAAAATTCAGCAGAAACAGAGACAATGCCAATTTACTCAAAGATGTAGAGGACAATTTGCTAGTGTAGTTTTGTGTCCCATCAGCAGGCAAATTCTTTGTTTAGGCAAAGGATCGTTAATCCGCAAATTTTACTGAACGTTAACTCTTTCGACCAGAGTTTCCTTCGCCACCTTAGACCTAGTGAATTGATAAGATGAAGCTACATCTTCCTCAATCTTAAGTCAGTGACATCATATCCTGTATGCCAAAAAGTTATAAAAATTATAAAAACGCTGGCTTTTTTTCATATTTTAAAGCGGGATAGTCTTTAAAAGTTGTTACTATTAAAAATTTTTATTTCAACATATTTTTTTTTTAATATTTGAGGGAAAAGTCACATTTGTTTTAGGGTGGGCTCATATCTAGGACAATAAAGCATCTCATTTAATAATGAGTCCCTTTAAGACGCCCCAGGAGATCCTTCTCCTTGCTTACCCCCTGGCACTCCTCATTGTCTATCTCTGGGCGCAGGCCTGCACTTCTGGACAGGATAATTTGACGCTGGCATTTGACGCAGGCGCGTTGGCGCTGGGCATAATGACATCATCACTCAGTTTTGAACCTTTTGCCGCAAATTCTTCTTTAAAAGCCACCATTTTGCTAGGCTTCAGTTTTTTGTTCCAACTCAAGCTTTTTCTTCTGTTCTGATTATCTGGTCTTTGACTCCTGCCTGACTCTCGTTTATGATTCTTGCCACCAGCCCTCGATTCTTCGCCTTTCTGACTACATATTTTCTAAATCCTTGCTGGTACCTCGTTTACGGACTTATTTCTAAACTCTGCACTTTCTTGTTGGTTTTCCACAGCAGAAAGCCCGGGGCCCCAAAAGGGCGTCAGTGAACACTAGAACTTGCACGGTTAACCTGTGTAACTGAGTCAGAGCTGGGCAATGCCAGCCAGGCTCCCCACGCAACAAGGCTAGACATGGCACAGCCTGGTTGAGCGCACTTTCGAATTCACACTGGCAAGCAGAAATCTCACTGACAGTCCAGTCAAGAGAGGGGACTGGGCTAGGGGCAGGAGCCAAGGAAGGTACGTGCCTGGTACCGCCCAGATTTGCGCCCTAGACATGTGCCTACTCTGCCTACCCCATGGGTCCCTGAACCGAGTGTACGTATCACTGCACAAGGTTCTGATAACGAGATAATTACAGTGCCCACTTTAATCCTTTGCACCAACATCAGTAATAAACAAGACCTATATGTACCTGCCCTATTCAACTTGACCTAAGCATAAGTGTACTAACAAAGTTTCGCTAGGGAGAAACTATGTATGAAATGCTTGTGCTTACAAATTAACGCTAGTGAAACTTCGTCAACAACTTCACATTTTAGTGAAATAGCGTAGTGGTAGCGAATGTGCACCTGGCAAAGTGGCAAGAAGTATGGCGAAGCCTCCGCCGTTTAGAGATTTTGCCCCTAGGAAGGAGGAAAGCAATGAGATGAATAAGCTAACTTTTTATTGTGTTTACTCTTTGTCCAATGTTTATTTCTATATCCAGGCCACAGATCAGCTCACAATTGGGTCCTGGGCAGATCCATTTAAAGATGACTGCAGGAATGAGTCAGCCCAACTGGATCTTCTAACCTGCCTGATTGATATCTAGCTTACTTTCCAGCATGCCCAAGTGTAAGTGTGTACAGTATGTAGTAGAGTTAAGTCTAAAACAACTGGACTTCCTATGTTTTCTTGAAAAACGTTTCAACACTCCAAACAGCTTCTTCAGTTCTGTTCAGTTTGAACTGAAGAAGCTGCTCACATGAGTGGTGAAAGGTTTTTAAGAAAACTCAGAAAGTCCAGTTGTTTTGGACTTAACTCTAGTAGATACTGTATATCAGTGCTGTCCAACTTATGTGTTACCAAAGGCCTAAAATTTTCTGGCCTACATAGTGGAAGGACCGATAATGGAAGCCAGTTTTGACGCTCACTTTAAACCACACCCATGCTACCACAGGATCATGTCCACATTAATTGTGGTAGCACACCAAAAAAAACAAATGGTTGGTGCACACTGCACTCATCACTCATATGTGAAAAAAGCTGTCATATTAAGACATACCCTTAAATTCATATGCCTCCTCTTCCCCTGCTCACAGCACCCCTGCTCACATGATTAAACACCTTAGGGGCCCTTAACAATAATATTTTTTCAAATGCTAACAAACCCCCAGAACAAATACCAGGCTTTTGTTCCACAGGCAGAGCAGGGCACACACAGGCAGAGTATGTCACACACAGGCAGAGTATGTCACACACAGGCAGAGTATGTCACACACAGGCAGAGTATGTCACAGAGGCAGAGTATGTCACACACAGGCAGAGTATGTCACACACAGGCAGAGTATGGCACACACAGGCAGAGTATGTCACACACAGGCAGAGTATGGCACACACAGGCAGAGTATGGCACACACAGGCAGAGTATTTCACACACAGGCAGAGTATGTCACACACAGGCAGAATATGTCACACACAGGCAGAGTATGTCACACAGGCAGAGTATGACACACACAGGCAGAGTATGTCACACACAGGCAGAGCAGGGTACACACAGGCAGGACCACTCTAAGAAGTACTACACACAGTGACACAGTGCTGGTGCCCCATTAGCATTTTGTATAAAGTGTGAACAGGGGAACAATGTGGGCAGTTTCAGTCTGGGTCTCAGGTGTGAACAATACAGGGGATTAGTCTGAATTTGAGGTTTCAACAATGCAGGGGCCAGTTAATCTCTGTAGTGACACCATTTAAAGCTTACGCATGTCAAGCAAACACAGCAGGTAGGGGGCCACAGAAGGGGAGGCAGCGGACCACCAGTTGGACAGCCCTGTTGTATATCATTATGTGGATGAATGAGACTCTCTATAGACACGAATATGTGCACTTTAAAAACAGGAAAGAAAGTGTGTTCAAGCATCACTGATAATCTACAAATGATTTATGTGCAATTGTCCCACACCACACACGTTTCTTAGCCCACATGGCACAATGAGATCCTTTCCTAGCTAACTCCCTGAAACTGGAGCTTCGTGTCTCTTGGCAACCGAAGGATAATTTCTCAAATGACTTGCCTTGTAGTAAGCCCTTTTGCCATTCCCCTGACATGTAGCAGGGATTCTACAACCTCTAGCTCTCCAGCTGTGATTGAACTACAATTCCCAGAAGCCCTTGACAGGCAGCAGCTGTGTGGAGTTGTATTTCAGCTGGAGCAATGCAGGTTAGCCAAACAACAGCAGTGTACCACTTTTACATAAAACAATACATACTTGTTGATGAAAAATCCAGCCATGAGATTATAACAACCCTACAACATGACAAACTATGTGTGCAGCCCAGTCCAATTCCTGCAGCTGAACCAAGCTAACAATAAACCCTATCAGATGTCGGCTGACAAACAATAGATCACGCAGAGCTCCCACAGGACCCACCCGTCTGCCTGTTTTTCTTGCTATGAATGACATTACACAGTGATGTCATTTACTCAAAAGCCAAAGAACAAAGTTATTGCAGTTGACCAGAAACCACATGAATTGTGAGCGTAGTAAGAGGGGAAACATGCTTTATATTGTGCTTTAATATTCAGGGCAGTGCCGCAGTTGTATACAAAGCAGGCACACAGGGCTGGATATGTCTGCGTTACATATCAAAGCTCTTGGGGGCTCATTTAAAAGCACAGGTGATAAATGGCACCACTGTAGTTGCCCACAGCAACCAATTAGGCATTATCTTTCAATCTCTACAGAACCTCCAATTTGGCCACTAAAAACTATTCAAATCTTTAAGCTATGATCCCTCCAACTCACACATACATTACTGGGGAATGATCATACTCTGTCCAGCCACATGAACATTGTCCCATCACAGTGGGACATTGGGGTGGCCATGTGCCATTTATCAGTCTGTGTATGGCAAGCTTTACACTAGTAATAATAGAATATGGCATTAAGGAACAATTTTGTGAATGATATAGTCTAACAGGCATGGCATATTAGAGACCCCTGGTGGTCTAACCGAGGTAATGCAATATGGACAAAATAGAATTTCTCTATGACGCCATGTTTAGTAAAAAATATAAATTTATTAATGCATAAAAAGACACATTACCCCGCAAGCCTGACGCGTTTCGTGCTTCTCAGCACTTAATCATAGGCCATGTGTAAGCTTTACACTAGTGACATGAAAACAAATTGCTGACTGGTAACTGGGGATTACTATACTGATGCAATTTAGCCCACTGATTGGCCATGAATAACAATGTGCACTGTTAAATTAATTTTATATACTGAAATTTTAAACCATTTCTACCTTCCCTTTAAGTTGAAATGTAAAATGTGACCTGGCCAAAAAAAATCCTCAACACCCATTGATCCTGTTATCTTTCTTCTCATTCTCAATTATTCATCAGTCTGTCATTAACGCCACAACCTGGTTGCTAGGGTAAGCCTGATACTAGCAACTAGCTGTAGAAATTCCAAACTGGGGTGTTACATCATTCAAAAAGAAAAATAAAATATGGACCATCTCTAAACCGGTATAGCATACAAATGACTACATCATACTAAAAGTTAATTTGCATATGAATATTCCTTTTACTGCAATGAAACTTAGTCCTTTCTAAACAATGTATACCTAAACCTGATAAAAGAAATGTGTGTGTACTGAGCAGAGTGCACCTATGGGATCTTCTTATGGAAAAAATATTTCTGCACATGTTTAATCCACGGTGGTTAGCCCTGTGTGCTTTATATAAATTCTTTCAGTCTATCACAGCCACTAATGGATCCATGCACAATAAAATGTGTCCACTAATCTGTACCAGATGGAGAGAAACTGCCAACAGCAGAAATTAAAAAGTAGTCCCCAGCACTCCGCACAGATAAAGAATAACATGACTTTCAACATAACATAGCAATGTATATATGGTGTAGAGGAAGAAGGTCACTGGTACTATGAAGAGTAAAGGAAAATTGTAAACATTGCTGATTTCCCAGTAACAGACAGCATGAGGGCTTGGCTTGCTACCTAAGCTTTGTACATAGCCTTCTATATGTTCAAGACTACCCTTCATATAAATGAATGGTTCTCTTCATCTTCCATATCTCTGCTAAAAAGGAACGGGGAGCTCTCCTCACCCTGAGCAATATTTACCATATAGGCTCTCGAGAGCCCACCCCCTAGGGCAGCCCCTGGGTACTTATATGGAAAATTAAAATGTGCCTCACAACCAACAGAAACTTTCCTACTAAATCGGGCGAAACCGACTGTCCGCAATCAACAGTTGAGCAGACCAGCAGGTCATTTTGTACTGATTGAGGGCTGAGTGGGCAGACTGAGACCTGGCGTCTAGGGGGGGGACCAAAATAGAGCCCTGGAGACACGTCATCCATCTATATGAGTTAAAAAATGTATGTACTTGTTGGAGCAAATGCATCCTCAGCGGTGCAGTATGAAGGCAGGTGATAAGCAGATCGAATATGAAGATAAGCAACATTGCATTTGGACATGTATATGAATTCCATATGCACATGAAACATGTTGTTACGGGAGGATATGTAGTAAGAAAGGCAGCCTTTTGCCTAAGCCCGGGAACCAATAATCAGTTATTATTATTATTAGTATTATTACTAATAAACACAACCATATAATTGGTTGCCAGAGTTTGTGGGCCAAGATATTACCTAAAACGTCCCTCAGCTTCTAACCAAGAAGAGAAATAGTTCTTAAGATAAAATGGTAGGACTTTTGCAATGGCCATAGCTCATTTTACCTTGCCAGAAGGGAGTTGATGTAGTCAGGAGTTGTTGGATCTGGGCTCAGAGGTGGTGACGTCACAAATGCAGCTGCTTTAGCCCAGTTCTTGCTCCAATAGTGTGTTCCATCTGTGCCCAGACTGGCAGTGATTGGTTCACCAAAAACAACGTAGCCTGAAAACGATGACATTGAAGTATCTATTATAAATCTGTGTATAGCTTTTATCTTTTTCTCTATTCAAAGCCTTTCTATTGACTTGGCCAAACTCTGATTACAACTGCAGTTATCATCTTAGAGCTCATCTACATCCACAAATGTGATTTTTCTGCAATTAGTTGAGTGTAAAACCCGTCTCAGTAAAGGTTCTTGCATCAAAATGCATTCCGTGGACTTTCATATACTGTAGTTGCACTTGGTGAAGCTAAGTCCTTCCTGCCCTCCATTCTGAACTGAGCAATGCTGTATGCCTGGATCTATTAAGCACTGCTGAACCCTGGCCTGGAGCTACCGCCACCTCTAAAACAGGTGGTAGCTCCAGGGTTCTGATTGATGAAGGGTGCTGAGAGAACCTTGGAGCTACCTCCTGTTTTAGAGGTGGTGGTAGCTCCCTGCATCATTTGGCGCAGTTCAATTGCTCATAAAAATATGGTGTATACTAGCACCAAGCACATCAACTCCCCTTGCGACAGCAATGATGCTGGAAATATGGGATAGAACTTGTGGACGTACATTTTGTTTACCGTAGATCTTAGTATACCACAAAATCATTATGTAAGTAACATTTTTATGCCAATGACACCCATAATTTTTCTCCACATCTACTCACAGTATGTTCAGTGATCAACATACCATATACTACAATACAATACAGAGCAAAAGTATTATTGCTAATCTTCCATTAAACTTTAACATGGTCAGATGGACAGAGGTTTAGCTATCTTCCTATCAGTGGTTAATTATAACAGGGGCTTTTAGGGTGGTTGTCTAGGCTTCAGGAAGACCAATGTTCAAGCAGATCCACAAATTGCTAAGAATACCTGATACCCTTTCTTCTTATGTGTCTTACCACATTTTTACTTTATAGACAAACACACAGTGTTGTGTATAAAGCAGCGATATAGTTATACATACGTGCATATTCCCCTTGCTGAGAAACAGTTATAGAAATACAACTGGTTATACATTATATAAAACAATGGATTCTATATAAGTCATTCACCTTTTTTTCTGGCTTGGGAGATCAGATCTACAGAACTTTTGCTCATCACTTTGGTGACATACAGTGGGCAGTTAGTTTGGCTTGCAATGGTGATGGCACGGAAAACAGCTTCTGCTTCCAGCTAGAAGAACAAGAGACAAGCAACGATAGTGAAACATACAACACAGGACAACCTTTAGAATACAATCCACAAGTGACAGCAGAGTTTTCATTGGCAAGAGAGGACACAAACGCTCTTCATTTTAACTATAGAAAATGAAGATCCAACAATAACAATATAGCAATCATTCATTGTGCTACTAGAAGATTAGAAACCTTTTCATGCTGTCTGCTGGTGTCTATTGATGATAAATGGATCTGATTCAAATATGGTAAAGGTTCCCCTTACTTCATGAAAACCAAACTGTCCACAATGGAAACCAACAGACACAAAGTATCTACATCACTTAATATCAAGGGAACAGCTGCCAAATGCCTAGAGTAGACATGGAACCAATCACCAAAAACATGGATCACTACATGTCAATTGCATCCCCAATAATGCCCCAAATAATGCTGGTTCAGGAAGTGGTAGTCAAAGTGTAGTTTGCTATCATCTCTACCACACATAAATATAATGCTACTGTGCTATATATATATTGTACCTCTATACACAGTAAACGTGAGATATAATTTTCCATTATATTGTTTATATTGAAAATGAGTGCACTAATAATGAAATTATGGCAGTGAATTAGTACAGCTGGGTCCCTGTACATCATCTGAGCTGGTTTGTTTGGCTGTCTGTGAATGTGTTCTTCCACATTAGCTGCACCTGGTATGTAGAAGATCCATTCAAATATAAATACTATCATTTATGGATCTGCTTCCTTTCACTGTGTTGTACACTGGGACCTTTTCTTCGGTCTAACTGTATCCTGTGCTTTTATGGTTTTATGGAACTGCAATGGTGGCAATCCTTCCTTCATTCCATCACAATCAGCCCATAGCTCCGGCTTGGAACATTCATCACTTCTTGGCAGACACACAAGGGTAAATGGTTTGATATGAGATAAGACTTCCTGTCTTAAACTGGTCCTAGCACCCTTTTGCTACATAAGCACATATTGTCATTATTAAACTTTCTCAAAAATACTATTCAACTATAATGGGTTAATTCAATATTTTATAGCATTCGAAAGCAAGCTTATAAAAAATATGTCCTTGAAAACTGCTTATGAAAACCATAACAGCAGCACTCGCTGGTGCTCTTATAAGCTCAAATTATTTGCCACCGGTACAGGCCCCAGGGCAAGTCTTCCTTGTATAATTTCAGTTGGGCATAATGTTTCTCCCCAGACCTACAGCACTTGTTTCTCTCCCAGTGGCAGATGAGTGTTCATCTCTTTTGCCAAAACCAAACCAGAATATTGAACAGCAGATATTTTATGATGAACAATTGCATCACTGTACCATGCCTAATACTGGATAAGATCATCAGAGCCAATACACTAAATTCTTACACTTGTACAAGTGAAACAAGGTAATGCTGTTGAAATAGCAACACTGAATGGGGTAAGGTGCAGAGTAGTGATGGGTGAATCTGACTCATTTTACTTTGCTGAAATTTCGCAATACAGCAAAAAAGTCGCCAAATGCATTGAAGTCAATAGGCATTTCTCACGCCATATGTTTCAAACCACGCAACATTTTTAACTATACATTAAGAGTTTATGGGGGGAGGGGTTTGCAGCAAAATGCAGCAAAATATTTAGCTCATCTATAGTGCAGAGTATATGTTTTTTTTGCATTCTGAATCTTGCCCCATTTTTGAAAATCAGCCTAACAGCCTTTTGCCTAAATTACCCTTTGACTGTAAAATAAAATCTATATTCCTAGAGCATTGTGGGATTTTGTCTCCGCATTTTCTATTTTGATAAAAATTTATGGTCAAAATATTCCATAGTCCATAATATTTAGGTGAAGACTACAAGGGTTACCAAGGCATCTGACAAGGGTCTTGTCTTAATAAATGATGTATACTGACAAAGAACCAGTTTGCTGGCACTATAAAGCAATGTCAACAGCATTCTAGCTGTGTTTATATGTCTGTTTTAACAGCAGGAGGAAATGGCAAATAAAAACCACTACACCGTAAAAATAATGTTTAACTAAATCTATTGAGTGACAGAAAAGAGAACAGTGTTGTTTCACCTAGTGCAGGAAGAAAAAAACAACTTCACAAAAAATCCAACATTGGCCCGATGATTTTTATGGCTCCCAGACTGAACTAAATGAAATCATTGCAGCATCTTGCTGTAAAAATGTGCATATAAAAGATAATTGGCCCAGTACATGGAAGAAGCTGGACTTCTCAGAATGCTTATTAACTATCACACTAATGGGGATTGTTTGCTACATGTTTATATAAAGGCAAGAACAGCACAATATTTGGAACCTCTGTTTCATTTGTTTCAATGTGCACCCCCGGTTAATTCAAGGCTCACAAGAATAACTATGTTCCCTAAAAATAACTAAGTGCTGCAGTTTCCTTTTATGTATAATTGTCTTCTGTGCACTATAATTATAAGTATTTATATTTTTTATAAGTATTTCATGATGTTATGACATCACTAGAACTAATTAGTTCAATAAGCTACGGTATCGGGGGAAACTGCTAGTCATCTGTGGGTATACAAAGGATGTGACCATGGATTAAATCACATTTTCCACATCATGTGTTTCAACTGTATAAAAAGCGTGTTATGGATGAGAAATTATACTATCGGTTTCACTGCAGAGTAATTACAAAAAACAACGCAGCCCCCTGAAAGGGTTGGCTTAATCATGGCCATTAAATGACTATTATTAAGTTTGGTGTTTGGCTGATAAAATAAAGAGTAGGGGTGACCACCTCAGCTCCCACTGAGCCACATTTACTGCTAGGAAGAGTTTGAAGAGGTTTAAGCAAGTGCAATGAGTGTGGAGACTAAAGGAAGAAATTGTAAATGGGACACACATGGTATAGAACATTAACATCCAGCTTGTTGCTCTCCAGATGAACTACAGGGTCCAGCATCAGCCTTCACGTCCCCGGTGTATAGTCAAATACAATGCATCTTTAGACTTTCACATAAATGTTAGAATCTCACTAGAGAAAGGTGAAACCCCTTTCAGATGATTAGAGAAATTTCAGTACCAATGCCACACAAAACAAATACTTGGTCCTTGTACGTTGTAATTCTTTAGAGTTCCTCACCCCTAGGTAATGCTCTTCACTTTTCCAAATTGACTTACTGAGACTGGCTGCTTCAGAACGGACTCTCGAACAGCATAATGTGTTTTCTGAGCTACGGAGCTGAATGGCCAATAGAATGCCTCAGCTTGATAATAGGTAAGGTGCATGGCCAAAAAAAAGTGTTTTTGCACAAAAGAATTGGTGATGGAACCCTGCCTGAGTAATATTAGTCTGATAAATCTGTAGGTGGGAATCCTATAATACAAGTGAGTCCATGTCAAAACTGATTGGTTTTCCCTGTATAATGTGTGAACTTGGTGAAAAAAATATAGCGGAAAATGGAGAAGGACACAAACACTGGCACACACATAAATGTCAGGTTTATTTCCAATATTGTGAGTGGTTCCTAACTGAATAAGCACACAAATAAGAAAACAAATTGCAGGGGTATTGAGTCATCAGATTGCATTAATATAATTAAAGCCCTTGCAAATCATAGATTACGATTTCTAGAAAAATTAATGAGCACACATTTAGGCCAACACTCTATACAGCACACAAGCACTACACCTAATGTGTCTGCTGCCTGTTTAGAAAAGAATACAAACCAGCTCTATTTAAATTTAGCATTTGGCGATGACTCCATTTTATAAAATACTTTAGAGGAATTTTCAGTGTTGCTTTTGTGTAAATAAGAAAACACACTCTATAGCATCTGCAACCTTTTGGATCCACTGTATCAAACCCAAAACTGGCTTGAATAATAGTTTATAATAGCATCAACAACACCTAATAAATGAAGATTAAAATGTTTACTGTGTACATCTCATCTGTTTTTTTAATTCCATTTTCGTTTATTTTTTTAGTGTCATTCAATTTTAGTGTCATTCAATTTAGCACTGAAAGCTTGCTTCGGCGAAGCCATAGGGACCCTATGATATAACTTACCTTCATTATTTGTATATCTTGTTTTTTATTTTACCAATTCAAGGACCAATAAACAATTCTAAAACATTGGGCCTTGTGCATTCAGTTGTGTAGACACTATCCAGGGCACCACGTTGCTTGGCACCTGAGGCCCGTTGAGGTTTCTCCCCCTGATTTCACTATAGATGCTAGATACATTGCCCAAGGTATCCTCAAAAGAAGCTAAAATAATTTCAACGTTCACTTATAGTCATGATTATCCTTTGCTGGTTATAATATGAAGATATTGGATTCATAATACATAATCTTACCTCTTCCGGTCGGCTCAAAACATGACCCTCTGGTCCAGTAATTCCCAATTCTAACATTCTATTTTGCTCCTAGAAGAAAAAAAATCCAGTACAGGTATCGTTAAAAAGATGCCTTCGGGCCGCTTTGTTTATTCCGAGTGTAGTAACCCTTAGCAACCAATCAGATGTTTCCTTTAAAGGACATGTCAACCCAAAAAATTACTTTTTGACTAATAAAAGAAAACACAATTATAAACATCTTTCCAAATTTAATCTATTACAAATTGTTGGCGCTTTAATAGTTATTTATAAATGTAATTGCTATTGAAATCAGCATTTCCATAATTCCTGGTTGCTACATTTTAAACAATGTTGAAAAAGCCAGTCTCCTCCAGAAAGACAGGTCTGTTAATCGGTTGGCATTGTTTCAAAAGCCAGAGCCACCAGTACAGATAGTAATAGAAAGGGACAGAAAAACACTGCTTTCAATTGGAATACATGTACAAATAACTTAAAAACCATATATATATAAATGTGTAATGAATGTATATTGCAAAGCTGCTTAGAATCATGTTTTCTTTTATTAGGCAAACATTTATTTTTGGGGTTGACATGTCCTTTAATAGTAAACTAGTACCTAACGTGTGTTCATGTCTCATTTTTTCCAAGAGTTCTCCACTCATATTTGCAAGTTGAATAAAATTCCAAACAGCTTATCTGCTGTGTAACCTGAGCCTTTTCTTCTTTGAATGGCTGCCCTCATTGCTCCGTAGCTTATTTATATAAACAATAGTAGTGTTTCTGAAGTAAATTAATCTATTACAGTTTTACAAGTGCAGGGCAATACTGCATTATATTTTATTACTTTAAAATACTTTCATTTTTTGATGTTACTGTTGCTTTAAATAAATGTAATAGAAGTCAGTTGGCTTGCAACGCTGCTTCAAGAGTCACAGACAAGAGTGCAGACACAAAAAATATTTGAAAAAAATACGAAGACCAACAGCAAGCTGCCTTGCTTGAATTTAATTATAAATAAAACACAATGGGTTGCAACATGAATATTCAAATTTCAAATATATATCTCTAATAATCTCCGTATGTGCCTCTGCTAATGATTATCAGACTGTTTGCCCCAGGACTGATATTCCAGAGGGCAGTGATTCTTCTCCCACTAACTGCTGTACACACCATGCTTGACAAATAATTATGAACTTTCTAGACGATTCCATGGTTTTCTTTTCTCTTGAGTTTTTGGACGCCTTACTTGCTGACTTCATAATGCTTGCATTCGCATTCTTGACCTCTCTAACATTTTGTATCAATTAGCAAGGATTCTGGAATATGAGCCAAGACCTGCAGTTCAGAGGTTTGCGCAGGACTGCGGTTACGTTTCTGTTGACACTAAGGCAACTCAGCCAAAAGACACTCCGTTGCTCATTATGGAAATATTATTTGAGCAGCCCATAGCTGTACTTTCAAAGAGTCTGGAGCTGGTACTTTACAATAATTTATCATTAACTGGAATTAATATTAAGTCATTATGCCCATTAAAATGCTGTCTGTGTTGCCACACACAGGCAGAATAGCACTGTCAGTTAAACTGCAGGATAAGGCAATCCCTTCATTATAATGCACCAAACACAGGCAACATAAGGTTATTGGTTGGTGTGGCTTAAGTTCCTTCTCACTCAACCATGTTTTATCATAGAGCAGGTTGATCTTTTAGGTTGCTTGGTGTGTTAAACTGGAGTGAACCAACTGCTTCCCATTGATGGCCAGCAAAGCTCTGGAATCTAAAAGAAATGTAGGGGGCACTGGAAAAAGTGGGGTTTCCCTGGAGAAAGCCTCACAAAACAGGAGGGGGAGGAGTGATTTATGGAGCAGTGGGCAGAATTTGGGATGGAGCATGAATGAGGATTTGTTGCAGAAGATGACTGACCAGGGGTGTGGACATGGGGAAGCATTTGCTATTTTATTAGGGTTTCACTGTACTTGTTGACCAACATTTTCATGCCATTAGTTCTTTACCCCAGTGTGCCATTTTCAGCGTTGGACTGGGGGGGG
>CM044435.1:35211380-35237408 GCA_024363595.1 Xenopus borealis | reverse complement strand
AATAATAATAAATGAATTAATGTAACTCTCTACATCATACTAAAAGTTAACTCAAAGGTGAACAACCTCTTTAAATTCAATGTTTGCATTTCAGCTTTAAGTTGATTGAACACAAAATTCAGACCAAGTTCTAAATAAGATCAGCCTCTTACCTGGGCAATGATATCCCCATTCTCAGCATGGACCTGAGCAATGGCACCGAGCCCTCCCAGGAAAGAGAAGATTTCATATAACTAGAAAAAGAACACATGAGATACCATATTAGAAACCACTCTTTCCAGAAAAACCATCCCCTTTTGCCCATTATTGTGTTGCAACATGTTCTTCTCCAACTTGATGTTCACTTTGGCTGCAATATGACTGCAGTGACACTTCTGGGTGAATTAATAAAATATAAAAGAAGTAGCTCAAAGCTGAGTATAAAACATGACTGTGCTTCTTACAGATATGCCTAAAAGAAGGGGAAAATAAAACACTCTGTTTGGATTTCTGCCCAGAAAGGAAGGAAATAGAAATTGACTTTACCTCAGTGTTTGACATCTGATACATATCTTTATAGGCCATATAAACCATGAAGGAGTTAACACCTGTGAAGCAGAGTAAAAATGGAAAATCAGGAATGCCATTTCCTTTAGAACAGAGACATGTGATAATTACTGCACACCGTTGGAATGAAAGGAGTTGGCTACTGAATCAAAACATATAGGGAATGTCAGTTCAGCATTTCTTTCGTAGGAAACTGTGTTGGCGAAAGCTGAGGTACAAAAGGTATTCTGGTCTTGCCAATGAGACACTTAGAAATGAGGCAAAATGTCCCCTTTAACCAGGCTAAAAATAACACTTAATAAATAACACATAATAATAATAATAATAATAAAACACAGAACTCGTGTTCACCTCTTTAAGAGTTATATTGTAGCAAAGGGCTGAGATTACTGGCAAAGGAAAAACAGGTTCATTCTATCCAAAACAAGTATTGCTAGGAGAGGCCCTCGGTACAATATGATATTTGGCAGGATGTGAGTTATAAATGTTCCTATAAAACAGTAGTGGAATGGCTTGAACTGTCATAAGCAGAAAAATAGTTGATGAAGTGACTACCATCACCCCCATGAACCCCACAGTTACCATTTCTTGATTATTATTACATCATTATCTTTCTAATTTCTTAATTCCCTATTAACAACTGGCACCAGGTATCATTTTTACTAGAACAGCATCCATATACCTGTCGAACATGAAAAACATAAAAGAAACTGAAGGAAACTCCACTCTAATCCATTTTTTTGCACTTGAAAGAAAATGTAATTCCATGCAATTTTCCAATGCAGGTATGGAATTTGTTATCTGGAAACTCATTATCCAGAAAGCTCTGAATTAGGGGAAGGCCATCTCCCACAGACACTATTATAATAAGATAATTACATTATTCGCAGGCGCAAATTCGCGGCGAATTCCCGCGATTCGCCGCTGGCAAATAAATGCCAGCGAAAATTTGCCTGCGCAAAATTAGCTGGCGTAAAAAAAAAAAAGAGTTGCGCACCGAAAATGACGCAACGTGCGTCAAAAACGACGTGACGCAACAAAAACGATGCTACGCGTGTCAAAAACTTGCCATGACTCGTTTCGCAAAATTTCCCTTTTCTCGGTAATAATAAGACTGTATCGATCCTATTGGGTTTAATTAATGTTTAAATTGTTTTTTCGTTGACTTAAAATATGGAGATGCCCATTATTATGGACCCATACCTGTATATTTATATTAAAAAAAAAATTATAAAATGTTCATTCCAAAAAAGTTGGTTTCCAAAAAATACCCAATGATGCCCCAGCCAAAATTGCCTTGGGTAGAACACTACTCAAAACTCAGAGGAGAATACTAATCCATTGCTTACTTATTATTTCAACAATAATATATTTGGTTAAAAGTGTAACAGAGCCAAAGTTAATGGTGCTAGCTATATATATATATATATTTATTTGAATACAATACAATGTAGCAGTAAACCTTGACAGAACACTAAAAAGATACGGTACCTTTCTGCTTGACAAGTGCCTCCACTTCTTGCTTTACGCTGTCACTCCAATGAGTAATATCAACATGAAGCGAGTAGTCACAGCATGTTTTCCCATCGGCCCATTCTCTCCATTTTTCTATGGCCTCAGTCAGGCTGGCTTCTGGCTCTGGGATCACATGGTCAACTGGAAAATAGCACATGACATTAAGTAATAAGTGAAGCAAGAACCAGAATTGAGTTTTGGGAGGTATACAGTATATGGCTAGATCTGCTGGACAATAAATATTGGATATAATGCATACCTCCCAGCATTTGAAAATTGCAAAGAGGGACAAAAAGTTCTGCTGGACTATACCTATTTTGTGGCCAAAACCCCTAAATACCACATCCGTGTTACAAAATTTGGCAGGTTATAGAAAGTCTGAACACATTTCTGGGGCTTTTCAGGACATGTTTAATGTGTTATTACAGTTTTGCTAACGAAGGTGAATTGCCCTTTAAGCTGCAAATCTCAGTTCTCCCAAGAGACCTGCTTATCTTAAATAGTTACAATTGTACCTTTGCTTTTCTTAAGTTGTTACAAATGTATCTAAGTGCAGGTGTTGAGTGTTGTGGGTTTTCTGCCAAAAAGCCTGTTATTTAATTAAGTTTTAGAAACATTGTGTTGTTCTTAACTAAAACCCGAATTAATTGCATATTTTATTTAAAAAAAAAAACACACACACAACCAAATGCCCATTCATGATTTGACCTTATTTATTCATAAAGTAACCTGAATTAATCTGATCATGGAAAAAATTGATAAAATCCAAGGAAACCCCAAATTGCTCAAATTTTTCTGCCTTTTTCCAAATCTCTTGATCTCTTTTTGCCAGAAAACCCTGAAAAATTTTCCCATTTAACCCAGCACAAACCATGAAAACTTCAAATTGAGATAGGTGCCGTTGACCTCGACAGGTCTGAGATAGTGGGTTTTTGGATTCATGATTTTTGCAGCATCAGGGTATAATAAATCTAAAGAAAAACAATTTTTTTTACCACAAAAAAATCGAGTTTTTTCCCCAAAAAGCCCAATCGGGTAAATCTGAGGTTTAGTAAATAGCCCCCTGTATATTTTTCTGACATCAGTGCAGGAGATCAACAGAAACGGGACATTTCAGTAACAATCTAGGACTGTGGGCTGGGCTGTCACAATCAGGACTGTTTCACAAATAACTGGAAAGTTGGGAGATATGATAATGTCCCCCCACTTCTCAGGTCATGTGTCATTACAAATTATAATATAATATAAAATAATAATAATAATATGTTTATTCATGACTTTTTTTCTATTATATGTAAATGGATGCTTATTATTGTTTGCAGTAGGATTCCTAATGACCAGGAAAAAAAAAATCAGCGCAAATCTCCCAAGTATACTCACTTATCATGGTGGTTCCCCCAGCAAGAGCTGCTTTTGTACCCTGGAAGAAATCATCCACAGTTGTCATCCCTCTGTAGGGCATCTGTAAGTGTGTGTGCACATCTATGCCTCCAGGAATAACCATTTTCCCATTGGCCTCAATGGTTTTCACTCCACCAGGAACAATTAGGTTGTCTCCAATCTGCCTGAAATGTCAACAGAAGTGTCAGTAACCCAAACAGAAGTATCATTGAATACCGGGGTATTAGTTTTGGTGTTCCCTGATGTGGGGTGCCTAAAATAAATGTATTAGCAGCAAAAATTGATTCAAGTATACCAAGAGATTATTGTCAAATCCAAGTTATAGGACACAACTTTGAGTTGTTGGTGACCTTCTGCTCTACAGGGACCCTTGTCTGGTAAACACTTTATTTTACTAGAAATTGCCTAGGTAGGAGCCATTTTTCTTAAATGGTCCCTATTAACACATTTTTTACTTTGGCAGTAAGGATGGCAAGGGGACAACTTTAAAAGGTAAACTATCCCTTTACAGTAAGATTTGGGGCAATACATGTTTACAAAATGTACACTGTATAGACTAAACCCCAAGGACTGCAGATCTATTTTAAGAAACTGATATGTTCCAATTGATATCCTGTAAAAGGGTAATAGTAAATGCCATTGCAACCAAAGCAGTGTTTGTCATTTATACTTTTCTGACACTTGAAACAATGCAGAAGAATTCATATCTTTTCCAGTCAAGAATCAGTTTCCCTCAATGCCTTGCATGCTTCTTTGCAGATCTTTAATTTAGCTGGCTTCTGTTGTACATTATTTCAGTAGTTCATACCAGGTCTGGACTGAGAATTAAAATAGGCCCTGGCATTTCAGGTACACAGAGGCCCAATCAGACCATACAGAGGCTCAAACAGCCCCCACCAGCCCACTAAATACTGACTTTCTATGGGACCGTATAGCAGCCCCTCTGGCATTTGCCAGAACCCACAGATTGCCATTGCAGAGAATAGCAATGGGTAGATACTGCTTTCAATAGCAATTTCATTTGCATATAACTTTACAACATTAACTTTCATCAGACAATATTTTTACAACCCTCTTTATTGAACCCAAGAGCAATTTCATTAAATGACAAGAAATTCATCAGCAACACTGGCAAAATTAATGGAAAATGACACAGTGTTTGCACTATACCACTTTCTTCTATTAAACCTTTTCTCCTTCCCTCTTTCATTTCATCATCACTTTGACTTCACAGTGTTTTCTGCCAAAGCCTTCATCCATTTGTCCACTTGGGAATTCTCAGTCAGCAGCCAGATACAGGACATTTAGTTGGATGAGATCGTAAGAGACTTCACTTGAGACCCCTTACAACTATATATATTTTCAATGTCAGCTTACAGAATTTGAAGATGTGAAGTCCAATAAAGAAAGGGGCTTTGGAATAATGTGGCTTCAATTGAAAACTTCTGTTCTGTTCAGTTTTGCAGTTGCTAAGCTGTTAGTCCTTGGCTGTTAGTATTATGGATCATGCCCATATCCTATAGTCAGGATTATGGTGCATTAAGTTAGGAGTATTTTCTCCATGTGGATTATGGTGAAAATAAACTGGCTGAGGTTAACCTTCCATGAAGGTGTTCTTCTTTTCGATTGCTTCTTTCTCCAGTTCATAACTGTATTTTGATTAGATTGTGTAGGCTGTAGCGGGTAACACAGTAAAAGTCACAACATTTTTACCCACGCAACCAGTCAACGTGGCAGATGCCTAGCTTGTCAGAACACAGGGCATGAAGTGTGACATTAGCCTTAGTCCAGAGCCTGGAAAGGACAGACAAAGTTCAATGGACAGCTGGTAATAAACATATATGCTTCCCAGATACTAGATAACTGAAGCCCTTTATTAAAAAGGAAGTTCTTTTTGGCCAGAGTTTAAAGTTAAAGTAAGGAAGGTGGTGTTTGATATATATTGGGTGTAAGGAATTTCAAAAAGAGACAAGAGAAAGGTGTAAGATGAAAGAACTGGAATGGTGGGAGAACATGAACAAGGGCCCCTTTGTTCAAATGTAAACTACCCTCTTGGTTTTATTAAGCAAAACTCTTCCTAAACAGTTTTATAAAACTGTATCCTAAAACCTGCATAATGTCCCCTTTATAAGCCTGGGCTGCGCAAGCTCATCCACTCATTAGTTCAATCTCTCTCTGCTGGGACCTGTTATACAGAATGCTCAGGACCTTGGGTTTTTTCAGACAAGGGATCTTTCTGTAATTTGAATATCCATTAGGGGGCAGATTTATCAAATTTGAATTTAAAAAATTTGAATTTCAAAGTCATTTTTGGGCACTTTGGCTATGGAATAGGCCAATATTCAATTTGAATAGAAAAAATTTGATTTGAATTGAAGGAATGGTTTGAATTGAACGATTCAATCAAACGATTCAAATGATTTGAATTTGACTGAAAACGGACCTATTCCATCAGGACAAAAAAATGCCCCTAGGTCTACTAACAATATTTCAAAAATAAAATAAACCCAATAGGATTGTTTTGCCTTCAATAAGGGATAATCATGTCTTAGTTGGGGTCAAGTACAAAGTACTGTTTTATAATTACAGAGAAAAAATAAAAAATTCAATAAAATGTGAATTATTTGGTTAAAGTTTAGTCTATCAGAGACGGTCTTCCTGTAATTCGGACCTTTCTAGATAATGGGCTTTTGGATAACGGATCCCATACTTGTACATCAATAGCCCGTTAATGAGCCTATTACAGCAGGACATTATTTATAGCCATAAGACATATGGAATATACATATATTCAGTACACAGGAAGCTAACAATGGGATGGTGGCTGAACAGGCTAAATGAGTATGGGTTGAATGTCTCTAGTAAAATCTATTTTAGCATGAAACAGCGTAGGATGGCTTTGTAAACAGCATTGGCACAAAAATAGGCTAAAAATGCAAATGAGTCAAGCTACCCAGATAAGGCAATAATTTAAAAGCACTGGCTCCATACTTGCCTACTTTTACATTACTGCTGTTTAGTACAATGTCCAAATATCTGTGTTTTTGGCCAGAGGGGCGATCCAGCCCATTTCTCCGACAGAGGCGGCCTTGAATTTCCTGCCCCCCCCCTTCCCCATGGCGCTTTTTCAGCGCCGGATGGGGGTGGGGGGGTCCACGTTGCTAGTGCTACTGCGTGCTGTGCACTAGAAGAGCCAAATTTCTGGGTTGAAAACCTGAAATTCAGCTCTTAGTTACCAGGAGCAGCATTTTCGCCGCCCCTGGTAACCAGGAGGGCCCTGCAGACTCAACTCGCCTCATTGGCGGAGCACCCCTGTTTGGCCATTATCATTAAAAAAGTTATCATGTTGTACACAATCCCTAAGGTGTAATATTGGTGTTCATCCCACTGACAGTCAGCATGTTCTTCCAGGAGCATCTAGAACAGCAAATAAACATGATCCCCAAATGGCACCTACCAACCATACCTTCAGGCCTGGTTCTACCCATTGGTCATTCCTTTGGTTCCCCTACAGGAGCCAACTAGGGTTGCCACCTTTTCTGGGGAAAAATACCGGTCTTCCTATATATTTATCTCTTTCCCCTATTAATAACATTGGGATCAAGCATAATTATTACCAGCCAGGCCAGTAAAATACCGGCCAAGTGGCAACCCTAGAGCCAACCTCACTGTTTGATAACATTTATATGAACATCGCCCACATAACAGAGCTGTTCTATGGTTCTCCATAATAACAACTAGTGAACCAGTCTGAAGACCGAAAAGAAATAGAAAATCAATCTTTGCTACAAACGCTATAGTGTTTTTTTTCTCTAGTGTATTTTTGTATATCAAGGGGCCAAAACTCTGTTAGCAAAATACCTTAAAATAATGACAATATTTTTGGAATTGCTACTCATCTAACAGGAATGATTTAACAGAAAAAAATATTCCTATATTGAACCTTTATAACACTCACTTGATAAGGCCATCTTCCATGTAAATATCAGCATAGAACGACTGGTCATCATTCACTATCCGGCCCCCTTTGATTAAAAGTCGGTCGCTCTGTAGAACAAATATAACTTCATTAGTTTTCAGAAGATTTCATTTCTCAAATCTTATATAATAGTCTATAAAATGATACCTACACTCAGTGTGAGTGTGTTTATATGAGAAATAAAAATTTTAATAAAAATATGAACATTCCAGCAAGCAAGTACATATATACCAAGGGGGTGGAACTCTAATTACAGTCAGTGGTCTCTTGTATTCAAAAGTTGTATTTTTAATGGATTTCACATTTGCTAATCCAAAAAAATTGCAAGGGTTCTACTGAACCCCATGTTGTAAGGAAGATGTTTATTACACAAGCAAAAAAACCTACTGTGTTGACCACTAAAGAGTAAAAAGCCACTTTCAACTTGTGATTAAAAGTTCCAAAACAGCCAGAGTCTGGACTGCAAACTGTAGGCTTTATTTATAAATGCAGCTAGAAGTTTGTTTGTTATACTGGATGTAATAAGGACAATGCATTATAATAGTTAAGGAGCAAAATGTACAGCCACTGGATAGGTTTGGTTAATCAATGGGTGTTGATATAACAGTCTGTAGAAGGTAAAAAAAGGCCTGGTTCCTATGGAGAGACTGAAGGAGGTACATGTAATTATTATGCAGAATAAACCCTGTCTATTGTCTTCTATCCTGCATTGCACTAAAGGTTTGTCCATGTTTCAGGTTATTTCATAGACAATATAAATAAAGGCACAACTATTCTATATATAGCCCGGGAAATGTTCACAGCCATAACTGTGATATGACTGGTTCCAATTAGCCTCAAACTTCTCAGACTCCCAGTCTCATCAAAGTTGAGGTTTGAGCCCTGATAACGCTGTGAATATCACAGTCTTAACGGGGAAGCAAAGAGAAAGAGTTCTTCATTTTATGAAAACAGGAAACACAAAAAGCCAACAAAGTTTTGTGAATTTATTTCCCCCATGTCTGGTATCAAGTTAAAGGCTGACAGATGGCTATGTGTAAATCCTTAAAATTAATAATCTCAAGCCCCTATCTCAATTATCCCTCTGCTAAAACTAACATTGCTTTTCCTGCGTATTACACTATAAACTGAAGTTGTGGAAACATGCCATTTTTTTCTATAATTCAGTCCTTTTCCCCTTACAATGCATGATTTAATCACATTCTACATACTGGCTTAATGGCTAATTAGAACATTATACTAAACAAAGGAAATGGTGGATCAGATTTACAGTGCTTTCAGATTAGTGTAAGGCAAATACATCAATGCCACTAGCAACATCTCATTTATTTGTTCCAAATACTTCTAGTCACTCAATGACCTTGCACCAATGAAATGCCCCTAGGTAAAATTTCAGTTACCTCATTTTATTATAGAGTGGAAAATGAAAACCAAATTGGTCTTCTTTATTTAGACAAGTTATAATTTAGCCCTAAAGCCCATTAATCGAATATGTAACTCACATCTGCAGATAAGTGGCATCATAATCACGGCCCTCGAGGCAATAAACAACCACAGCAACCAACTAACATTTTTATCCTTCTTTTCAACTCAGCAGGTAGCATTTACTGAGCACTGTTTAATGGCTGACATCTATCTGGCTGCTATGGGTTGGACAAACTTTATTACCCAGATTCCTCAGCCTCATTACTGTAATGGGCTTGGCAATAGGGCCAATGTTGGACAAGCGAATTGTGCTGAAAGAGGCAAACAAACTCAAAATAACATTAGAACATGCAAGACAGAATGCCTGGACTTCTGCTATAGCTGCAATTTTACATAACAGAGATACAGAAAGTGTGCATCATCTCCAGATGAATTATTACATGGCAGACAGATGCGCACTAGTTACATGTTGCAGACATCAAACTTCCACCAAATACTGTGCCTACAAACTCATCTACTGCTGATATTGTCAAACATCAACAAGCCAAATGCAAGGCTTATACTGACAGAAAACATGGTGCAAGAGAAGTGCACTTTCAGCCTGGATCTTTATTCAGAATTAAGAAACCAGGAATACTGAAACAAGGACAATCTAAATTTACTACACCACTTGAAGTGAGATGCCAGTGAGGACCATACACATATGAATTGTCTGATGGACGCATATGGAATGCAAGTCGTCTTGCTCCTGTTATATGACATATGACTTTGCAGATGTCCCATTTGATGAAGCACATTTTCCTACTCCTGATGCCAACTGTAATAGGTCTGAAGAAAGTGAACCTATAAGGCATACTGAGAGAATCAGAAAACTACCTGCATGGACCAAGGACTATGTGATGTGAAGAAAGTATATTATTGCTTTAAGATACAAACAGTTTAATTGTTACTGTTTATTATATTTGCCCAAATGCTTTCCTACTATAGGGGGAATATGTGGTGTTTATACAAATGGCCTGCAGGTGTCACTGTGCATACACAGGACTTTCTGTACAGCTTGAAAGTGAAAGTAAGAGTTACTGCTGTTATGTAATGGCTGCATGAACCTGCTAATAAAGCACTGTTATACTCTCCTCATCCTCGGCTACCAAACACAAAAAATAGAAACAATAGCAGCTGCCGTTTCAGAAAACAAAATGGTGAATACAAAAAAAAACTGACACGCCACCAATATTTTGTGAGAAGCAAAAGTCCCCAATTTGCTGTCTTGCAATGTATTGAGGCTCCCAACCATCTGGGTTGTATAAAGCACATCTGGTGCAAACCCTGCATTACTAAGTTTGCTAGCTGAACTTGTTTTTGTGCGCACACACACACACAACAGACAGAGAGTTTCTTTCCACAGATTTCATCTACATTATGACTCAGGGCCTTGGGAAAACACTTGAACGATTTCCAGAAGATCACATAATTGGAAATGTAAAAAAGCATTGCAACTCTCTCTCTCTCTCTCTGCATCCCATGTGCAGAGTAAGAAACAAAATGTCACCTTAAATGAACACGGTGCTGTTATTGTCTTGTGTGTAATACAAGGCACATGGTGTAAGAAGCAGTAACCCATAGCAGATGTTTGCTTTTAAGTAGGTCGCCAGTAAAAGCTACCTGCCTCTGGGTAAACGTAGTACCTTTTATTAAAAAAAAACCCAATGAAAATATACAGCAGTTGCAAGATGACAGTCATAGTTTTGTCACATGTAGTGCCTCTTTTTGGTGAAACCCAATAACATCACTTCTTCGTACTAAGAATGCACCGAATCCACTATTTAGGGTTCGGCCGAATCCTGAAACCTCTGTGAAAGATTAGGCTAAATATTGAACCGAATCCGGACCCTAATTTGCATATGTAAATTAGGGAAACGAGGGGGGAAGATATTAAAAGAGATTTACAAATATTTGAATTCCTTGTTTGTGTGATTTATTTGTCTTGTATTGTAATCTTACTGTGATTGAAAGCCATTTAATAATGTTAATATATCGGTAGATTGTTTCTGGTGTCGCTATAGTATCTGAATCATCTATGATTTTGCAGTAAACATCAAGTTTGAGGATAGTAATTGTCCCTATTAACTAGCTTATTGGTAAGGAGGTTTTATATTCCATTTTAAGGCTGTGTAATAAAGATTGAATTCACAACAAAAGCACTGTGAAAAATGGAAAGATATGGAAATTGATTTGGAAAGTAGAAACATGTGGAAGATATGGGGGAGGTATAAAAATATGGAAGATATAAAGGAAGGTGAAAGGTTTGAAGTATAGGAGAGATGAAGCAGAAGATTGCTATGGAAGATATGAGGTGCATAGCTCAGTAAGAGCTGTGGAAATCAGTGGTACATAAAAAGACACAACATTTGCTACATTTCCTGTCTTTGGGAATAACTCTGTGAAAGCCAAACATTTCCATTGCTTACAGGTGCACACAATGTCAGTTCACAGGAATGTTACAAAACGTTTTTTATGGTCTCCCATTTCAACCATGTTTAAAACCTTGCCAATGTATTCCTTGGAAAAACATCAAACACTGTACTGAAGGGACCTTCGATTATTAAGGGCAAGTACAGCCCAGAATAAAAATATCATTATTTAGATAGAGTTACATCATTGGGGTGCTATACTGATTGTCACAACCAGCAGCCCCATGTGTTAAATTAAAGACCACATTGAAACCCAAACTTTTGGTATACACTTGTGCAGCCCTTCCCCTTCAAACTTTATTTGGAGCACCAAGTAGCTACAAAGAAAAGCAGCTTAAAAGACCAGTATGGTAGGTTTGTTGAGAATATTTATTTATATTTTAACTTATTTAGTCTCCTTGCTGCTCATGGATGCCCATAGATCGTGGGATTTGGATAGTGGGATTTGGGTTAGAGAACTATTTGCTGCCCTAGATTTCATGGTACCATGTCAGACACAATGCTTCCATATATCTACTGTATAATCTTGTTTTGAGATAAGGTGAGCCCTGGCCAAATGACATACTAAGGGGAGTGATCCAATTGCACCTGGGCCTGAACCCCTCAGGGGCTGCCGGCAGTTCGCTCACATGCTAATCTACTGCAAATATCGTTTATGGAGGAGAGTGGGAGTCCAACTGCATGGTCTGCACCTTGCCCCATCGGTTGTAGTTAAGGTACTGTGCCAAATCTCAGTATAAAGGGGGGAGATTCATCAAAGAGTGAAGTTCCGCCACTAGAGGGAAATTCCACAGCTCTCAGTTCATTTCTATGGGATTTTGAAAGGCCTATTTATCAATGGGTGAAGTGAAATTTCACCCTTTGATAAATACGCCTTTCAAAATCCCATAGAAATGAATGGAGAGCTGCAGAATTTCCCTCTAGTGGCGGAACTTCACTCTTCACTTCACTCTTTGATGAATCTACCCCTATGTGTCTTAGCTTTCAGGCATAACTACAATAGTAAGGGTAGAAATTTCCTTATGCAACTCCATAATTACATCTTTTTCCCTATAAACAAATATTGCTTTCACCCCCCCCTCCATAGACTTAATACACAAATGATTTAAGCAATTGACTAGGATTATGTACAGCCTGTTTTCAGTCCTGCACTGATCATGATACTTCTTTAAAAAAAAAAATAATAATAATAATAAAGCTGCTTTCTCTGAAGTTTTTGATGTTTTGGCAAACTATCCAAGTAATGAATTCCTTTGCATAAAACCCTTGATAGCAGGCCAACGTTCTAAGGGCGAGTGGGCACAGTCTAAGGAGATCAGTGTCCTTTCTGAAAAAAAAATCAAACTCCACATGTGAGAGCCTTTCAGATGATTGTCAGTCGACAGAGAAATTGTGTTGGAAATATGTGCCAAAATGAGTAGTACCAAATAAAAGGGCTTTTCTTTTAATAGAAACACGTGGTGTGTGGTTCACCGCAGAACTCATTCACTTTTGCTCTGAATCATGTGGCTCTTGAGTCTTCAGTTTATCTGCAAATCTTTTTCACCATTCATTATCAGATGGATATATGAAGCCAGTGGACACAATACAACAATATTTTGTTTACAGGGATAATATAGGGGCCAAATTATGCCTTGAACAAAGATTAATCATTCATATTAGTCCCTTTCCCCACAGAGCTTAGTCCCTACCACAACAAACATATTTAACTTGGTTTAGTCTTTGTACAAGGATGTAAGCTACCAAAACGATTTATATTATGTAAACCTGGGAATCTAGGCTGAATTAATGTCATTTTCAACCTAAAGTTTCAATGCAATTTCTGCCTGTGTCCCCTTACTGAACTCTTCCCTATATATGTATGTATATGATATGTTTTACACATGCAAATTCAAATTCATATCCGAGATTTATCATCCCCCTACCCTGGAAGTAACTCAAATTCGATTCGGTTTCCACCTAAAACCTGCCGAGTTCATGTAGAAGTTAATGGCAGATATCCGATGAGGAAGTTTATAGCTTTCCTGATATTCAAGTTTTTTTCTGAGAAAAACTCGATTCGATTTTAATTGGCATTTTTGGGTTAGTAACGTTAGTTGGAATTTGAGACGTTCAAGATTTTTCTTAAATAAGATACAATTGGAGTTTCAAGGTCTTTTGAATACATCGACTTATGATAAATCACCCCTGTAATATACATACATATACAGTATAGGGCTGCTTCTGTATTTTCCCCTTCCTATGGCTCAAGCTGTAAAATAATCAGAATTTTCAATTATGTCAATTTCAACCCAAAATACAATTTATGCCTATATCTCAAACTCTTCCCTCTCTTTTTTTTCAGTTAGGGATGAGCAAATCTTTCCACTGCAGAAATGGGGAAAAAAATGTTGTGTGTCAAATGTGTTGCCAATAGACTTTAATGCATTTTGGTGAATTTTTGGCAAAGTGAAATGGGTCAAAATCACCCATCCCTGCGGTGTCCGTCAGCCACAGGGAAAGCAAGCAAGTCTGTGCAGCTGCCGTTTTATCTTATAACTGCAACTTTGTTTACTACTATTTAATTGGGACTTGTAGGTATACTTTTACGTAGTATAACCCATTTATTACAATGGGACTTGCAGAAGGTTGGATGAGACAAAAGACTGCCTATTAGTTGAGGCAGACAATGCTCATGTCACTGGACTGTGCCATTCAACATAATGTTCCCGATAAATGATCGCACAGATGCTTAGAATAAATTCTCGTAAGAGGAAGCCATTTAGGAAATTATGGTTCTGAATTAAACCAAATTAGGAAGATGCAAAACAGAGCAATCAAGGCACAAATCTTATTAAACAGCTTACAATTATCTACTGACAACATTTTCATGCAGACAGAAAATTTGCAGCTTTTCCAGCTGAATTTATTATTTTTAGCCAGTGGGTTAGTCGGGGGGATGCCAATGCTTTCTCATTACAGCCAGAGTTCAAAGATAACAGCAGGTATCTTATGGCATATGCAAGAAAAATGTTGGAGGACCTCGCAAGCCCTACTTACTAGATCAGGGGTCCCCAACCTTTTTTACCCGTGAGCCACATTCAAATATAAAAAGAGTTGGGGAGCAACACAAGCATGAAAAAGTCCTTTAGGGTGCCAAATAGGGGCTGTGATTGGCTATTTGGTAGCCCATGTGTGGACTGACAGCCTACAAGAGGCTCTACTTGGCACTATACTTAGTTTTTATGCAATTAAAACTAGTTTTCAAGAATGGAATTCAAAAATAAGCACCTGCTTTGAGGACCATGAGAGCAACATCCAAGGGGGTGGAGAGCAACATGTTGCTCACGAGCTACTGGTTGGGGTTCACTGTACTAGATACTGAAGAGCTGCCTGGTGCACACAGGTGGAGATTTAGCCACACCCGATTACAAGTCGAATTAAAGAATCTAGTGGCACACAGGGCTGCAAGAACACTTCAAGTGTTTATTTTAGTGGAATGCAGTGCAACGTTTCTGGGGCAAAACCCCTTTTCAAGAAAAGGGGTTTGACAAAGGGGCTTTGGCCTCAAAACAATGCACTTCATTCCGCTAAAATAAACACTTGACGTGTTCTTGCAGCCCTGTGCGCCACTGGATTCTTTTGTTATATTATGGCATATACCAGTAGGCTGGAAAATTACTGGAAATTATTATTCAGTATGGCTATATGCTTGCAACTTAATATTTAGGGAATAATGAAATAGCAGCAATATACAAACCTGTATTTGTCATGGCTCGTTTTCTATCCCTTTGCAGTTCCTACATTGTGGTTTTGGGTTTCATTGTGATCACCTCCTAATGACAGCAAGGGGAACCTGTAATCCCTGCTATCCTAGAACCTTTTAGAAATATTGGGAGCAATAAGGGACTAGTCAGTGCACTTGCATTTATACTGAATTACTTATGAGACAGGGGCCCAGGGAATGTGCTTTGTAAGTAGCACTTCCATTATACGTAAATATACTTTAACTTATCCTTTAGAGTGCTCCCACAATCCCCCTTTTTTGATATAGTCAGTTCTTTATATCTGTATATATTCTATAAATAACATTTATAACAAAGAGGGACAGAATAGTCTGAGTGCGTAGGGTGGAGAAAATATTTTGACCACGTCTGTTTTGTGGCCAACCCCCAGAATTATATGTTCATATTACAACATTTGGCAGGTTATGAAAATTTGAACACATTTCTGTGTTTTTTTTCAGTTATTACAGCTTTGCTAATGAAGGTGTCAAAAGTGAGACTGTCCCGCTCAAAACGGGAAAGTTGGGAGGTATGGGAATGTTATTCACTGTTTAATATCTACATGTCCTCTTGGTCCTATGGCCTAAAGATACCCAGTACTGACCCAGTTAATGCATGGCGCTCTGAAAATAAAAATTTAACTGATTCACTTGCTAACTGGAATAACTATATGTGTTCAGCATTGGCCATATTTTATTGGACTAAATTGCATTGAATTGTAATATCACCAAATGTGCCCAAACTGTCTCTGTAGTGACACATAATTATCAATGTTATAAAAGCACCAACAATATTTCTAAAGGGGTTGCATAAAATGTCCTGCTGCTGAAAGGCTGGACTTTATAGCCCTTATTTCAGATCTTTAAAAAAAAAAATGACTTCATATCTATTTTGGGATAGGAATTTCCATAGCCAGGCCTAAATATGTTCGACATGGATCCAGATGCAGGCCAGGAAAAATGAGAGCTTCTATGTAAATGGATTAGCAATGGTGGAGTTCAGCAATACATTCACTCACTCACTACAGCAGAAAAGTACAATGCACATACTGTGTGAGGAGCCAAACCTCATTTGTATGTTGAATGGCCAGTGGGCTGACAGCCAGAAAATCTTGTGATCGCAGTACTTAATAAGTAAATCAACATGACAAATGTCTGTTGCCATACATTTCCTCACCTGGCGACACATTCCTGGCCACTGCTCTTCTACATAAACATTGCCAGGACAGTTAAATTCTTGAGTCCAGCTACCTAGCTATTATCCCTGGTAGATAACCAACTGCAAGATTCACTTCTTTGCTATTCATTTCTATTACCTTTTTGAATATGATTTTCTGAACGATCGAACGAAATTTCACGATTTTTTCGGGAAATCGTAAACTTTGTGGAATTTCGTTTGATCAAAAAAATCTTGAAATCGAACAGAGCTCAAAACTAGTGAATTTTTCATACGATTTTATCAAATTTAAATTTGAAAATCATATTTTAGCCCTTGAATTGGTGAATAATGATAAATCTGCCCCTAAGTGGGTTCTTTACTTTTCTTTCTGGTCAAGGCTTTTTGGGGGGAAAACTAAAGAAATTACAGGTAAAAAAAACTTGAATTCATCATTATACCCCAAAGCTGCTAAAAGTCAAAATCTAAAAATCCGTCATCTCAAGCCTGCCGAGGTCATGTAGAACTCTGTGTCCCTTTTAAAATATAAGATATCGTGATCTGCGCTTGGATTCATCCAATAATGCAAGAAGTTCTGGGTTTGCAGGCTATAACCTGAAAAGCTGAGCAATTCGGGCTTCAACATTTTTCGAGTCATTTTTATTAATCAATAAGTTAAAGGGGTTGTTCACCTTAGATTTAACTTTTAGTATGATGTACAGAGTAATATTCTGAGACAATTTGCAATTGGTATTATTTGTGATTTTGAGTTACTTAGCTTTTTATTTCACAGCTCTCCAGTTTGCATTTTCAGCAAAAAACAAGCCATCATGCGGCGCTCAATTTCTTCTCCCTGCCTTCCTTATAGGACTTAGCCAGGAAGGAGAAATCGAGCACCGCACGATGGATCCTCACCCTGTCGCCTTTTATGAAGAGAAGCAAACGGAATTTCAGTAAATTATTTCTTAATAAAGACTTTACAATTTTAAAGTTTAATATGTCTTGGTGTTTTTTTTTCCATAGTATATACTTTTTTTTTTTAATTGATGGTACTGGCCCTTTAAACAGGTGACCTGTAAATGCAACCTGCTGATTGGTTGCTATAGCTATAGGCAAACTTAATGTCTTTTATTATACCATCCTCAATAAATCATAAAAAATGGCAAGATAAGCTGCAAAGTCTAGAAATCAAGATCAAGCGAGGAGGCAATAATCTACCACTTTGATCAGCATTTCAATATTCAGCATATATACAGACTTAGGATCTATTATCCAGAATGTTTTGGATCACCAAATCTAGGGATGCACCGAATCCAGGATTCGGTTCAGGATTTGGCCAGGATTCGGCCTTTTTCAGCAGGATTTGGATTCAGCCGAACCGAATCCAAACCCTAATTTGCATATGCAAATTATGAGCGGGGAGGGAAATTGCATGACTTTTTGTCACAAAACAAGGAAGTAAAAAATGTTTTCCCCTTCCAACCTTTAATTTGCATATGCAAATTAGGGTTCAGATTTGGTTCGGTATTCGGCCAAATCTTTCTCGATGGATTCGGGGGTTCAGCCGAATCCAAAATAGTGGATTCAGTGCATCCCTAACTAAATCATTTAAACGTTAAATAAGCCCGATAGGATTGTTCTTCCCCCACTATGGATGCATGCAATGGAGCTTATGATAAGAGACGGCCTTCCTGCAGTTGAAGGCTTTCTGGACGATAGGTTTCTGGATGAGAAGATTGATATACCGTTCTCATTGGTCTCTGTAAAATCTTACAGTCTCATTACAGGGTTAATATATAATATATCAGTATCCATGCTAACAATGAGCTCCAGACTGTCTGTCAGTCAGGCATGATGTGATGCAGGCATACTGTGAATTTTATTGAACATTTAGTTCCATCCTGTTATGATATAGCTTCTAAGCAATATAACAAGACAAGAAAGTCAATATCAGAACAGGCACATTTGTATTTAAGTACAGGCAGAAGTTACTATATAAAAAATCAAGTTGTACGTATGGTTATTTATTAATAGGTTCCCATCATTGGAACAGTAGAATTCAAACTGTAAGCTGATGCAATAGTTCCACTTCTCATGGATAATGCAGGCTTTCAGGACAGGACATCATTAATTCTAAAGCAACTGTTATCCCCCCCCCCCCCTTCCCATATGTGATGCAAATTTGTACTGTATTCCTTTAACAGTTTTCATATTTTGGTATTTGCATATAGACATACACAAGATGACGAAGCCCTGTTGTTTCACTATGCTATAAACTGAAATGAGATAGCACTCCCATGTGAATATTTTAGCTGGCAATACATACCAGCTGTAACTTTTAGGGACCCATTTATAAAACCTATATCTGGTCGAGGTTTTAAATTTTTCGTGGAAAATAAAAATTTTTGAGAGATTTGTTATACCCAAAAGCTGCTAAAAATCCGAAAAACACGCCATATCAAACCTGTCATGTAGAAGTCAATTTAAGATCATCTAATTGTGCATATTTGAGGGTACAGCTATGGGAAACCTGTTATCCAGAAAGCTCAGAATTACAAAGGCCCATCGACTCCATCTTATCCAAATAATTCAGATTTTTACAAATGATTTCTTTTTTCTCTGTAATTACAAAACAATACTATGTACTTTATCCAAACTAAGATATAATGAATACTTATTGGAAGCAAAACCATCCTATTTTCTAGTAGACTTAAGGTATGAAGATCCAAATTACAGAAAGATCTGTTATCCAGAACCCCCCCCCCCCCCCCCCCCCCCCCCATACCTGTACTATGAAAATATGCCTCATGGGGAACTACCACAGTACTGTAGGGTACAAAAATGTTCTCTCTAAATGTTGAATCCTGAAATATTACCATAAAGCATGCTTCTGCACCAAAGGCCTACAGCAGGGGTGTCCAACTTTTTAGCTTCCCTGGGCCACATTAGAAAAAGAAAAATAATCTGGGCCAAAAACATGAAATACACAAACACTTTTGATTTGTAAAAGTAAAGAAAATACACAAATTACAAAACCAGTTGGATAACCATTTGGAGCTATACACTGGAATATGGATACTAAAATTATTATTATAAACTTATTATTATACTAAAAAGACTAATTATATTATTATGACGTTTCCTTGGGCCACATTCATATCCATCCTGGCCTCCAGGGCAATGGAAGAGACTGAGTACAACCTTAAGCAGGGAAAGGATGTAGTTACTATTTACTTAATGTTTTCTCTTAAACAGATTACAGGCTAATTTATACATCATATTAAGTGATAAATATCCCAAAGTGACATTTTAATATCAAGTCTCAAGCTTACTGTAAGCATATAAATTTACAATTTGTTAAAAGTGAGTCATAACAACACTAATTGCTACCTCCTAAAAGTACAGCATCATGCTGCTCCACCCTGCTATATCTTCCCAAATATAACTGGGCACAAAGAGACTGGGTGAAGTACAGAACACTGTTTTAAAATATAGTTAAAAAATGACTACAATAAAGCAGAATTTGGGAGTGTTTATATATACCTTTACTGTAAGTGTCCTATTTTTCCTTGGATGAAAATCCCATGTATGTACTACAAAGTGCATTTAATATCCAGAATTCAGCAGCTAGGCTGACCTGAAAGGGAACTGAAGCCTGTCTTTGCTTGTGTGACTGCAGGGCATGTGATTGGCTGTCCCTCTCCTACTGTGCTTTTGGCAGGGACAGTTAGAACAAGCCCACCCTTCTTCAGGGAACAGAAGACGTCTATGGGGAGCTCCATTGAAGGGGCTAATTTCGAAGATAATATTAATTTACAACCATAAATAAAACCCACGCCATATAGTATACATTATTGCCTAAACAATTAGGGTTTGTTTGTTTGTTTTTATTTATCCTATATGTCTTCTGATTTACTAGTGCTGACTCACTCTAAGCTGCAGGTCTAGGGGATTCCAGAAACCTGAAGGTAAATTGTTTATTGAATGTATTTTTTAAATACTGGTATAGGAGATATAATTGCCTCAGGCAAGGCCTCAGACTGTAAGTATGTATAACAAAAACCTATATGATCGAACAGCAATTGGGATTGTGTCTTAGGGCAAGGCCAGACGGGGAGATTCGGGGGAGATCTGTCGCCTGGCGACTTCTCGCCGTGACGAATCTCCCCCGAATCTCCCGGAATAGCTAGTCAGCGCTGCTCACCCACTCTGCGTAAAGTCGCCTGCGCTTGTTCACACGCAGCGGCGCAATTTTAAAAGTCGCTCAAAGTTGCCTGCCCCGAATCTCCCCGTCTGGCCTTGCCCTTAAAGGAATTGTTCAGTATAAAAGTAAAAGCTGGGTAAACAGATAGGCTGTGCAAAATAAAACATGTAAATTATAGCTCATTTAAAGGAACAGTTCTGTGTAAATATACAATCTGGGTAAATAGATTAAAAAAATGTTTCTAATACAGTAAGTTAGCCAAAAATGTTATGTATAAAGGCTGGAGTGACTGGATGTCGAACAGAACAGAAAACTACTTCCTGCTTTGCACCTGTCTTGGTTTCCACTGATTCAGTGGCGTAACTACCAGGTGAGCAGGGGAGCAGGGGGGGTGCAATTGCACCAGGGCCCTCTCCCTCTCGGGGCCCACTGGAGAGGCTAGGAGAACTCCAATGGGAGTACATAGGGGGAGAGCCCGATTGGGGGGCCCAGGTGCCAATACTGCACCAGGGCCCACCAGCAAGTAGTTACGCCACTGCACTGATTAGTTACCAGGCAGTAACCAATCAGTGACCTAAGGCGGTCCCAGATAGTCTTAACTGTTGTTTTTAAACCTGAGCTGAATACTATGGATCAATGTCCAACTCACTGAACAGTTATGTCCCATGTGGCCCCCCTTCAAGTTACTGACAGTTAGAGCTTAAAAAGCAGGAAGTAGTATTCTGGCTGTGTTGTTAGACATCCAGTCACTCCAGCCTTTATACATAACATTTTTGGCTAACTTACTGTATTAGAAACATTTTTTTAATCTATTTACCCAGATTGTATATTTACACAGAACTGTTCCTTTAAATGAGCTATAATTTATATGCAAATGTACAAAACTGTAGTGGATGTTTAAAAAAGCTTTTTCACATTTTTATTTTTCTTACAGTTATTTAAATAGCAGATATTTCATTATTTAGTTATTGGTTTACTTCTGAGCTTCCTCACCACTAATTCCAGCTGCTCTAATTGGCTCTTCTAATTCACTTACTCTAATTGGCTGATTCCAGCATGAGTCAGCAATATGCAATGCTCTACTAGCAAATGGTTGGGTTGTCTACAGAAGGAACAATGTTGGGTTGAGAAAGAACACAAATAATCCATCCACTATAATAGGATTCTGTGTTGAAGGAACACCAGTTCTCCTCTAGTAAGGATCCAAACAAAAATGCATACACCATGTCCCAACTAGGAAACATAATCCTTTCCTTTGTTATGGTGTTATACATAGAATATTGAGACTGGCAGTGTCGGACTGGGACACCAGGGGCCCACCCAAAAACCTTAGACCAGGGGCCCACCATAAAACCTTAGACCATGGGCCCACTCTCAGTACTAATATTCTTTATCTCCTCTTATTCTCATAGTTTGTTTTCTTTACATACTATAATCAATTATTCTATATCTATTTAGCCTCTTTGTTGTCATAGAAATAGGGAATGGCCATGAAATAGGCCAAAAGTTTAGCAGCATGAGGGCCCACTGACACCTTGGCCCACCGGGAGTTTTCCTGGTATTCTGGTGGGCCAGTCCGACACTGGAGACTGGTGCTATACTATGCCCTATTTCTGGTGGATCAGATTATTAGGGTACAATAAGGCTAATTACCCGTAGATCCCTTGTAATTTTCTCAGACAAAGGAATATGACTATTTAGACCTGGCCATGCCCTGTTACACCCTCGATAATTTGCTTTGAAGGGGTTGTTCACCTTTAAAATTACTTTTAGTATGCTGAGTACTATTCTGAGACAACTTGCAATTGGTCTTCATTATTTAATATCTTTAAATGATTTAGCTTTTTGTCCTGCAGCTCTCTGGTTTTGACATTTTAGTAGCTATCTGGTTACTAGTGCCCAGATAACCCTGGCAACCAGGCAGAGGTATGAATGAGAGACTGGACTATGGCTATGGTAGGGTAGGAATGGAATGAAGTAAGTAATAAAAAGTAACAATAATAATACAATTGTAGCCTGACAGAACAATAAATTTTTGGCTGCTGGGATTATTGCTGCTCCTGCAGAATTCTGCATTGAAATCCATTTCTCAAAAGAGCAAAGAGATTTTTTTTTTTATTTCATTTTGAAATCTGACATGTGGCTAGACATATTGTCAGTTTCCCAGCTGCCCCTGGACATGTCACTTGTGCTCTGATAAACTTCAGTCACTCTTTACTGCTGTACTGCAAGTTGGAGCGATATCACCATCACCCCCAGCAGCCTAACAACAGAACAATGGGAAGGTAACGAGATAACAGCTCCCTAACACAAGATAACAGCTGCCTGGTAGATCTAAGAACAGCACTTAATAGTAAAAACCCATGTCCCACTGTGATCTATTCAATTAAGGTGGCCATACAATGAGAGATCTGCTCATTTGGCGATGTCGCCAAACCAGTGGATCTCTGTCCGATATCGGGCTGATCCAATCATGGGCACTAGGGCCCAACGATCGGATCAGAATGATGTGCATATGGGCGGTCGGATCGCGGGACCGCATCAACATACAGATGCGGCCTCGATCCAAAGGGATTTTTAATCCTGCCCGATCGACATCTGGCCTACATTTGGCCAGATATCAATCGGGGAAGCCCATCATTGGGCCCCACTCACGGGCAGATAAACTGCTGCCTCAGTCTGTCGGCAGCTTTTATCGGCCCGTGTATGGCCTCCTTTACATTGAAAAGGAAAAACAACAGCCTGCCAGAAAGCTGCTCCCAACTAAAGTGCTGGCACAAGTCACATGACCAGGAGCAGCTGGGAAATTGACAATATGTTTTTCAAAACTGAATATAGAAAGATCTATTTGCTCTTTTGAGAAATGGATTTCAGTGCAGAAGTCTACTGGAGCAGCACTATTAACTGATGTGTTTTGTGACATGTTTTCCCATGAAGGTATCCCTTTAAAAATAGATAATAAAGGCCTATTCCAAAGTTGCTACAAATCGGTTGTTAACATTAAAAGTTGACTTGTAGGTGAAGCACCCCCTTTATTTCATGCCCACTTTCAGTAATCCTGCCCCTTTCCTAGTCTACAAACTGGGACAGTCCATCCTAAATAAGGGCAGTCAGGAGATAGAAGATGTATATTTCACCAAAATAAGAGATTATCAAGGTAATGTAATCAGCGGGTAGCATTTACTGGTCACCTGTTTAAAAGCAAGCATCTTATTGGTTGCTATGGGTTACTGTCCCTGGGCAAACTTAGTGCCTTTAATTACATATGGGGGGTAAGACCACTAGCAGGCTCTAGGAATGCAGTTTAACACTGCCATAAGAAGGCAGTTAAGGGAGATTTTTGGTGGCCCTTTATCTGAACCCCACATTCCATGTACAGAACATCAAGGGATATGATCATGTGATTGCCTATTTATGCTAATTGGTTATCCCGGGGGCATAGTAAATGCACAGAACATCCTGCATTTGGACATTTAGACATTTTCATTGCACCCCCAACAGATTAGAAAATTCTTACCCTGAATCACAAGACCTTAAAGGGATACTGTCTTGGGAAAAAATGTTTCTTTCAAAATGCATCAGTTAATAGTGCTGCTCCAGTAGACTTCTGCATTGAAAACCATTTCTCCAAAGAGCAAACAGATTTTTTTATATTTAATTTTGAAATCTGACATGGGGCTAGACATATTGTCAATTTCCCAGCTGTCCCAAGTCATGTGACTTGTGCTCTGATAAACTTTAATCACTCTTTACTGCTGTACAATAAGTTGGCATATCACCCCTCCCTTTACCCCCCCCCCAGCAGTCTAACAACAGAACAATGGGATGGTAACCAGATAACAGCTCCCTAACACAAGATAACAGCTGCTTGGTAGATCTAAGAACAGCACTCAATACTAAAAAACAATGTCCCACTGCGTTCCATTCAGTTATATTGAGAAGGAAAAACAACAGCCTGCCAGAAAGCAGTTCCCTCCTAAAGTGCTGGCACAAGTCACATGACCAGGGGCAGCTGGGAAATTGACAAAATGTCTAGCCCCATGTCAGATTTCTAAACTGAATATAAAAAAATCTGTTTGCTCTTTTGAGAAATGGATTTCAGTGCAGAAGTCTACTGGAGCAGCACTATTAACTGATGCGTTTTGAAAAAAACATGTTTTCCCCGTGACAGTATCCCTTTCACCCTAAAACCATTCGGCACACTCATGAATGCAAGAAACTGAGATGAATTAAACAGGCTGGAAACCGGGGAATTTGCAAAGCAGCCGCTCGGCTTTTCAGCACGGAGCCCCCTAGACATTTTGCACCAGCTGCACCGAAGGAGGAGCATCCCTTGCTCACCAGATGAGTTGCCATGGTAACTTCCCTTTATTTAGCACTTACTGATGCTCTCAACAGGCATCTTGTGAACTGACCTATAATAACATATGGGCAAAATGACACCGGTCTTTAACAGGATCATTTTACCTAGATAAACCTATTCTGTGCATTTTATGCAGCTGGATGAAAAAAGAAAATAGGTGCATTAGACAGCTTCCAACTACCACGAGCTGAATGTGCCTGGTAGGGTGTGGCAAATAAGATGTTCTTTTTAGAAACATGATTTCTCAGCAGCTCTAATGCCTTCAGATTCAAAGTAAATGGATTCCTGTCTCCCGTGGGACAAAGCACAAAGGATATGGGATGGTACAATTGTAAACATATAAAGAAAAAGAAGATTTTTTTTTTTTATTATTATTCAATGAAATTGTAAAATAAGAAAGGCATTGCTATTGCATATACTACTGTATTTTTTAAATAAATATTACATATGTATTTAATAAAATCTTATAGTAAAATGCAGAGGCTATTAAAAGGGCTTTTTTTCTATGGGTCTGTGATTCATATATACAGTAGGAAGTGAGCAGTGGCTACTCCCAACACCTTGGCAGCCTTGTTTTCGTACGACTAGCCAGAGCATGCCACATCTGATGCCAACTGTATGTGATTATTTATGGCAAGAGGGGACAATAGAGTACTGTGTGCCTAATAGTCTATAGCACTGTATATTGCATTTGCTGCCATAAACGGCTGACTTAAATATTATTTGTGTATTTATTTTTTTCTAAAATGCCCAGGATTTGTTCTGTCCTGATGCCAGCTTCACCAGCCTTTCTAGGAATAGGAGGGTGTATTTGGCAACCTAATATGGATGCTTCTGAGGAAATCTAATCAATGTGCCTTGTACATAGCCTGCCCTCTCTAATACGTGAATGAAAAGGCAGTTGTGACTATGAGTGGCACACTTATCCGTAACACCAATGGAAGCCGGAAACAACATAGTGTGCTTCTATCCTGCACAGTACAATCTAAACCACAGAATGCATAGGGAGGGAATTGGGGAGCAGCTATATTGCAGGGCTTTTGGGGTGCAGCTGTACTGCAGACAGGGATTCAATACATGTCTGGAGTTTTAATGAGCAGTATCTGCATGAACCGGATCAATGGAAGTGCATGTATTACCACACCTGCATTAATCCCACTATGAGTAACACAACTGTATTGTATGCATAAAATACTATTGGGACA
>CM044435.1:35198424-35210216 GCA_024363595.1 Xenopus borealis | reverse complement strand
GGGGGGGCTGAAGGTTTTAGGTTCTTGCCTGCAGAGCATCGCTTTGCCCCTGTGATAAATCTCTGTGTATGCCCGGGGTATCAGTAGCAGTAGAGGAGAGTGGGGGGAAAAAAGCCTCATCCCTAGCAGAAATGAAATGCAGCCCTGTGTTTCCTTGGGTGGTGCATGGAGGACCAGCCCCCTTACCAGCTGTAGATATGTCATGTTTTACTAGAGCCTGAGTGCCTACACTCTCCACAGCCCAACACTACCTACAGGACAGGGCACTAGACAGAGAGAGCTGGCAGTAACAACCCCACCACCACCATTCTCATAATAAAACATTGCACCTGCTGATGCCTTTATCCCTGTGTCCTGGAATCCCACTCTCTGCAGGACCACAATTCCCAGTATCCCCAGCAGCACCCGGTGATCGGGTGGAGAACTCCTCCTTAAACAAAATAAAGACCAATTTCCCCACCGCATACTAATCCCTATAAATGTGGGCTAAGGGGGCGGTAAAATGCAACGGTCTCGCCCTTGTAAAGGTGCCAGACAGAGACAGGCAGAAAAAGAAAATCGTGCGTAAGCTTGAGGCTGCGACAAATCGCACTTCTGCTACACAAACCCTCTGATCTACCGCCGCAATGTCCCCCATGTAATGCTGCGATGTGAAATAGCTGTCTCCCCGCATAGAAAGGATGGGGACTTACAGTTATCCTCGGAATGTTCTTCTTCCCCTGGTAAGACATGTTCTTTCTTGCCAACGTTCCTTCCTCTGGATCTGCTTCCCCCGACTGATTTTACAGCAGATCAGGTACAGGGAGTTTATTTTTGTTCTTTAGCTGCCTTAGACAATAGTAATTCCCTTATTGCAGTGCCAGCTGGGACTCTGAAAACAGAAGAGTGAGAGGAGAGCTAATCGGAGCTCCTCCCTCACCAATCTCCAGCCACTTGCCTCACCCACTTTCCTGCTCTGCATCCGCACTTTGCGTCTGCGCTCACCAGGGGGCGCTGCTTACCCTGCAGCTCAGCTTTGAGAATCATGCTAGTGCTACGTGTTGCAGTTGGTAACATCTCATATGGAAATGATCCTTGGGCTTTCTGGCAAGCAGCGCTCATTGATAAGAACTACAATGTTACACTGTAACACACGCATATATTGCTTCCTGTGTGCAAGCATCCTCACCCTTTTGTCACAGCTACAATTAGAATTAAAAAAATATAAGATGTAATCTTTTACCTTGGTATGGGGCTGTTCATGCAACTGTTGCAGATGGGTGCATGCCATTGTTCTTGCACTCAATCAATGCCAACTCCCTTGTGGCATTTTCAATACAATCACTGACACATCATGCTTATTTCTTGTTATCTCAACGTTCCATGTTGGACACGCACAGGAACTTCTCAGATGCTATGTAGAGTAAAAAAAAAAGGTAACCTTATGCGTTTCGTGTCTCCATGCGTTATCATAGGTAATTGGAGGAAGGGCAATGCGGTCCCGAAACGTTTGATCATTTCAAAAGTGTTGTATAGCACCATGGAATAAATTTGGGATCACCCCGTTTGCTGCAACTACAGGTATTGGCATTTCTCTCTATTTTGATTTATACTGTAACTGGCATGTGGCTTGGCCAGTGCCGTGTACCTTCATCCCCTGAATTGAATTTGCATCATAGGTAATTGGAGACATGCGAAACGCGTAAGGTGCTTGGTTACCTGATGTGAAATAAAGCTTTTACTCTACCCCGCATCTGAGGAGTTCCTGAATGTTGAAGTATTTTTCCCCAAGCTACAGGTTCAGGGGGCGACCACCAACGGAGAGCAGTGAGTGACCTTGGTTTTAACCGTGCATAGAGAAAGTGAGCTGCGGGTTCGGGGCAGTTGCACCTGAACCACATCTTTAAGTTGGTGAGCGTCATAAAATAATAAATGTATAATTGCCAAACATAACATAACACACTTCTTCCTGTTACAGTTAGAGTTGAAATATTTCTGGTCAGGTGATCTCTGAGGCAGCACACAGACCATCACAAAATGGTGGCTCAAGGCAAGAGATGTAAAAGGGCAATATTTACTTAAATATATATTCCAGTTTGGTAAGATTCTTTAATATTCCACTTAATTTGATATAAATTATCTGTTGCTCAAATATTAATTTTTGGGGTATAGTTTCCATTTACCTAGCTTAACAACTAAAGCCATTTTTAAACAATAGGGCCCCTGCAGGTCCCCATCCCCAACAGCATCAATGAGACAGGTCAAATTTTAAAGCATATGCCGCTATTCAGCAATCAGCTTTGCATTTGGTTCACCAGGGCCCTCTTTTGACAGTTTGGTTGGAAAGGAGGCGCTGTGCAGGGTCCTTTTGTTAAAAAATAGCTTTTGTTTGTCTTTGAGAGAGGACTAAATTAACAGCATTGTGCCCTGAGTTTCAGGAAGAGGCACAGAAATGTGGCCAACCAGTAAAATGGCCTAAGGACAGTAATTATTGTAAATCACAACTGCCACCTAAGATATCAGGGCTGCTGTCATTAAGGGCAAAGACACCTGGGAGATTAGTCACGGCTGTATAATGCTAGTCATGATTTGTACTTTGCTATTGTATAGATTTTACAGCAAATTGCAGCTCCTTACTTAAAAAAAGATCCATTAGCGACTTAGGCAACAGTGATTCCAGAATTGCACCTTATATTTTACATGTATTTTCTTATATGGGAGGGAAACTTTAGTGATTAATTGCCGCGATTGGGGGCTTTAAAGCCCCTTGTGTCATCAGCCTAAGGGACTCCCAACTGTCTGATCTATCTTCTCCTCCAATGAAGGTGGCCATACATGGGTAGATTTGGTTGGAGCTCTATGAATGTTCTTATAGCTTTACCGATCGTTTGAACAAACAATTCACCCATCCATGGTAAATGATATATGAGTGGCATAATGTGTGTGCGCTAAGCTGCTGGGCCCTGCACTGGCTGCAAGATATCACATATATTAACTAATGGTTGTCTGTCCCTTTGTTTACTTTGCATAAGGCATGTGCAGTGAATGATTATCTGACTGTACCATCCAATTACCGATTTCATTGTCTCAACGCGAAAATATTTAAACTTGTCCAATCGCCTGTTGTAAAGATTTAGCGGTCATTTGCACCCCATCACTGTAGCAATAAGTAGATTGTTTTATCAGATCCTGCTAAATTTAACACAACAAAATCTGCCGGTGTATGACCACCTTAACAGGAAACTAAATCTTAAAATGAATGTGGCTAAAAATTTTATATTTTATATACTGAACTTATTGCACCAGCTTAAAGTTTCAGCTTGTCAATAGCAGCAATGATCCAGGACTTCAAACTTGTCAACGGGGTCACAATCTTGGAAAATGTCTGTGACACTCACATGCTCAGTGGGCTCTGAGCAGCTGTTGAGAAGCTAAGCTTAGGGGACGTCACAGAGGAGGTTGGCCTGTAATATAAACTGATGCTACAGGGCTGATTATTAAATCCTGATGCTGGTTGCACTGGTTTCTGTGCTGTAATGTAGAAAGTATCTGTATTAATTACTAATCAGGCTTATATTGTAACATTTATATTCTGTATATAGAGTATATTGTGAGTGGGTCCCTAAGCTCAGTAAGTGACAGCAGCACAGAGCATGTGAATCAGTGAATCAGCAGAAAAGAAGATGGGGAGCTACTGGGGCCTCTTTGGAGACACAGATCTTCACTGCTAATGGGTTTTGGATGCCATGGGCTGGTCCAAAACATAATGTACAACATTTCTATCTACTTCTTTAGTTAAGCTTTAGTTCTCCATTAACGCCAGGAAATCAGAGGGCAACCCACATATTGGCAGTAGAAAGATTCTCTAAACAGCCAATGGGAGAGGGGTCTGGCAACCATTGCATTTTTTGCTTAGTTTGGTTCAGTGAAAGTTTTCCTTGTATGCATAAATAGCAAAGTTTTGTGAGCCACAAAATGGATACGTGACATTCAAGCTGTTAGGCATCTTTAGCTTTTTTTTTCACAAACCATAGCTATATTTACTAGGGATGCACTGAATTCAGGATTCAACCAAAAGTAAGCCTTTTTCAGCAGGCTACGGATTCTGCCCAATGCAACTGCCTGCCCGAACCAAATCCAAAAAAATCACATGACTTTTCATTACACAAAAAAGAAAGTAACAAGAAAATATTTTCAGCCTTGTGCTTTGCACTGCAGTCATAGTTCTGTTTCCCCTTTTGTTTCCATAATTTACATATGCAAAGTAGGGTTCGGATTCCGTTCAGTTTTCACAAAGGACTCGGGCGAATCCTAAAATAGCGGATTCGGTGCATCCGTAATATTTACAAAGGTAATGACATCATAATAAAGAGTAATTATTTATACCTAAAACTAATGGGTACAATTAGTTAAATGCATTGGAAATTGAAAATCTGGAATAAATTGCTTCACTTCTATAAAAGGTATAGTTGCCTTAAGGATAGTGTTTGCGTTAGGGATTTCTATTTCCTGTCAAAAAGAAACAATCTTGCTTTACGGCAGGGAGTCTAGCGTTACACTCAAGATCAGAGCTACAAAACAAAACAATCTTTTTTTTGGTGGGGGAAATATGGTAGTGGAGAAAACACTGATTCAGCCCCTACTGCCTAATCTGTGGGTGCACTGCAGGTAAAGCACACTCCTGTCAATGAGCACACAGGGCAGTAAAGGCCCAATTCAGCCATTTAAAGACTCATTTATATTTCCTTTTTGGCCTGGTCTTTGTTTAATTTAGCCCTTAGAGTTTCAAGAGCTCTGCCTCAGAATATACTCCATGTGGGTATTGGTGTGAAAACTGATATTTTCTTAATATGCAATCACAGGCTATGTCTGTAGGAGCACTTGTAAGAAGCAGGCTGGAGAAACATCCCTGTGTGCTAGAAGCCTTAATAAAGGTCCCCACATAGTTTAACAACAAAGAAACATAATAATAAAGTGGGGGTTTTTTTTGTTTGTTTTTTTGTAGATACAACAGGGCCCTTTCCTGTAACCTGTGCAAAGAAAATTCTGATCACATACTTATTCACAATCTCCTATCTTAACCCAAAGGCACTAAGAAGGAAGTAATGGCAGAAGAGAAACCCCTTTGTGTTAATCATTACACCCTAACCCTACAACAAAGATGATGCAGAAGGTTTCTCAGGGACCATATGCTTTACCTCTGCCCTCCAATATTAGCAAGAGAAGCTCATAATTATAACCACAGTAGGCATCAAAACATCATTATTGGCTGCTTCTTAAAGGGGCTTGTAAGCAGGGGGGGGCAGGGAAGCTGAAGGAAGCAGTGATGAGGTCCAGCACCCTGGACAGCAGCTTGTTGTTCTAAAAAGATGTCTAAGGAAAAAAATTCCCACGGGGATATATTGTTCTTATTATTTCCAGCCTGGCAACACCCACACCTCCAATATGGTGTGTAAGACATAGTATAAAAGATTTTTTAAATTACTTTGCACTAAATTAAAATGCAACCATTCTTTATCAGCTGGTCTCATTAGGTTAGATAATTGGGGCAAATATCGTAAATGGTCTTAGCCCACAATAAAATAAAATACAATAATAAGAATAAATACTTAATATGATGAAAACATTTGTACCATTTGCCTATATGTGCAACAGATTCATATGGAAGACAACCAAACACAGTTTTGTTCCATTTTTGTAAAATTCCAATATTGATGGTACATTGTTTAAGAGCAGACATCTGTTTTTGTGTTTTCACATACAATCTGTATTGTGAAAAGAAAATATTTTAGAATGTTATTCCAAGGCATGCATACATTACATATGAAAAATAAATTACCAATTAGATTTTACAGCATATTGCTGTAACTGTTGCATAATTATCAATCAGTCTGGTATAGTTTGCACAAGATTGTATATCACCCTGGCTTTACCCAAGGTAAATCACAATATAAAAACACTTTGGGGATTATGTAATAAAAGTCACTAAGTTTGCCCAGGAGCAGTAACCCATAGCAACCAATCAGCAGGTAAAATTTACTGGTCACCTGTTTAAAATCAAACATTTTTTTGGTTGTATGGGTTACTGCTCCTAGGCAAACTTAGTGGGGTTAATTTAAAACACTGCACAAATTTGCACCTGGGTAGTAACCCATGGATTCAAATATTTGCTTTCATTGTTCCATGGGCAAACGGGCCCAGTTTTTATAAATGCACCCGTGTCTTTTATTACAAATGGGGTTTAGAGTTGTGACTCCAAGGAGAGGCTATATTTAGCACAATTGGGGTACAATACATCTCAAAATATTCATGTTTTTTTCCTCAAAAATTTTTAGATTTTTTTTTGCCCTTTAAAAACTCAAGATTTAATATAATAATTAAATAATAAAATGATGCGACCCTTAGTCACTAGGGTGAAGCTTAGCCCCAGGAGCTGAACTTCAATATCATACTCATAGACTCACTGCTTATGCTAAGGTAATAATAATACCACTTATAAGGTCAAACATAAGGCTGAATGATACTTTGGGAAGCTTATGAAAAGAAAGAACTCCCAAATGGCTGTTGCCTCTTTTTTCACTCATGTGTTTGCCTTGATAAACAAGGTTGTTCCCTCAACATAACTGCAGCAGATGAGTGTGTGATTTTGGATCTATTGTATTTTTAGTGTTGAAGTTCCAGCTCTGTAATATATGTTAAAAAGAAGCCGCTAGACCAGTGATCCCCATCCAGTAGCTCGTGAGCAACATGTTGCTCTCCAACACCGTGGATGTTGTTCTCAGGGTCTTTAACGCATGTGCCTTATTTTGAATTCCAAGCTTGAAAGCAAGTTTTAATTGCATAAAAACAAAGTATAGTGTCAAGTAGAGTTTCTTGTAGGCTGACAGTCCACATAGGGGCCACCAAATGATCAATTACAGCCCTTATTTATCAACCTAAGGGACTTTTTCATGCTTGTGTTGCTCCCCAACTATTTTTACATTTCAATGTGGCTCCTGGTTAAAAAAAGTTGGGGACCCCTGCCCTAGACTGAAGTCCAAAAGAAACTTTGCTTGTGGAACGGGCTGTGTACATACGACGATAAGCCTCAAATTGATGGGATGTCTTATGTTCATGAGTGCGTAATGCTCCAAAGAATACTATAACTTTTTAAAATCTGATTTATAACTGCCTTTTTTCCCCACTAAATTTATTAAGCAGGATCCCATCAGCCCTATCTTCAACCTTTACTAATCCCCAAATAAACTTAAAGCAAATTTATAGTCAACCTTTAAGCTGTATGGCTTAAAAAGAATATCCTTACACTGAATAGTATATTAGATCTACCCTGTGCCGAATCTGGACATTTAACAGCAACATCCATGATTAATGGATTCCCTCTAAGAGCTATCATTAAGTGTATAGTACATTTAGGAAGCAGATGTTACAGAGAGCAATAGCATGGACAATTTCATTGTAACGTTTAAAGTACAAAATCCAACTGAACGTTATACATGATAGTGTTTATAATGCCTTTTGAAGTCAGTGGTCTATTTTTACTGTATTTTAGCACAAAAAATATACATTATTGACTGTATCTTGCCTTAGAGCCACAAACAAATGTAAAAAAAATTGGGGAGCAACACAACATGCAAAAAAATCATGAGGGGTGGCAAATAAAGGATATTGTTGGCTATTTGTTAGCCCCTGTATGGACTGGCAGCTTATGGTTACAGTTTATGAAACCAAAACTCCTCCAAAGAACCACATAAAAACATTTAAAAATTTGTTAGTATACTTAGAAAAAAAAAACATCAAGACAAATTAAACTTTTAAATCCCAAAGCCTTTATTAAGAAATAAGTTACCGAAACTCCACTTGCGCTCCTCTTCAGAAACGGCGATAGAGCGACGATCCATGATGCTTTCTCCTCCCTGGCTATCTCCTATAAGGAAGGCAGGGAGGAGAAATCGAGCACCGCACAATGGATCGACTTTTCTGAAGAGGAGCACAAGCGGAATTTTGGTAAGTTATTTCATAAAGGTTTTGCGACTTAAAAGTTTAATTTGTCTTTGACATTTCTGGTTCTTAAAATTATCAAGCACCTGCTTTGAGGCCACTGGGAGCAACATCCAAGGGGTTGGTATGCAACATGTTACTCACGAGCCACTGGTTGGGGATCACTGCCTTGGAGGGTTTTCCCTTGATAATACCAAATATATTTCAAGAAACGGAATCCAAAATTTATGTATAAATATTTTATATATTTATATAAGGGATGCGCCAAATCCAGGAATAAGAATCAGTTCAGAATTTACCCAAATTTCAGCCCTGTCACTGAAAGTGACACATTTATATATAATTAGAGTTAAAATGCATTACGCTTTTTGGTTTCATTTTTGGTGGACCATACGGTATTCGGCAGATTAAAAAAAATTATAGATTCTGTGCATCCCTAATAACTGTATATAAATATTGTGTGGATTCACTCAGATGTGCCAATAACTTTTTCATAGGAAGAGTCAATGACTTCCAGGGGCAGATTTCTCTAAATGTGAGTTTAGAGTTTCATAAATAAAGGCTCACCCGCATTCTTTTCATTCCTGTGGGATTTTTAGAACTGTATTTATCAATGGGTGAAAATTAGAATTCACAATTTCTTAAACATTGTTTTAAAAATCCCATAACAATAAATAGAAGTGTTTGAATTTTTTGTTAATAAAACTAAATAAATTGCCCCCCCCCCCCATGGTGTCACTTCAAGTAGGCCCATGCCTGTGTTTTATTCACAGCAGGGTTCTCCACAAAACAGGGTACTTTTTATAGTCCCATTTAGCATATATAAACAAACAAAGGTTCATTGTTCTAAAGCCTGAAGAGATCAGTCCCCTGTCATTTTGAATATTTAGAAAACCTGTTTTACGCTAAAGTAAATTGGCCAACAATTGTGTTCCTCCCAATCTTTTTGGAGTGTTCTTCTCAGCTCTCAGTTTGGGTCCCACTGTTATACAGTTGTGCTCATAAGTTTACATACCCTTGCAGAATTTATGATTTCTTAACCATTTTTCAGAGAATATGAATGATAACACAAAAAACTTTTCTTTCACTCATGATTAGTGGTTGGCTGAAGCCATTTATTGTCAAACAACTGTGTTTACTCTGTGTTCAATAAATGGCTTCAGCCAACCACTAACCATGAGTGAAAGCAACGTTTGTGTGTTATCATTCATATTCTCTGAAAATCATAAATTCTGCAAGGGTATGTAAACTTATGAACACAACTCTACGTAAACTCCAATGCTAATTTTATTGGAAAACCGCAGCAAAGAGTTTGAAGAAAATAATCCTCTTCATTGGGTGCATCTGAGGAAGAATATTATTCCACTGAAATGTAAATGAACTGGTAAATAGACTTCTGGTAATAAAAATGGATAATCAACATTCTCCACTCCATAAAACCACCATTGACTGTTAGCATTTGTAAAGGAGTCCTAAATAATTCTTACTACATCATTTGCTCGACTATATACAGCGCTACGAAACAAGTTGGCGCTATAGACATACATGTTAATAATAATAATAATATAACATGACCCGTACCATTACAAAGCAATGTAGAACTACCTTATATCTGTTTGTAACTGCAGTAAGACAAGACTTTCTCAAATGGTGAATCGTGTGCCATTCTATGTTATAAACTTTTCCCACAGTATGTCTTGCCTGCCTAGCACACCGCATTCATTTTACACCCCATTACTATTATCTTTAACAGAAATGAAACAAGCCAATACTAGTAAATGTTCCCAAATGTATCTGTGTTTCGGTGTGGTTTTGTGTCGGCAACAATTTACGTTCCTTAATATGTTTTTTGGCTTATTGTTTCATCGCTACTGCCAATTGGCCCTTAGTTTGGGAATCATATCCCTTGATTAAAATAAAGCCATGCATTTTACTATACACAAGAGCCTACATTTAATTATTCCTGGTATGAACAAATACATTGTTCAGCAAATCAAGTAACTAATTTACGATGTGCCTTGACCATCTCACAGCAAGAGTCTGGAAACCTGAAAGGCCTTCCAAACAATACTCTTACCTTGAAGTTTTCAAATAATTTATACTTCTCCCATTTAAAAGAAATATTGAAGAGAAAATGTCAAGAAAGAAAACACTTTTCACTTGGATATTCCTTTTAACTACGCCTCTGGTTTTTGTAGCTTATTTTCTAGCAGGAGTATACACTGCATCCTCGATAAATACATATAATCCTTTTATTAGGAATTATTGTTGTTACTTCCTGTCAATATAGATGGACGTGGTTCATGCAGTGCAGAGAGTGAAACATGATGCAATATAGCATTTCGTTTTGCTTTATTTCTCAAGTATTGTATAGATTAGTGGCAGATTTATTAATTGATTTAATTGTTTGTAAAACGGAACGCGTAAGGCTGCTTGATTAGTAGTACTTCATAACTACTGCCTGGTGTAAGAATGCTTTCATTTTGAGTGGCTGCTTCAATTGCATTTCGGTTTATCCGCACCCCATTCTTCCACATTGTGGTTAGTTTTTTACTCTAACGTTTAGAGACCCTTTCTCTTATAAATTCCATTGCAGATTTATTTATGTAACCTGAAAAAGTTTTCAAGGGTATTTTTCAGTCAGAATTCAACTTTTCGGGTAAAAAATTTTTTTTTTCGAGATTTATTATACCCTAAAGCTAGAAATAGTTTGAATCTGAAAATACTTCAGCTAAAACCTGTCAAGGTCATGTAGTAGTCAGCGGCAGAGGTCCCTTGAGCCATTTGACTATGTTAATAGCCTTCGTGATCAATCAATTTGAGAAATTTGTCGAGTATTTGGGTTGTTCACTTCTAATGCACATTCAAGTTGTGAGGTATAAAAAACCACAAAGCTCTAAAATTGGATATATACTTATGCTCAGCACTATTGACATGGCCAGCTTTACTGCTTCAAATTATAGAAAGTAGGCTATAATACAACTACCAAGCTTGGATTAGTATCTCCAGGGTCAGCTGACATCTCTAGAATATAGACTGGGAGAGAAGGAATCAGTGGCGTAACTACATATTACTGAGCCCCACATCAAATTATTTTTCAGGTCCCTAAAAATATTGATATTTGACCTAAAAAACATTATAAATATTGTAAAGTTAACAACTACTTGTCCATACACAACCAAACCTTTGAGCGCTGCTTCACCTTCCACATCCCGTGCAGACGTTATAAATTCAACAATTACTGCAAACGTGCATTTATTTAGACATAAACGTATAAAATGTGCAAACAATATGCACTTTTGTAGTAATTGCTGCTTGGGTTTCGTCCTACTGCATGAATGTTATAGAGTAAAAGTTACATTCCATAAACTATAGAAATTAAAGTTAAAAAAAAAGTCTTTAGTATTCCATTATTGTACTGGCTGCAGTCACTAAAGTGCAAGTTGCGTGAAATATACAACTGTTCATCACTGTAGGCCAGCAGCTTGGTTGTGGTGGTGCTAATTGATGTACAGCTGAAAACCGTCTCCTAGCTTGATGTGATATAATACACATCATCATAAATAGCTTAGACATGTGGGTGATGATGGGAGGGGGGTGAATCCTTTTATAATGAGCCTATTCAGTGTGTGAGACCATCAAAAGCAGTACATAGTATCAGGGTTAACCAAAAAGAATGAGGAATGGCTTAGTAGTCACATAGCATCAACACAAGGAGACCTGTGTTTGGTGCCTGATGATGCATCTTGTGGCTTTCCAATAAGCAGTACTATGTAAGAGTAATTATAATAATACACTGCAGCCCTTTAACTATT
>CM044435.1:35165133-35179333 GCA_024363595.1 Xenopus borealis | reverse complement strand
GGTATTTTTTTCAAGAAAAGGTGGCAACCCTAGCCAGGATAGAAGCTGCAACTATTTTTGGGCTTACCTGTTAAGAAAGAACATGAACACAATAAAAAATGTATTTCCCATCATATTGACACCAGAGAGGACCCTTGGACATTCCTGTTTTATCACTGTGTTTTTCTTATTACAGTTTTGTATGTGAAACAGCAGATACAGTGCTTAGATGGCAGAATTGCCTAGTATTTAAACAGAAATAGGTTCCACATATGATGCAAATACATGGTCCTGATACCTCAAGATCTGAATAATTTTTGGGTTTTCAGAGGGAGATCAAAGAGGAAGATATTAAGTGGTGCACAACACATGTTGTGTATACTGATATTTTAGCCTCAAGTGCAGTCCAGCTGTTTCCTTACATATTCATCCCCAGGGGCGATTCTGCACATTTTGCAGCCTAAGGCGGCCTTCGTTTTGCTGCCCCCCCCTCCCCCGGCACTCACCTTCAGTGCCAGACGGGGGTCGCGGGTTCCACAACACTAGTCAATTGCGCTCTATGCACTGGAAGAGCTGAATTTCCGGGTTGAAAACCAGATATCTGGTTCTTAAAGTTACCAGGTGCAGCATTTTTGCTGCCCCTGGCAACTTGGGGGAACACTGCCACTTGAGGCGAGTGCCTCAACTCGCCTCATTGGAGGAGTGCCCCTGTTCATTCCTTCTACCCTTCTACCAACGGACTCGATTGACACAAAGCTGCCATAAGGGGGCACAGTCATTCCGGGTCTGGGGGTTTCTAGTTTAAGGGGGCCTTGCAAGCTGCGTAAGGGAACTGAATTGAAGCCGCCAAAGAAAGCCAAAGCCACCAAATGGAGCAGAAGCTGAAACCGAATACACCAAAGGGAGCCAAAGTGAAACTACCTAAGGGATCGGAAATATGGACTAAGAAGCTGCTATCGCAAAGGAGAAGACTGACCTCCAAACTTTTACTGTAAGTTCTACTGGACATCAATGGTCTTTTTTTTAAACCACTGGCCACCAATGTTGTTTTTTAACCTGTGAGGGGACCTTGGCAACCAATGGGGTTTTTTTTTATCCCAGGGAGGGGGTGGTCATCAATAAACTTGAAGAGGGGACCCTGGCCACAAATAGATTTTTTAACTTGTAGAAGGGATCCTGGCAACCAATGTTTTTTTTCTCTTCTTGTGCAGGGCCCCATGATTTCTGATGGTGTTCCTGTATTGAAATAAAGCTTTGCAGACTCTCTGATCAGGGTGGAGACCCAAAACTCAGTTGGAAAGCCCTGGGTAGTAGGATCAGCTGACAGAGGTGCTGGTAGTGAATCAGACACAGTACTAACAAGAAAGAGAAAAGTATCTCTATGGAGACAAACAATACCAAAACCAGCTCCCACTCAAGTTTTGTAAATTGTCCATCCATGTATACGAGCAAGCCCTTTCAGGTTGTTGGATTGCAATGCTTGGAAACTGGGATCCTTAGCCTGGAACTCAATTTTTAAATTCATCTATAATATTTTTCTCTCCTTCTGTCTTCTGCAATTCATTAATAAAGGATATTGTAGGCTGGTTCCAAATGTAGCTGTTGTTAGGGGTATGATGCCCAGGTCTGTAAGAAGCTACACCTATTTTTGCAGCATATATCCAGTATGCTCAAAATATGTCCCTTGAACATTCTAATTCTAAGATATTCCACTTAGAAAATTGGCCCATTATAACCCCTGAATGGGTAGATGTCAGAACAGATTTTTAAAACTCCACTATGCATGCTCCCTGTGCTTAGATACCTTTAAATAAATACCCAAAAATGTAAGCAACCATTTAAATAGTTTGGTAGCGTTCGCAGGAAAGGTAGAGTTACTGGCGAAGCAAAAGCCTAAGCAGATAATTTTCACAGGAACTCCTTGCCTCCTTAGAAACTAGTGGATCACATGTATTCATATATGTTTTTTGATGCTTTCCCACATCATTATTATGAAGTGCAATAAATCACAAACAGTGATAGCAATAGCCGGATTATGTTGCTAGTGGAATACAAGCCAGTTTATATATAAAGTAGAGCAAGAGAAATTCATCCACCGAGACTCATCCTGAAAGTAGCATGAATTAAAAGCTGTAGATATTCCCACTGAGAACAAAAATCCACTAAAACCAAATGTATACTGACTACAAAAGGAACAAAAAAAGGTATAATTGTCTCCCTGCTGTGGGTCCAGCTGTCATCCTTCCTAATCTTCTCTAGGGACAATAAAAAGTATGTTGCTAAACAACTAATTTGGGGGTGGGGAAAAAAGGGAGGCTGAACTTAAATTTAGGGAAAAAAAGGGTCAATTAAGGGAAAATTTAGCAGATATAAATGGTTTAAAACCTATCACCAACCTCATTACTGCCACTTAACTTATCTGTGGCCACCATACCATGGCTCCAACTAGTGCTGGCAGTTGTGTCACTTCAATCATCAATCACTGATCTGATATATGATTTAGGATTTAATAACACTCTAAAATCACTGTCCTTAAAGGGGGCGGTTCAACTTTTAAGGACAGCTGCAGATCAAAAACTGGAAAACCATAACAAATAAACAATGAAGACCAATTGAAAATTATCTTAGAATATCAATGTCTACATCACACTTAGTTCATTTAACCCCTTTGAAGGGAATGCATAACCTCTTTTGATTTCTCTTGGAATACTCATGTACAGTACATGTAAAACTTATTGAGTTGCAGGTTACAGTTGGAGTACAATTACTTGTGATTTACTATGTAATTAAAAATACACATACATATATTGTGGCTGGCAGAAATGCAGATCCTGCTGCTTAATTTTGGCCTCAGCGGGTCTGTTGTTTATCCCCCAGCAATGTAGTCTGTATCGTGGCCTTTCAACCACTAGGGGGAGAAGTGACATACAAGTCGGAGCACGGGGCACAGGGTCAAGACTTGTGTATCTTCAATCTGAATTGTTTTTAGTTTCATAGGTTTAAGTTGACAATGAAAAGTAAAATCAGCATTAACAGTAAAACGTGGAGTTTGATACATTGTAAGGCCTGAAACGCGATAACACTATATGCTGGACTGTAATTAATTAGGGCACACTTATGTGTGTTTTGTGTTTCTATGCTAATGTGCCTATTTTTAGGGGAAAGCACCCCCTGAGACTGTAGGACGTCTGCATTCACTAACCACAGAGATTTTTCAGCCATTGTGAAGGTGAATGCAAGAACTTGCATCTTAAATCAACAGTGTAGAGAAATGGACCCCATTAATAAATAGCAGCAACTTTAACTTTACTTTTCTCCAAAAGTTCAGAAAAAAATGTATTGGCTTGGCTATTCATTCCAGGCAGCCTTATTTATCTGCATATTCAGTTTTCTTCTTAGAACTAGGAGCTTCCATACTGTCCTTCATAAGATCAGCAAACTGAATACCCAGAGAAGAGGAAAAATGGTCTCTGGTGGCCATATTATCTTAAAAATCAATAGAATGTTTGATTGGCTTTAAGTATGGTTTTTGTAGCAGGATAATACTCTTAATTCCATGAACGTAGTATTATATAGATATTTGTCCTAGAACTTGCAAGTAAATATATATATTTAAAAAACTTTTAAATTTATTTCAGGAGTGTGAGGTATGAATTGCAGGAATAAGCAGAATCGATTTGCCCCTGTATGTGCCAAAGCAGTTCCAAAAAGCTATATGATCGGGGCCAGAATAGAGAAGGTTGGACAATGCCAGTGAGCACTGAATTAAGCCATAAATGTGGTTCTTTACCAGCAGTTCTGTGTGGTCCAGTAATCAGCCAGTACTCCAAGCAATCAGTATGATTTGGCACACTAAATGGCTGACCAAACTAGAAAAATAGACACTTGTTTGGCAACCTCACCAACAGATTCCATCTTCCCATGTAATGCCAGCTTAATTAAAGCTTTGTATTATTATTTGTATTATTAAGACTTTTTTATATTTTTATATTCATTCACTAGTTTTGCCAGCTTTTGTTGCTCATAATACCAGGATTTGGGCCTAGCCATGATGTTGGGAGTTTGGCTGGGAAATTAGCTTGTCTAGGCTGAAAATGCATGGATGGGGCAGGGTATTGGACAGGCTGGGGGAAATTGACAGAGCAGAGATAATGGGTCAGGGAAGGAAGGGAATTGTTGGGTATTATAAATTTACTATTAAGTGCATTGCAGATCAGTTTGTAATACCAATACATTTGTAATACCAATGCCCATAGCATGTGACATTATGAGGCAAATATCTGGCATTATATTTATGGATTTATGGGTATTTCACAGATCCATCAAGGCAAGCTATTTTAACAAAAAGGCATCCTGAGTTGTCTGCTGAGGGACACATTCTCACTGAAACTGGGTGAAATGGCTATAAGTATACAGAATGTTTATAGCAAAGTGATTGCTTCCAGTTTAGTACCATATTGTTCTCTGCATTGGCTCTTAAGTTATATATCAGTGGTGTATTCTGGTCTGGTGCCAGCCTAGGCACTTGACCATTTTGCAACCATCAGCACATGCTCTTCATGTGTCTCACTTCCACTCTTTCAGTTCTGGGTGCCCCCTTCTCCCCAAGCTTTGCCTTTGGAATTCAAGGGAAAGTATCTGGGAGTTGAATCAGGGCAGGAACTCTTAAACCTGGCGCAGTTCCTGTGCAGCTCCTAATTACTGAGGAAAGTGAGCAGCATGCCACCCGTAAAACTGTGCTGCCCTGTGCACAGGCTTTTGTGGCCTTCCAACAAATCCAGCCCTGAATCTCTACAGGCCCTCAGACCAGCTCAGTATGGCTCAGTGCAGGCACCTGGCCAAAACATCAGATCTCACGTTTCATTACCAGCTTTAGAGCAGGTGAAATCTCTCAGCGACTCACATTATGCCCGTTTTTGCTGCAGTTGGATAAAAAGTTTGGTTGAGGAACTTAAACTAAATAAACAAGTATAATAAATAAACAATAAACGCTATTTGTAACCAAGACATTACGCATTAATTACAGTTTCATGTTTTCTTTTACAGTTGCAACCATTTCCCCTTGAATTTTTCTCAAACTGGAACAATAGTTTCACTTGCAATGCTTTCATTGTCCTATGAAATATGTGTTCTACAGTGGCCCTGTGCCCAAAATAGTTCTGACCTTCACTTATTTTTTCTGAATCAATAACATATCCTGTTGTCTGTCATTGATGTGACAGTGATGTTTTTTTTGCAATTATAACCTCTCTAACCCCCTTTATTTTCCATTCAACTCCACCATGAAATTTTGAAATAATGTTATGTAATAAAAGACACTACATTTGCCCAGGAGCAGTGACCCACAGCAAAACATTTACTGGTCACCTATTTAAATCTTATGGGTTACTATGGGTTACTGCTCCTGGGCAAATTTGCTGGCAAATGCAGTTATAGAGGTTCACAGCCCCTGTAACAATGATCATTTTTGCAGATATTTCCTGGTTCCCTAATAATGTGAGTAGAACAGATGTGGCTCTATAATATTTTAATTCAATGCTGGGGCACTCAGTTTAAACAAAGATCTAGGTTCAACAGGGGATGCCCGTTGTGTTGTGTGTGTATGGACCCTTAGGTTTTTGGTTTTAATAATACAATTCAGTGGATATAAATGTACCATTTTTTTGTTTTTGTTTCTCCTGACAATGTGCCCACACCCCAGAAGTACCGCCCGAAAATCTGTCACTACCCCTGGCTGCGAAATGGGTCACTTCCTAGTCCCTATCACTCATGAACAAAAAGGAAACCTCTCATTAATGCTGATAAAGGCATCTTGCCAAACAATGTGACAAAATTCCCGTGGGTCTCTACTGCCTGGGGAAAATAATCGCTTCATGTCATTGTAAACGGCATTTATAAAATCAGGGCAGTTTTTATTTATAAGTCATAAAATGCACCACACATTGCCCCTTAGCCTCGTATGTAGCGTAAAACCATGTGTAGTTATAAAGATGCAAAAGGCTTTATGGGTATAAATAGATGGTTGTAAAATTCCGACATATAAAGAGGTTTGTGGGCAAAAAGCCGTGTAATTCAACCAGCGTTGAATGCCGTCACTCGTTATGGCATTGTAGACCATTTTCAATGCCAAAAATACTTTGCCATCTAAATTTGCCCCACTGATTTCAAATAAAATCAACTTATTTCAATGGCATGGCAAAGTAATTTCTAATGTATTTACGGCATCAGCCTGGAATAAATAACTAGCATTCCATTATAAATATTCATATTAAATGGACAATGCTGTAAAGGGCAGCTATGTCAGTTTTTAGGTCTCAAATACTATTTTACAGCTTCATAAATACAGCCCCTAGCTGTGCAGGAGGGTCAGTTATGTTTGCTCTGTATAAAATGTTTTCCTACTAGTATACACCCTACTAAAACTGAAATGCTAAGGCTTCCCTCCTGTGCGTTTGATGAACGGTCAAGACCCCTGGCTACAAATAGCCTATAAAATACAGTAGGGGGCATCAAGGACAACATTGTTCAGAACTTGGAATGGTCTGTTTCATATTAGGAAAGGCGGTGTCCAACTGAAATCCTTGGCACTTAAGCACTATATTTAGAGACCTGGGTCCAGTTACTAACATATTTCTCATTGAGGTGCAACTCATGCGTTAGTCATAGCTTTAGGAACATGTCCAATCCTCAGAGCTGTCCTAATCCTTCACTAATAGCATGCACACACTGTGGTTATTGAAGCACTGTAGCTACTTTGATACTTTCAGGGTCTAAATTTTGTCCTGAAGATACTGAACTGTCAGACATCCCTCTACTAATACTGTCTGATATATGAGAGTATAAAGAGCATAATATTCCTGGTGATGGAATAAATTGCTGTTTCCTAAATTAGTCAGTGAATAATTACAACCAGCTAACTGTTCATCACAGATGTTGATCGGGACTGGTGGGCTATCATACCTACCAAATGTACCAAAAAATCATAATAAACTTAATTTCAACATTTTTGATATGTGTATTACACAAGCACCAATATACTGCGAGGGCCTGGGCGGAGTGTAAGGTGTCCAAACAGAGGTAAGTAGTAAGTTATAATGCAGCAGGGTTCTACCATTTTTGAGCTAGTAGAGCTGAGAGTACAAAAAGAGTCAAACAGGGTATCACTAATAAAGTCCAAAATTCTGTTCAGACACTCCTACCTTGCACACAAGCTCTCTGAGTCTTTCCAGGACAGCATGTGCAATCACGTTACAATCTTCTTTGTGTACATTTTCTTGCATGAGGGGGGTCAATGGTTCGTTTATGCTCCCTGCCCCTTTTGGCATCTATTTCCCTTTAAATTCTCTTTACTTTGCTCAAGCCTGGTTTCTATTACCACATATCCTACTCAAGTCTGTTTGAGATATCCTCTCATTTTGAATTTCAGCCTGTTTTTTACCTTGATTCTTGCTGCCAGCCCTGACCTCTTGCTTATGCCCGATGTTGTCTCTCCCTAGCCTGTCCTTTGGTTGACTTCAGAAGTGATTAGGTTCCCTGTTGGTACTGCCACAGAAAATTCCGACCTGTGAAGATCGGTGGTGGCCAGGGTTCTCCTGCTCCACTGAAGAGACGTTTGCCTCCAGCTGTTTCCACTGGGTTTTATATAGACCCTCAGTACACAGTATGCTGCTGCTGCTGCTGCAAAAAGGTCAATAGTTGTGATGTGCAATACAGTGTACAATGCTAACTAAACTTAGGGGACTTGGTTAAGATGGATAAGTCTAAAATATATTAAATCAAAGTGAGGCATGTTGCAAGTGTGATTAAAATGGTGCTTTTGATTTAGCTTGATATTTTTTATGGGAAAACATAAATTACAAACATAATGCATATTAAAAACCAGTCAGTTAACAATGTAAAAATAAAAATATCTTATATTATAAATATATATATATATATATATATATTTATGATAAAACAGAGGACTTGACATTTTATTGCTGCCACAGACATTCCCTTTCCCTACATATTATTATGAATTAATTCTACCACAGCCCACTCCAGGGCAACAGGGACTATATTCAGACATGTCCACTAATACAGAGGCCAACACAAGTGTAAACCCAAGTTTACACACAAGTTGTCTCACTGTACAATAGGTATATAGTTGCACCAACATCAAAGAAGACTTACGTTTATCTCTTTTTCATCTCTTTTATCACCAAATTGAAGTGTTACTTAAACATAAAAATATGAATTTACGCCCCATTTAAAAAAAGAAATGCCTATGACTATGGGCCACTGAAGCCGAGAAAAAGTGGCCATCACCAGGACATGATGTCCTTAGCATTGCAACAGAAGAAATGTAAAAATTATATTGGTATCCTTACAATAAACAATCCTAATAAGTTTAACAAATTATAATACAACTATATGGGTTTAATAAAGCCTCCTTAAAATAAACTACAATTGTACCGGTTTAGCTGTTGTAATTAATTTTTGTTTAATGTCTTCCTCCTGTTTCTGTTCAGACGATGAACATGAGTAAATGCTTTAATAATGCGCACTTTCGTCCAGGGTCTTTGTAAATGACCCCTAAACTACTGGTAGATTTGGCCATTTCTCGGCCTACATTTTCAACACAAAGATATAAATAAAAAATATTTTGGGGTTTGGACAAATCATTCATGGAAGATTCGGACGAATCCCAAACTGAATATGAATCCTAATTTGAGCCAGGCTGGGCCAGCGTGTGGTTAAAAAATGTTTCACCTTGTTTGTGTGAAAAAAAGTCACTTGATGTTAAGGATACAGATTCGGTTCAGCAAAACACTTGGATTCGGCTGAATCCGAATCAAATCTCAGATTCGGTGCATCCCTCTTATTATAGTATTATTATAGCCTAATCATATGTTGTCTATAGTTCCCCTTTAAGTCAGAAAGTCTGTATCTTTGCACCCACCCAGTGTCGGACTGGCCCACAGGGATAACAGTAAAACTCCCGGTGGGCCCAGGTGTCAGTGGCCCTCTTGCTTCTAAAAATTTGGCCTATTTCATGTTCATTCCTTATTTCTTCATGTGGAAAAAGAGGTTCAATAATGGAAGAATACAGTACAGTATATAAGTAGATCTAAAAGAATAGGAGAATAAAGAGGTTAAGCAAGGAGAGAAGGAATAATAGTTTGGAAAGTTGGGCCCCTGGTCTAAGGTTTTCTGGTGGGCCCCTGGCATCCCAGTCCGACACTGCACCCACCAGTCCTCCCCATATTCCCGACAGTAGAGTAAGGTCCTGACCAGATAATATACACACATTTATGTAAGTAGCATATATAAAAAATACAATTGTATTGTTGCACTTGATAGGTGAGCTAATAACAAGGATGACTGAACACTGACAAATGAAAATGGCTTAAGTCTTAGTTTGAGCCAAAATGTACAGACAGTCTCTATATGGTTTTGTTTAGTATCTGCAAATACAGAGCAGTAAAAGGGAGGCGATATTTTGCTATATCTCAGCAGATTGGCACACAATATCCACTGAAACAAGACTAAAGTAGTTGAGCACTCTATAAAAGATATTTATAGGCTTACTTAATTTTAGACCACATTGTTACTTTAAACAATGGAATCCTGTCATGGAACTTGAATATACTCCTGGGCAAATGATAATTCTCAGAGTCTGTACTATGTAATGAATGTCATGTACTGACTTCCCCATTCTGCCTTTCCTACTCTGATATTCCATTTACTCTGGATTTTTGTTTAAACCATAACTGAGAGATAGCCCGCAAAGGAAATTAAAGGCTTATTCGACCATTGAAAGGAACAGCAATTCTGGTAATTGCTGTGTTTATAGTGATAGTCTTTCTGTATAATCACTGAACATTAGGTTCCTCGAGTTTACATTATGGGAGCTTTTTGAGAGATGGTTTGAGTCGGTCATGAGCCCACCGAGCAAATATGTGCCTTCTCCATGGTTACCTTGAGTTCCAATTGGGATTCCATTTTTATACTAGGTGACCTCAAATGTATCCACATCTGCACTTTAACTGTGGTTTTTGAGCTATCATCAAAGTCAAAAGTATTTGAAAACAATGTGGATGTTTTAAGTGAATGATAGGGGTTTCATGTATGAACACCAGTGCAAAGTGAGTGACCAAACAATAGATTGGACATTGAAGCAGTTTACAAAAGTACCCTAGTCCATACATGCTCATAGCTACCTGCAGCTTGCGTTAATAAAGCTATTCAGCTTAGGGCCCTTACACACAGGCGTTTTTACCTGCGCTCCCCTGCGTTGCGTTTCGCTGCGTTCAGCCGCAGGGGAGCGCAGGTATAGACGCACTCAATTATTTTCAATGGGGCTGTACTCACACAAACATGTAGGAGCCGAACGCAGGAAAAATGCAGCATGTTGCATCTGAACCTGCGTTCGGCGCTTACACGCGTCTCGTGGGTACAACCTCATTGAAAAGAATGAGGTGCGTCTAGACCTGCGTCTAGGGAGCGCAGGTCCAAAACGCCCGTGTGTACGGGCCCTTAATCTGATGATTTGCACTCTGACACTGATGAGTAAACTCAACACAGCTTTGATGGTGTGCCTTGAAGTGCCAGATCAATGATTTTGGGAGCCACAACTACACATGGTTCACGAAACGCAGGCACCGCTTTGACATGTAAATTGCATTATGTGTAAAAATTGGAAATGTTAGGTTACTGGTTGAAGTTTTCCCTAGTATAGAGAAATTATCCAGTTTATCTCATAATTGTAGCCAGGTTTATGAAAGCTAGTGATAACACCAGAATTATAAATATCAGGCTCCTAGACCACCATCTACACAACCACAAAAAAAACACAAATTTACTGCCACGAACATATATTCAGCTAGGAATCCTTCAATGATGGGCAAATTTATTCACCTGGGGCAAATTAGTGGCGAATTCCCCCGATTCTCAGCCAGTGAATAAATTCACAAAACGCCAGTAAAAATTTGCCTGGTGAAAATTCACCAGCGTCCATTTTTTCAACACCAGCAATGTGCACCAAAGATGGACAGAGGTGTCTAAAATTTGCATTTTGCTAATTATTTGCCGTTTTAAAGGGCAAGGAAAGTCTTAAATAGAATAAGGTTACAAATGCTGCATTTTGTATACTAAACATAAACTTACTGCACCACAAGCCTAATCAAACAAATGATTTATGCTTAGTGATTGTCATAAATGATCAAAAAACAAAGCTGCTTGAGTTCTGCATGGCTGGTAAGTAAAGCAGGGGCTCCCCCTGCTGTTCATAAGTATGATTGTTTCCCTGCCAGAAGTTAGGGACCGTCTGCAAATTCCTATCCGCAGCACTAAATGAAGGGAGAATTTCATTGCATACAGTCAGGTTTCTTATAAAAATGGAACATATTTTTTAATAAAAGTGTGTTGGAGATAGATTTCTTTTTCATTAAAGAAAGTAAAAATGGGATTTTATTTCTTTGCCTTTCCTTGTCCTTTAAGAATTTCATGAGAAATTACCATTGCCATCGCCCCCCACCCTTTATTTTGTGATGCTTTCTAGTGAGCACTGAAACGCTTTTCCCATCCGCCTGTTCATTGGCCAATGTTATCTATGTTCTGGCTTCTTATTATACTTTAAAATGACACGATGTATCATGTAGCAAGATGTCAATGAGAGAATAAACGTGAAACATAAAATCAGTATCCAGGTCATTAGGCAGCTTCGATAAAATTAGATTTTCTTTTAAATGTGTTCTGTATAATAGGACACTCCTGGTCTAGACTCATTGCCTCTCAGAATTCAGCAGAAAAAAATATAATTTAATACCAGATTTAACCTTTCATTGACCTGACTCCATTCCTTAACTAGTGTTCCTCAGCCCTTTGGGAACGAATCCAATGAATATGCAAGGATATATTTACATATCAGTGCTTCGTATTTGCATTTGAATTGTGGCGTGAACCCCTGTAAAAGTTTAATAACCGTCTCATCTCACAGCTTTACAGAATCCAGACTTGGACACCATTCTCCTTTAAACAAACTTCATAAATTATCCCTAACTCACACCCTATAGATGTTGGCATTGTAAACTTATGGATACAATGAACTCAGTAATAAATGTAACTGGAAACATCTGAGGCCACGGGTTAGACAATAGCTTTTGGAAAAAATCACAAGAAAATAGACATACGCACAGCCAAGACTGCTTTGTTTCATATTTATAGAAGGCAGTGAAAGTTGGTTATACAAATGGCAATCAACCCCAAAATAAAAGAGAACATTATTCTAAGCAATTCTGCAATATACATTAATTACACATCTATTTCTATGATTTTTGAAGTTATCTGTACATGTATTGCTATTGAAAGCAGTGTTTTTCTGTCCCTTTCTATTCTCTGCCCAGATGTCTAAGGGTTGGGGCAGACAGGAAGATTCAGAGAGATTTAGTCGCCTGGAGACTAATCGCTTCTTCTGCACAGCAACAATCTCCACCAACTGCCTTCTGTCTGCTTGAATGAAGAAACGCCTGCGCTAATGCACTCACAGCGCTTCGATTTCCAAGTCCCTCGAAGTTGCCTCACTAGAAAACTTTGGGTGGCTTCGGAAATCAAAGCACTGAGAGTGCATTAGCGCAGACAATTCTTCATTCGTGTATATGGAAGGCAGGAAGAAGGCACTTTGGAGAGATTGTCGCTGCGCAGAAGAGACAATAAGTCTCCTAGTCTCCCCAAATCTGCCCGTCTGCCCCAACCCTAAAGGTGGCCATACATGTAGAGATCCACTCGTTTGGTGATGTCGCCTTGAGGTGGGTGATATCGGGATGATCCGATCGCGGGCCCTAGGGCCCAACAATCGGATCATAATGGAGGCCATACGGGCGGGATTTTTAGTTCCGCCCGATCGGCATCTGGCCAACTTTCAGGCAGATATTGATCGGTGAAGCCCGACGGAGGGCCCCATACACGTGCCAATAAGCTTCCTACTTGGTCTGTCGCCAGCTTTTATCGGCCCGTGTATGGCCATTTTAAGACTGTTGATACAATATAAGAGAAGGCAGCTGATTAAAGGATCAGTAACATCAAAAAAAGTTTAAATAATTAATTGGTATACTTAGGGGAACAAAACAAGACACATGAATATTTTAAATAGCAAACCCTTTATTGAGAAATAACTTACTGAAACTCCACTTCAGAAAAGGCAAACGGGCGATCTATTGTGCAGTGCTCAATTTCTCCTCCCTGCCTTCCTTATAGGATATAGCCAGGGAGGAGCAATCGAGCGCCTCATGGTGGATCGCAACCCTGTCTCTGTTTCTGAAGAGGAAGGCAAGTGGAGTTTCGGTCAGTCATTTCTTAATAAAGGCTTTGTGATTTAAAAGTTTCATTTGTCTAGGTGTTTTTTCTAACAAATTATTTTAAAAAACTATTTTGATGTTACTGATCCTTTAATCAGCTGCCTTCTCTTACATTGTATCAACAGTCTTAGACATCTGGGCAGAGAATAGAAAGGGACAGAAAAACAATGCTTTCAATAGCAATATATAACTGTATACAAATAACTTAAAAACCATAGAATTAGACGTCTAATTAATGTATATTGCAAAGTTGCTTAGAATAATGTTTTCTTGTCACCGTTTCTGAAGAGGAACACAAGTGGAGTTTCAGTTGCAACATTGTCTAAAAAGTAACAATTGGGAGTTAAGCAAATGGTGCTTTCAATATCAATCGTTTTTACAAATAACTTTAAAAGCAGTGAAAAATTGTAATGAATGTATATTGGAAAGTTGCTTAGAATTATTTTAAATTGGGGTTGACTTGACCTTTAAGCTCAACAAAAAAAAATTGGGCTCATATTGCTATATAAGAGGGATCATTTACATGGCAACTATATTGGGATTGTTGTGCATACTCAATAAACAATTAATTAAAGGTAATTCCATCCAAGCATGCTCCTGCATTTCTGTATGGTTGCACATATGCCATTGTGTCTCTCTTGTCTCTTCTGCTGAATAATGTTCAAGTGCACCTACTGCCACAATGGAAACCTGGAGCTACTGACACCCTGAATGTGGCAGTAACTGCAATTTTCTGCACAGTGAAAGAAAATATGTTTCGGAAACAGTAAACCTTGAAACAATGTTGCAAGTCGGCTGATTAACAGACCTGGGGGAGACCTGGCTCCTGTTTCAGACAGAAAGGAATAAACAACTAGAGTCCTGCGCGGGTCCATTTTTTGGGA
>CM044435.1:35121665-35133297 GCA_024363595.1 Xenopus borealis | reverse complement strand
TTTGGGGTTTTAGGGCAGAACTACATGGCAGACTTACCTGCGTTTCCGACAGGAACAAGCTACGTAAGTTGGATGGTGTTCCGATGCAACACGATTGTTGGATGCAGACGCAGCTTGCACTATTTGCATCTGGCAATTGTGTCGTGGCAGATCCTCATTGCAACACCATGTGACTTCCTATTATTTACCTTGTTCCTGTCTAACTTGATGTGGGAGTCTTGTCGCCCAGTGTCGGCTACGACGGAAACACAGATAAGTCTCTCATGTACTTGCTACAGAGAATACAGATGGGAGAGGACGACTGTAACAAATATATATCCCTTGTTTCTGTGCTGTCCACTAGATTTCCATATCAATGCACAGGCCTGTACAGTATCAGAAGCAGAATTGCCTTACATAATATTGAAATTGTATATAATTGCCTTACATAGAACCTCATGATTCTGCTCACAGAATGGAGCAGATCAGGAATGTGCCCAATAATCATGGTGCAGCTTTTGTTTAGCACAACCTTTGATTTTGTGTCCTCTTTTTCCACAATAAATGATTTTCCTGTATGAAGGTCAATCAAATGAATTATGCTCTAATTCTTACGGTACCTAGAAGCCGATAGCGTTGTTCTACATAGATTGTGCCTAGGCTGTTAGGTTGTGTACGTTAGCAAAGGGACAGGCCACTTTTCAGCAAGTTATCAAATGATATCTACTGGCAGGGCTATCACTCTACTAGTCGCACCCTGTTCACTATACTGCACTTGCACAGTGCTCACTACAGCATATAGAACTCAAACGTATTCAAGGTGAATATCTCAGCTGCTTCTGAATGGAAGAGATAAGCCACAGTTAAACCCAAAACTGTCTGTCTGGTGTTCAACCCAACAGGCTGGCTAGTTATAAATTGGCAGCCATAAAATGAACTTTTAATATGATGGTAAAAAAGGATTTCAAAGATAGTTTTGCACTTAGCCATCATATCTTTATTCCAGAGGCGGGCCTTGCCGCTGGGCGCCCTATGCAACCCAGCCAGCCATTTTTACCCCCCCCATCCTCGTCGACACTCGCGTGCGATATGCTGCATCAGCGCTCACGTGCGTGGCATCAATGTGGAGGTTCACATATGCACCGGCATCATTCAAGGGTACAAGTATAGTGCAAGGCCCAGACTAGGGGTAGGCAGAAAAGGTAGCTGCCCAGCGCCCCCCAATAATTGCACCATAGGCAGCCAGGCCTGGATTTAGGGAAAGGCCACAAAATTTGAGGGGCGGCATGCCACCCAGCTGCATCTACAGATGTATTGTGAGCTGCATGCGCTTGCACGCTTGCGGGAGGATGATATGTGCAAATTCGCCAGCAGGCACTAGGACCAGGTGGACAGCGCATGTGACCAAAGGGGGGAGACGTGCGCACGAGCAGGCTCTAGGACCCAGGTGGCCTAGGGTCGGCAAATACAGAAATCCGGCCCTGTAGGGAGCTGCCTCTTCCGCCTACCCCTAGTTCCAGAACTGCTTTAGTTTACTGTTTTTTTTAAAGAATTGCATTATTTCTTTTACATGTCTCAGGTTTGGGATTTCAGCCACTATTTTGTTGTTAACCCTAAGCAATAAAAAAATATTACCAACTCAAAAATCGAATTGCTGGGATGCACTGAGGCCATGGTTATGTTGCCACATAAGATACCGGAAACCCATTATACAGAAATTACAGTCTCCCATAGACTTCATTTTATCCAAATAATCCAAATCTTTAAAAATGATTTCCTTTTTCCTCTGTAATAATAAAACAGTAGCTTGTACTTGATCCATACTAAGATATAATGAATCCTTATTGGAAACAAAGCAGGCTACAAATCTCCCTGCAATCTCTTCGTCTGGAAGAGCCCTAAGGCAACTTCGGAAATCCGAAGTGATATGTATGCCAAGAATACAAAATCGCCAGCGGGCGTTTCAGGGACATTAGTCGCCCGCAGTAGCAAAGATTTGTCGCTGGGCGACTAATCTCCCCCTGTGTCACCACCCTTAAGTTATGACGGCCTAAACTATGGAAATATCGGTTACCTGGAAAACCCTAGGTACCGAGTATTCTGGATAACAGGTTGTATACCTGTATAATGTGCGAGGGTAATTGGCACAACCAGTGGCATAATTAGATATTATTGGCCCCTCCAGAAAATAATTTTTTTATGCCCCCCAAATATCTAGAGGTTGACTTGTTTTACCAATATGTATTGAAATTGTATTTAAATTTGAGTATTTTGGGACCCAATGCCTCCTGGGCCCCCCTGCAGTCACAGGGTCTGCTTCCTCTGCAGGTACAATGTTTTAAAAAAGCCAAAATCATGAGGTTTAGCCTGAGGTCACAGCCTGACAACATGGACTTCAATTCCTATTTCGACTTTCCATCTTATAGTTCATTGCAGTAATCAGATCTGGGGCTTTCTTTCCCACTGATTAGTTGTGTCTGGCTTGTTTCATTCATTGTTTGTACATTTATTTTCAGAATCTTATAGGAGACATAACAGAGACATGGCACAAGCGCTCTGTTCTGTAGCTGTAACCAGTATTTTCCTTATCTCATTTTTCATCTAAATGAGCACAAAGCAGGTTGATTGGATTATAAGAAGGAGGAAGCCTGGAGACTCATGTACTGGATGAGACACAAAGGTAATTCAATAAATTTAATATTAACTGCCATCGGATGCTGCTATATCTTGGGTGCTTGGATGGGTTAGTTAACCTTTCGACATCAGCTCTGACAAATTGGGGAGAGTTCAGATTTCTGGGGGGGTTTAATGGTGGTGCTTAAATAAAGGTAAAAAAGAGGAAAGCAGGAGAATGAGCTGTTACGGTGAGCGACTATGAGAGTTCATAGTCCGTAGTTCATAATCATGACTATTTTATTTGTAAAGTGCACTCTTGCATTATGAATTTTATATGACATACATTCTAGCTTACCCTTGTTACTTCCATGATGCACACCAGATATGCTTCTTTCTCTCTCTCTCTCTCTCTCTCTCTCTCTCTCTCTGTTTTAATACGAATCTGACTTCTATCAGGCCACCAGAATCAGCAAGCAAACATATTCTATTTTTTTATTATATCTTGTCAAAGATTGAATTGCACACTGTATTAAGAGAGCACGTCACACGGGAGGTGTTGGCTGCAAGTTTATAATATCTTTTTATGAAGCTATAACTGTAAATTACTGTAAACACCAAAAAGGAATATTTGAGACTGAGATTTTTTTCAGTGTGTTCAAGAGCTTGGCATTTGCAGAGGGCCCAGCCCTAGAATGTTACCATTACAGTGATGTTTGATGGCCTCTAGTGGCAGCCAGCTTAAATTGCATCAGCCTTACCATAAAGCCATGAGAAAACAAGTTTTCAAGGGTAACAGTTAAAAGGTGATAAGTCTCTGCATATCCGTTTGTAGCTGTTCTACCCTGTGTGTGCCTCCCAGATCCACAGCCCATTGTCATGGGAACTGTGAATAGGGAAGGGGAGGAAATGTCAGGAATACTAAGTGTACTAATGCTATTAAACTGCATAACTGAACTGTTTTAAAAGGCAGTGTAAAGGAAGGATAATAGAGAATAATTATAGTTGTGCCTGGATGCAATATCCTAGTTCCCATTCAATCAATCTGGCCAAGCAAAGTGATGTATTTAGATCTGGATATTAAACATCAGCTTCGTCTCAATGGGAGCAGAGTGCAGTCCAGCAACCATCAATAACCAACTCCGATTTCATACCATAAAGTGACTCTTTTGTTATACTGAAAGTTTGTTTATCAAGCTCTTACAAAAAACAATTTCCCAGCAAAAAAAACATTTGCTTTATATTCGAGATTATTCACTATTCTGAAGAGAGCCATGAATGATAGTTGACCCCTGTTTATCTTCATATTAGGGATACACCAAATCCGGATTCGGTTTGTGATTTGGCCAGGATTCTGACAATTTTCAGCAGGATTCGGCCGAATCCTTCTGCCCAGCCGAACCGAATCCAAATCCTAATAAAATGTAAATACGGTTTTCGGCTGAATCTTTTGCTAAGGATAAGGGGGTTTGGCTGAATCCAAAATAGTGGATTTGGTACATCTCTGCGTCATACCAAAAGCAACATATTAGCAGTTTAATAGTCATAAAAAAATAGAAAATGTATGTGATTAATATAAATTGCAAAAGGGATCAGACGGGAATTCTTTACATTTGTTTCCAGAGGATTTAGATCACTTTTGAGGCCTATGATCCATGGGCGAGATTTTGGTGTTTTGATCCATTATGCTTCATGGCATTACAACAGGGTTTTCTGTATCTGTATGCTATCTATGTATATGTTGTACATGGTAACCTAATAATCTAGGTTAAAAAATAAAGACATTAAACCTTCCAGACTGCTGCTGCATCAGAGGAAGGCACATAACACTGAACTTGAAGCCTTCAAGACCCAGAACCTGTCCCTTTGTCTGCATATATAAAATGCACACGATTGTGTTTATGCACCTTTTTACATACATGTAAGGGTAATTACCAGCTTTACCATATTTACCTTACCAGGTTGGTCAGTGTATTTGTCGGATTTAACGTAGAAAGGATGAAAGTCCAACACCGCTGGTCCAAATAAAGAAATATTTATTGTCACACTTCTACAGATCCTTTGGTTCAACTTCACACTTCAGGGCATGCAGGCATTCACTCCACAATTCCATTACAATTACTCCCACACTTGCTGAGCATCCTTTTTTAGACAATCCAGTACCCACTCCTGAGGCTTTTTAGGCACATCTCTTTCCAGGGTTACTCACCATCTCCCGGTTCTGACAGCCCAGAGTATATGCTACGCCCCCCTGCCCTACTCCGGGTAGGAATTTCCTGTGACACCTTCCGGTCCTTGTAGTCCAGCATACACTCTATGTCCCTCTGCCCTTCTGCGGATAGGAATCCGGACCCCTCCTTCAGGATATCTTTGCCTCACTAACACTTCCGCCTTCACTGGCTTAGCCTTGGCTCATACGCCTCCACCTCCTTGTTGGGGTCTCAGCCAGGACTGCCCTGAGAATCAAAATAGGCCCTGGCATTTCAGGTACACAGAGGCCCAATCAGCCCACATAGAGGCCCAAACAGCCCCCTCCAGACCTCTAAATAGTGACTTTCTATGGCACCATATAGCAGCCCATCTGGCATTTGCCCTAACCCACAGATTGCCAGTCCGGGCCTGGTCTCAGCTACCCATTCTAGCTGTTCCTGAACTAAGTGTAGTAGTATAGTACCTAGTACTATACACTTGGTGCCCTGTCACTGTCCACATCCAAAATGGAAAGAACCCCTGCCCTAGGTGTGTCTTCTCCTTAAATACCCTTCATTTCCACCTCCCCCTCTAGTGGCCAGGGAAGGAACTGCATCTAGCACGAAAATTGTCCTCTGCTACCCTCTTGTGGTGACACTTACAAATTACACTTTAATTTTACAAACATTTTCCAATCATTCAGTATTTTTCATTTCACACAAGTCACACTTATATTTTCACCCAACCATCGGTCACCCTCTTACATACAGGAATCCCAACTGAATGAGCTCATGTACATTTTCCCTTTAAAAACTCTCTGGTGTTTATCCAGTGGGTATGTGTAAATGCATTAATGCAGTAGAAGTGTGACATTGTTATTAAAGCAACCCCATAGGATACCAAATTCCCATCAGATTATTTCAAAGCAGAAGGAAAGCTACCAAGGCAGTTTATTGCCAATAGATTAACCACAATGGTGCAAGCTAGAATACTATATTTATTCTGTAGAAAGCTTTACCATACATTGGTAAACAGCTGTAGAAACTCTTTCAGTTTGTTTAGGATAGCAAATACCACATAAGCGGTGTGACATCACTTCCTGCCTGAGTCTCTCCCTGCACACTCATAACTCTGGGCTCAGATTACAGCAGGGAGAGGACGAGGAAGGAGAGAAAAGGGAATGGGAGAAGGGGGACAGGAGCAAACTGAGCATGCTCAAGCCTTAGCCCTGGAGGTTTAAGCTGAAAACAAGAAGTCTGATAGAGAAGCCCATGTGTACACAATAGAAGGACAGATATGCAGTGTTTCTTTTGACAGAGGACTCAGAGCATCAGTACTTTGAGGGTTTACTGGTGTATTTATATAGACCTTTCTGATAAAGCTTACTTAGTTTTAAAGTTTCCTTCTCATTCAATAGAAAATCATAACAATTAACAATTAGCATTCACCAATAGGACCCCTTTGTAGAGATCCAAACATATATAAATGACTTCTAGCCAGAAACATGTTACAAAATCAAACTGTACAGTTTAATAAGCATTTCAGTCTTATTATCCATAGGAAGTACACTTCTGTAAGCTAAAACATCCTACTATATACAGAACTAACGTCATTTATTTACAGTCTTTGTTCAGAAGAGTACATTAGCCGGCAGTATTAATAATGTGGCACCAATGGTGTGCATATTGACATGATGTAGATGACAGACTGGAGGAGCCATAATGCAGAGACGGACAGACAGATATTTACCCTTGCAGGGGGTTGGGAGAATGGCCATTCCAGCCCTACAGTTTTATATCATCAAAGGATCAGTCTGTTGTGTGTATGTGTCATTGCTTTGGATGGTGTAAAAATACTGCGTTTGTATTCCAAGACAAAAATGCACTTTCATGGTTACAACTTCTTTAGCCTCTTATACTTGTTTTGCTTTAAAGGGATAATGATGCCACAATTCGTCTTTCTATTGCATGGAAGTTCCACTTTTAAGACTTTAGTGTTGCACAGTTGAGAATACCCAATATTTTGTTAACAATGATTTGCAACATAGGGGAAACACACTTTTATTTGCCGGTCTCAAGTCCTGGTAACAACACTGTAGCCATCAAGGTACGACACAACAGGATATGGAGAGAGCAACAAAACTGTATCCCCAGCCCTTGTAAATAAAGTACTGTGACCTTCTGTACATCATTTAGTGAATCCATTACTTATACAGCAAAAATGCACCATTGGCCCTGGAGTTATAGTGAATTACAGTAGAACTACTACAGGTCTGGGATCTGTTATCTGAATAACAGTTATCCAGAAATCAGAAGACCATCTCCCAAGTTTTATCCATAAATTAAAAATGTTTAATGATAAATTAATATATAAAAATGTTTTATAATGAATCCTTATTGGTGGCGAAGTCAGCCTATTGGGTTTATATAATGTTTATTTACATTTTTAGTAGACTTAAGGTATGAAGATACAAATAAACCCATTATTTGGAAAACCCCAGGTTCCGAGCATTCTGGATAACAGCTCCCATACCTGTATATGCAAGTGATAGTGAGAAGTGGGAATAGACAATTGTAAGGTTGAGACTCGACATTTCTAGTGTAAAAACAAAATCACCCGTTAACAGTAAAAAAAAAAAAGGTCATTATATGTCACAGTAAAACAGTAAGCAACATTTATACACTGTACAATCCTACTCTTTATTGCTTCCTTATCATTTTGGGTATGTTCCCTCTGTGAAAGGCACCATCATGCAAAATCCTGAAATCTGCTGTGCCCTCCGCACTCATTGGGAACCAGAAAATGAAGGTTTGAGATATTAATATGTACAAGGGATAAACAGAGACAGGGTGTACAATAACATCACATAAAACACTCTATAGTATCACATTAATGTTAAGTAAAGGCAGCCTTGTTGGGGAGAGATAAGTGCTAGAATATTCGGTTTAGGGATCTAGTGGCAGCCAGAAATGGTGTTATGTCGAGATAAGAAACTGATTTAGGAACACTGAAATGCTACAGTGTAAAAATTTGAGTTAACCTAAATCCAACAATATAAACTGTTTTGTTTTTTTTTTTCAAAGGGGTATTCTAAATCCAAACAACTTTCCACTAAGGAATCCCTAAACAATGTTAATTGTTTAAAGCATTTTAAAACGTTATATTATTGATACTGAAAGTAGTCTGATCCCTCCAGGTGAGACTCCAATTTCCACCATGTATTGCATGCATTTTTCACAAGCCTGTAGACTTTTTCACAAGCCTGTAGACTTTTTTACAAGCCTGTAGATCACAGAACGTGTCCGGCATTGCAAAAAGAGAAGTCTACGCTGGATTCCTATGCTGTGTTTCAAGAGCCAGAATCAGCAGTGAGAAAGAGACAGATAAAATGTTGACGTAGCAACAACTTTTACAAAAATGTTTAAAATGGAGAATTCCGAATGAATGCATGTTGGAAAGTTGCTAGAAATTAAATTAGCTTTCATTATCAAAAGTGTCATTTTTGTTCATTATTTCGGAGGAGCTTCCCTGCAATAAACAGGTCGTTGTTTGTTAAAATAATTCTAACATTTTAAACAAACCAAAAGAGCAATCCAAAAAAGCTTTATTGTTGGAATTGTTTAGTTATGCTTTTCTCCATACTTTGCATGCAGCTAGGGTTGCCACCTGGCCGGTATTTTACCGGCCTGGCCAGTATTTTTGATGGTTGATCCCAATGTTGTTAATAGGAAAAAAAGATAAATATATAGGAAGGCCGGTATTTTTTTTCAAGAAATGGTGGTAACTCTATTTGCAGCCCAGGATTTTCTCCTATTCCAGATGCCAGTAGAGCAGTGGGTAGTGATGGGCGAATTTATTCGCAAGGCGCCAATTCCAGCGATTCACCACCAGTGAGTAAATTCGTGAAACGCCAGAGAAAAATGAGATGCGTGTAAAAAAAACGCCATCGAATTAGCCACAATTAGGCACAGTAGGTGAGGAGTGGTACAAGGCTATGGCAGAAAGTGGGCATTGCCATAAATGCATAAATTGTATCTGTTGCACCTACAGTATTCATTTTCCCTGGCAGTATGCAGAATGGGTGTGCCACCCACTGCTAGTTATGGGCGAATCTATCCCGTTTCGCTTCGCTGAAAAATTCATGAATTTCCAGCGAAATTTGCGAATTGGCGAAAAATTCACGAATCGAGTTGCGTCTCGTTTTTTGACGCATCGCATAATTTTTTATGTGTGTCGCGTCATTTTCGGCGCACGTCGCGCCATTTTCGACACGCATCAAAAATGAAGCAGTGCGTCAAAAAACGAGACACAACTCGTTTCGCGATTTTTCGCTGGAAATTCGTGAATTTTTCAGCGAAGCCAAACAGGATAGATTCGCCCATCGCTAGCAGTGGGTGGTACACCTGTTCTGCATGCTGCCAGGGAAAACAAATACTGTAGGTGCAACAGATAGAAGGCATTTACGGCAATGCCCACTTTCTGCCATAGCCTTGTGCCACTCCTCACCTGCTGTGCCTAATTGTGGCTAATTCTCTGGCTATGTTCTGGGAACTGGTGCAGGAACTGGGTGTCAGTCAAAAACTGAAAAACACTTATCAAGGCTGAAAAGTGAGTGATATGAAATAATAATAGCAGCTTTCATTATGGCATTATGACTTTAATCCTAGCATATAACAGTGGAACTCAATGGAATGAATAGGATGCGAGGAGCGTTCCAAGTGACCTATCACTTAGTCTGAAGTTAAGCCCGCCCTCATATTTAACCTAACATAAGCAAAAGGTGCCTTGAGCTGTAGTTAAAATAGAACACCCACCATCCCCTCACCGCCTTATGTATGCTAAGTGATTCTGAAGTTGTTAAGCTTGTTAGTAGTGTATCCTAGCCATGCTTTATAATAAGAAGGACAGTGGAAAATCACAACATTTTTCATGTACACATATATAAACTACATTAATCGACAGATTAGGATAAAAGTGGGTGATATATGCAGGGAATGCAATTCTCTCATTCATTTCTTGTTAATACTCTCTCTCATTCTAAAAGGAAAACAGTTTGTTAAAAGAGTGCAATACTGAGAGGTAGGTCCAAAAATGCCCAACCTTTACCCGAGCCTGACCACTTCCTGCTAAACCACTGACTTTACCTGCAGGAAGGGGGTTGGTGCCAGTCCATAGCCATCATGGAGAGGACCTGAATTAAGTTTGACCCACATCCTGCTCAAGTGTCTATGATTCTCAATCTGAAACTTTGGCCAACCCACCTATCAATAGTGTGTAAACCTTTAGAAGGAACTTTACTAAGGATTCAATGGACTGTCTCCAGAAACTGACAGGGAGTCAATGTTATACATGGTGAGCAGGAGAAACCTACTTCCTCAGTATGACACAAATAAGTGCTGATCAGGGATAACCCTACAGTGCTAAATATCTCCAGCCGGGCAACTGATCTCCTAAACCTCAGCATCAAATAACCACAAACGCTACCCCCCACAGCACAGTCATATTGGGCTTTGAGGTTTTCTGCATAAGGCACTACAGATGCTAAATTGCCATTGCTAGCTGTAGAATCAAACCCCAAACATCTGGTTAATTAACTTTTAGGGCCACAATATGGTATGTGCCCAGTGAAATTCATATCACTTTCGTGTACTTCACCATCCTGTATGCAGATCCACATGGAGTTATGGTTCCTTCTTAAAATATTAATGCAATTTTCTCAAACACCCAAGGGGACACTCACCTAAAACTCACTGTAATAAGAGGCACAAATATTGCCCAAGGCTGTTATCCATAGCAACCAATCAGATGTTTGCTTTCAAATAGATGACAAATAAAGGTTTCCTGCTACCTGGGTACTGTAAGTAACTAAAGCTACAGAATAACTTTATACCTATATGTGGTGCAAGTAATCTAAGTAGCCATAACTTGGTTATTTCTCTACAGCAGTGATCCCCAACCAGTAGCTCGCGAGCAACATGTTGCTCTCCAACCCCTTGGATGTTGCTCCCAGTGGCCTCAAAGCAGGTGCTTATTTTTGAATTACTGGCTTAGAGGCAAGTTTTGGTTGCATAAAAACCAGATGTCCTGCCAAACATTCTCTCCTGTAGGCTGCCAGTCCATATAGGGGTTACCAAAAAGCCAATCAGAGCTCTTATTTGACATCCCCATGGACTTTTTCATGCTTGTGTTGCTCTCCAACTCTTTTTTAAATTTAAATGTGGCTCACGAGCAAAAAAGGTTGGGGACCCCTGCTCTACAGTAACTATCTATCATGCCTTAACTACCCAGTTATATGCAGCAACCAGACTGGGATGGGACATTAGATAATAAGAAAAGAAAAACTCAATTGCAAAATTGAATTTACTTGGGGAACAACCAGTGAATCTGGCTTCCTATGTCCTTTAACAGGGTATTGCCTATTAATAACAAGGTTTATTGTTGCCTAATAGTAGAACAATAACATGCAGATGGAGCCAACTGGATCTAGGCTAGGGTTGTCCAACCTTTTGGCTTCTCTGGGCCACATTGGAAAAAGAAAAAATGTCTGGGGACACATGAAATACACAAACACTTTTGATTTGTAAAAGTAAAGAAAAATGCACAAAAAAGAACTACAATACCAGTTGGATAAGCAGATGGAGCTATACAATAGAATATGGGACACTTGGATATTTAAATAGACTTATTATTATTATATTATTACTAACTGGGCAATGGCCAAAGTCCCTCCTCCTGTCTACATGATGTTTCCTTGGGAACCAAGTGTTTCAAGCTGGGCTGCATTCATATCCATCAGAGGAAGCGCGATGATATAGAATTATTGCGGTTTATTTAGATACACACCAACATC
>CM044435.1:35083200-35118203 GCA_024363595.1 Xenopus borealis | reverse complement strand
TAGGCCAATTATCATTTTCAGCTACAGGTCTGGGAGGACCCATAATTCACTCTTTTTTATATTGTTGGATTATAGCAGCCCATAAATAAAGACTGGGCTACCTAAAGAGTGGTTTAGGCAGACAGGTTGCTGTGTGTACACCAATAAATAATAGTAAGCAGCAACCTTTCTAGCCTATTGGAATTTGTGGATAGAATTATTCAAATACTGAAATGGGTTAGTATTCCTTTAATTCAACAAAAAGGTAAATAGGAGAGAGAAGGTGCAGGTAGAGAGAAGGAATGGAAAGAGGAAAAAAGGAAAGGGGGAAACGAAGAAATAAAATTAAAAGAGAAGTATATGAGGGGGAAGGCATGGTAGAAGACTGAAAAGGGAAGAAATATAAAAGGAGGAGAAAAAGGAAAAACTGAAGGGGGAAGTAAAGTGGGGAGGAAAAAGGGCATAAAATAACATAAAATGAAAAATGTGTAAGAAGCAGAAAAGAGCAGAGTGTGAAGGGACTGCTGAGCATTGGAAAAGAAGAGGAAACAGAATAAAAATAAAAATACAGAGGAAGGGAACACCCTGCATAGTTTATTATAACCTCAAGCCCTACTGGAATTCCAGTGCTCCTCCTTCTCCAGGTGCTGTTTTATTCTAATCACCCAGCATCCTTCAGCAGCTAAAGGTAAAGCTAAAAAGTATTGTTACAGGATCTCATGTGTTTGTCCTTGACTTGTACATGTGTCTGTTTGGTGTAAGGAGTGTAAGAAAAATTCTATTCTGATTCTTGCCTTCAAGGGCGCTAGTCTCCACTGGCTACCTACCTGCTGCCACCAATAATATCCACCTGCCCATCAGCCCCTATATTGTGTTCCTATAGGAAAGAAACCCACACACACCCTCACAAGGCAACTTTTCTTTGATGTGAAGTGGGTTGGAGGAGGGTTTGTTAAAACGGATATACAGTATACTGTGAGCAGCCAGTAAAATCTGAAGCTTATTTTTCAGTTTTTTGGGAACAAATGCCAAGTCTGACCATGAAATCTTTATAACAAGCACTGAACTCCTCTTTAAGAGGGATGGATTATCTAGCAGGAATAAAATGCATCAACTTTTACAACAAACCTTTTCCTCTAAATCTTTAATCTGTCTCTTCTGAATATCGGTTTTATCTTCCAGATCCCGTATCCTCTGGAAATGAAAGACAATATCAGCGAGAGCACTTGTTGGACATGAAAAGCTGCACTGTATATCTTCTTAAACATCAATCTTGCTAATCATACAGTAAATAAGTGAGTCTGAGTATTTCATCATATATAGGTAATGAGTGGATATAATGTTGCATTAATCAAATGCTTAATGAGAACAAATACAAATGTGTTTGTCACTGATGTGTGTTTGGGGGTTTTACAAATATATTTTTTTGTAGCATGCCAGTGATAGACCCCCCTTCATCAGCACATATCTTTGAACCATAAACCATAAATATCCTGTAAATGATATGATTACAAACAGTGTTTAGTGATGTCATCAGTTCTGTAACCTGCTTAAAAGCACTTGACTCTAAGGTGACTTCTAATATCCCCATAATTTACAAAAGGGATACATTATTTGTTATAATAACCAAGCTTCAGTGAGTTGTGAACAAAGGATATCACAGTGTAATATACCCTGCATGCAAGCAAATCAAAGCTCAACCTGCTAAAACAGACCAGTAAGCTGAGGACAGCGTTATATTTGTTTACTATTGCTACATAGTAATACTCAGGACTTTGTGTATGCAGATTCCCCCATATACACCCCTGACTTGGATGGATTTTGTTCTCATGGTAGCATTTGTTACTAATACCCTGGCCTTGAGGAAGAGCTGCCTGTTTGGCTGTAAAATCAGTTCTTTGTTTTTCTTTGCTTTGAAGTGATAATTCTTTTTTTCTCCCACTGGTAACTCCCTTTTTAGAAGTCTATAAGAACTCTATGATTCATTTGTGAGTTCAGAATCCATATAGCTTGTGTCAAATGCACTTTGTCTTTCAACCCAAGTGGTCTGAGATTCCTGAAATTCCATGACACCTGTTCTTAGAACTCCCCTACAAATACTCATCCTCACTTCTGAGTTAATAACTTTACTATTCAAGTTCAAGTTTCAATGTATATTTATTGGTGGGTAAGCCTTACCTGGTGCGCTTGGTGGAGTAGCTCCATTCTCTCCTGGAGGATTTGTCCATCAAACTCCCGGCTCTTCCTCAACATTTGCCTCCGCAGTTTCTCTACTGCCATTCTGAGCTCATCCTGTTGCTTGTCATTTAGTAGCTCTCCAAATTTGATCACTGTGTCTTGCTGCAATGCATTGTACAGGGTGGCCTCCAGCTCTTGGATTCTCTGAAAGCAGTCCAAAAAATATAAGCAACACCTCTTAAGCATCATTCTTTATAAGACACACCTATATTATTACTAATTGGCCAGTCTGGAAAAAAAAAATCAACCATAGAGCAGCTGACATTATTAATACTTTATTAATCTGTACACACAAACATACCATGTAGGCCTGATCCAAGGCTTGCTTTCTGTAATCTAGCTCTTCCTCTAAGTAGCCTTTCAGTTTGCAGAACTGCTCCTGTGACGATAAACAGATGAAACAATTAGGCAGCAGGAAAATCACAGTAGGGTGTTTCATACCATAAATTACAACTCCTCATCCTGATCTGGAAAATGGATTTCCCATGTTTTCATCCAGTCCAGGGCCTTCTACATTTTAATAATCAGGCTTCTATGCTACATGTATGCGCTTGTGCGCAGAACTGATCATCAGATGTTTGTTCTTGGTATCCAGTTAAGGGCCCTTACACACGGGCGTTTTTACCTGCGCTCCCCAGCGTTCCGTTTTGCTGAGTTCAGCCGCAGGGGAGCGCAGGTATAGACGCACTCAATTATTTTCAATGGGGCTGTACTCACGCGAACGCATGTAGGCGCCAAACGCAGGAAAAATGCAGCATGTTGCGTCTGAATCTGCGTTCAGCGCTTACACGCGTCTCGTGGGTACAACCTCATTGAACAAAATGAGGTGCGTCTAGACTTGCGCTCCCCTGCGGCTGAACGCAGCCAAACGCAACGCAGGTCAAAAACGCCCGTGTGTAAGGGCCCTTCCAAATACAAAACGATAGGGGCTATCTGGGACTGTAATTACCATGTCACTCTCTAATTCCATCATCTTCCGATGCAGAGCCGCTTCAGCCCCTTCGATCTGTTGGATCCACTGAGGAAGAGAAAATAAATGATGAAGCATTTGTAATCATAAGGTTGCTATTCAGCATTAATAACAGTTTTAATGTCACTAGAGGCATTGAGGAATACACAGTACTGTATATTAGCAGGTTTGAAATCTACATTGACCTGCCTACCACTGTTTGTTAAGGGCTCTATGCCTGTCTGATGAATATGAGATAGGAAGTCAGTAAAGGGGTTATTCAGCACTCAGTTAACTTTAAGTATGATGTAGGGAGTGATATTCTGAGACAATTTGCAATTGGTTTTCATTTTTTATTTGTGTTTTTTTTTTTAGCTATTTATCTTTTTATTCAGCATCTCTCCAGTTTGCAGGTTCAGCAAGGACCAAATTCCACGAGCAACCATACACTGATTTCAATGAGACTGGAATATGAACAGGAGAGGGTATTTCTGAATAGAAAGATGAGCAATAAAAAGCAGCAATAAAAATACTTTTGCAGCTTTACAGATCATTTGTTTTTTAGATGGGGTCAGTGACCCCCATTTGAAAGCTGGAAGAAGAAGGCAAATAGTTAAAAAAACAATAAAAAAAAGAAATAATGAAGACTAAATGAAAAGTTGCTTAGAAATGGCCCTTCTATAAAATGCGAAAGGTAGACCAGATGTGCTACCACAATCACATGAAAACAAGAGATAAAAAGTGAAATACAGCTGTTGGACAAATGTAAATGTGTTTTTGGGTATGGAAAAGAATGGAAAAGAATGGCCTGACTTTTTCCTGTTTAAAAGCAACGTGACTCTTTATGGTAGCTGTTTTTCACTCATTTCCTCATTTTGTTATTGCAGCTCTATCATTGTCCTCCACATTTCTAATGAGAGTGCTTAGGGGGTAGATTCATCAAAGAGTGAAGTTCCGCCACTAGAGTGAAATTTCACAGCTCTCAATTAATTTCTATGGGATTTTGCAAGGCGTATTCATCAATGGGTGAAGTGAAAGTTCACCCTTTGATGAATATGCCTTTAAAAATCCCATAGAAATGAATGGAGAGTGGCGGAATTTCCCTCTAGTGGCGGAACTTCACTCTTTGATTAATCTACCCCCTAGAGAGGGCTCTATATAAAATATCCCAAGGAATAAGGAATAACCTGACTTAATGAAACATGTAAAATTCATTTTTTAATCAATACAATTTTTATTCATCAATATTTAGTCATCTGTAGTATTTTCGTAATGGATCAAGAATGAATTAAGTTTATCCAGGCCGCAGGTGCTGTGTGAATCCTGTTTAAAGCCTGCATCATGCAGTTAGGGTTGGACTGGTCTGCTGGAGGACCAGCGGGTGTCCTAGAAGGCCCCAAGCCCATCAAAGGATGTCCAAGGTAGCCCAAAACCAGCCTCTTCTGCTGGACACCACCTGTCACAAAGCCACCCTAATTGTGTAGTTAACAGCTCTCACCATTCACACTAGATCCCTCCATTCCCAGTCCTTGATGTAGAAAGGGAGCGGTAGGAACTGCAGAATCCCCTCCTGAATTACATCCCCTAGGGGTGCCACCTTATTAGAAGTAAAATACCAGCCAATTATGTGAGGAGGATGTGCCAAAAAAGATAAGATAATTATAAGGTGAACCAATGATATAAAGGCGCTAGCCAATAATGCCCATGAATCAGATTCTGAACAATCAAGACAGGGTGAAGAACAAGGGGCAAAATTAGAGCAGTGATCCCCAACCAGTGTCTCATGAGCACAGCTACCCCTTGGATGTTGCTCCCAATAGGGTCAAAACAGGTTTGGGTAACATAAAAACTAGGGTTACTGCCCCACAGAACCCCCTAAAGGCTACTAGTTTACATAGGGTCTATCAAATAGCCAATCAGAGTCCTTATTTGGCACCCTAGGAACTATTTTCATGCTTGTGTTGCTCTACAGCTCTCATAAGTAAAACATATTGGGGACCCCTGAATCAGAGCGTCTTACAAATTTACCAGCAAGTACATTGCCAGTAAATTTGTAATAACTGCCCCGGCCTTGGCTAGTATTTTACTGGATAGGCTGCTAAAATACTGTCCGGGTGGCAAACATATCAAGTTACATCCTAGGCAGCTGCCCAACCCTAGGTCTGGCCCTGCTCACTGATCAAGCTTTATGTGGTCAAGTACCCTAATTGCTAAATAATATTTTAATTTCCAGTGGCAGAAAGCAAATAATAAAAACTCCAATGAAATGAAAAAAATGTAAAGTCAACTTATGCAATAACTTATGTGGGATATTAGAATGTAAGATATTGTAGATAATGAGATGATAAAGTGGCTAATATGTATATATTCAAAGTGGTATTTTTTATTTTTTCAATAAATAGGATTATTTTTGAGGTTTCTCGGTGGTGCATTTACTCCTGGCAAAAAGACAAGAAGGTTTGTCAATGCAAAGTACCAATCATATACATAGTTGATATTGTAACAAATCATTTTTTTGTTGAAAGTTTGTAAAAAATATGCCCCAGTTGTGTCAAAAATATCACATAGGACATCTTATCAAGGAGCAGCACAATTAGCAATATTTGTAAAGGATAGTATTCTGTTTTTCTTTCAAATTTAGTTGCATTTTACATATTAACCTATATTTTTTTAAATCCTTCTTTGCATAATATAGTCATCCTACCAACATTTATTTAAAGCGTTTACAGTTGGGTTGCTAATCACTAAATGTCCACAAGATGGCAAGATATATAAATCTTTTCAATAAGAAATAAAAGAAGGCACTTAGATACAGTAAGGGTCATTTATGTTGTAGAACGCTGTTTGAAAAGTGCAAAACAAAAGGCCACAATATTTTAATTTCAAGTTAAAATTATGCCTCTTGTATCTTAATACTAGGGATGTACCAAATCCAGGATTCAGTTCCAGATTATACCCCAGGATTTGGGCCGAATCCAAAATAGTGGATTTGGTGCATCCCTAATTAATACCCTGCATCTCTAGATGAAAAGAGAATATATTTTAGATACATGCCTATTGTTACTAGTCACTGCTTCTGGGTATACTGTTTAATACTTTCCTTTTGTCTCTGTTCCTTCTGTTCGTCCTCACATTTTCCCCCTGGGTTTCACCCTTTCTTTATAAATCATTTTGCCTTAGGCAACCAGTCTTCTATAGGTATGGGATCTGCTATCCGGAAACACGGAAATGCTTACTTGATCCCAACGAAGGTATTATTAATTTTTATTGGAAGCAAAACCAACCCATTGGGTTTACTTAATGTTTACATGATTTTCTAGTAGACTAAAGGTATGAAGATCCAAATTATGAAAAGATTGGTTACCCGGAAAACCCCAGGTACTGAGCAATATGGATAACAGGATCTATACCTTTATTAATTAAATCTTGATATTGCAGACATACAGGTATAGGAGTTTATGTATAAGAACAGTACATAACCCTAAGACATGATGGTTAGGTATACAGTACAAGAGAAGTAAACTGGACCTATAGTCAATGAATTTCTCAGCACTGAGTACCATATAAACTGTCAGGCCCAGTCTACCACAGACATATGTTGGAGCAGGGGTCATGTCTTTAGACCAATAGCAAAGTGTTACCTTTTCAGCCAGGGACAGCACTGTGCTAGCTTGTATAATGGCAACTTGTTCTTCATTTCTCAGATTCTGCAGAGGAAAAGGGAAAGCAGATAAAAAATATAACTGATTATTGCTCACATTTCTCTCGTGGCTGTTTTTTATTTTGCTAACACACGTTAGGCCTCAATTACAACTTAACAATACCATTTTTTTACCCACAATGTAGAATTTCCCCATAAGACCATTTTAATAGCGTGCACCCTCATAATAGCATGCACGGTAATTTACTGCAGGTGCAAAAAATACTAAATACTGACTTTCTATGGGACCTTATTGCAGCCCCTATGTTATTTGCCAGAACCCACAGATTGTCAGTCCGGGCCTGCACCTGCTGATCAGTTTCTGACCACCAAGTAGTTAAGGAAGATGTCAGGAGAAAGAAAGAGGCTGCTCTGCTGGTTAGGAAAGGTATGATAAAGGTTTCTATTTTTTTCCTAAGCAGAAGAACATCAAAGCAGCCTCATTCTTTCTCCTGACAACATCCTTGACTACTTGGTGCTCAGAATGGTTGGAAACTGACTAACAGGTGGTGCTGCTGTAACAAAATTCATTCATATTAACAGTACATGTATCCCTTATCCCTTATATCTTGGAATTAAAGAAAAATAAAAAAATGAATGTACATTGCAAAGGTTCTTAGAATAGCATCCTCATCATACTTATCCTTTAAGGTACAAGTTGTGTTTTCCACTTAAATTTGAGTTTTCAAGTTGATTTTTTTGTTTCCAATTCACACTTACGAGTTTAGAAAAACTCTTTTATACCCCGACCCTGAAAATAGCTTGAATCTGAAAATACAAAATCTAAAACCTGCCAAGGTCATGTAGGAGTCAATGGAGTGGTCCCTTGAACCATTTGATGGTCAAGTTTTTTTTTCAGAAGGTAACTCGATCAGTTCTGGTGATTCCAGTTTTTCCCCGCTGAACATTTGATCAATTAGAGTTTTCAGTTTGTTAACCCTGGACTCTCAGATTCGAGTTTTTTCCTGTTCAAGTTTTTTTAAGTTAGTGAGTTCATTCAAGTTCATTCGAGGTATACAAAACTCTACAATTCGACCTTTAAAGAAGTATGTTCTCAAGGCTGCTGCTCAGGGTTCCCTTGCGTCTTTGTGCTCTATGACTTACTATATATATATATATAAAAAGTAATATCAAAATCCAGATCACACTACTTACCCCATTGTCACCCAGTATGTCCAGCTGTTTTATAAGGTCTGGAATGTTGACATCCTAGAAACACAGAAACACAGTCTGAATCAGCTTTACCCTTAATAGCTTGGTGTACAGCCTGTACTTATTACAAAGTTAGTGTTAGTTATACTAGTGGCTTTCCAGGGGTTATTATTATGATTATGTATTTATAATATGCCAACATATTCCTCTGTTCCTCAGATTAGGATTTTTTTAATGGTGAATTTCTTTAGATAAGAGGTGGAGATGGTTACAGCTGGGGATTGTGGGAGTTGTTGGTAGTGGCTAGAAGGATGTAAGATAATGATATTATTGAGTAATATTCAGACATCAGAGGAGGAAGTGAATCAGTCGGTAGGCATGTGTGTGTTTTTTTATAGTGCATATCTTAGGTAAATATTGATCAGTTTCTATCTAATGTCCCTTTCGTGGATCAATAGGAAGCAGTGATGGAGTCACAGGATGGCCATGCTTTTTTTTTCTTGTCCTTTATGAAACCCGAGGTCGTATTGCTTGTTAAATAAATGTACAGCAAGATCTCAGTGGAGGACACACAAGATGATACACTGAATAATAAGGCTGCTGATCTCAGTAGCAACTGCATGGAATAGCTACATATTCTGCATATGCTGCATGTTTTGTTGGGCAGCAGTGGTGTAACTAGTCGGCTCCCCTCCCAGCAAAAAAATCTTCACAGCAATTCCATCCCAATCCCTGACCCCTTCCCGTCCCCTTTCTGCACCCCCTGCACCACTCACACAGATAGGAAAGTGGTTGAGGACAAGGGATTTCTTTACAACTATAGAAAAAACAGACCCCCCCCCCTGCTTGCCCAGGCCCCAATCAATAGCAGGGTCTGCTTACTCTATAGTTACGCCAGTTTTGGGTAAGGTTCCTGGGAGACTGGGATATGGAGTAAGGGTTATATGTGGGTTATGTGAAGGAGATGATTGACATCAGTCTCCAAACTAATAGCATACATTAGAACTCAGGTAACAATAAAGACTGGAAATGGTAATATCCCAGACAGAATCAATGTCCAAGTAAAGATGGCAGTGAGTACTAGGACGTAAATCAATATTATCAGTATCAGGGGCGTGGTGTGCTGTGTCTGTCTTACTTATGGCAAATACCACATCTGTGCTAACCACAAAGCATTCCAGCCATCAGAGTTATTTTGTTGGGCAGGTTCAGTCTATTGAAAAAAGTAACATTTGTTATATTATTACATTTTAGAAGCTACCTTTAGAACCCATCTGCTAACGTGAACAACGCAGAAGAAAATGAATTCTTAAAATACCAATGGTTTTAAAAGAGATTACATTTGTTGTTTTTACTGGGTTCCCTTAACCCCATCCTCATAAGCAGCAGTGATATTTCCGCACTGGCCCATATGATATCTCAGTAAGCAGCAATTAATCAGACAGCAGAATAGCAAGGTTTACTACACAGATAATAAAGTATACCCTACTGTGCACAGAAATGATACTGCAAGTCTGAAAGGAGATTTGTAGCCACAGAAGATCAGGCCTCGGGTGCCTTGTAATATCCTTATTAAGAACAGTAGGGGGCACATAATCTGTTATAGCTCTTACAAACTATTAGGTATAAATAGAAGCACATTCTTAACCAGTTATAATAATGGTATTTGGAAAGTGAAGTCATTTAGAATATGTTTTTGGCATAATAAATACTACAAACTCTGGATAAAAACACAAGATTTGCATCTTCTAATGACCAGATAAACATCTACAAAGCAAAAAGTAAACAAGCTTGACCTTTAGAAAGCTACGGCACACATAGTATTATTATTTAAATGTATTTATAGAGTGTCAACATATACACATAATGCTAAAATAACCTGGTGGAGAAATGGCCGATATCCCACCTGTGATTGGTATAAAGGGAGCCCAATTTTGATGAGAAATCCTACATTCAAGAGTTTTCAGGCCAAAACCTGTCACAAGCATTAACAGGCAGTTTCTATTCACATAAATGACAGGAGGCTTGGGGGAGGGTTATCTGGCTTTCTCCACTGGCCACAAAACACCATAGGAAAAACTCTACATGTGTTGCAAGCTTTGCCCCAGTGTGGTATCCAAGCTCTCACAAGACTAGTTGGGTGTGTAGCCTGGTTTTTGCAAGGGCTGCCCAGTCCAGAACTGGGGAAAACCGTTCAAGACTCAGCCAATCACTGGCCACCGCATAATAACCTGACTCTAATTTGACAAGCACACAGACTAAATGCCCACCCCCAGACCTGACTTTGAGTGTAAAAAGTAGCAACCCTAGTTGGGTGTTGTATCTTCTTAAGTTAAAATAGACTTTTATTCAGCAAAGACTATTAATACTACAGGGAACCTTATTATTCAGGTGTTCAATTTCAAATGTTTGGATATGAATTAGTACTGAATTCTCTGCAGTAACTCAATACCAGTACCACTGTATTCTGGTTCCCGATTACTAAGAAATTCACTCTATTTTGGGTCCTCTTATTCTAGTCTTTGAAATGACATCTTCCCTCCTTTCTATAGGTCACACTTATAATATATATTTACTCTCAGTTTGTCACATGAACCTCATGCTTGGCGTAAAACCATACATATAATTTCTGAATCTTCAAGTGATCTAGCAACCCCAACAGAAGCCCACCTGCTATCTTTACCCCAAGGAAACATCCATCCTGAAACGAGCTTTGTTATCCTACTCCAGGGGTCCCCAACCTTTTTTGCTCGTGAGCCACATTTAAATTTAAAAAAGAGTTGGAGAGCAACACAAGCATGAAAAAGTCCATGGGGATGTCAAATAAGAGCTCTGATTGGCTTTTTGGTAACCCCTATATGGGCTGGCAGCCTACAGGAGAGAATGTTTGGCAAGACATCTGTTTTTTATGCAACCAAAACTTGCCTCTAAGCCAGTAATTCAAAAATAAGCACCTGCTTTGAGGCCACTGGGAGCAACATCCAAGGGGTTGGAGAGCAACATGTTGCTCACGAGCTACTGGTTGGGGATCACTGTCCTACTCTATAGGGCAGTGGTCCTCAAACTTGCCCCTCCAGCTGTTAAGGAACTACAAGTCCCACAATGCATTTGCCTGACTGTGGCTGTCAGACTCCATCATTGCATTGTGGGACTTGTAGTTCCTTAACAGCTGGAGGGCCAAGTTTGAGGACCACTGCTATAGGGGGTGCTTTAAACATTTGGGGTGTACATTATATACAGGGATGTCATGTAAACACATCCCTATACCCTTGAGTTCAGACCTACAAACCATTAACTTTAAAGAGGTTGTTCACCTTTAAATTAACTTTTAGTTGTAGTAGAGAGTGATATTCTGCGATAATTTGCAGTTGTTTTAGTTTTTTTTTTATTATTTGTGATTTTTGAGTTATTTACATTTTTATTCAGCAGCTCTCCAGTTTGCAATTTCAGCAATCTGGTAGATAGGGTCCTAATTACACTAGCAAACATATATTGGTTTTAATAAGAGACAGGGATATAAATAGGAGAGGGCCTGAATAGAAAGATGAGTAATAAAAGCAGCAATAAGAATACATTTGTAATTTTAGAGACTCCTTAGAGAGGGCAAATAATTGAAAAACTGTAAAAAAGAAAAAATGAACGCCAATTGAAAAGTTGCTTAAAAAATAAAATTCTATAACATACTAAAAATGAACTTAAATTAAGTTGAATCACCCCTTCAACCAGTCTTAGTCGCTATCACCTTTGCCAATCTTTGCTCCTCAATGCAAGTAGCATGCTGGGAGAAAGCATTTGCCAATTATTTACAGGTGAACCACCCCTTTACTGTCTGATATCCAGGTAATGTGTAACATTCCATGTTTCTATAAGGTAGGTAGACAAGTCCATATTCCATACCTTTACTCCCTCTTTCATACAATAGATCTGCAATGCACTGACTCCATCGGCGAATGGGTGGATCTGGAGATTAAATGGTGGGGATCTTCTTTCTCTCTCCTTGAAGAAAGATACAAGAACAAAACCCAGAATAAGATCTTCAGGTAACAAGAAAGGTCTACTGTACAGGAATGGAACATTGGGACGTAACATGTCTGCTATGCATTTTTAATGAAAGAATGATGTGCTTTATTTAAACTAGGCTTCTAGAACTTTAATTCATACTGCATTATTACAGATTAGAACAACTACTTATTCTTACAAGGAGCTATCATAAAGACCAATGGAATAATTGCAACAAGAGTGTATGTAGCCATGGAACTAAAAGGGAAACTGTCATGGGAAAACATGTTTTAAATGCATCAGTTAGTGCTGCTCCAGTAGACTTTCTCAAAAGAGCAAACAGATTTTTTTATATTCAGTTTTGAAATCTGACATGGGGCTAGCCATTTTGTCAATTTCCCAGCTGCCCCGGTCATGTGACTTGTGCCAGCACTTTAGGAGGGAACTGCTTTCTGGCAGTCTGTTGTTTTTCCTTCTGATTGTAACTGAATAGTACTCAGTGGGACATGGGTTTAACTATTGAGGGCTGTTCTTAGATCTACCAGGGGGCTGTTATCTTGTGTTAGGGAGCTGTTATCTGATTACCTTCCCATTGTTCCTTTGTTGGGCTGCTGGGTGGGGGAAAGGGAGGGGGTGATATCACTCCAACTTGCAGTACAGCAGTAAAGAGTGATTGAAGTTTATCAGAGCACAAGTCACATGACATGGGGCAGCTGGGAAAGTGACAAAACATCTAGTCCCATGTCAGATTTCAAAATGAAATATAAAAAAATCTGTTTGCTCTTTCGAGAAATGGATTTCAGTGCAGAATTCTTCTGGAACAGCACTATTAACTGATAGATTTTGAAAAAATGTTTTTTCCCATGACAGGATCCCTTAAACACTAATATAAGGGCTGGCACAATGATTCCCCCCAGTACCAATACTGTTACAAACAACCTCAGTACTTACTTTTACAAGTCAATAAGTAAACGCCAATTCTATAGCTAAAAGTATCATGACTGAAGGGTAACAGGGGTAAATATGTAAGGCGTGCATGTACTGGGTTATGATTGCATCCACAATGTACATCATCATAAGATTTGTAAACACTGATTTACAGGAGGCATGCCTGGTCACTTTTGCTGCGGCATTTCCTTACGGAAAATATGATATGACTTTATGGCAGAAGACCAAAAAATGCATGAAGGCATTTGTGATAAATCTGCAAATCATTCCCCAGCAAGTATGAACAGACTACATACTAAAATACATGTTTAACATTGTACTTCTTTGTATAGATGAATTCATGGCATTTTGTGTTTGATTTGCCATGTAACTTCTGTCATATCCATCAACTATGTTGTACCTGATATTCTCTATTCCGTGAACTTGTTCTCCAAGTCTTACAATGTAAGCTTCCTATATCACACCCAGCTGGCACTCACATAATCTTCCTATCGTGCCAACAGGACAGTATGATCCTCCTTTTAACTCTCACACCCACTGCCCTTTTGGCAGAGCAACTCCCTCCTCCTGATAAACTCAGATGTCGGTCAGCTGTTTCCTACCAGCCAGATGATATCTGTATCCGACTTCTAATTTACAGCTGATGTCCCTATGGCAGCCTTACTGGCATCTAAGTTCCCCTTTCCTCTTTAAGTTACGGATGTTTCTCAGCTTTCTTCATTTCTCACACTCCGGTGTCAAATTCATCTCCTTTGCTCTTTTAATATCCAGCATAACCCAATGCAGAAGACTCCATTATAATCAAATAGTTCACATTTTATTAAAAATCCTTTTTCTCTATGATAATAAAACAGTAACTTCTACTTGATCCAAACTAAGATATAATTAATACTTATTGGAGGCAAAAACAGGACAATTAGTCTTAAAATATGTTAAAACTATTTTTTCTAGTAGACTTCATGTGACCATACACAGAGATATACGCTTGTTTAGTGATGTAATCAAATGAGCAGATGTCTCCCCAGATATGCCCACATTGAGGTGGGTGACACCGGGCTGATCCATGTATGGCATATGGGTGGTCAGATCACAGGTCCACATCAACGAACAGATTCGCCCGGGATCGAATGGGATTTTTAACCCTGCCCAATCAACTTTCGGGCAGATATCAATAGAAGAAGCCAGTCGGAGGACCCCCATTCAGTCTGTCGGCAGTGTTTATCTGTCCGTGTATGGCCAGCTTTAAGGTTTGGAGATCAACCAAACCAACCAAATTATGGAAAGATCCCTTATCTGGAAGATCCTAAATCTTTTTAACCTGGGGCTTTCCGGATAATGGCTCTTTCCATAATCTTTCCATAATCTGGATCTTTATACCATAGGGGGCAGATTTACTAGATTCTCCTTAAATTCACATTCTAATTCGAATATGCATATTAGGCAAATTTGACCATTGAATATTCGAATTCGAATGATTCGAATATTCAAATAAAATTTTATTCAAATATTCAAAAATTCAATGGTCAAATACTTCCCCTTTAAATTTTTATTCAACCCCCTACTTCGCCATATTAAAGCTACCGAAATGGGGATCCTTCCCTAAGATCGATTATAAAAGAATTTTCTATATTCGATCGCTCAATCAATCGAATTGCGGTAAAATCATTCGAATTCGATTCCCCTCTATTCCCTTGGTCGAATTTCGAATTTTTTTATATTCGAAATTCGACCAATCGTAAATCTGCCCCTAAGTCTACTAGAAAATCATTTAAACATTAAATAAAAAGGCTGGTTTTGCTTTTAGTAAGCATTCATTTTATCTTAGTTGGGATCAAGTACAAGCTACTGTTTTATTTTTACAGAGAAAAAGGTAGATTTGTAAAAGGTTTAAATTTTGGATTATTTGATAATAAAGGAGTTTATAGGAGACAACCTTTCCATAATTTGTAGCAATCTGGATTATGGGTTTCCACATAACAGATCCCACACCTGTATTTAGGGTTTGACAGGGCAACGGCAGTTTGTGCACTTTCTGTTGAGAAAGCTTTTTTACCTTTGCATTTTTTCCTAAGAACATTATGGCAAGTTGAGCATTCTTCTCCATAAATCATTGTCCAATCCTCTCTATTTTAAGGTAAATATTTATGAATTGTTCAATTCTTCTTCCATATGTGAACAACATGCATTTACTACACCACAGTGCTCACATTTCTATTTGTATTATAATGTACTGTATAAGGAATTCATCGGTGCACTATAATAACCTAATAACTGGCCAGGTGAAGGCTTGTTATGGTGTGATTTTTCCAGTAATGCCATTCCGAAAGCAGCAACCAGCATGAGTCAGATGCTGACATCAGTACAACGCCTGTTCTAAATGGAAATGTCAATGGTTTCTACAAGTGCCATAATTGTATCTAGTCCATTTCCAACATATTTACATTATACATGACAGTTCCACATAGAGGCCATGGGGTAAATTTATCAAAGCATGAAGTTAAGAGTGAAGTTCTGCCACTAGAGTGAAATTCCGCCACTCTCAATTAATTTCTATGGGATTTTGAAAGGCGTATTTATCAATGGGTGAAGTGAAAGTTCACCATTTGATAAATACGCCTTTAAAAATCCCATAGAAATGAATGGAGAGCGGCGGAATTTCCCTCTAGTGGCGGAACTTCACTCTTAACTTCACTCTTTGACAAATTTACCCCCTTGTTTCATGGATCCTAATTATAGCCACTTGCCATATTTCTTCCCTGAAGCATCCTTTTTCTAAAGTAGGCCACACCAGCTGATTTTCAGGTTATCCAAACAAATAGCCTGCAGGCTGAATAGTTGGATATAGGCTTGGATGAGCTTGGATAGCCATATTGCAAATGCAGCCACTGGAAAATATTGGCATTTCAAAGTGATTGCAGTCCATTCTGTCAAGACTGTCTCCCTAGTAGTCCATATACAGGCAAATAATACAGGCAGAAGACATTTGCAACAAAATTGATGAGCTGGAAGTCGCATGCTTGTTTAGTGATATCATTGTAGGAAAATGCTTTGACACTTAATCCAACAATTTAACTGGCCTAAAATCTAGAGATTCGTAAACAAATACTTCTTCAGCCAGATCAACGTGGTCTGCCCATTGATCTCCCCATCAAATCAGGTTCTACCATATCCTAACAATAAAGCTGTGGGAATCATAGATCTACCGCTACCTTGAAGGTTTAAGGAGCAGCTTTAGACACAATGACTGTGACAAAAGTTTCAAGACCGTAACCGCACTGAATAATAATAATATTCAATTATAACAATAAATATATTATAATACATATTCATATTTATTTCATTAGGAAATCTTACTTCCAGCTCCAGGTTTCGAAACTCCAGTAACTCATTTTGGTCTCTGGAATCCTGCAGTTCCTGCTGCAGTCGGCTGTTTTCTGATTCCAGTCTCTCAATCTAAGATGAATTATTGCAGATAAGATATAAAAACATGAATTAACAATGACCACTCCTGCTTGATGGGTTCTCCGCTGATGAAGGGAAGGTTTGTTGAATTCACTGCACAAGTCTGTGTCTTAATAAACAAGTGTCATTCCTATGTTTGTACTCTGCCATTTGAACCATCCAGTTACCCAACTCCATGCACTACAGGGTCTTAAAAAACACTGTATGAAAACTGTAGGGTTTTTGTAAACGTTTGTTTTGAACAGGCTCTATCTAAAAGAAGTTAAAAATAAATCTATTCCCTTGGGGTAAATAGATTTTCTTTATTAAATCAGTGTATGTAACATAATAGAATGTGTCTGATCATGGCACAGAACTGTCAACAAACTGATTACTACAGCTCTTTACAATGGTCTATATAAAGCAATATGCTGATGATATTTGTGGTAGAAAAACTGCATAGACATATCAGGTAAAGTCACAGTAAACATGTACAGGAAAATGCTGCTCTTCTCTGTAATATATCTATAATATACATTCAGAATAAAAATGTTGGGTGAACATACCCTGTCCAAAAGTTCCTGGTTGCGTTTAATGAAGAGCTGCTTCTCGTCTACCCAGTGTGAGTCCTGTTAAATAAAAAATAATGCTATTATGTCACATTAGGAAACAGGAAAGCATATTAAACAGGAACTGGTACCCTTGAGTTGATACTAATAGGAAGAGCCACATATGAGTATGAGTAGGTCAGAGTCATCATACAGTGAATCAAAGACAAGTCAATATGAATAAGAAGATGTACAATATATTCTACAGCTTCCGCTTTCTTTTCTCCTATAGAAAATCCAAGACTTGCATGGTGATGTATCGCTAATGAATTTAGCAAATGTTTTTTCAGCCAATTTAGCCCATATCCTACAAAGGGTTTTCTTCTTTTCTTAATAAAATTATCCACTTAAGAGTATCAGTTCTAAGGCTCAATTATATAAGATGAAATGTACCCACCTGTCCTTTTTGTGCCAGTGTTTTCTCCAGGTCTTCAACCTTTGCTTTGTAGCGCAGAACTTCTGTTTGCATCTGCTCCTGTGCCTATGAAATACAGTACATTGCACCCATTTATTACCCATTCATTTTCACACAGAATGTATTATAAAGCACATTTCAGATTTGGACATAAGTTGCCTGGTCTAAAAGTTTAACAAAAATGTGCTCTTTTGAGGAGTAAAAATGTCCTATAATGTTGTTATTGAGACATTAATTGGAAGTGTACAACAAGCAAAGGTATATTTTTCTCATTTCTATTGGCTGCCTTTGAACTGACCTGAGAGACGTTTATGGCAATGTGCATAAATGTGGCTGGTTAGCAATCTGCAGGCAAGCCACATCCTATGTAACCCAGATCAAGTATTTTACTGGAAAGACCAACAGACGGGAACATTGACAATATGATAATATGTCTAGCCCCATGTCAGATTTCAAAATGAAATATAAAAATATGTTTGCTCTTTTGAGAAATGGATTTCAATGCAGAATTCGGGTGGAGCAGCACTATTAACCGATGCATTTTGAAAAAAAACATTTTTTCCCATGACTGTATCCCTTTAACTTGTTGTTGGGGATGTACTAGATGGTTTAAAGCTAAATCTGAATGAGATGATATTTACCTTGACTTCTCTCTCAGCGTCTGCAAAGCCTCCCGTGTGTTCTTGCAGTAATGCATATGCCCTCTGCAGTGCCTGATACTCCTTTGTTAACTGGCGAAATCGCAGCTCTGACTCCTCAGCTGCAAGGTTCTTTAAATTGACAATTATCAAAAATAAGCATTTCTACATTTCCAATGAAAAGCCATCACATGAAAATATCAGTTGCAGGATGACCTCTATTTATATGTTATATATTTGTAAGCTTTCAGTTTTTTAAGGAGCCAAGAAGTATAAAGTTATATGGATGGGAGAAGTCTATAGTATCTGAATAGAGTAATTTTTCTTCTGCTGGAAAATTGGCCTTATATCTGCTTTTTACCAGTACATTGGCTACAAACCATACACAATAGAATCTGAGAAGAGTCCTCCTAACAGCACATGTCCACTTCAGTTATATTATCCAAATATATCATAAATTGAATACCAGCATGCACAGCATGAAGAAGGTGTTGTGAAAATTATTATATATACTGCATACAGCTTTATGGTATGTTAATAAGCCAAATATTATAGAAAATCCTCATCAGCCTCTGTGGTGGAAGTAGACTTTGCATTACCTAAAATATTGTCTGTGTATGGTCAATTGAGGCAATAAAGTCTTTGGGTGCACTGGTGAGCTCCAATAAGTGGAATCTGATTCAGCACCTGTGAAAATATTGCTTTTTGGCCATAATGCATAACAATATTTAGGGTGTCAATGTACATAACAATGGCTGAAATGAAATCTTGAAATGCCTTTTAATTATCTGTGTGAAAAGCATTTATTTGCTGCCATAATGGTAGCTAAAGTTGTTCAGAATACATTGCAGAAAATCCATTAAAACCCTTAGGTTACATGCAAGGATATCCTTACTTCATCTAAGTCATCATCTGGTGTTGCCGGTGTTCGATCTGTTCGATAAGAAGCAACAGAGGAGGTTTCTGAATCCATAGAATCATCATCATAGCCAAACACTGTATCAACTAGGTGCCTCTGTAAAAGCAGTAAAACATTTTAGCTGTATTGGTAGAAATTACCAATTCTGCTGCTGTTCAGCGATGAGCAATTCATATCCGAGATACTACATTGCATTTATATTTCAGGTATTTACCTAACCCAAGTAAGCAAGTATCTTCATTATTGCTGATTTGATGGGTTACACAGTAAAAAAGTGCATGGAAGTGCTGAGATCAATCCTTTTGTATCTGAGCTTATTACAGCTTTCATAAATTATTTTAATTCAGAATTCTAAGGCACAGCGTATTAACTTAGTGATCAACGCCATTAAATATTCCTGAATAGTGCCAATCTCATTTTACTACTCTTACTTGCTTTAGCAATTCACTATTCAGCCAAAGATTTTCAGCATCCACCACAGGCAGTCATCATGTAGATGTCTCTTCATCCCAATATATCCCTCTAATGTCAAATATCTTTACATATTTACATGCAGTGACTTCATCATTAATTCCTTTATTCTTTGTCTAACTTTCATCAAGGATCTTGTATAGATAGTAAAGGTATTGAATCTTCTCAGAACCTGGGGTTTTCCGAATAATAGATCTTTCCGTAATTAGAATCTTCATACTTAAGTCTACAAAAATTTATTTAAACATTAAATAAACCCAATAGGTTGGGTTTGCCTTCAATAAGGATTAATCATATGGTTTTCCAAATAACGTATGCCATAACTGTATTACACTGTAGACTAACATAATTGTTGTAATTGAATGACAAAGGGCTCCCTAACTTCTTACTCTAACCCTGTAATGCTTACCTTTATAGGTTTGGAACTTCTTTTATGCTTCTTCCGTCGGATAAGCTTTTCCCTGTCCTATGCGAATGCATTTAGAAAGAAGGAACACAATCAAATGGACATAAAAATCAATCACAATAGAGGCAACTCATTAACACTTTTTTTTCTAACATAGGCTAAACTGCAGTTGCCAGTTGCAACTAATTACCAACTATTATATATTATTTAGCTACAAATTAGAAATTACAAACAATGATCTGATTGGTAGATAAATAGCTTTCCAATAGAAACCACAAATAAAATATCAGCAGGATTGAAAGTATACCCTTAGCACTTGGCAATATTTATTGTAATAAAAAAAAAATACCATATTGTAAAATATAAGGATATTATAAGTTACAGAAAAGTTACATGACTGTACTGTAGAAAAGGTCATGGAACGCTGAGGTGACTTCTAATATCCTCATATTTTTCCTCATATTTATTATAATACACAAGTTTCAGTGAGTCATGTGACAGAAATGACATAACTAAGCTCCTGTTATAATCGACGACATCACTAATCACCGGGTATAATTGGCTCTAGTATATTATACTGTATATGAATACATGAGATATATACATTGGGAGGGGAGCCTGTAAATGATATTACAAGATTTCACTCTGGGTCCAACTGACTCCTGTTAATACTAGTGTTTGAACAAATTTGCTTCTTTCTTACTTACTTTTTTTTACTTATTTCAGAGTCACTGACCTTTCATCAAGGTGATGGGAAAGGTGAAGCTCAACATGGTGCCAAACTTACCCGTGTCAAATCATCAATCATATTCTGCTGCTCAATCACTTGTAACTTCAAAAACTCAATTTCTTGTTCCTCCTCTGCCTGGTCGAGATCATTCAAAGATTTCAGTTTCTTTAGTGGTGGATGAGATGTGATCTTCTCTCGCTAAACATAAAGGTTAAATAAAACATAAATACATTAAAAAAAAAAACATTTATTTCCATTAACACATGGGTGATGAAATGTACAGAATTTCTGTAGGTGCCAAGGGGTAAAATATCAAAGAGTGAATTAAGAGTGAAGTTCTGCCACTAGAGTGAAATTCTGCCGCTCTCCATTAATTTCTATGGGATTTTTAAAGGCGTATTTATCAAAGGGTGAACTTTCACTTCACCCATTGATAAATAGGCCTTTCAAAATCCCATAGAAATGAATGGAGAGTGGTGGAATTTCACTCTAGTGGTGGAACTTCACTCTTTGATAAATTTACCCCCAAGTGTTTTGGAGCTTGGCTGGAGGTGACCCAGAATGTTTTCCTATTTTTTCTCAATGGCAATTTCCTGGACCCATGATGAATATCATGTTAAAATGCATCACTGAGCATTTCTGAGCAATAATCAGCTGTCATGAAATTACAAAAATGCTTACAGGCAATGGCAATTTAAAGTGAATGTGGGTGTCCCTAACCATAGATTGAGTGTATAGTGGAAATCTTATAAGCTTCACTAGCCTTATAAATGCACCATAACAAGACAAATCTTTGGTACTTACCATCTCTGCATTTTCTCTTGTGATCGTTTTCAACTTCTCCTCCATACGCTGTAAAGACTGCATTAACTCGTCGTTTCGTTTAGTGAGGCACTTGTTCTTCTCCAGAAGAGGTTTGCATTGTTTTTCTGCTTCCCTGACTCTCCTTAGCTGTAAAGTTAGAAACATGATAGCTTACAGTGCTGCTGACAAAAATTGGGAATGTTGTGTTCACCAATAAGAACATCATTATAAAGTAACAAGCACTCAAGGCTGTATATTATTACCAAAAGCCAAATCATTTAAATTATGCAACGTTTTGGTTTATAACAAGATGTTTGAGAAATGATATCCTTATATATGTCACAGTGGGATTTTATAGAGAGTTTTGCTCATCTCATTGCATTTTTTGCCTTCAATTTAAACAAGTGGAGCAGGAAGAATTTCTCTTGTCTGCAATTACACAAGAGCCCTATATCATGATACTAATTAGACAAGCCTATATTTACTTATTTGTCCATTAAGAGATTTTACGGAAAGGAGGAAAAACTACAAGACATGACAACAGTTTTTTATAGCAGATTTGATACAATGTACTAAAGGTCAAGGCATGGGCAAATCAAATTCATCTTCCATTGAGTCAAATCCAACTTCATCACAATACCAGAACTATTCTATTTTAAATCTATGAAGATCTAGGTGCTGCTTTATTGTTAAACATAACAAATTACTAAAACTATTAGGAATATTACCAGCTCATTTCTCTCATCCACCAGTAATGTATTCCTGTCCTCAAGTTTTCTTATGGTAGCGTTCAGTTCGGCTATTCTTCTCTGGTTTCTTCTTAAGTCCTAGGGACAAACATGAGTTTATTATTATATAACCCAACATGGGCAGCATATTAAAACATATGCCACCTCTGCTGGACTCTACTGACTTTGAAGGACAGATACATCAAACCCCATCATAAATCAAACTCAAAACAATAAAAAAAAAATAAGTATCGGAAATATTTTCTAGATAAATTCCTCTATTATGACCAGTTATCCGCAGTGGTTTTTGATCTGAAAAGGCCTGTCTGTAGGAACTATGAAAACTCGCAGTTTCTGTTCTTCTTTGGCAGAACCAGTCAAGAGTCTTGCTCCAATAACATGGAGTTAGCTTGTACTATTGAACACTTTATAATTATATTCATAAGGAAGTTGTGCTTTGTTATTCTATAAATACAAATGGGGACACTGCACAAAAAAGCACATTTAATAATGCCCCAGGTGCAGGTTCAAGAGCACCAATGGGCACAAAAATGCACTTAGAGCTAATGCACTTACCTGCCTTAGACAATAGCTCCCGCAATCTTCACTCTGCACCATGTACCAAATATTGGCACAAGGGAGCCCTATAATTGAGGGTTAGGGGTCCCTAGCATTAAATAAAGCACAAGCTAAAGAGACATTCAAAGGAAAAACCAAGGTACAGGCCCAGATTTTTAAAATGCTTTCCCTAGGTTGGACTGGACATTTCAGCTTTTGCACAAGCAGCTCATTTCTATATTATCTTGTGCTCCCTGTGTAAGAGCTAAGGAATACAGATATTAATTTATTTTTTTATTTACATGTTTTTCTATTTTATTTCTCAATCTCCTTTCCCACTGAGCACGACATGGTATAGAATGACAGATGCTGCAGGTGGAGGTTTCCCTGAAAGATGCTTCTCCTAGTTAGTGTATAAATGGAAATGGAATGAATGGGCAGGATTCAGTGTGAACCTTGTACCCTAAGGTTGCCAGATGAACCTTAAACTTCAGGGATACATTTAACAAATGCACTGAATATGTAGTGATGGAATTTATATTAAATGCAATCATTGCATCCCTGCATTCATTTTATTTTCCCCATTCCTGTGCAAACAAATTCACAGACAGAACTGAAAGAAAATTAGATGAAATTCTGTTACCGGACTGCCGCAGTGTTCAGAGCCATCCCCTGCTCGCCCAGGTATCTCCCTTTTAGGGCTCCCTACACAGCACTCTGCTTCCTTTACTAAAAACAGCTGCTCATCCAAAGCCTCTTTCTGGAGCTGGAGCTTCTGCACATAGCCGGTCTGGGTTTCTAGTTCTTTTTCTAATGAGAAGATGATCCTGTCTTTTGCTTTTATTTCATCCATCTGAATCACAATATATATAAAAAAAAGGTTATTTTAGCTCTGCTTCAAAAAGACCTTTTATAGAAACATCATATAGAAGAAATAATACTGTACAAAGATATACAAGTAAGATCCCTTATCTGGAAAACCCCAGGTCCCATGTATTCTGGATAACAGGTCCCGTACCTGTTCTTCACTCGTTACATCCACATACTGGTGCCAGGCTTGTGCTGCATTTTGCCACAATGAAACAACGCCTTGACATATACATTAATGCTAATGCCACTGAACAGTGCAGCTCTGGAACTACTCTTTAGGGCTAGGCCAGACGGGGAGATTCGGGGGCATTTTGTCGCCTGGCGCCTGGCGACTTCTCACCACACGGAGCGGCGCGCCGCTCCGTGTGGATACGCGCCGGCGTTTTCAAGCAACGCCGGTGCGCTTGGGTACGTGGCTATTTGGGGAGGTTTGGGGGCTACAATTCGCGGCGAGAAGTCGCCAGGCGACAAAATGCCCCCGAATCTCCCCGTCTGGCCTTAGCCTAACCTGGAGTTATGTGGTATATAATCCTTCCAAAGGGCCCCAGTGGTGCAACTCATTGTTTTTGTTAATCTATTGTGACTTTTGACTTAAGTTACTTTATAGGATATGGTTTTAGGAGCAATAAAATTCTACGGCATTACAGCCTGCAACAAGCAACTTGCATGGGCTTGATTGACATGCAGCCAGGAAGGTGTCTCTTTTCTCACAGAAAATATTATATGTAAGTATTTTTGTTTTTTTAAGTGGATTTTTTTTTTTAACTTTGTGTACAATTCCCTTTCCATAAGAATAAAGCTGGGTTTTACCAGTCTTCTGATGTCTCTTTCACTTTCCCATTTAATCTTGGTGATGGCCTCTTGATGGGACTGGTGTTCACTGCGCAGATCCCCAGCTTTAATTTTGTCCGCCTGTATCATGTTATTAAGGGCCTCGTCCACTTGCTTCTTGGCCGTCTTCAGCTCAGTGATTTCCTGTAAGAGCTTGAGGCGCTCCGGGTCAAAAACCTTCCTGGCCTCCTCCCGCGCCTCAGTGCTCAGTGCTGTCCTTATTTTATCACTGCTGCCATCCCTCAAGGCATTGACAGTTGACTTGAGACGCAGGATCTCTGCCTCTTTTAGTTTGGTCATTCTTGACATTTCCTGCTCATGTTGTTTGATTAGGTTCTCCCTCACTGCCTGAAGCTCCTTCATCTTGTCCTCGTGAAGCTTTGACTTCAGTTCAGTAACCGTAACAGTGTGTTTGTGCTGCTCCTGTTCCTTGATCCGTTTGCTTTCCTGGTTCTTCTCCCGTTCAAGTTTACTCACCTGGAGAGAGCATAAAGGTTAAAATGAAAGGGAATTACATATCTAACTAGCATGAGCATCATACACATTAAATACATTTTGCATAAAATAAAACAATAGACTCTGATTTGAAAGGGTTGACACTGTTTAATAACAGTTGAATAATAAGTGTCAGTATCACCACAACCCTAGTCATTTTGTTGATTTGTTGGTGCTGATAAACTCCAGTCCTCCTGCCTGTCTGCAGCCACCCTAATAAACATACAGCCTTCATTGGTACTCCTGTACCCATGGGCTCCTAGCACTTTCCCCCATTCCGATACAGAAACTGAACACATTACCAGCCAGAGGGGCACCATTGTTACTATATTTTTACTGTGATATTGACCCCCTCCTTACAAAAATACAAAAGTGTCTGTAAACCATTAACTGGAGTGCTCTAAAAAATATCATGTTTGGGAGGAAATGTCGATGCAGGCAATGTTTCTACTTAAAGTGTTGTCAAGAATTAGATTTCCAAATGTCAGTCCCATGGTGAGATTTATAATACTGGCTCTGGCATTTAATCTCACTAACCCTTGTGAAAAACTGTGTGCACTATTCCTATGAATGTCAACACAAGTTATAGAGAGCACTGTGACATTTGATTGCATTGTCAGAGCGCTAGCCTGAGACTCTGAAAAATCCATTATATTTGCCTTCTGTTATTGGTAATAAAATGACGGGTGAAAGGACATCAGTTTACACAATTCAAGTAACATGAAGTTTTCAATTTCATAGTCCCGACAGGTGTAACCTGGTTGCATCATGTCTCTACACTCCAAGACTTGGCTGCCCTATATTAGTGGACATGCATGAATACTTACTAGAGCATTTGAATGTGATTACCTACAATAAATAGCAATAGAAAACTGTGTATTTCATGGTTGATCTGAGAGCATTGGAGTTCATTGCTTTTTTTTTTTTTTGCACGTTCATTATAGGTGTGCTGCAGGAGCATGACTGATGAGCAGTTTCAATAAATGTTTATATAAATATTTTAATTTCAATGTTTAAATGACCCTAAAATGATTACACTGTGGAGTTTAATGACTTTAGTTACACCACTGGTGTGCTGGTCCAATCAATTATATATTATAGAGAGACTCCTCTGCTACGCCTCTACTACTGTTGTTTTCGGCTCAAGACTCATCATTCCAGCCTTTTGTGGAATATCCATATCAGCATTTATAACTAATATCACTCTTTATATTGCCCCAGCCACAAGGCAGTGATGTACAGTGATTTAGGAATCTCCTACCTCCTCCAGCATGTCCCTTAACAGCTCCCATTCAATTCAGCAGAGAATATGAAATCTTATTTTCATTTGGAAAAGGAAAGTTGTAGGATGGACATTGTGGTGTGTTCTTGTGCTGTCTGGAATATTTTGGATGCAAACTGGACATTTTTGATCTGAAGGTAAATGACTTTTCTTACCTTAGACTTTTCCTGGTGCAGCTCAATTTGAATGTCTGTCAATTTTGCCCTGAGGTCTTCATTAGCAGCTTGAAGAGCAAGTATAAGAGCTTCTGGCTTTTCAGCCTTGTTTCTACCTTTTTTAGACATGATTGCTGCCTTCTTTACGTTGGTCCAACGTCACGTTTTCAGTTAGAAGTAGCCATGCCCAGTGGATGTGGGGGCACCTCTTAGGTAATGATGTAGGGAAGCAGCACCCTTTGCGGTCCTGGAAGCTCTGAAACAATAACGAAAAAAAAAAAACAGTCTTCAGTTGTTATCATGTCATGTACAGTTTGCTAAATAGGATTGTGTATTTAGCCCCTTTGTATGTTTGTTGTCAACAGGCCAGCATGCGGACTCTGGTGACTATATAACAAATTCTATAGATCAGTGAACTGCAACACACAGACTGGAGATCACATTCCTATAAATCATAGGATTTAAGGAGCTACTTTCACCCTACACATAGTCCATATTAACCACAGTGGGTAGAGCCAATAGGTGCTACAGACATGGGGATCATACTTTAGTTCCATTTTGAATTTGTGTGTGTGCTGGAAGTGATGCTACCTCCACTATGAAAATGCTATCCACAACCTGATTCGTGACAATAAGTATATACAAAAGCATTTGGTTCGGAAGTATCGCTAGCAATTAAAATCAAAGCAGTTCTGTTCTCAGCTGCAATGAGTAAGAAATTGTAAGGGAAAAAACACTGCATTGTGGAAAAAGATGGGTAATACAAGATTAGAAAACAGGGCTAGAAATAATGAAGCACTATGTTAACTGACAGAGGCATATCTTTCTAAAGTGGAAATCATTTCCCAACTACTACGATTCATTTATATATACATTAAAGGGAAGTGTAAATATACTGATGCAGTGGAATGAGAATGAGTGAGTCTCAGCACTAATATAACAGAAATTTACACCAGGTCCATGCAGAGAGTACTTTAGTTGAAGTGGCAGTTTATCAGGGTTTTAATTGCCCTTAAAAATCAGTATCTTTTATTAAGGGCTGTCACTATGATTTTTCTCCATGTTATCTGAACATTTATGAACATCCAGTAAAAGCCTAAGCCCTTTCTAACGATGAAGAGACTTGTTGATTTACCTGTGAGTTCAACCGTCCACATCCATTGTCTCCGATTTCCCTGTCCATATCTGTTGAGTAAATATAGCATGCATTAATTAATGATTTCACAGCAGTAACTATCATAGAGCAATTGGGAAATGTCTGAGTTGACCCATTACTCTTCTTTTTGTTTTGAGCCTGTTAGTCCATGATTCTTTACCTGTCATCTAATAAAATACCATTGTTTTATAATAATGATCAAGTTGATTAATTACTGTATACGTTAGAATGCTGGAGAACAATTGCTGAATTGATTGTGTGTTAATCAGAAAGGAAACAAACATGTAAGAGGCTCCTGTAGGAACACACGATCTGAATGGGGTCAGAGACACTGAGATGCTGGTCATTAGATGCTTATCCAATAGTTCCTACTGTATGTATGAATAACAGACACTACTGGGGCTCATTTATAAAAACTGGGCAAATATGAATCCCATAGCAACCAATCAGTGACTTTCTTTTTTTCAGCCAATTGCAGGTTAAACACTGAAAGCAATAATCTGATTGGTTGCCATGGTGCAAATTTGCCCAATGTTTATAAATGTCACCCACTGCATTCTAAGCAGCTATTGCTCTACTTGCAAATATTTGTAAGCAGAAGTGTATAGCAACAGAAACACAAAACACAGTGGCTGCTAGATGGCCAAGGAGTACAGAAGGCCTGCAGTGAGTCTAATAAAGTCCAATATTAATACTACAGATATTAGTTCTTGCCTCTATGTCCAGTACTCTGTATTCTACTAGAAACTGGTTTGTATATTATATTAAAAATTGGTTTGAAATAGAAACTAGGCACTAGGACTTTATAAAAGTCTTGCCTGTGCTAGTTGGTCATTGTCCTATTAAGAGTATGTTTGAAAGCATAGAGCAAGCACCCTATACCTATACTTGGTTTGGAAAGGTGAATGGCTTCCCATCAAAAACCTTGTATTATTAGCCCTACTCCGGATTAAAGCATTAATAAAATGCTTCTTTGTGGTGCACTCCAGCTTAACCAGCACCAGGCAGAGTCAAACTGCATTCATGCTGTGAATGAAGAACAAATGTTAACAATGCTTATTCACTTAGACTGTGAGGGATCTTTTTGTTTCCAGGGAGGCTGTCACAGAACTGCCAAGGAGTCCCTCCAGTAAATTATGAAATACAGGAAGATTATAGAGAAGCCTCCTTATCTTTATAAAGAGGCAAATTACATACCAGACCCACAAAAAAAGCTTTTGTGCTGCTGAGTTAAAGGAAGAATCACAGTTTTCTGTCAGTAATAATGACAATTTCACTTGCTTAACCACCAAGGGGGTATTTCTACTCCATCTCTTTGACATTTTCTCTGTCTGGCCATTTCAAACTATGCACCTTGCCGTCAAATTGAACTGAATACTATTTCAGTGTAGAAAAATAAAAAGATTTTCCTACATATAAAGCACTGAAAGGTGTTGTGAAATGTATAGAAAATCAAATAATTCTCAAAATCATTATGGAAATAGTCGAATAGTTTAAAAGGTACTAAATGCAGTGTTCGGTGAGAAGGGAATAAAATGTGCGGAAATTTTGATGTGATGAAACATTTTCATCAAATATATAATATATAATATGACTTCTCCCATTTCAAGCCATCAGCTGATATTATTTGAAGGGCCAGCAGCTGCACTGTAGGGGTCCAGCTAAATGTTTACAAAAGAAATAGACCTATAAAGGAACTAATGGGCAAATTCATTAAAGCGTGAAGCGTCTAATGCTAGCGCTAATTCTCCAGCGTGACGTCATTTCGCAACTTCACTAACACGGACTCTGGCGAATTTTCGCTAGCGAAGTAGATAGACTTGCACAACTTGGCACCCTTACGCCAGGCAAAGTTGTGCACTGACGAAGGATCGTCATTTCGCAAATTCACTAAGATGAACATTTTCCTGAACGTTAGCACTTACGTTAGACGTTATTTCGCCTGATCAGACCAGGCGAAATATACAATACAATAGATAGGAGGTTGAAAAAAAATTCAACATTTTTTCTAAGTCCCAAAAAAAAGCTGGCGTATTTTAGCATAGGAGGGTGATAGTCTGAAAAAGATCGATAATTTTTTTTGGGGGGATTACCCTTCTTCCCCCCTACATTCCTAACATATAGCAACACAACTATACAGGGGGCACATGTAGGGCAATAGGACAACTTTATTTTATTTATTAAAGGTTTCCTGGGCTTGTGTAGTGGAATGTAGTGGCTGTAACATATACTTTGCTAGCGTAACAGCGCTCTGCCTAGCGAAGTAACACTAGCGCAACTACGCTATGCGACCTGAGCGTAAATTCGCACTTTAGTGAATTTGCGTAGCACTGGCGTCAATTCGCCTGGCGAAGTGCGGCAAACGCTAGCGAAGCCAACTCTAGCGAATTTGCGCATCTTAGTGAATTTGCCCCTAAGACTGAATATATCAGAAATCTTTCATTAAAAAAAAAAAATATTTCAAATGTTGATAGATTCAATGAGTGCAACATTTCAAGAGAGGGTGGAATTAAACTCCCTCTGCCAAGTGTTTCATCTGCCAAAAATCTGTGGTTGTGTCTTCTTTTTCTATAATAAAATGTAAAGTGTCCCTGTGTGAATGACAAGATTTGAACCTGGCTCTTATTTGTGGCTGCAGTTTTGCATAAAGCAATTCATTTGGGTTGAAAAATCCCTTCTCTGCATTCCCCAGCATCACGACCCACACAAGAGGGAAAAACCTTGCTAACTGTACATTAACATATATAAACATATATATACTGTACATATTTGAACAAGCACACATGTTTATATAAAAATGCACACACACGCAAACACGCACATGTATACCACATACATTTATTTACATTCTAATTTGATATTTTTGTAGCCCTGTGGTGGCCATACATGTATAGGGACCTCCAATAGACATCCCAGACCAATATCTGGCAGATGTCAGTTTTAAGGTGGCCATACACGGAGAGATCCTTGAGGTGTGCAATGTCGCCAAACTAGCTGATCTCTCCCCGATATGCCCACCTTGAGGTGGGCGATATCGAGCAAATCTGATCTTGGGCCCTAGGGCTCAACTATCGAATCATAATGATTGGCAACGGGCGGTCGGACCGCGGGACCGCATCAATGAACAGACACGGGCGCGATCCAACAGGATTTTTAGTCCTGTCCGATCGACATCTGACTCTGTCTGTCGGCAGCTTTTATTGGCCTGTGTATGGCCACCTTTAGGTTTAAAAATTCCAATTGGGGAACACATGGGCTCATTGATATGGTACACGCCCTATAAGGCTGTATCCCATCATAGTGATCCAATCATTTGGCCCCAAGTCCAAGCAATATAAACCTGATATCGCCTGCTAGGTCTCCATATCAGGGAAAGATCTGCTCGTTTGGAGACCTCTACAAAAATATGGATCTTTCAGTGTATGACCAAATCTTAAAGATAATGGGGCTCATTTATGAACACTGGGCAAATTTGCCCATGGGCAGTTACCTATAGCAACCAATCAGTGATTAGCTTTTTGAAACCAGCTGCAAGTAGAACAATGAATGCAGCAATCTGATTGGTTGTTATGGGTTACTGCCCATGTGCAAATTTGCCCAGTGTTTATAAATGACCCCCATTGAGTATATTGGCCATCACAACATCTTTCAGTAGGCAATTCCCAAACTTCACAGTCCTCACACTAAAGAAAAACATTTTCCCTTGATTGAAGTGAAGATTCTGTTAATTGCGACTAAAGGGGGGCCTCTTGTTCTTTCCTGTGTAAAAGTAAGACCACCCTCTCTCTGTCTGTCTATAATGTCCTCTAACATATTTGTGGAGAGAAATCATGTCCCCTCCCAAGTCTCTCTTCTTCTAGGAAAAAAAAAACAACTCTGTCAGTCCAGAAACCTGTGGTGGGGCCAGTCTGGGAATATGCCCAGGGCCAGAATAGGCTGAACAGTTATCTACAATAATCTCCAAATCATTGTCAATTAAGGCAACCCCCAACACAATTCAGTTTGGTGTATAACTAGCAGTTCTGTTATTTGTCCCTGTGCATAACCTTGCTCTTGTCAACGCTGAACCTAATTTTCCAATTTTCTACCCAATCAACAAATTTATTCAGAATGCTCTGCAAGAGAGAAACATGAAACCTACTGTTTTGCACAATATATAATAAGCAAATACTTAAAGTGACAACCGCAAGCTCAACCGCAAGATCATTGATCTGAAGGAGACCCAGGCCTGGTTAGTGGCAATTAAGCCACTGTACACAAATTATAGTCTTCTTATCAATCTTAAGTCCAACTAAATCTCTACCTATAAGGCCTCCACAAGGTCCCCAGTAGTACCCTTGATAATAATCTTTAGTGGATTCTGAGAGAGAAAAGCCTTGAGGGAAATGTTTGGTCTAATAGCTACCTGGATCATTAAAGAGCATCACAATTGTATCTCTCCAATTTCAGCCCTCTTTCCCATTTCAGCAATTTTTGTATCCATTATGTCCATTGTATCCAGAAAACCACATGCCTCAACCATGCCACATAACAGATTCTATATGTATTCTAACAGATTGATTCCTGCCAAAATTAACTCTTCTCATGGACAGTCTTCTATTTCTGTTCACTGTTTTCCCTTCCAGAATTATTGAAACTGAATATGTTGTGCAGTATTCACCCATGTAATGTTTCTGAAAAAGGGGAGTTGATTCTATAATTAGCCATAACCTTTTAAACGGATGTACATTAAATCTTCTTCCTGCATCTCTGTCTTCCCTAGAGCAGTTTTACACTCCCCTCGTTAGCAAATCAATGAATACTCTGGGTTTTTCGTTCCCCTGGGAGCAGTGTGGGATGATTTGAAAGCATTGCTTAAGAGGAATTGTACCTCTTAGAGCCCCTAAAAGTCAGATCGCTGCTAATTTGCCTACTGGACAGCCTTTGTAGCTTATGCAGAAATACCACATCGTTACACATATCGACAAACTGCTATTTATAGCCGAAAGAAAAACAAACACAGTTTTATCAGCTCCTGCTCTGTGAATTAAATGATACCTTTTATTATTGTTATTTTTATCATTCTACATTTAAAAAAATGCCAGAATGTTCCAAAGCCAATCCTACAAGAATACATACAGAGGGAGTAGACTTCTGTAGAATAAATATACCACTCCCCACCAGAAAGTTTTTTTGTGGGGGTCATCCTCTTGTTTTGCCACTGACAACCAATCAATACCATACGTAAAGAGGACCTTGCTCAAAAGAGCTTAGAATCTAACATTCTGCGCACTCATACTACATCCGAAGACATATGTTGTGTGTTGCTGCTAGAATTAGTAGTACAAAAATATTTGGTAGCGGAACACATCTACATGAATATACATGATCTTAGTCATGTAGTATGTATATATACAGACTGAATCTTTCATTAAGGAGGTATATGATGCTGATCCATTTCCTACCCTGACAACTGTTAATTAAAGGCAAACTAATCCTAAAAATGAATATGGCTGGAAATGCTGTATATTACATACTGAAGATACTGTACCAGCAGAAAGGTTTAGCAGTCCTATCATATTAATATCCAGGCTTTCTGAGTGGTCCCCTGGCCACCATGGAACCTGTTTCAATGACACCACTCATTTTCAGTATTGTCCTGGCCAGTGGCTGAAAAGCTATGCTTAGGGGTCAATATGCAATAATATTGTAATACTTTAAAGCAAGAGGAACAATATAAGGGTCGTTTATTACAGCAAGTGCAGTGTGCAAATTGTAATTCTGAACACAGTTCACAGTTTTTTACTTATAATACAGACTTTTCCTACATAATTGCAGTTACATGAACCACAATTGAGCCCAATGATTTTAAACATGCACAAATGTTGAGGTCAAAATTGTCAAAGGTCAGGTTCCCGTGCGTCAAGAGAAGCACGCATTTCAACAAAGTCTCGACAGGCAAATTGGTGCAAATATTTAAAAGTGCAGAAGAGTGTGTTTGGGCCAGGCACAGATAGGGTTGCCACCTTTTCTTGAAAAAAATACCAGCCTTCCTATATATTTATATTTTTACCCTATTAATAACATTGGGATCAACCTTCAAAAATACCGGCCAGGTGGCAACACTAGGCACAAATAGTGTTACTGTAGATGAGCTATTTTTCTTATAATGCAGAAATTTTAATTAATCATGTGACATCACTAAACACTCTTTCCTCATATACACTGTACTCCCTGATATCATTAAACATTCCCACAATATGAAATAAAAAAGAGCAATATAAGCATCACAGAGATATATTCAATGATTATTCACATCCAACATGAGTGCAGAGAAATCAAAGAACCTCTTTTTAAAAACAAATTCTTGCTTTCTGAGCATTTCACATTCCCTTATGTCAGCTCCATTTCTCAGCGTGTGGCACTTAGAGTGGATTGTGTGTAAATGTCTTTTGGCTTAATTAGCAAAATGGTTCTGTCCCGATCTATGCTGGCAATAGATCACTAATAAATGCAAGCCATTCACATTGATAAAAAGAAAAGTAGCAGATTATCTGTTTAAGCTTGTTATATGCCCAGATACCTTGCATTAATAGAATTGATCAGTATTTTATTATACATGTAAATTGATAGTACAATAATCACCTATAGTGCTTGTGATATACAGTAATAAATGGCCTGATAAACTAGAACCTTAGTCTAGACTAGGGTGAATTTTGGCATGAGGCTGAGATAGACATTTTTGTCTCAAGGTGAAACGGTTAACTACCGAATAGATAGTCCCCTAATGCATCGGCACACAATGAAGCAGGCTCATATCTAAATTCCATTGGCTTTGGGGCATCACATGCTTCCCTTTGATTGTTCAGAATCTGATACCACTGCAGTAGACGTGTCTTGCGATCTTCAATTGCAGACAATATTTTTCTTATTCCTGTACATAGCCTGACATTTTATAGCATAACATATTTCTGTGCCAGAATTGGGAGAGCACATTGTGCATTAATGGCACTATACACATATCATAAAGACATCCTTACATTTCCTTACATTTGAAACTGTCATTTTATCTGGAAAAAAAACAACAAATAGGAGCACAAGAATCAATGTCTAAAGCTCTCACCACATAGATCAGGTGGTCCAGGTGCCCCGGCCACAGATTCTCAGCTTAGGGAGCGGATAAGCCAATAGCAGAATAGGGGGGCATAAAGGCACTCAAAAAACTCCATAAGGGCCACCAACAATAATACAAAATATATTCTTTATTGTAGTTTAATTTAAAAACTCATTGAAGGCTCACCTCGGGGTGAAAGTTAAAGCTAAAAAGGTCATTTTGGTATAAAACATGTTGTGGATGTGCGTTTTTATTATATGTATATCTTTATTGGTTCATTGTTATTTCGTATCTATTCTTTATAAGGACTAACAGTGTGAGAGATATTTTATTTGGCTTGGATGGGGTGGGTAATGTTAATGGCATAAAGGATCTGGTGTCCAATGGGGCAATATAATAATTAGGGATGCACCAAATCCAGGATTCAGCCGAATCCAA
>CM044435.1:35054491-35074195 GCA_024363595.1 Xenopus borealis | reverse complement strand
CCATATAACTAGGTCATAGACCATCCTATAAATCGTGTGGTTATGTAGAGTACAGATGGGGAATTAAAAAGGGTGCCTGAACTCCCTTCAAAGATAAAGTTTTAATCTGCATAATATTCTAGTGATTGCATGAATGTATACAAGTTTGCCTTTCCTTTTAGAAGAAGAACGTGTGAGGTTTAGGGTCCAATGTAACAGGGACCTGCAGGAGATTATCTTGGATATTGCGTCCACAGACACATACAGAACAGTCTGGAATTTCAATAAATCTGCCCTTAAGAGTTTACATTGGAAAGGAAATGTGACTCTCACAGCTAAACAAATATACTCTGCAAAGAGCATTGTGAGTCAGAGTATTCTGTTTATCATAAAAAAAAAGCTGAAATTAAATTCCTGGCTTTACAATGAATAGTTATATCTGTTTCCAGTGTGTGTTGTGTGGGAATGCTGACCTTTTTTTCCCAACAGCGTCTTACCATATGGAACTCTAACAACACTGACAATATTCAATATACTTCTGTGTACTTGGGGTATTTGTTAAATGCATTTCTAGGTACACTGTGAGAGGGGAAGAAAATATGTTGAAAGTTTGGTCAAGTGAACAGGAGCATGTATGGATTTAGCCAAAGCACCTGGACCTCCAATAGGAATAACATATTCATGGGAAAATAGTACTGTTAGGCATGAGAAAATTATTGCCTTGGGCTCATTTACAATTCTAAGAGCAAAGTGCAAACAATTTTCAGAAAGCACAATGTGCACCTTCTCTTCTACTATTTGTGGTGAGGCCCTTAAAGGCTACAATCAGGGGTGTAACAACAGAGGAAGCAGACCCTGCAGTTGTAGGGGAGCCCAGGAGGTAAAGGGGCCCAATGAGGCCTTAATGCATATACAATTTCAGTAAACACTGGTAAACTTCTAGACATTTTGTAGGCCTGAAAAATAATTTGCTGTGGAGCCCAGTAATATCTAGTTACGCCATTGGCTACAATTTTGCAAAATGGAGAGCAGAGGATTGAGCGCATTTATGTATGCATCTTGTATGCCTGTATAAGTAAAGGATAATATAAATAAAACCAATACACAACTCCCATTGACTTTTATGCAGGGAGAAATTATTTATAATGATACTTAAAACAGATTGATGTTTGCATCTTCTGTGGTGGGTATAGGCAAGCCATTTTGACGGAATCCTGGCTAGATTTTAGTCTGGGTTTTAAAAACTTTACAAAAATATCCCAATGGCCATAAAAGTACAAAAACACAGCCTACAGTGGTGTAATATGCTGTTACTGGGGGCTATGGTTGCCACCTAGCCAGTATTGTTGATGGTTGATCCCAATTTTGTTAATAGGAAAAAAGATAAATATATAGGAAGACTGGTATTTTTTTCAAGAAAAGGTGGCAACCCTACTGGGGGCCCCACAGAAATTTCTGTTTAGAGCCCCATAAACAATGGTATGTTGACCCATTCTCCCAATATATATTACTATTATTATATATATTACTATTATTATATTATTATATAATACTGCTCATTAATTAGGGCCTTATTTGGCCCTCTACACCACCCCTCCTCCAACCACAGGGTCTACCTTCTCTGTATTTACGCCCCTGATTGCCTTTGATGAACATACAAAACTATGTTCAACTGTACACTCGGCATGCTGTGTAACCATGAAAAATTCGCTTTTACATTCATAGGAGCACACAACCAACCAACAGCAATCCCAGCACTACAACAAGCATTATTGTTAAACATTGTAGACAAAATAACCTTGTCTGCTAACAGCACAGCCCTAGGAACCGTACAACCCACAACAAGTAGGACTGTCTGGCATATCCTGAAAGCACAGACAGATCTAATAATAGAGGACAAGCATTATGCTGGAACAAATAATAAATGTTAGGTGCTCCAGTGCTGATTGTTTATTGTTAAATAATAATGCCCAGCATGCATAGGTGACTTTTGGTCTCTAGTAGAAGTAAATAATAATGAAGGGGCCTTGAGATCATGGCTATGCAGTATAAATCTCTCTTACATCTCTACTTACAGAAACTACAAATACATGGGCATGTTATGTGGATGTGCCAATTAAAGGAAAGACAGCTGTGCCAGTTATAACCCATGGTTGATCTCAGAACAGAGGGGATTTTTCTTTGTCAGCATTTTTTCAACTGCAAAAGAATTACCCTACACCACCCATGCTGCCATCTCACACTGATAGTACAGTGGTGTTTTTGGCCTGATGACATGGTAATGTGCATTTATGGACCAACAGCTGCCTGTACCAGAGTTGTTTTTACAGAAGTCAACGGTGTGTGACAGGATAAGTGTTGAAACATCTTGCCTCATATGCTCTAAATGTAAATAAACGTTATTCTTTCTTTTTGCTAGCTGGTGGCTAGTTCAATGTGTCAAATGGCCAAATCTGGCTGTGCTGCCTGTGTGTCTATAATGAAAATCTTCATGGTAAAGACAAATGTCAGCCCCAAGATGCTCAAGGCTGGTTATATGAGATTTGGGTGCAATGCTTATTTACTTTTCAAAATACTCCAGCAAGCCCAGCTTTCAGGTCAACTAGAGTAAGAAAAGGGAAGAACACTTATTCAACCTTAGGATTTACTCGTTGGAGAAACAGAGAGAGGGGTTTACATAGTGTATATACTTGGAATTACTGGATTTCTGTAGCTTCGCATAATACCATTTTGTTTCATACAGTTGCTGTGTGTTTTCACCTTTAAGTAAACGTTTAGTATGTTATAGAATGGCTAATTAACTTTGCAATTGGCCTTTTCATTTTTTAATTTGTATAGTTTTGAATTATTTTTTTATCTTCTTTTTACAGCTTTCAAATGGGGGTCACTGTCCCCATCTAAAAACACAAAGGCCACATATTTATTTGCTACTTTTTATTACTCATCTTTATATTTATGCCCTCTCTTATTAATATTCCAGTCCCTTATTCAAATCAATGCATGTTGAAAGCAACCAGATAGATGCAATTGCAAACTGGAGAGTTGCTGAGTAAAAAGCTTAATAACTCAAAAACCACAAATGTTAAAAAAAATTTTAAAAAAAAATTGGCAAATTGTCTCAGACTATCACTCTCTACATCATATTAAATGTTAGTTTAAAGGTGAACAACCCCTTTAAAGGGCACCTGTCGTCAAAAACAGTTACCCCCAACCAAATGTGCAGGCTGATTGGGGGTTCTGGTGTTTTTTTTAAATAAAATGCCCCTCGCCAGCGCTAGCGTGACATCAGGCGCATTCGCATTAATAAAAGCGGTCAGTGTTGAGGCAGCTTTTCTTAACGCTCATGCGCCTGACGTCACGCACGCTCAAAACGGAATGCGGGCTCTATCAGCCCACACATTTGGTTGGGGGTAACTGTTTTTGACGATAGGTGCCCTTTAAGGAAAACTGGAGTAATTAGACAAGCCCCATAGCTGTAAGCTACATTTGGATATAATTGCCACTGCTTGATATACAATGGTAAAAGGCTCAGGCATTTTATACCGGATCTATCTATACAATGTAGCATAATAATATAAGACAGATTTATTTTTCTCATTGCCACTAGCATTTTAATTCATGAAAGTGCAGACATAGGGTTGTGTAGAAGACGTTATCCAAACATCTCTGTAATGCACTCGGGGCTACTTTCTCAATATAGAGTTCCACGGTTCAGTGCAGTACATTGTTCCATTTAGATAGTGGCTTCTGTGTGTAACAAAGCTTCTAACAAAAGGTTCATTTAGGTGCAATATTCTTCTTAGCTAATGGATATTATCTATTTTGAGAAATATTTGTTGTTCTTTTTTTTTCATTGTTAAAGGAGAACCAAAGAAAGTTTCTGAAACCGGTCCCATCTCCCCTTCCTCCTTGTGTGCATCCCCTCCCTCCCTGTGTTCCCTCCTTACATCTTTCTCCCTGCGTCTCGGCCTGCCCACTCTATTTTTTGGTGCAGTGGGTGCCCAAAAGCAGTGGGGCCTGGGCAGTCGCCCCTTAACTTGCATTATTAACGCAGTCCTGTGTAGATCCCGCTCCCCCCCCCAGCCTACTTGCTACCCCGGGCAAACTCACAGGAATCACCGAAGAAGACATGAAGATTACTGAAGTTAAAGAAACCCCAGGTTATCCAGAAAACCCTCCAGGTCCCAAGCATTCTGGATAACAGATCCCAGCACATAGCTGCTGTACCAGTTCTGCTGTACAGCCAATTTTCTTTGAGGCGTGGCAATTTTTCGCCGATGAATTGTCACCACAGTTTCCCGAATACACCTGCTTGCGGAGAAACACAGAAATTTGCAGCAAATCGGTGTCTAGCGAATTTATTTGCCCATCATTAAAGAAAAGCCATGAATATCCTGTAAATTATATCCATATAAATAGTGCTTAGTGAGGTTGGTGGTTATTATCAGTCATTTCTATCACATGACTCACTGAAACTTATGCACTATAATAAAGTACTCCCTGTTGCAAATTATGAGGGTATTAAGGGACCGAATCGTAAATTCATAATAAAATTTCGTCAAAACTCTCAAATTGGAATTGGAAATAATGCAAACTCAATTGAATTTGAACTCAAATTCGCCACCTAAAACCTGCCAAGTTCATGTACAAAACAATGGGAGAGGGCCAGTGACCCATTTGAAGATGTTAATAGCATTCCTGACATTTGAGTTTTTTCAGAGAAAAAACTCAATTCGAGTTTAGTCTCCGGATCGTTTATATGCGTTCCAGTTTTAGATATTCAATATTAAATAACCTCCGAATCAAATTTCGAGTTTATTAGAGTTAAAACAAAACTCCCATGAATTCGATATTCAATCTTTGATAAATTGGCCTCCCCAAGTCACCTAGGCTTTCCACGACCTGAAACTCATCTGTAACTTATAATATCCTTATATTTTACAATAGCAGGTACTTTATTCACTTTATATTGACACCAGCAGAATAATCTGAACAGCTACAGAGAATCTAGGCTTTTATTATAGAATGAGTGACCTTGCCAGCTTTTCCCATTATTTGCCCATGAATCACATATGTTCTGCCCAACTTGCTGTCATATATATTTCCGGATTTGGCTTAGGCTTCACAAGGGAAGTGCTGGATGAATGTGATAATTCTTATGTGTGACTGAAAGAGGAATGTGAATAGGAAGGATTTACATTGGAGGTTTGGGATTTCAGGCCAGTTGCTCTGCTTGGTTCTGATTTTACTACTTAGCAGCTGATGTGCCAAATGCGACCACTGATGTTGTATCCAGTACAGCAAGAAATAGGATGACTGAATCAAAGACAATGTAATGTAATTAATACTCTATAACATGAAATACTTTCAAATTTGCCTTTAGAGTCTCCAAATACCATGTATATTTCTCCTGGGCCACTACATAGTGTAATTTATCAAGGAAGTGCTGGTAACGTTTGTGCTTTTGGATCTATCCAGAGACAAATGAAATTGCATTATTGTTCCTTCAAGCTATAACCTAGTACTAATATGGATCTCTTATCCTTTCCTTCAGGAATATGAATTAAAATTAAGAATACTTAGCATTTTAGACCTATTTAGTGACAATCCTACTCAAAGAGTGACCTTTAAATAAAGAAAATAACTTGCCCTTTTATTTCTTTGACACACAAGTGACCTCAAAGTCCTGATTTACATTAATTACCACCTCCCACACATAATCCTGCATAATAAAACTGAATTTGAGTTTACTGGAATTCGAAGCAGATCCTATTCTCAAATAATTCATTTTCTTTAATACAATTACACAAGCAGCCTCAGGGAATCAATTGTAATGGTTAAGTTTCTCTGCAGTTACAAATGATGGTGCTCAAAGTTTTGTTCTGTTATAAATGGTCAAAGATACGTGACATCCTAGCTTTTATCTAGTACAGGTGATTCTAAAACAACTGGAATTGCTGAGTAATCATTGAAAATGTTTCACTACTCATGCAAGCAGCTTCTTCAGTTCAGAGTTGAGTAGTGAAACATCTTCAATGATTACTCAGCAAGGCCAGTTGTTTTAGAATCACCTGTACTAGATATACTATGACCTGGATGAATGAAAATCTTCATAGTCATCCTAGCTTTTAATTCATGATGGTATAATAATTTTTAACAATGTCCTTTGGACGGCAAACTGATTTGATCTTAACTATTGGGCTATAAGACAGAACCTGAATAAATGCGAAAGATAGTGGAGTCCTCCACATTCCCAAGTGATAGGAGACACTACTTGAACGTCATATCCCTCAACAAAAAGGAAAATTACAGTAAATATGAACCCAGTTTTAGCTAGATATTATTAGTCATTGGAACCAAGCAAGTTTCTATAACGTAAAAAGGACACATGGTTTCAAGCATAAAATAGCTGGTGCCATGTCTGGACTGAGAATTAAAATAGGCCCTGGCATTTCAGGTACACAGAGGCCCAATCAGCCAACACAGAGGCCCAAACAGCCCCCACCAGCCCACTAAATACTGACTTTCTATGGCACCTTATAGCAGCCCCTCTGGCATTTGCCAGAACCCACAGATTGCCAGTCCAGGCCTGAGGTGCTATCTGCACATAGTGAGAGCAGAAATATTAGAAAAGACCCACAGAGTAGCCAACTGATTGTCCCATGGGGCGAATGGACAGATACCTTACGAGGGGCTATATAAGGGTCACCTTTTCATTGTTGAGATAATTTGGAATAGCAGTGATGTGGCTCCTCTTTTCTTCCTCTTAAGGTGGCCATAGACACACAGATAATATCATACGAAACAAATTTTCGTACGATATTCGGTGCATGTATGGTGGGAAATGAGCCGACCGATATCGTCAGAGGATTAAGATATCGGTCGGCTGGTTGATCGGACTGGACGGAAAATTTTGATCGGATGCCTTTGAAAGCTCCCTGAACATCGGCCATTGTTAGTGCTGAATCGTCAGATACAAGTAGAATTCTATTGTTTCTACCTGTATATTTGACGATTCAGCTCTACACGTGTGTGTTGAAACGAACGATCTTTCTTGGAAAGATCTTTTCCAAGAAAGATCGTAATTGTTACGTCTATGGCCAGCTTTAGCCACTGAATGGATTTGTCTTTTACCTGCCTCATAACTGGCCATACAAAATCAAATCGCTGGGAAATAGAGTATAAACAGCCAAACTGCCCAACCCAATGTAGACATGTATGGCCAGTGGTGGGCTGAGTTACATCAATCCTTGTGCATCAAGGATTATTGGCCCTGACATGAAGAATATTTTGTTGGTTGGATTTATGCCTTGTAACTATTTAAAGTTGAAAGGAAGCTGGTACAGCTAAACACATTAGAGTATTCCTATGTAGTACACAGTATGTCTATGTGCAAGAGGTATATTAACCTTTGTAATAAACATGCTGTTGTTCTATGAAACATATGAAGGCTAATTCAAGGCTAACCTAAGTGCAGCAAATAACAACCAATTAGTATTTGGCTTTGAACAAGCTATTGCAAGTTAGAAAAAGATGCAACAACCTGATTGGTCGCTATGGATAACTACACTGGGAGTCATTCCCATACACTTAAATCCACCTAAATCTCTCCACTGTGCAAGCATACTACTACATACTACATACTACAACTACTAGCCCCTACCATTATCATCACAAGATTCTGCCAATAGATTAACCAACATGTACTACTCCAAGATAAAAATCTTTCAGCACTGTATATCGCATAATATATTGGGAGGACTTCACTTGTACGAGAGCAGCAGTTACAAGGAGCAATTACTGGAAATTGTCTTTATATCATATACTGTATACTGCACACACTTCTTTCACGACTAACATGTAGATAGGATTGAACTTCCTATATTTAAATTTTTATTTTCTATTAATACATTTTTATTTGCTATTACATGTATTATCCAGAATGCTCAGGACCAGGGGTTTTGCAGATAATGGATCTTTCTGTAATTTCGATTTTCATTCAAGTCTAGAAAATAAGGTTAACATTAAATAAAAACCCAATAGTCTAGTTTTGCCTCCAGTACGTATTAATGATATCTTAGGCTCAAGTATAGTACAGTTTTATTATTACAGAGAAAAAGGAAATAATTTTTAAAACTGGATTATTTGAATAAAATGGAGTCTATGGGAGAAGGCCTTTCCATAATTCAGAGCTTTCTGGATAATAAGTTTCCAGATAACGGATCCCATACCTGTAATTACATTGGCATCAAGTATCATTTTTACTGGCCAGGCTAATACAATACAAGTGGTCACCCTACATGCAAAAAAAACTACATTTCCCCTAAAAAACGTGAAGGAAGCAAGCATACAAGAGCTGGGTGTTTCTTATTGCTGATAATTTGTTTTTCAAAATTCTGTGATCCCATATTGATCTTACCAAATGAAAAGACTATAAGGCTCTTAAGCTGGCCTTAGGGAGATCTGCTCGTTTTGGCAATGTCACCAAACCAGTGGATCTCTCCCCTTGAGGCAGATGATATTGGGCTGTTCCAATCGGGTTCTGCAATGATCTGTTTCAAAAAGCCGCACTCTGTATCTCTGTATTGTTTTAATCAGGTTTATATGAAAAGACTACAAACTTCCCTGTGAGAACACTAGTTAAAGTTAGGCTTGCCATCTTTTCTGTAAAAAAATACTAGGGCAGCAGCAGAAGCTGAAAAAGGTGACAGTAAGGGTAATGGCCTGCAGGGAGATTTTGTCACCTGTGATAAATATGCACTACTGTGGGCAACAAATCTCCCAAAAATGGTTCTCCACTGGTAATTTTTTTTTTTTGCTGTGATTATGTTTGAATGGATAAACAAGTACATCTTCTTCTTCTACATTCAGCCTATAATGGCAGCAATTGCCTTACCATCATCCTTAGCTATGTACTGCAACTGACAGGTTGTCAACTCCACTTGTAAGCGCCAGTGACATATAGATTCCAGGCACAGAACTATATCCTGAGGCCTGGTGTTTCGCTATTTTTCAATAGTAATCACCATCATAATATGTACCACAAATATACTTTCATGAATGGCATCCATAGTCTAAGGATACACTTCAGTGATCTCAATAGCAGTGCACAAATGTCCCCATTTAGAGAATAAGGCACATTTTGGAGTGTTCGTTCCAGAGCAGCATATATATATATATATATATATATATATATATATATATATATATATTCTCAAGCATAATTTTGATTATTAGTGGCACGCCAAATGCACAGTGCTACCCCCTCCTCTGAAATTCTCCAGAGAGCTCCACTCCCATTTACAGTTTCAATTACCATGGTAACAATTAGGCCACTATCTAAGCAAGCCCCCAAGCATTCATAGTAATCCTCATCTCCCTGGGGTTTAAATGGATCATGTAACACTGACCTTTTTCTGAAGGTTTAGCTTTGTACAGAAGCAGTCAGCAGGAGGAATATTGTGAATATTTGGAACACGAGCATATGCATCTAGTTCCCAATATTTTCAATATTCCTCCTACTATATATATATATATATATACATTCATATATATATATATATATACAGAGAGAGAGAGAGAGAGAGAGAGAGATAAATGTATTGATAGACACAGCGTTGGACTGGGACACCAGGGGCCCACCCTAAAACCTTAGACCAGGGGCCCACCATAAAACTAGGGGCCCACTCTCAGTACTAATATTCTTCATCTCCTCACTCAACCTCTATTCTCCTAGTATGTTTTCTTTACATACTATAATCAATTATTCCATCTATTTAGCCTCTTTGTTCTCATAGAAATAGGGAATGGCCATGAAATAGGCCAAAAGTTTAGCAGCATGAGGGCCCACTGACACCTTGGTCCACCTGGAGTTTTCCTGGTATTCTGGTGGGCCAGTCCGACACTGGATAGACAGACAGACAGATAGATAGATGATTGATAGAAAATGTATCTAGTGAAATCTTCTTTTAAGCTGGACAGTCCCTTTGTGCAACTTGCTTCTCATGACTATAGCGCTACTGAACACAAGTAATGGCTAATCAAGTGAGGACCCAGTCATCTGCACTCCATTCTTGAGTGCAGAAACCTGTGGAAATTTTTTGCGCTTTGCAACCTGTCCTGCACTTTTAGGGTAGGGACAGATTTCCTAAAGTTCGAATGGTTTTTTTGGAATTTGAATTTTGAAAACTAAAATTTTTTAGTTAAAAAACAAACAAACTTGAATTTTGAATCTGAGATTTATTATCCCCCTACCCTGAAAATAGCTCGAATTCAATAGGTTGTCCCCTAAAACCTGCAGTTTTGGGGTCGGTAATTTTAGACGTTTTTTCATAAAAAAGCTACCATTCGAGTTGTGAGTTTGAGAGCTTATTAGAGTAAAAAAACTCACATAAAAAAAAAAAAAAAGTTCGCTATTTCGTTCAACTGCACATGTGTCTGCCCCTGGAAATTTGAAGAAAGAAGTCAGAAGAGTATCACTCCATGGTACTCGCAGGAAGAACCCTTGGCCCGTGCAGCTTTCTGCTGATAGGAGCATCAATTGGCAGTGCCTAACATTTGGCACCCGCAAGTGGAAGAAGACTTTAATAACAAAACTATACCTTGTACATAATCCAAACCAATATATAATTAATCCTTATTGGATTCATTGCATGTTTAAATGATTATCTCGTATGGAAAGATCTGTTATCTGGTATACTCCAGGTCCTGAGCATTCTGGATAACAGGTCCCATGCCTGTAGTAATAATTCCTGACACCTTCTAAATCATCAGTGCCATTCCCTTTCCTTAGCCATGTTATTTGTAAAATTTGCTGTGTCCACACACACATATTTTAAATTATAGAGGGGTTGTCTAAGAAAGAAGACAAAGCTCAATGCAGATGGTAATTGGTATGGATATATTTGTTGTTATTATATACATATTTTTGTATGTATGCACAAAAAGCAATGGAACAGACATTATTATGTCAAATTATATGGCCTGATGGCCACTCATTGTAACAGCGATTCCTAAAGCCAACTGTCATCTTGGCTGAACAACCATAGCTGCTTGTGTAAGTGACCAGAGTGAATGTGGTGACAATACCTAATGGATTAGTCTCTCCATATGCTCCACCTTTTCATTTGAGTTGAGTTTTCAGATAAATGTAAAATAAAATAAATTTAAGTAAGATGCGTGCAATGATCAGTCTTGCCGCCTTAAGGATAAGTTGGGACAATCTGTGAGCTGAAATGGAATATCTATTGGGTTTTTCATCTAGGAGCATAATATTGGGTCTTTAGGGGAATCAATATGCAATATTTTAGATATTAGTTGTTTTACATAATCCCAAAACTTGGGGACTACTCTGCAATTCCACCAGAACAACCTCTTTAATAAATGCATGCAGGTCTTTCTTTGCACATCACCAAAAACTGACCATTCTTCATTCTCATTAGCATTGCCATAACCCTTCATCACTCCTAATCAAGCTTGCACTATTGTGGCTAATCTGTTGGCAATAAACTACATCAATAGCTTACCTTCACCTTTAAGAGTCTGTTTTATGAGATGGCTTATAAAATAAAAAACATTAGAGAGAAGTTTAGTGGAGTATGGAAAGAAACTACAAAAGGCAGTAAAACACTAGGGAAATGTTGAGTTGTGCATTTAATAAGGGAATTATAGAAGTGTTGTATGGTAACTTATGAGAAGAGCAAGGATGCTAAAGGTGGTAAAGGTGAGTGGTTAGGCTGTTTCTCAGCCTCTGGATGATTGGTCTGGCTTGATCATAGGCTTAGGTTGCTGACATGTGAGCTGTATTCACTATTCAGTGGGGTGGTCTGAGCTGGAACATAAGCTAGTCAAATTTTAACATGAAGGGGGAATAAATATTAATCACATGTAAGAAGATGGTTAATATTCAAGACAGCTATGCCTCCCACACAGATAACTACAACCACACATGCTGATTGATGTTTAGTGAAAAAAGTTTGGCAACACAAAAATCAGTTCATTGGACAGATAACAGTTAATCCACACTCCCTAATTCCGCCAGGATACAAACTTTGACATTCTCCAACGCCATGAGGCCTGTAGTATTACAACGATAACAACAACTTTAGCCCTTATCACATGGATTAACTTTATTAATATTGGACTGAAATGACTTCCCGATTCCAGATTCCACTAATCAGGACAGGACTTCATCTGTGGTCTAACATATGTTGTCTTTGGACCTGTCACTGGTGATCTTTTGAGGACATGGGATGAATTCTAGGTAATGTGTATCTGCATGCAGCAGAATGCTACAAAATGAGTTGCAGATGTTTCTACAATTATTTGGTAACTGCCTATGATCTATCTATCTTTACGTTTTTTGCTATCAATTTTCTGGGGCCAAATATAACTCTTTAAAGGCCAGGTATAACTATTGAAAAATGAATAGTTTACTATGAATTATCACTTGTTACGAACTAAAGTATTAGCAGATTAATGGACAATTAATATGAACAATTAATATCAATTAACATTTAATAGTAATTATTATTAATTCATTCGTACAAAAAATATTCATTTTTAAAATAAACACATTTCGGTGGTTTGTTAAAGGAAAACTACACCACCCCAAACAATGTAGGTCTCTATAAAAAATATAATGCATAAAACAGCTCATGTGTAAAATCCTGCTTTATGTAAATAAACTATTTCCATAACAATATACTTTTTACTAGAATGTGCCATTGGTTAGATAAATAGAAAATTGCCCCCGCCCCCCTGGGATTGTATGGTTCACGGTGCACACAGTTCTTTTTTTCCTGTTACAATTAGAGTTGTAGTATTTCTGGTCAGGTGATCTCTGAGGTAGCACACAGACCATCCCGGTGTCCCGCCAGTCCAACCCTGGTTGCTTAAGTATTCATTTTGGGAGTATAGTTTTCCTTTAAGGCTTTTCCTTCAAAGTTTATATTTTTCAAATTCATTGTAGGTTACTGTATGCTGTTAAGCCATTTAGAATTGAATTCACACTAACTTAAGAAGGCCACTATATGAAATCACCCATAGTAAATGTAAGCTAATGACCCGTGATTTGAAATAAAGTAGGTGCAGAGTTCCACGATTTGACAGTACTGTGCATAGCAAAGGCTTGACTCACACAGTTAATAAAGGAAATCACTGAACCTTGCTGTTTTAAAATCAAGTCAATTCAACATATTCTCGTGTTCTTTTATTTAAAGTGGCATATTAGCATGAATGCTTGCCACTCAAATAATACTCACATGCCAGGCAGAGCTTACATATACTGGAATCTGAAGATCAGATAGATGGTAATTAACACATGCTTACCTCTCTGATCAGGGGGAGGAACTATTAATCACTTATTAATCACTTATCAGACTCTCCCATAATATTTCACATCATTCTTCATTGCTATCAAGAAATATTCCACAATTTGCAGTCTAGTGGCATATCTTAAGGGTGACAAAGGGGCAGACGCAACATTAAGTCCATAAATCCAAACTTTAGCCTAATTATTAAACTATTTTAATTCTAGCCCATTCAAGGCATTATATACAATGTGTAATGCAAGGCACAAAGTGCAAAAACAGATGAAAAACTGCCATGTTTTGGACTTTTTTATGCAGCCGGCGTTCACCCTGAACACAGATATTTGCTGTCCAGAATGAAGTACTCGTAGGTGTAGGGGACCTCAAAAGTTAAATTCCCCTACTGCTCAGGAATTTTGATTCTTTTGCCTATATATACAGTATTGTTGGGAGGAGAATTCCCCAGCTGGCTACAGGGATCTTCTTAACAGTATACAACAAAGTCAAAATATATTTAAATATAATGGGTGTGCACTATGCACATTCCCTGGGCCCCTGTCTCCTATATTCTTAACAGTTCCTTTTCATAGGTTAAATAATTGGAGGGAGCACATGGCTCTTTCAGTCTTCTTGAACTCTACTCTAGCATAAGGTGAGTCTGCCAGAGGATCTGACGTGGCATTAGGCCTCAGTACAGTATAAGGTTGGGATAGCAAGACTAGTGCCTTTGACAGTACACCCCAGAATTGAAAGATATTTAGGGCTAGTCAGTAAGACCAATTCTGTGCTCCACCAAAGGTACTGGGTTAGTATTCCCATTGGCATAGTGTAGGGACCACAAATAGTAAATAATAATAATAGTAAAACTATATTTTTGTACATTCCAACATAAGGTAAAGTCCAGTGACTAAAGTTATGATTTAAGTGACTAATCAATAATAGGACAAGACCAGAGATTTTTAAAACCAGTCACTGTGATTAGTGTAAGCAACAACATGGCTATGTTTTTGATTTGCATCATAAGGCATGATGCATCTGTTATTGGAGACTACAAACACCAATACCACCACTATGCTGATGACATACAATCTATGCCACCTCTCCTTATCTCATCCCAAAGCTCTTAAAGGGGTTGTTCACCTTTCAACACTTTTTTCAGTTCCGATAGTTCACCAGAAATGAAGATGTTTTTAATTACTTTCTATTTTCTATGTGTGACCGTTTTTCTAATATTGAAGTGTAAAGTGCAATGTTTCACCTTCTAAAGTCAGGGGGTAATCGCTGATCCTGTAAACCAGAAGCGTCCAATCTTTTGGCTTCCCTGGGCCACATTGGAAAAAGAAAAATTGTCTGGGACCACACATGAAATACACAAACACTTTTGATTTGTAAAATTAAATAAAATGCACAGAAAAGAACTAGAATACTTGTTGGATACCCAGATTTATACACTGGGATATGGGACTCCTGGATATTAAATAGACATTATTATTACTACTAACTGGGCAATGGACGGGGTTCCAACTCCTGCCTACTCCTATATCCTTTGCAACATGAAGTTTCCTCTGGAGCCAAGCATTTCCAGCTGGGCCACATTCATATTCATCCTGGGCCACAGGTTGGACACCCCTGCTGTAAACTGTTCTAAGTTGATACATTTCTTATCTTTGTCCCTGCTGAGCAGAATCCCTGTGTTTTAATTACAGGAGGTTAGCAGCGATACAATAGTTGCTAATATTTCAGAGATGCTGCTGAGAAATGTATCAAATAAATGTTGCAAAATTGTAACAGTTTAGAATCTGCACCTGAATTACTGAGCTGTCAGACCGAAACGCCAAAGACAGGTAAAAAAAAAAAAAAGTCTATCTTTCTGGTGAACCAATTCAACTGAGAACAATCCCTTTAACTAATGTCTGCTCTTGCTTGTCCACTATCTCTACCTGGATGCACCAATCCTACCCTAAAATAAATCTCTCAAAAACAGAATGGGTTCTTTTACCAGGGGTACTATTATGGGTATGGAACTACAAATTTGGCATGCCGTTTATATTAAATGACAGTTATAGAGATATAGTGTAACTGGAATGTATACTTGCTAGGGTTGCCACCAGCCCGGTATTTTTGATGAATATATAAATATATATTTATATAAATATATAAATATATACGAATGGCGGTATTTTTTTTCAAGAAAAGGTGGCAAACCTAATACTTGCTATTTACCAAATTTGACATTTGATTGGAAATGAAGAAGTGCATTATGTATGTTAATCTGGCAAGACAAACTAACATTTATTGATGGGATACATTTAACTAGATACATTTTCTCAGTAGAGATTACAATTTAAATGTTGAGTGACAGATCCCAGTTGCTCCATCAGGAAGCAAATCTGTCTGCTGATTTCATTCAAATGAGGTCTCCAATGTAATGTCCATATCTGGCATATACTTAGGTAAAAGAAAGATGGAGGCAACACAAGAGCCCATGCTTGTACAGTCTGACACGAGCAGCTTTCCCAGAACAAAGAATAATAATTCAAAAAAGCAATATCCAGTCTGGGTTTTACAGCATTAGCTCCAGGAAATATATGGTTAGAGCAGAGTAATAAATTGATTTTTGAAAACTGGTTTGGCAAGCACAAACGTTGTTGGAATGGTACATATTTCATTGCACAAAGCACAAATATTGAATTGCATGGGCCTCTAGCTCATCCACTATACATAGTAGTAGCAAGGGTAATGTAGGGGGTAAAATGGTGCAAGGCAGATATCTTCACCAAGATACACGGGTGAATAAGATACCAAGAAAGATCCAAACCAGGTTCCATTTTTAGTAATGCTAAAATGTAGAATTATAACAATATACATATTATAAACCTCCTAGTGGCTAATCAAGGACACACCAAAGACAACGGGCATATACAAGACAGGGTATATTATTGTTGGAGAGTTCAAGGCAGTGCTGCATCTGGGGCATGCCTGCACAGCATTAAACAGTTTACTACACAGACACACAAATCTCTATACAAGACACTTCAATACAACATCATCATTTCATCATGTTATTTGCTGCATCATGTCTATGCAACATAACATAATGTTGGGTTAAGCCTTAAACGATTCTCACAGAGGTTTCAAATACCATATGTAAAAAGTATCTTTTTCTATCATATCATCTTTTTACAATAGCAAATAATATTGTTCTTTCCAGCCAAATGCGTACAGAGGTATTCCCTTATAAAATATTTATACACACACACACACACCATTAGTCCTTGCAGCCATTTTCAGTAGAAATGTTTCAATAGACAGTCTGTCTCGTTCTTGTAAAGAATAAAGGTCAACACGGGACATACAATGAAAAGGTTTCATCTCCTGTTCAATAAATGAATTTAAGCCTCTCAAAGGAAAAACACATTCAGGCAGATAAGCAGGAGCTAAAGGCCCATCCCAAATGGAAGAATCAAAATATCTGTTTGCTTGGCTGTATAATAGCATTCTCCGTAAATATTGCCTTAAATAATATTTTTAAATCAAGAGGGATGTCAATTAAAAACATTAACCAATTAAATCAATTTTCCACCTGGTAAGGCTCAGTCTATAAAAATCCTTGATTATCGCAATATAGAGGGTAAATTACAACATTCCATGGGAAAGGCATGGGGAATTGGATATTACATTCTTACCATGTTGAGGTCTGGAAGGGATATAAGCAGAGCAATGTGAATCCTGTGTCCATCTTGCTGCTCACTGTATAAGCCACACATCAGCAGCTGGGCTTGTGATGATGCTGAGGATGGCTAGATAGCAGGCAGCACGGAGGAAAGCAGCTGCCCCTCCCTCTTCCTTCAGTACTGGCAGACACAGAATGAGCTCATGGAGCCTGGAACTGCAGTCTCCCTCCCTCAATGGTTCCCATGGAAACTGGGCTGCCATCAACATGTAGGATTGCTCTGTAGGGGATCGACAAGGGAGCCTGTGGTCCCTTAAAGGAACATAAAGGCATTTAAAAGAATCACCCTTTCTATGAAGGAACAATTGACAAAATCTATGTCTATAATTATACCTGCTTCCCTAGGTATCTCTGCTTAAACATATATTAATATTTTCATTATCTGTGTGCACGAGCTGCTTTTCCAGATGAGTGGATCAGCAAATTTTCTAGCAGCTGTTGCACAAGGATTCTGGGGCTTGTAGTTCGTAACATACGGAGGCCTGGTCTCATCACTACTCAAACCTTGGCCTACGGTTTCCTGAACAGGAAGTGAGCAGTGTACCAGACGACTGCTGCCACCTTGCTCCCACAAAGCACAACAATAGCATCTATCTTAGGCCTGATACTGTATTATAAACATACGGCAATGTTACAGATAGAGCTGGAGAAGGTTATTTTATGAAAGGGAAATTGTTAATCAATTTTGCTAATACCTTTTAAAGGGACCATCAGGGCCGGATTTACATAGCGGGTGCCCCTAGGACCACTGTCATTTGTCGCCTCTGTCCACTACCTTTTATTTGATCAAATTTTCATTATCTGGATGGAGCAATGGGAATTAGCACACAGAAAATTTAATTTCTGAAACAATGTGGGTGTGGTTGGGCAGCATGCCGCCCCGTAAATCCTGCCGCCCAAGGCCAGAGCCTAGGTGGCCTCTCCACAAATCCAGACCTGGGGGTCATATATAATTGTATCTAAGATATGGCCGCCACCTGGCCAGTATTTTTCCAACCATGTCGTTTAAAATGTTGCTCAACGCCAAAATTATTTATGTAAAAATACAGGAAGGCTGGAATTTTTTTTCCAGAAAAGGTGACAACCTTAATCTAAGCGTACTTTTTGTATTTTCTTCAGGCTTTTTTCCCCACCTCCTTTTTCATCTCACCACTTCCACCCTTCTATTTCTCACAACAGGAATGAATGGGGCAGGGTGCTAGATGAGAGAAGGTGAAGAGATGCAGTTCCGCACACCAAAACGTCTGTTTAAAAGGATAAATCTTTATTCATCCATTAAAATACACGCCATATGGAGTAGCTCGCGTTTCAGGCACAGCTGCCCTTAATCATGAGCACAAAAAACACCACTAAAAAGCATCAATTTATACACATCAAATATCAGGGGACCTTTTTACTCATAAAGAGGATCACCACACCAGAGGCCACCCCTTCAGACTAGAAGAAAAGGACTTTAATTTGAAGCAGCGTAGGTGGTTCTTCACAGTGAGGTTGTAGAATGCACTGCCGGGTGATGTTGTGATGGCTCATTCTGTTGATGATTTTAAGAGGGGCTTGGATGATTTTTTGGACAGACATAATATCAAAGGCTATTGTGATACTAAACTCCACAGTTAGTATAGCTATGGGCATATATGGTTTGTGTGAAAGAGGGGGGTGTGTGTATGTATGCTGGGTTTTAATTTGGAGGGGTTGAACTTGATGGACTTTGTCTTTTTTCAACCCAATTTAACTATGTAACTATGTAACCTACAGCGACCTCCAGTGGCAGCATTAACTATTTGTAACTACAAGTATATATTGTATCAAAGAAAAAACAAATACAAAGAGTTACAAAGTATCAATACATGTAATACTGCCATTGTAGGTTTAAAAACTGTACCAAAACACATATAGATAAAAAGTATACAATATATATCAATCATACTCAACTTAAACAAAGTGAGAAAGATCAAATCTGGTATTTAAACCATATGGACTACGTGTATGTAGGGTAAGTATCCAAGCGCTTCACGTACTAAGGAGATACAACGGGTCACACCCTCTTACAGGGATGTTAATGCGTTCAATCACTCCTAAGAAATGAATAGGGCAGGGTGCTAGATGCGATCCTGGAGAGTAGGAGGGAATGCTAGAGGCAATGGGGATGTGGCTGAATTTTTGTGCTGATTCTGAAGCACTGTTTTTAGAAGTCAAAAGTATTGTAACAGAATTTATTTTTTTTTAACTAATTTTTCTAGAAGTGCTTCCTTTGCTGTTTGCTACATTACTGTTACATTTCTCAGCAGAAAGCCCAATAATGGCAACGGCTGACACACAGGCAGGTTTGGGTTGCCAACAATTGCAGGTTACATTGCATACAGAGAAAACAAGATGTGTGTATGGAACAGGTGCAGCTCCTACAGTAGAAACATTTTGCAGGTTATGGTTGGGTCCAGGTTAAGATTTTGCGTATTAGTGTTGGGTGCAGGTAGAATTTTTCCTGACCCTCACATCACTATATATATATCCATAAGAGATGCTGAAGCACACCGGGATATCTCTTATGGATATATATTTTTTCTCTGAATTGCACCCGGGCCATTGTTCCAGTAAGTGTGTGCTGTAGCCTTTACTATATACTATATATATATATATATACTTTGGCAGGCCAGGGCACACACTTAAAGGAGTAAATACCTG
>CM044435.1:34983228-34995690 GCA_024363595.1 Xenopus borealis | reverse complement strand
ATTGGAAATGTAATGGGTGCAAGGTAGACTGTTGTTAAGGGGGGCGGGGTGGTATGGCCAACATGTAGGGGTGGGGTGGAGTGTGCAGCAGGGAAATGCAATGGAATAGTGACTGGGTGAGACTGAATGGTGGTGCCATGTAATGGGGGTGATTGGGAGGAGGGTGTGGCGGATTATATGGATGAATGGAAGAGGCGTGGGGCAGATAGATGGGGCGAGAGGAAGGACATTGATTACACAAAGGAAGTCTATGGGAATTTAGTGTGCCAGTTAAGAATGACATGTCATTGTAGTGTAGTGTTGAGTGGATGATCGGTAGATGTGTATCTGCTCAGCGCTGGTGCGATGTTGACACCACAAAAGCTCCACTGCAATAGGAAAACAACACGTTTTACAGCAGGTGACTGTTGCCCTTTTAAACTTCCCAATAGTTCCATAAATCCGACGCCTCGTAAACCTAATCTGCTCAGCATCTCTCCAGCCCGACTTCTCTATAACCGATCCGTCATGTCGTAGGGGAATCGCAGCGCTCAGGTAGCCGTGGGTGACTTGTCCATCCCGTGCAGGGAGTGAATCTTGCCTGGGGGAAAGCTTTCTATGGGGGGGCGTGGTGGTGGATATGGGAAATACATCTCCTAGCGCGCTCTCTCACATTGGTTTCCTTTCTGTCGCTTTCCCCAGTGAATCGATTTACCGAGACCCTTATGTTATTTGTGTCCCATGCAGCACTTTATAAATATATAATCCATTGTGCTGGGAGGGGGGAGTGATTGCCAGTGGCCGTGCCGAGCAGTGGGGGTGTGTATGTAAACACAGGCACAGATCTGCAGCTGGGACACGTGGAACTGACATGATGGTACATTCCAGGAGAGGAATGTGCTGGAGATCATCTCTGCTAATGGGATGGATGTGATTGCGCCTGTCACTGCAGTTAATGTTTGTTTCCCTTGTATTAAACAGAGCATTCATGTGCTTGTAACAATAATAATGTAACAGTGCCGGGCTGATACAGTGCTGTTGATTTGGTATGAGATGGTAGTATGCGGTGGATCTATCAATGACTCATTGGAGGAAGTTATAACAAGAGAAATAATTTGCAGCATACTTAAAGGGGATCTATCATGAAGATTTTAAATTTAATATAAGTTTCTACTTGCTGGAATAAGAAACTTTCTAAATATAACCAATTAAACATTCGTTGCCATTTATAAAATAAGCAAGCTGCTCTTCACTCTCCCTCCTCTGTCTCTCTTCATTCTGTCTTCATGCAGTAGGTGGAGTCAGTTTTTGATTGACAGTTAGGTATAATACATCCTTTGTGGGCCGTTTGCGCCCTTAACTTAGGTGCCTGCTCTTTAAATAACTGGCTCTGATGGAAATACTGTTTCTCTGTGTGCAGGGTGTTTGCCAGAGTCTTATATTTAGGGATGCACCGAATCCACTATTTTGGATTCGGCCGAACCCCCAAATTCATTGCGAAAAATTTTGCCGCATACCGAACAGAATCTGAACCCTAATTTGCATATTCAAATTAGTGAGAGAAAGGGCAAAAGCTAGCCGAACACGCAGTGCGTGGCTAAAAAATTTTTTACTTCCTTGTTTTGTGACAAAAAGTCACATGATTTTAAGTATTCGGATTTGGTTCGCCCAGGCACAAGGATTCATCCGAATCCAAGTCCTGGCGGAATACCTAACCGAATCCTGGATTCGGTGCATCCCTAGTTATTTTGTTACCTTTTATTGATGCTGGAGTTGGTTATTTGAGTTATTCTGCTAAGAATGGAATGTATTAGACCTACCTGTCAATCAAAATCTGACTCGGACCTCAGCATGAAGAGTGACAGGTTGTGGAGAGTGAGATACTAAAGACTAACTTGATTATTTCTTAAACGGTAAAGAATTTTTAATTGATTGTATTTAGAAAGTGTCTTATTTCAGTGAGATAAAGCTTGTATTATTTTTTCATTTTAGGGATAGTTCCCCATTTAAGTGTTTCTCAGTTTGAAAATCAGAGCTTCCCTAACATGTCTGAGAGGTGTCAATTGAAATCAAAAACAAATGGTTACTGGGGAGAGGATCTGATTAGTCACATGATTGTTAGCGTTGCACCCCATGAGGTTGCCAAACCTTAATACTGAATGAGAGTGGAATCTTGAGTCATGATAATGTTGTGCTGTGCTACGGCTCTTCTAACTTCCACCACGTACCCATGTAAAAATCACACTGCTGCCAGACTAATCAAATCGCTATACACATAAATAGATGCTATTGCAGGCAATGCACATTCACACAGTCAGCGTGCCCCAAATTACCAGGCAGTTAGTAGGTGATGTAGCAAATCTAGTTGGACCAGTCGTGCTGCACCCTGGAGATTCTCTGGACTCGCAGGTCAGTGGATAGGTGTGGCTGCAGTCTGCAGGTCAGTGGATAGGTGTGACTGTAGGCAGCCTGACCACGTGACTTGCTGAACTCACGTTGTATCCTGCAGCTGCACAGAACTCAAATCTGTACTTTCCACAAGAGCAGCTGGCAAACATGACTGTGTGTTGTGGTGCTTTGCAACTTGTGTATCATTCGTTTCCTTCTCGTTTGGCGGATGCATCACATGCAGAAGTAGTAGGATCGCTTATTCCTGGCTTTATCTATAGAAGCAGGGGCAGTTTTATTATTTGCTGAGAATGATTTCCCCCAAAATGTTTTATCAGACTGGAAGATGCCTGTTAAAACATTAAACATTGTGTAGGAATGTGGCCCTGGTCTGCAGGAAGCCTGTGATAACCTGGGGGGTGATGGGAATTGTAGTATAACATTTGGGCAACTGCAACCTCATTTTGAGTTTCCATAAGCATTTTTAGTACCCCAATCCTTGCAAAAAGCAGTTAGAATGATACTGAGACTAAAACATTAATTTTAAGATATGAATGTACATTAAATGTTACCTATAGGTCATGTTGATCCTTTTTTGCTGAGAGGTTTGTTTTTGTATAGAATTGTTAGTTGAAATTCCTAAGCCTGACTCTCTAACTTTGCCAACCTGACTGTCCCATCTGAGCCTGTTAGTTACAGTTTCCAATGCTAACGGACTCCTGCTGCACAAATATGGCAGCCCCCTCATACAGGAACATGGGGGATCAGACAGGTAATGTAAAAGCATCATGCAAATACTTTATGGCAAAGTTAGAGTTAGCTTTCAAAGCCAAAATTATAATAGCTGTAAAAAAGAGTTTAATTTCAAGTGTTGGTATCTCTTTGAGTGAGCCCCCTCCCCAAACAATAAAGGCTGCATCACCACCCTTCTACTAGTCAGCTTTAGCTCCCATTATTTCATTGTATTCCAGATGCAGCACTCTGGATGTGCCCCCCTAACACATATACAAGAGGTTGTTTACAGTAGACAGGGGGGTGTGTCCTGGCCTGAGGCATCTCCTGTACTGTGCATGACATGGGGGTGTGCGCACATGTGGGAGGAGACAGCCTATGTTTTACATAAGCGCCCTTATTTCTATTTACTCAACGTTTAGGAATTTCCAGCCGGGACTTTTTATTGTTCCGTTAATATGTGTGAGGATACATTAGTAATTGGCGCCTGCAGGGCACTCGGGAAGTTGTAGCGCAATTAGACGATATGTGTCGTGCTGGCAAAGTGCGTTCATTGATAAACGCGAAAGGGATGGCATGTGCGACTGAACTGTTATTTTCTCTCCCAACCCCCGTTGCCGTGCTCTGAATGGCAGCCTGGCGAATGTTTACATGTACGCTCACGGCAGCTTTGCAGGGGGGAGGCGGGAGCGTCTCATTGAGTGGCACCTCCATCGCCAATTGGAAAGAGGCTGGCTACTTCACCGACCAATAGGTGATCGCGCTGTTCCGTCGGCAGGGGTTCTATGCATACGGGTAGGCCTTGTTGTGAGCAGTGAGGGGGCAGGTGTTTGTTTACAGAGCTGCTTCTTTTCTTCACTTCCCGTGGTGGAAAGTTGTATGAAAATGAACCCACTTAAACATTCATAGCATCCCCTCGTTGACTCATCCCGCGGAATGATATCTAGTGTTTAATGCCATATTACCAAATCTGCTTTCTTTAAGGATCTCGTTGTAGATCACGTGACGACATCAATACTATGACATGGACAATATTTTTTTTTTTTTTTTTAATATCAGGATGCCAAATGTCTTGTGTAATTAAATATCTATATTAATTAGCGATGCACCAAAGCCACTGTTTGAGATTCGTCCGAAACCCCGAATCCGAAGTGAAAAGATTTGGCCAAATACCAAACCAAATCCGAATTTGCATGTATGCAAATTAAGGGCTGAAAAAGTTGGGAAAAATGTCACCTGATTTTCCTTCCCACAATTAATTTACATATGCAAATTCAGATTCGGTCCAGCCATGCATAGGGTTGCCACCTTTTCTGGAATAAAATACTGGCCTTCCTGTATATTTATCTTTTTTTCCTATTAATAACATTGGGATCATCCATCATTTTTACCGGCCAGGTGGCAACCCTAGCCATGCACAAGGATTTGGCAAAATCCAAATCCTGCTGAAAAAGGCCAAATACTGGCTGAACCCTGAACCGAATCCTGGTTTCGGTGCATCCCTATTATTAAATGAGAACTAAACCCCTAGGTGCAAAAATCCCTCCCCCACCTCCCCGCCCCGGGCAAATGCCCCTAACATGTTACTTACCCCTTTCCAGTGGAGTTGACTGCAGCCATTTTCTCCTGAGCCCTCATCTTCCTGGATACATCAGCAATTGGTGGAGCATGAGCAGTAGGAGGCATTTGCCAGTTTGGAGCTACTGCGCATACGCTGAAAGTCACGCAAAAAGAAAATCTGATATTTCTTTCGGGTGCATGCACAGTTGAAGGCATTTTCCGGTACGGAGCTACTGTTCATGTGCTTGAAAGTCACGATGTTACCGATCTCTTTTTTTCGGCAATTTCGTAACTTACGGCGCATGAGCAGTAGATCCAAACCGGCAAATGCCTCCTACTGCGCATGCGCCACCAAACGACAATGCATCAAGGACGAAGAGCGCTGGGGAGAAGATGGCTGCTTGAACTCCGCTGGACAGGACCTAGAAGAAGGCATTTGCCCAGGGGGTGGGGAGTTAGGCTGGGGGAGGAGGGAGGTGGCCTACGCAGGAGAGAGGGGGAGGAATTTGTGCACCTAGGTGTTTAGTTCTCCTTTAATGCTGTGTGTGGTGCTGCATGAAGATTCAAGGATATTTAGAAAAAGAAATGAACTGCAATACATTAATATATCATTAGAAGTTCTCCAGTTGCAAACCTTTGCTTTATAGAAACTATGAACCTATTATCAGTAAAGTGTGGCTTTGGACAAAGTGTTGTGACGTTTCTATAACTTTGTTGGCAACATAGCAAAAAAAAAACCCCAGTGTTTTCTATGTGGTTTGCTTTGGTTACAGGATCACTGAACTATGTTAAAAACACAAGAACAAGACTGATTCATTACAGTTTAAATACAGCCAGTTTGCAACTTTTAATGGTGTCCCACCTCTTTTCTAAAATTGTCAATCTCTTCTGCCTCCCAGAGTCTCCAGCAGAATTATTTGCTGTGTTATTAATGGACCTATTCAAAATAAATTTTCAATTTCAATCCAGCCTTCACCTTGAAATATCTGGTTGTTAGGGATCACTGACTCCAAAAATTAGATTGATGGTGATGGCTCAGTTTTAATATTATTTGTAATTTCTGCTTTTTCTGTCCAAAACCTCTTCTCCCGATCTTCTATTCTGACTTCCAAACTGCCCCTTGGTTGCTTGGATAAAATTCCTAAATAGCTGTTGAAGGTCCAGTACTTTCAGTCCAAGAACAGAAAATGCAAATATTTCAGAAGACGGAGAAGACTAGAAAATGTACACCAATTGCAAACGGTCTTAGACACTGCTGTCTGTATACTACTAAATGTACTGTTGTCAAGTCCGTGGCCTTCCAGTGTTGAAACATAATTCCTTTTGTACTTCCAAGGACAAAAAGTTTTACCATTTTAAGGTGGTATTGGGCTGCAGTGTGTGACTGTGCAGGACGCACACCTGGCCTCTCAATTAAGTATGTACGGTGCCTGGGGTATAGGAGGACGGCCCCTCCACAAATTCGAACAGTAGTAGTACACCCCCGAAATGTTGTATTGTGTTGACAATAAACATGGGAGCAATCCCTTGAGCAAGATACGCGTGCTGGAGTTACTACTACTGACTGTGCAGGAAGCCCACCCATACTGTAAAATACCTGTCACTGTGATGCTGGCAAATAAACACATAGAACAAAATACAGATGATTTTGGGTGCGTTGCCCACCCGATATCCCCAAATCACCTTCTATTTTGTTCTAACAGTATTGATTCAAAGTTGTGCAGGTGAAATTTGCCTGATAATTGTGCTTTCATTAAGTTGTTTTAAAATGCAGTGTTATGTCAACATGATCCATTTGCAGTGTAATCTGGATCAGCCTACAAATTAAAGGCATTCTGTCATGGGAAAAAAAAGTTTTTTTCAAAATTCACCACTTAATAGTGCTGCTCCAGCAGAATTCTGCATTGAAATCCATTTCTCAAAAGAGGAAACAGATTTTTTTATATTTCATTTTGAAATCTGACATGGGGCTAGCCATATTGTCAATTTCCCAGCTGCCCAAGTCATGTGACTTGTGCTCAGATAAACTTCATTCACTCTTTACTGCTGTACTGCAAGTTGGAGTGATATCACCCCTCCCCTTTTCACCCCAAGCAGCCTAACAACATGACAATGGGAAGGTAACCAGATAACAGCTGCCTGGTAGATCTAAGAACAGCACTCAATAGTAAAAACCCATGTCCCACTGCATTCAATTCAAAACAACAGCCTGGCAGAAAGCAGTTCCCTCCTAAAGTGCTGGCACAAGTCACATGACATGGGGCAGCTGGGAAATTGACAAAATGTCTAGCCCCATGTCAGATTTCAAAACTGAATTTAAAAAAATCTGTTTGCTCTTTTGAGAAATGGATTTCAGTGCAGAAGTCTACTGGAGCAGCACTATTAACTTATGCGTTCTGAAAAAAACATGTTTTTCCATGACAGTATTCCTTTAAGGTTTCTGATTGGAGAAGTTTGCTCATAGGTTTTCAAACCCTTATCCTGCCTGTAACAAAGTTATATCTATGGAATAAAGGATTATTCTTCTTTTAGATGGCTTAAAGGAATCTACTTCCTTAGATATCTTTGTATGACATCACTAGTCATTATAAATTGGCCCTTAATGAAGTATGAGAATAATTGGTCTGCAACTTGTAAAAAAAAATCTAGACTCTGTCTTAACTAACAAATGAGGCAAAGGGAGTTTAGCTACAATATATGGAGCTAGCCAGACACAAGAATTGGTCTAAGGTTACTTTAGTTTCAATTTATCAGTGTTAGTCTATGGACTGCATTAATCAGAGTTTTCAGAGCTCAGATTTTTTTGTTGACAAGGCCACTAGATAATTTGCCACTGAGCCACGTTGGCACATATTTCACTGTGGATCTCACTTGTACCTGATATACCTGGTGATTGTATCAAGCTTACTCATGCGCATTTAGGGGTGGTTTACCTTTAAGATACTGTTTAAGATCTAAACAGCTTTGCAATTGATCTTCATTACTTTATTTTATAGCTTTTAATCATTTGCCTTCTTCAGACTCTTTCCATCTTTCACATTTCTTTTGTCGTTGCTAGTTTTTATTTATCTTTCCAGTCAGACGCTCTCCTATTCATATTCCAGTCCCTTATTTAAATCACTGTATGGTTGCTAGGTTAATATGGACCCTAACAACGAGATTTCGGAAATTGCAAACTGGAGAACTGCCAAATAAAAAACTCAATAACTAAAAAAACCGCAAATAATAAAAAATGAAAACCAATTGCAAATTGTCACTACATCATACTAAAAGTTAACTCAAAGGTGGACAACCCATTCAACTATTTTTGTATTACTGATTTTTGAACTCAGACTCCTTGTAACCTGTGTTCCGTTGTGACATCCAGATTCTATCAAATAAAAGAATAACAGAATAGAAAATAACAAATGTATCAAAATATCTCAGAATATTGTTGAATGTGATATTGCCCTGTATATGGATTTACAAAATTAATAATAGGCTAATATATCAAATATCTTTTTCTTTATTTATCAGAACCGATAATATCTTTGTCAGTTTGGCAGAAAGCAGAATGTTTTCGACTATGTAAGCATTCTGCCTTTAAAGGGAAACTAAAATCTAAAATATAAGGCTAGAAATGCTGTATTTTGTATACTAAACATAAACTTGAACTTACTGCACCAGAAGCAGTTACAGCCAGACTGATTAATAATCAGAATATACAGACTGCACTGGGTCCTGTGTTGTCATGTAATCCAATGTGGATTTTATCGTTTTTGTATTGTTTAATACAAACATTCTCCAACTTTCCAGAACCAGTGGCTGCAGCAAAAAAAATCCTTCAAATAGAATCCCAGTTTATCTGTTTAAATCTGGCTCCATGATCCTTGTCCCTGCAGCTTGAGTTTGAAACATTAAAGATTATGTAAAGGAAACAATAAAATCTAATTTTTACTTTATCTGAAAAAGAAATCTGTCCCCAATACACCTCAATAAAAAAATCTTTAGAGATTTTAGAAGAAACCTGACTGTATGCAATGAAATCCTCCCTTCATTTACTTGCTCTGACTGCTGCAGATATGACTCTCTATATGGTCGCCGGCTGTTCTACAGGGAAACAAACAAAACTGCTCGAGTTCTGGGAAGTCCCCCCCCTAGGGTTGCCACCTGGCCGGTATTTTACCGGCCTGGCCGGTATTTTTGGTGGATGATACCAATGTTATTAATAGGAAAAAAAGATAAATATATAGGAAGGCTGGTATTTTTTTCAAGAAAAGGTGGCAACCCTACCCCCCCCCGCTGTTTGAAAGTATGATTGTTTCCCTGCAGAGCAGTTAGGGACCGTCTGATGTTTCCTATCCTCAGCAGTCCAAACAAGTAAATTAAGGGAGAATTTCACTGCATACAGTCAGGTTTCTAATAAGAATGGTAGACCTTTTTTAATCAAAGTACCCTGTATATTGGAGATAGATTTACTTTTCATTAAAGGAAGTAAAAATGGGATTTAATTTTTTTGCCTTTACATCCCCTTTAAGGAATGGTGGTGTTGCGTCACTTGCCTGGAACCTGGTTCCCATTGCGCATCACATGCGGGAAGAAAAGATTCGGATCATTCTTGTCCACACTGATACTAATCGTTATAATGCATAAAAAAAATAAACATGTTTAAATCTTCAAGTAGTAACTATTATTATTAGGGAATAAAAATATCTACAAATCAGCCCCTAATTGTTGTTTCTGTGGATGGAGTGTGTTTATAATAGGGATGAAGCCTGCTTCCACAAACTATTAATTGGGATATAAAGGCAAAAAAAATAAAATCCCATTTTTACTTTCTTTAATGAAAAAGAAATCTCCAATATATTTTAATTAAAAATAAACGTGACTGTATGCAGCGAAATTCCCCCTTTGTTCTACTTGCTGCAGATAGGATGCTTCAGACGGTCCCTAACTGCTCTGCAGGGAAACGATCATACTTTCAAACAGCAGAGGGGAGCCCCACACCTTAACTCACAGGACTTGAGCAGCTTTGTTTGTTTCCCTGTAGAACCGGCAACTATGTAGAGATCTGTATCCACGGACCCAGTGCAGTCTGTATAGTCTGATTATTAAAGGAAAAATAACACCAAAAAATGAAAGTGTTTTTAAGTAAAGAAAGTATTATGTAGTGCTGCCCTGCGCTGTTAAAACTGATCTGTTTGCTTAAAAAACACTACTATAGTTCATATAAACAAGCTGCTAAGTAGCAATGGCTGAAATTGAAAAATGGCTATATAGCACAGGATAAGTAATGGATAACAGATAACATTATGTTCTACAGAGCTTATCTGCTGTGTAATTTGAACCTTTTCTCCTTTGACTAGTTGCCCCCATGGCTACTGCAGTTTTACCAATGAAGCAACACTGCATTATATTTTTATTACTTTAAAACAATTAAATTTTTTGATGTTACTGGTCCTTTAATCAATCTTGCTGTATAAACTTCTATGGCAGATATTATTTGACTTGTGCTGTTTTGATAATTTATGACGATCCCTAAACTTAAAGAGATACTGACAGCTATTATAATATTGGCTTTGAAAGCTACTTCTAAATTTGCCATAAAGTATTTGCATGATGCTTTTACATAACCTGTCTGATCCCCCATGTTCCTGTATGAGGGGGCTGCCATACTTGTGCAGCAGGAGTCCGTTAGCATTAGAAACTGTAACTAACAGGCTGAGATGGAACAGTCAGGTTGGCAAAGTCAGAGTGTCGGAGAGTCAGGCTTAGGAACTTCAACTAACAATTATATACAAAAACAAACCTCTTGGAAAAAAATTATCCAGCCCGGCTGGAGATAGGCCCGAAACATTGAATATGGTTGTAACAGATCATGAAGCCGTGTCTTCAATAAAGGCTTTTTATCTTTAAATTCAACCTATGGTGCTGTGTCAAATATTGGATTTCTGGAAAAGCCTGTGGAAAAGTGGACCACTGGACACTTGCACCGCTGATAAGAAAGAAATTAATGGTGAGTGCTGACTAAAAAATCACTATTGAAGTAGGCAGTCGAATAATTTTAAAATTTTGATTCATTCGATCATCGAATGATCAAATTATCGAATATCTGATAGTTCAATCTATTTGATAATTCGGTATTCGATTAGAATATCCGATTTTATGAAAAATTCGTACGATTGTTATTTGATCGAATTCGATCGAACTTCGATCATTTCACTGAATTTCGGAAATCGGCCCCTTAATGTACATTCATATGTTAAAATTTATTTTTTAGTGTCAGTATCACTTTAATCTCCCAACTGAAGCGCAGACCACACTGAGCATGTGCGTAGTCTTGGTATTGCAAAGATGTATAACAAAGTTACAATATGACAGTCCCCTTCACTAACTTTGAAAGGATAAATAATTTGTCTTATTAGGCTTCTGGTGCAGTAAGTTCATTTTTATATTTTAGTAAACAAAATACAGAATTTCTAACATTATTAAACCAGTAATTTTGTTTATCAAAATATTGCTATGAAAAAAATGGAACGTTAACCCTCTTTATGAATAATAGAAATTACCAATTTAAAATAGCTTTGTTTACTTCAAAAGCACCATGTACCCAAATACAGTTTAATTTCCCACTATTTTATATTTCTCTTTCATTTAGGTGCTGCCTATGAAATTCCCAGTGCATGAAGAGAGTATAACTCCATTTCCCCTCTAACTGGGGAGCAGCAGTGCTCCGTTGCATGTATAGTACTTTTGTCATTGATAGCACAGAAAAACTGGAAAAGAGGTCTGTGGGACAGCAAAGAAAGTATTCAGGATTAGGTCCTGAATTTCTGGGCTTTGAGATGCCTCTGGTAAGTAGTTGACTTAACATTACAATAATATTGTTTTATACAACTTCTCATAGCATAACATTTCTGTATTTAAATGTTATGGTTAATATAGTAACTCATGTACATTTGATCTCCAGTTGCCTGCATGCTGTTTATGAATAGCCTTAATAGTTATTATTTAACAAGTAAGGATAATATTTCTCCCCCCAAATTAAGCAAATCAACTGTTTATGTTTTGGGGCTTTGAATGAACTTTTTTGGGACCCGTACCTGCAACCCGCAACCCGCATTCTTACCCGCTTGGACCCGCAACCCGACCAGCAAATACCTTATCCGCAACCCGTACCCGCGACCTGCTGCCCATCAAGAATCAGGAAGTGCTGTCATTGTAAACCGGAAGTGACATCATCGGAAGTAGCTAGGGTTGCCACCCAGCTGGTATTTTACCGGCCTAGCCGGTAAAACACCAGCCAAGGCCGGGGCCGGTATTACAAATTTACCGGCAATGTAGCTGCCGGTAAATTTGTAATAACCCTTAAAAAAGGCCCTTGCCCTGCCCTAATTTCAATTAAAACTTAGCTTTCTCGCCGTCTTCAGCCGATCGCAAGCTCTGGCTCCGCCCCGGTGATGTCATGGCACGCCCATTTTTGCATCACTCTCCGCCCCTTTTTGACTCCGCCCCCCACCGGCCGGTAAATTTTTTGCAAAAGGTGGCAACCATAGAAGTAGCCGTGATCAGAAAAAATGGAGTAAAACAGGAAGTGTTGTCATTGTAAACCGGAAGTGACATCATCGGTAGTAGATGTGCTCAGAAAAAAAGAGTAAAAATTGCTATGGAGAAGATCCACAGCTCGACCCTCAACCCGCAAACCCACAGAACCCACTGACCCGCTTCTATACCTGCTTCTATACCCGCACCCGGAACTTCTACATGCAACCCGCTGGGTACTGCAGGATTTTGCGGGTAACCTGCTGGTACCCGACCCGCTGC
>CM044435.1:34970719-34981052 GCA_024363595.1 Xenopus borealis | reverse complement strand
CATTAAACCATATTCTGTTGTGTTTATCTAATGTTTAAATGTTTTTTAGCAGTTTCAAATTACAGAAAAATCCCTTATCTGAGAAAACCCCAGGTCCTAAGCATTTTTGATAACAGTTCTTATACCTGTGTTTGTCCAGTACTGGTATGGAATCCATTATCCAAAAAGCATTGAATTACAGAAAGGCTGCCATAGACTCCATTTTATCCAAATAATTCAAAATGTTAAAAATGTTTTGTTGTTCCTCTGTGATAATAAAACAGTCCCTTGTACTTGATCCAAACCAATATACTGTATAATTAATCCTTATTGGAAGCAAACCCAGCCTATCGGGTTTATTTAATGGTTACATGATTTTCTAGTAGACGTAAGGTTTGAAGATCCAGATTACAAAAAGAGCCATTATCCAGAAAACCCAAGGTCCCAGGCATTCTGGATAACCGATCCCATACCTGTATAAAGTCCCAACATATTCCACAGCGCTGTACAATAAATGGGTGTACAGGTATAGAATCTATTCTACATAATGCTTGGGACCTGGGGTTTTCCAAGGAGACTGAACATGCAGATTATATACAGAAACACAACCAATAAATAGAAGTAAAGAGGGCATTGCTCAATAGAGTTTACAATTCAAAAAGAAGATCTACTAAATTATTGGTAGTTTGGATCTAATGCACATTTTCAGTATCTTTTTAACCATTTAACTGCTACAGATCATACTATCTACAGTGCTTGCCTGCCTCACATATAAATAATAGTGTCAAATCTCTTCATGAAGCTAACAAACTAGCACTCGATAAGACATTTTGTGTACAACCATAAAATGGAAATATTTCTATAATATCAGAACATGTAGACTAGACTGATTACAATTTTCAAATTTACATTTCCCTTTGTTTTTTTTCCATTTATGTATAACACAGCCCAGTGCCAGTGGAATGGATCCTCCTTTTGGGGATGCCTTTCGGAGTCCCACGTTAGCTGAGCAAACATTAATGAGCACAGACCTTCTTGCAAACAGCTCAGATCCAATTTTCATGTATGAACTGGTAAGTCTGAAGGTTTATTTTTTATGTACGTAATGTGATTCAACAAGGGAAAGTTGTGCTCACCACTAATATTTTAAAACCATTATGCGGGGGTGCAATGAGGCTGGTTTTAAAAAAAATAGTGGTGAGCACAACTTTCCCTTGTTTGTTATAGTTCATATAGGAGCAGTGACCAGCTCTCTGTTGTAGCTCCCACCCTTCCCAACTATACTCAGGTGATCCCACTGGTGTCTAATAAAAGGGCAACCAAGATTGGGAGTTTTACTTTGAAAGCAGCTAGTAAATTGCAGGTAAAACTTAGTCCCTTTGTAAAATGTATAATGAAGCAATAGAATTCTTAATGAATCTGATGCAATTTGAGAGTAGGACTGGCCAGATATGGGATGACTTTGACGTAGTTGGCCATCTTAAATATATTGTATGTATGTCTTTGTAGTATGTCTTTTAAAAAGGATCAGAGTACTTTGTTTTCTAGCACTGTTGACAATAATGCTTACAGTGACAGCATCATATAACTATACAGGAACTGTATTGGCCAGGTAATTGTAGGCTGTGTTTTCTAACACTACTGACAATAACCTAGCCAATTTAGTTTCTGGATAATTTGTATAATGATGATTTGTAAAACAAATAAAACAATATTAGGTAAGGGTATAATAACATGGTCAGAAGGCCACAAGTCTATTATTGTTTTCCATAGCCTTCAGCTGAATGTTTTGTAAAAATGCCAGAAACGACAGCATAGAAATTTGTGGCAATGTCACACATGCCACAAGTCTAAGGCTATGCTAGAGCTACTTTTGAGCAGTTTTGTTCTCAAAATGTTCGGACTGTTTATTTTTTGTACTTTCAAACCCCATTTTTAGTTTCACCATTTGCTCCGGCCTCGCTTTAATTAGACTAAGGAGACAGACTCACAAACACTCAGTCTGATCCTGTTATAGTTCCAAAAATATCACGTAAAAAAAAGCTAATCGTGCACATCAAATCTCAACCTAACTGGCGTCTACATTGGACTTTAAGGAGCATATAGGGCCACAAATAAGCATTTGCACAACATCTCACCCTATTTAACTATGAAATTATTGTTCAATTAATATGTTATAATAATATTTAAGATAATAATATATATAATAATATATAAAATAATAGATGCTCATTGCCCCCACCCCACCTTTATGGGCCTAGATAGCCACTTTACAGCTTGAGAGTTAAACTAGTTGGTCAGTCCAAAAATGGAGGTGCCATCCAGTGGAAGTAGCAGTAGGGGCTATTGGTTCAATGGAATTTCTCAAGATACCAAATGTGGTAGATCAAATAGAATCTCTTTGATCTTTGGATATTTAAATGTCCTGATGTTGCTTAATACTCCCTCTCTTCATCCTTTTAGGATCAAGGAGTAGGCTATCAACAGAGCCCAACTGAAAACTTCCTAATGTTAGAAGACAGCAAAGATCTTGAAAACTTGGATTCATTTACAGATATCCTTGAAAGCAGTCCACCCGTGTCTTCAAACTGGGAGCAGTGGGATACCTATTGTGAGGACCTGACCAAATACACAAAGCTTACAAGCTGTGACATTTGGGGAACTAAAGAGGTGGATTATCTAGGTCTTGATGATTTCTCCAGTCCATATCAAGATGAGGAGGTGATCAGCAAAACACCCACTCTTGCTCAGCTTAATAGTGAGGACTCCCAGTCAGTCACTGATTCCCTATACTACACAGATGGCTTCCTAAGCACCAAGACTTCATATTTACAAGTGAAGAAAGTGGCAGCAGGGAGAGCAACTGCCCCAGTGTGCTCCTCAAAGACTGCACATACCGAGGTTCCATTGGCTGACTGCTCCCAAAAGGCTACCAAATCTGTTGCAAGCATCCAGATGGCAGTAAAAACTAATGTTTCATGTGAAGAAAAAATTAACCTCCATGGGGGGTGTAAAGACTATGTGAAAAAGGCCAAGGTCAAAATCAGTACGGTACTTCCTTGTAGGCCAACAACCACTGCGGTTGCCACTGATGCAGCCAAGGAGAACACATGTTTTTGTGGTGCCATGGCTAAGAAGCAGGAAAGGATAATAGCGGAGACACCCATAGGTCGTAAAAGCTATGGAATCCTGCCTTTCAAGGAAACTCAAAAGCTTTTTTGTCCAGTGCCTGCACTTATCACAATAGGTCCTGCAGATGGGAATGCTTCTGCTGGAGCGTCTGTCTCTGATCCTTCACAAAAGAAAGAAGAGCACAACTATTCACTTTTTGTAACAGAAGGTCTCACAGAACCTACAGTAAAGAATGAGATCCCTCAGCAGGAGGAAGAAGAAGAGGAGGAAGCTGACTTGGATGAAGAAGATCACGATGAGGGGTTTGGTAGCGAGCATGAGTTATCTGAGAATGAAGAAGAAGAAGAGGAGGAGGAAGAGGAGGAGGAGGAGGAGGAGGAAGAGGAGGAAGAAGACTATGAAGATGATAAAGATGATATCAGTGATACTTTTTCAGAACCAGGTATTTAATTTTGTATAATACTTAAGTAGGGATGCACCAGCTGAATCCCTAAATCCATCACAAAAGATTCAGTCAAATACCAAATCATATTTTTAATATGCAAATTAGGAGTGGGAAGGGGAAAACATTTGTACTTCCTTGTTTTGTGACAAAAAGTCCCTCCCCTTCTCAAAATTAGGATTAGGATTTGGATTTGGTACGGCCAGGCAAAGGGATTTGGCCAAATCTAATTCTGTCGGAATCCCTAACTGAATCCTGGATTCAGTTCATCCCTATACTTAAGTATTATAATTGTATATCATTTATGATAAGATAATATATTATATTACAGTGATTAAGTACCCTCTATTGTAAAATATAAAGATATTATAAATTACCGAGGAGTGTCTTCTAATATCCACAAATGTATTTATTATAATTTCTGAGTCACGTGACAGAAATTACATTACTAAGGTCAAATTGTAACCAACCTTGGACAGTGTATGGCCACTTAAAGGGATTTAATGACCATAAACCCACATACTTGCTAATGTGACTTTTATTTGCAGACACAATTTTTTTTGATTATTCTCTATTATTCTATGTTCACATATACAGCACTCCTAAATTACTGAGCTTCACAACATAGTCTTCAAAGATGATTAGCATATTGAGATTGCATCTGTACTAAACAGACCCGTAACTTAATGTAAAAATAGCTAATTAGATAATTAAATAAAAGTCATACATTAATGTTTTTTCAGTGATCTTTATAAACAGTATTTCCCCCTAATGTGTCAGTGGATTCAAAGGACAGTGCATAATCTGAGGCATGCAAATTCCTATATTTTGTATTAGGCATTAAACTAATTCAGTACTCCATTGCGCTTTTATGACTGGTGTTTCCATAATGAATAGTGTTTATATGCCACAAAATTATTACATAAGTTGTCATGAGTCCCCCAAGGTAAAACTATTGTTTTTAAATTTAGGATATGAAAATGATTCAGTTGAAGATCTAAAGGGAATCACAGCCATCTCCTCACGAAAGAGAGGAAAGCGGAGATACTTTTGGGAATATAGCGAGCAACTGATGCCATCTCAACAGGAAGGACCATTGAGACCCTCAGAATGGAACAGAGATACTCTTCCAAGCAACATGTATCAGAAGAATGGCTTGCACCATGGTATTAATTGTGGGCTCAAACACAGGATCTATTTAAAATTTAGGAGACATTTTTATAATTAAAGGGAAGCTGAGCTTAAAATGTGTTTTATAATATTGTGAACCAGAGCTTGCTGGTCTTTTTTATTTCAAGAGGTACAGGATTTGGTCAGAAAACGTACCCTCATCCTTTGCTAATAATATTGTCACAGAAATCTAGAAGCATTGATGTAACAATCTGCATGCTGTTATTTAAAAAGTTAATCAGGCAGAGGAGTTCACCCCAAAATTCCATCCTATTTGAATGTCGCATTGAACTTCTCAAAGTATCTAGGAGAGCAATTAGGCATTCTCCTAAAATCCCCCCCCCCACTGCTCTTGGCCCACCAATGGAGGCCCTTGTGGGCCCACCAGTGGAGGCCAGATCAACATTTTGGAAACCACTTTGTAGACTGGTAAGAAAATTTGTAAGTTGGTCAGTGACTGACTGCTTTCTTTTAGGCTACCTTTCTTATTAATTCTAAGAAAGATATAATAATTTTTAATAGTTTTTTGTTTTGCCAAAACATGTTATGTGCGATACCCAGTACTTCATAAAATACCCAGTATAACTGAGTATAACTGTTTTAATAAACTGATATTTAAAAATGTGGGATCCCCCATAAATGGTAATGTTTTTGAAGTTATATTCAACCCATGCCTTCTGTACCTTTCCCCAGAATTGTGATGGGATTTTTCTCAGTAAGGTGGTCTGGCAGTTGTGCTGGCCAGAAAGTACTCCATCTTTTTTTCCCCTCAAAAATATTTTGTATACCTTAGAAGTATGCTTCGGACAAATACATTTCTGAGTGATTTGAAGCTTTGAACACTAGTATATTTGGTACATAGCTATTTTTGATTGCTGTGGATGTCTTATGGTGGCCATACACGGGCCAATAAAAGCTGCCAACAGACGGCAGCTTATTGGCCATGTGGGGGGACCTCCGACGGGCTTCCCCGATCGATATCTGGCCGAATGTCGGCCAGATGTCGATCGTGCAGGATTAAAAATCACGGATCATGGCTGCAACTGTGCATTGATGCGGTCCCGCGATCCGGCCGCCCATATGCGCATCATTCTGATCTGATCATTGGGCCTCAAGGTGGGCATATCGGACAGAGATCCACTCATTTGGCGACATCGCCAAACGAGCGGATCTCTGTGTATGGCCACCTTTAGAAAGAAATTAACTTTACAGTTGAAAGATCTTTCCTATTCAGTTGCATGTAAATTGCTGCTATTGTGGCACACAGTAGCGAAAGTATCCATCAGCAATGCGTATAATCTCTTTAAAGGACAATGCAAGTTAAAATCATCAATTAGGTAGATATCCTTATCTAAAGCACACAGTTTTATGATGTTAATAGGAACAGAAAATTGTTCCTTTTATTATCCCAGAGAAGAACAAAATCATTTTATATGTGTATAACCTTATAAGTAAGTACATTCAGGGAGCAATTCATTGAGAGGGTCTGTCGGTACAGACAGACTGCTTTGTGATTATGTCTGTCAAAGTTTGGCATTGCAAAAAATCCTGTTTGCTGCTGTTTTCCATTGGTACTTGATCTGACCTGGAGGTGTGTGCTGAACCTTCCTCTCACGTAAAGATAAGGTATTGGTGCCACAGAATCCCACTTAAAATGTATTCATACATATATTCTGTGAACAGGCAAGTTCACTGTGAAGAAGTCTCGCAGGACAGATGTAGAAGACCTAACTCCAAACCCAAGAAAGCTTCTGCAGATTGGAGGAGAGTTGCGCAAATTGAACAAGGTGATTGGTGACTTGACACCTGTATCTGAACTTCCTCTTACTGCTAGACCACGGTCCCGTAAAGAGAAGAATAAGCTTGCTTCCAGGTAAAACATAATTAGTTCTAATTAAGTGGAATTCTATTGAGATTTTAATAGTTGTGTGTGGGTAAGGAGAGTATGAGTCTTTATATGCCTTTAATGTCATTTGCAAATATATATATAATAAAGGAAATGTTGCTAGCTAAATGACATACAGGTGTGGAAGACCATTGGGTAAGATGCTTAAAGGGATCCTGTCATGGGAAAATTTTTTTTTTTAAATGCATCAGTTAATAGTGCTGTTCCAGAAGAATTCTGCATTGAAATCCATTTCTCAAAAGAGCAAACTGATTTTTTTTATGTTTCATTTTGAAATATGACATGGGGCTAGACATTTTGTCAATTTCCCAGCTGCCCCAAGTCACCAAGTCAATGCAGTATTTATTAAAAATAGTGGCCTTTTTAAATATTGGGTAAAAACTAAAGCAGACTTAAAACAGAAGTAAGTAAACATGCTTTATTCTTGTTCTATAGAGCTATATAAGCTGTTTTCCCTTAACTTTCCTTCTCCCCAAGCATTTATTTCCTTTTCTGCTTGACAGGCTTTTGGTTAGAAGCTTCCTTAAGTTTTGGGACAAGCATATATTTTGTTTTATTCCAGAGCGTTGCTGAAGGCTAATAATGTCCTAGATGCTACTGTAGTTCAGTTAGCAGCCTGAGCCACTAGCAGTGGTATTTGCTAAAGCTCCATCTAAATTGCAATAAAAGGTCAAGGTTAAACAGCCACACATTGCAGATAATTTGTGGCCACTTTGTGACTGTGTTGGAGAGAGAAGTGCTTAAACTGTAGTAAAACAAGTGCTCTTTTGAATGGCAGTGTATGTCTTAGATACCCATTTGATGAAAAACCTGCTTGAATTTAAAATAACATTTAACATATTTAAGCAGAGCCAGCAGAAATTTGCTGCATCTGTAATCTTTTTGCAGCAAACAGAAATGAAGGGATATGATATTATATATGAAGGCATATTATATTATGTATGGCCGCGGAAAATACGCCCTCTTCTTGCATCTACATAGTTTTTCAGTGTAAGGCAAGACTCACATGGGTGGATTTTATCTCAATTGAATCTGTTTGATGAAGTGGGGTGCAATGCAAGAGGGGGTGTACAGTTGGTGGATTTGGATATGCTGGCTAAGGAGCCCTGCAGTGACCTGGTTGGGCTTGTGACGATGAGCTGAATACCAGTTGGATTTTCTGTAGTTCACTGGCAATGCTTGGGTATTTACTGGAAAAAAACCTGACATATTTATGTACTTTTTTCTTGTTAATATAGAGCGTGCCGGTTAAAGAAGAAAGCTCAGTATGAAGCAAACAAAGTGAAATTGTGGGGCCTAAATACTGAATATGGTAAGTGTACTAATTTCATTGTTGAATGCAGACACGGCAGACTAATTTCATTGTTGAATGCAGGGTAAGGCAGACTAAATTTGTTTAAATATCCAGTTTTAATTGTTTATTTTTTATGGTCTTCAAATTAATAGTGGTCAGTAGCAGTAGAAGTAGAACCAGCCATCCCTCGGTGTAATGGCAATTTTTCATAGCAGGTAACATGTTGTTTAGAATAGTTTAATTACATACTAGCTAAAAGGTAAAGGTCATGTACAGCACTACAGTAAATATTGTATTTGCAATTGCTGAATTGTCATATATAATCTGCAGGTGTATATTAAGCACAATTTAATATATATAATTGTTTTCAAATTTCTCAAGGATATAACACAAAACTCCTTGGTAATTTATAAACTCTACAACCACCAATTCCAGCAGGAATAAACTTCCAGTTTTTTTTATTTTCCAGACAACTTGTTGTTTGTGATCAATTCAATTAAGCAAGAAATCATGAACCAGATCCAGATTCCATGTGAAGGATGGTCAACTAGCATGGAGCAGAAACTGGATGCCATGATTAAAGACACTCTAGGTACATGGTTTGTTCTGCTGCTTTGGCCCACTCCTATAAGCTTAAGATTGTTGGTTTTCCTATCAAGCTTTAATTTAGCAAAATTTAGAATGTGCCCAGTTTTGCTATTTTTTTTTTTACAAGATTTTGATTTAGCCAAATTCTTGGGGCTATATTTACATGTGTTATTACTGCTCTGGGTTGCTAAATATAATACAGGTATGGGACCTTTTATCCAGGATGCTCATGACATGGGGTTTTCTAAATTTGCATACCTTAAAGGATACATAACCCTTTACAATAAATGACTGTAACTGATGAGAGAGAATTTTGAACATTTTGACCACCAAGTGGTCAGAATGGTTGGAAACTGATTAGTAGGTGGCACTGTTGTAACAAAATTCCTTCATATAAACAATACACATATCTCTCAATATAATGAATGTAAATTTCAAAAGTGCTTAGAATAGCACTCTCATCAATTTTACACTTATTTGAAAGGTTTACTTACTGTTTTATTATTACAGAGAAAGAGGAAATACTCTTAATAAATAAATTATTATAAATGGACTCTGTGGGGAATTACCTTCTTTGTTCCCATACCTGCATTTACCTTTGCTTGTAAATGCAGTATGTATAATTGAAAAAATATTTTGATATAGTGCATCGCTAATTTGAAAGAAACATATGTAGATCCATGAAATTGTTGCTGTCCAATGTGAAAATTTAGGAGCTTCACATGTCTTTTGTTTTAATGGCATATTTTAAAGTAAAGTTTTCTCATTTTTCTTTTATTTTAGGTTCACCAGTAGCTGGACAGACCTCTGAGTTTGTAAACCAGGTTTTGGAGAAGACTTCAGAGGGTGTTGCAACTGGTGGCCTTGTGGGATTACGTATACCAACTTCAAAGGTGTGATAGCCTCTCTGTACAGCCAGAACTGACGTGTTGCTCTCTGGCTGTGAAGAGTTCTTCACTCTCCAGTGTAAATTTTAATACAGCTCTTGCATGTTATTCTGCTTGTACCTTGTTATTATTATTTTGTGCAAGCAGATTCTTAAAACAGACCCAATGCATGAGAAATTGCTTCATCACAGAAATAGTTGTTGTTAGTTGTTCTACTTTTTTTTTTTTTACTGCTGGCAGTTATTCTTCTGCCTTTGCATTAGGGGTGTGTGTATGTATGTGTATAGATACACACACACACACCATACTATGGAAGTTAAATGTGTAAATTCAAATAGTAAAAAAAGTGTTTGTTTTAGGATAAGCAAGAACAACAATTTCTTATTGCTTCATAAAGTTTTGGGGTAATGCCAAAATTAGGCAGTGTGTACCCTGAGCACAAAAGAGTAAAGTTAGTGTGATTCTTCTGGAAATTACTGTGCTCAGAGCATAGTGTATGTGTCTATATATACATTGTATGTATTCACATATGCGCTTATAATGCGTGAAACTTTGTATAAAAACATGATATTTGTGCCTTGTAATTTGCAGAATGAGAAGATACTTCTGAAGCTTAAGGCCATTAAGGCTGTTTTGTATGCTTTAAGGTGAATTTAAAAAAACAAAACAAAAAAAAAACAAACAAAAAAAGATCATATAAAACTTGTACTAACCTTAGTATGTAGATACTTATGACATAGTACATAATATGGGGTTACATTTAAATGTCAATACTTATTGTGACTTCCCTTTTCCCTGAATGTATATAGGAATATGTTGAAAATGTAAATATGTGCCACAGAGTCTGTGAACTGTATAGAAACAAACAGGAAGACAAAGACAAAAACATTATTTAAAAAAAAAAAAAGAAAAGATAAAAAAGAAAAAAAAAAAAA
>CM044435.1:34912765-34923567 GCA_024363595.1 Xenopus borealis | reverse complement strand
ATATATATAAAAGAAGAAAGTTTGTTTTGGTGTTCTTTATGTGTTGGTACATGGTATGACCGAAAGACCAATGCCAATGGGTACTTTTGTTTAAAAAAACATGGGTATATATACCCAATGAACCTGCCTATCTCAAGACCCCAGCTGCAGGAATACCACAACAGAATACAACATAATTTTCTATCTGATTAGATTTCAGCATTCCCTAGGGCATGACCACTAACAACAAAACATGTACGTTTTTAAAGGTGCTGATATTTAATGTGATCACCCTAAAATGACATGACTCAAACTCCCATCTAACTGATACCATTCCATAGTGTCACTACTCAGAAGCTCATTGTAGGACAGGACATAAACGCAAAATTCACCTATGCTCATGCCTTCCATTTGGTCAGGCTACATAGAATGAAATCAACACCAACAAAAAATCCTAGTTGATAAAATAAAATCTGAATTTTTAGTGGGAAAAAAAAAATTCCGGGATTTATTACACCACGAGCATGGAAAAGGTCAGATTTAGAAAATCTGGCATCTCAGACTATTTGGAAGTTTTGGTGTGCCCTGGAATTAGCTGGAAAATCCAGTGCATGGGTAGTTTAGCAGAATCATGCAATAACAGGTTCTGATATTAAATCATGAAACCATTATCTTGAGAAGAAGGGTAGGCAAAGCTTCCAAAGCAAAGATTTGGCTTCAGTACAACAGTTCTATTTCAATTCAATGACTCTGGGCTGTCATTCAGCTGGCAGTGGTTAAATTCTGTCACTGCCCCCCAACTTTAACAGTTGTATTCTTCCTTCACAGCAATGTGTGGTCTTAGATTCTTTCAGAAGCCTGGGATTAAGTTAAATTAAGGAGATAACTGCCCCATTAAAGGAGAAAGAAAAAATAGGCCTGGCATGCAGGGTGCTGTTGACAGTGTCCTGGCATGAGTGACTACTGGTAAAGAGTAGGTTAATTCAGGCTACACTGTAATGATGCCAATGGGAGCCCAGCTGGGAATCCATGTTGGGCACTTGGGCTAATTTTGTCTAGAAAGTCTGGTTTGGCATACTTTGTAAAAACTGCATTGAAAACGCCTATTCCTATTTTCGTCAGAATACTGTTTCATATATTTTTAAACATATATTTTGGAGAGAAGTTCTCCAGTAAGTGACAGACTAAGTCATACGGTTTTGTCAATTTAGCATTCTAGTTTTACTAGCACATTGTCTCAGAATTTCACTCTCTAAATCATACTACAAAGGTGAGAAAACCCTTGAAGGGTAGAGACACGCAGATTAGTCGCTGGGCTACAAATCTCCTCTTCTTCGTGGACAACTATAAAGATCTGTTTACCTCGGTTCCTGGAAGAAGGTAGCTGATCCAGGAGAACTGATGGTAACAGGAACCTCTCTACCGCTCCGGTATTCACCGATGCCCTTTTGGGGCCCCAGGCTTTCTGCTAGGAGGTAGTAGAGAAGTCAGGCGAGTTACCAGGAGCGAAGTATCAAGGGATCAGGCAAGGCGTAGTCAAGTGCAGGCAAAGGTCGGTTCGAGAAGATGGGTTTCAGAGAAGCGAAGTACCAAAGGGTCAGGCTAATGCATAGTAAAATGCACACAGAGGTCGGTTTCAGGCAGCGAAGGTTTGGAGGTCAGGAAAACAGGCAGAGGGTCAAAACCAGGAAACTCGAACAACCAGGGCTGTAGCAGGAACAGTAGGAACTGAAGCCAGCTTGGGCAATGTGAGGAGGAAGGTATTTAAGCTAACAGGAACCAATCAGGAGCAGGCTGAAGAAGATAGACACATCAGGGACCAATAGGAAGCCAGGCACCCAAATTAGAGGTCATTGCTCCTAAGTATTTTGGTGCTAGTGTCTATTCCGGTGCGGGCGTCCAATTTGACATGCACGGGCGTTTCAACGACAGCGCCTAAGTTGACGCGTGCCTGCGCTTATGCGACACCGCTTAAAACCAGTGGCGGGTGTTACAAATCTCCCTGAACTGCCTTCCCAACGGCAAGAATGTAAATCCCAGTGGTATGGCACTCAGAGCACTTCGTATTCTGAAGTCTGTCGAAGTTTCCTCGTGAGGCAACTTCGGAAAACGAAGCAAAAGCAACTAATATGCCTGAACTGCCTTCCTCTTCCTTCCTGCCAGCGATTTACATTCTTGCTGGCAGGTAGGAAGAGGAAGGCAGTTCATGGAGATTAGTCACCCTGAAGAATAGGAGATCTGTTCACCTTTGAAGCATGATTTAGAGAGTGATATTCTGAGACAATGTGCAATTGGCTTTCATTTGTGGTTTTTGAGTAATTTATCTTTTTATTCAGCAGTTCTCCAGTTTGCAATTTCAGCAATTTTCAAGCCTCCAAGCCAGGCCACTAAGAGCATCTTTCAAGGGGTTGCAACATGTTGCTCACAAGCCACAGGTTGGGGATCACTGCCCAAAATGAAATAAGGATGTTGATGGGCCCTTGTAAAAACGACTGCAAAGACATAGGCTGCACATTCCTGGTCTAAAGACTAAAAAACGAGATTGGATTCAGCTTCTTGTTACCTTGAGAGAGTCTAAAGAGGCTTGTTATAACTAGCCCAAATTATGTAGCCATTCTTTACTATCAGTGGTTAGCTGGCATTCCATGGGCATGGGATTTTTGGATAAAAAAAAAAAAAAGCAGATAAGTTTGAAGTCCTGGATCATTGCTGCTACTGAAAAGCTGAAACTTTAGGCTGGTGCAGTAACACAGTATATAAAATATGGCATTTTTAGCCCTATTCTATTTTAGGGTTAAGTTAAGTTTTAGTGGCAAATTATATGTGTAGCTCTCTATATTTTTTCTGGAGATGCCGGTCATTTAGAAAAAAAAAACCAAGCAAACGAGCAGTAACATAGCAAACTGATGCTAGTGTTAGTAAATCTGTCCCATAGTACTGTAATATTACATAAAGGTGCAGATATATATATATATATATATATATATATATTTTTTTTTTTATTTGCTTATTTTTTCATCAGAAATAAATCTTAAACACTGATGTGGAAAGTAGTCAGATATTTTTTTCCTAGGGGAATTAAGGAATGTCCTTGCCTTAAGGAGATTAAACTGCTGAAATGATGCCATAAGTATAACATGGGTTGGAACTTCCTTTAAATGGACTCTTTGGCCGGGGAACAAAAAATAGAATTTCCAAATATTTCTTCCTATAAAACCTCGCAGCAACTGGAGCACTTGTGGGTTTTATGTCAATGACAATGGCGTAGCTTTCATTTCCACCACTAGGCAGCGCTATGGAACATGACTATTCCTCATTCCACTAAGTACAGAAGGTCAGATCAGAGTAATATGAGCATTCCATTTGACTAAAAATAAGGAAAATAAAGCAACTAAAGATACATAAAAATACAGCTGCAAATTTACACTGCACTGCTATAGGGCCGGTGCCATGCAATTCTAATAATACGTTATACCTTATAATATATGAGTGGTTGTTTATGGATAAACCAATAATTGAACAGCAGGAAGCATTTTCTACTGGCACAATTAGAACTGTAATGCTCTGGTGATACCAGCAGTGGTTTAACTTAAATTCCCAACAGTACACAACACCAATGACTGCCAGCAGCTGCTTACATTTGTCATTCAGTAGGACTCACGGATACTGCTAACAGTCTTTTCTTACTTTGCTTAATTAAATATTCTTTGCTACTGTATTTAAACCACCTATCCTCTGGCTCCAAAATGCAGAACAGGAGGTGCTTTGCTAAACTGGGAAAGACGGGGGTCATTTATGAGTTCATTCACAAGTACAGACTCATTTAAATGGGCACACGTATTAATTCAATGTTCTTGTGACTAAACAAGAGTCTTCTACTTCTACATATGTTTCCATGGCCAGATTATTGGGGCTAAATACAGATTTATGCTTGTGTGACAACTCCCAGCATCCTCAGTATTATAATAATCTATTGGTGGCGATTAATCTCCCCTAACTGCCTTGCCCTGCCTTCCTGCCGGCAACAATGTAAATCCTCAGAAGGCACTCGGAACAATTTGTTTTCCGAAGTCGCCCAAATTTGCCTCGTGAAAATACTTCATTGTTGGCTTCTCCTTTGTATTTGTGAAGCTGTGAAAAATAATTTCTTTCTGTTTCTCTAGTGACAGCCAGCATTCTTCCTTTGCCAGAAAATACACAGAGAAAGTATGTACCCAGTCTTTCAATCAGTTGCTAGTCATATTGAAGTTTGAATATTTCTTTCCTGAATTAAATGTGAACCAGTTCTCTTTTGAATGATGCTGGACTTGATTGCTGCCTTGATAAACTTTATATGTTCTCCCCTTTTTGTCTGCATAGGGATCTTTCCATACTCCAATATCATAGAGGCAGATTATGTGGCTCCTGATGGAATTATCCCTAGTGTACCTGTGACAATAGAGTGTAAGCTCTTCTGAGCCATGAACTGGTGTCAATAATAAGCACTTTGGGCAATCTGCTAGTACTTAAAAAGAAGCTAATAATAGCTTAATAAGAGTCTATATGGCCTGTTTATTAACATTCAAATTTCTATTTTGTTTTTATAAATCAAAATTTTTGGTGTTTTTTTTTTTAATTTCTCTAAAACACTAAAAGTTTGAGATTTATCTGATACAAAACATTGTCAAGTAAAAGCAGTTGAGGTCCTATAAAAGTCGGTGGGAGCTGCACTGAGCTGCACTGATTCTACTGGACCTTTTTACATTCATTTTTTTCTCTAGTAATTGTCAGAAAATCTCAAACTTTTACAGTTTTTCGTATTTTTTATTTGGATCATTCGGCATCTTTTTTTTGTTTGTACTTTTATAGATGTGGATATTTTCATACATTACGTGGCATTTGTGGTTTTAGAAAACATGAGTTTATTGGTGCTTTTAAAAACCTCTAAAACCACTGTTGATAAATGGGCCTCCCTATGTAGAGAGTCCAATTCATTGGTGCCAGCACAAATTAGCATCCAATCACAAGGCACATGGTCTGTACATTGGTATCCAACTCTCGACATATAACAAGCTGGCATGCTAACGGTAAAAGTGCATAAAGAAATCATTTCTTTAAAAAATTGGCATAAAGAAATAATTGCAAAAATCTCACAAAGCACATGGAAAAAATGTAATTAAAATATAATTAAAAACCTCCCCCGTGCTGTACTATTGAGACACACTTTATTAGCTGCCAATGAGAGTGCCCAGACCAAACATCTCAGCTGCCTTTCCCCACACTGCTACTGTTTTACATGAAATCATTGTACTTCATACATTAACTAAACTGTGTCAGGCTGGGGCACTTAGGGTCAGGCTCCAAGTAATTGACCTGTCCGAGCAGAGAGCAGCCCTTCCTATAAACAGCCCAGCGCACTGCTTGAGGAAAGCGCATCTCTGTTATTCTAAGCCAAGACTGATCGATTCCAACTTGCTTTGTCATCTGAAATGCGTGGGCCAAGCCTTTGCTTATTTCCAACCCTCCTCTCTAGCTTAAACAACTAAGGCCAAGTGGTGGCCCTTCTCTTATTTTTAAAGGGACAGAATAGTGGAAAAATATGGATCATGGCAAGTGAAATAAAACTTAATTCAGAAGTTTTCTGTAAAACCAATGCTGTTGTAATTTTACCCTGATAGCACGGCAGCTACATGCATTCTAACACATGTTAAAGAAAACAGCTTGGGGTGAATGTAATAAAAGTGAAGAGAAAAACAATTCACCCAAATATTTAAAAAACTAAAAATTACAAAAAAAAGGTCCTGAAACGTTGGACAAATGCTGTGTTATAAGCAATAAAAGAAACACTATAATCACTGCCATAAGAATGTCATTCCACCATTTATATATATATATATATATATATATATATATATATATATATATATATATATATATATATATATATATATATATATATATATATAGCTACAAGGTCTTAAAAATTGAACAAAATGTATTTAATAAAATATCAACAGAATGACGTTTCAGCTGACTCCTCAGCCTTTCCTGAAGACGGCTCACATTTGTAGCCGATACTTTGAATAGACACCAATTTTTTTGATATTACAAATTACCCCAGCACCTAGGTTTTACAGCATGTTCTGAGTGTACCGGCCCAGCTGTTTGTACTGTATATATATATATATATATATATATATATATATAATACACAAAAGCCGTGAATATCTTGTAAATTATATCTATATAAACGGTGAGTTCTGATGTCATCAGTTATAAACGGTGAGTTCTGATGTCATTTCTGTCACATGACTCACTGAAACTTGTGTATTATAATAAATAAAGTACCCCCAGTTGCAAAATATGAGGATATTAGAAGTTACCTCAGAGTTCCATGACCTGTATAAAAACACGAGTTTTCGTGTTTTTATATGGTCATGGAACTCTGAGGTAACTTATAATATCCTTATATTTTACAATAGGGGGTACTTTATTCACTATATATATATATAAATAAAGATATATATATATATAAATAAAGAGAAAAGAAACAGAAACACAATGTGGTTTAAATATTTTTTTATAAAAAATGTGGGGATATGGGATTTTGAATATGTTTTGCCTGGCTTGTCCAAGCAAACAATGAAAATAAATATTTATACATGCATGAGCCACATGTTCGTCAGCTTTCCTTTAAGTCGGATATATATATTTTACAGTCATATTTCACATATAAGGAACACATCTGTATTGGAATAGTCTGTCTATCTCCTGGGCTGCGTTTAGTAAACATGGGGATCTGGGAAGTTTGGGAGGATTCCCATTACTTATAAGTAGAGCTGTGCAGTATAGCTCTTCAGCTTTTTTTTAAACTACAAAACCCAATACCCCCTACAGGTGAAGGCTGCTGGGAGTTGTGGTTCAAAATCGGAGGGATCACAGATTGGGCAACACAAATTTGAAGCAATACTGTAACATATTGCCTACTGTCTGCATTTTGTCCTACTGTTGCCATCTTCTTGTAGCTGCAACAAACAGCTCCTCTGCAAGGAAGGTGTTACAGACCCCTGTCTTTGGGGCTGGTGGAAGTGACAAGAAAGAAGCTTCTCATCCTGTGTCCCAGGGCCACAGCCATGCTGTCTCCTACTTTTGTTTACTGATGAGGCAGATAGAAGGCCAAGGAGCTGCTACAAGACTCTCTAATTGCCTTATCATCAACTGATAGCATCTGAAACACTTAGAGGATGTTTTGACTTTATGTGAATTACAATGTTTGTTGTTTCTCGCTCCAATAATTGACATGCGATAGTGACTACTGTAATACTAGGGGTAATTAAATTCAGCGCCTTTTTATCCCCTGCTCTTCTTCTCCAGCCAAAATCCCTCAATTTCCAGCAACTCTGCTCTGCTGGTTCCTTAGCTTGCTTCTAAATTAAATGCATTCATTAAAAACATTGTTAGAAAGATATCATAATTCTTATACAGAATTAGCAAATATCGAGCCTTTTTAGAGGCTGCTTAAAGAGACCATATCATGTTAATCAGCCAAAGTGCATGGAATTGTACTGATCAGGATAACAGCACTTTGGCTGGGATTTCTGATAGAGACGTCCCCTTATTAGAACCCATTGCTCCTCACTTGGGTTTCCTTGCGAGATGGATGTTTCAATGTGGCTGCAAGGAAAACAAGGATTCCTTTATAAGAAGACATAACTTAAATTATAACAAGAAGTAATGATATATATATATATATATAGGAGCTCAATACTGACACATTTCCTTCATAGCGCAGGCCAGGAGCCAACAAAAAATAATACAAAATGTGGAAAAGGAAAGCACTTTGCATTATATACAGTATATATATATATATATATATATATATAAAATCACGTAATGTGTATATATATATATATATATATAAAAATGTAAGATTTCCTTTTTTTCATCTATAAATGAGAATTAGATTTATTATTATTGTTATTATTATTTTTTTTAACCATCATTTTAGACCAGGGGCAGACCATCTGCTTTCCTTGATTTATAGCTCTATTGACAGACACTGCGTTGGCCTGTGTGGCCAGCAATAATAGTAATCTACAGCATTATCACACTTGTTGCACCGGCTTTTTTTTTTTTTTTTTAAAGAAAAGATAATTACCCTTTTATTTCTAGTGAATAATGAGTAGAAATGTTAGTATATACCATGCTTTAGTGGAGCTGGTGCCACTGAAGGTTTTTTACAGAAATGTTTGGTCTGGCTAGTGCATATATATCTGGAGATGTGACTGTGATCTATAACAGCCCCTTATACTTCCATTCATTAAAGTTAGATTTTTTTTTCAAGAATTCTCCTGTTCTTGTGATCCTAGTGAAAAACCCTGTGGTTTAATGTGTATCCCTCTGCAAAGAGTTTCAACATCCTCTGACCACTGATAAAAATATAAAAAAAGTGTTTAGTATTAAAAACAAGGCAGTAATTTTAGCTGTTTTATACCTTATGGACAGAAATTTGAACAAGTTTTCTGTTATACATGTATAGGATCCGTTATCTGGAAATCTGTAATTCAGAAAGCTGCATTACGCAAAGGCAGTCTCCATAGATTCCATTTTATCCAAGTTTTAAAAATTATTTTCTCTGTAATAATAAAACAGTAGCTTGTACTTTATCCAAACTAAGATATAATTAATCCTTATTGGAAGCAAAACTGTAAGGTATGAAGATCTAAATTAAAAAAAAGATCCATTATCTGGATTGCCCAACACATAATTTCCGTTGCTATTGCTCCAAAGCTGGTTGACTAAATGGCAGAAACCAGCTGGGGATAACTTTCAGATAGAAAAAAAAACTAGTTATCTGAAGTAGGCATTATGAGTTCAATGGGGATTACAAACAAATCATTCCTCCATATACAGGCAAGACAAAACAATTGGTGTTCATGCCTCATGTAACTGTACCTTGATAAAAAAAGAACAGGGGAGCTTGGCTTACACTAAGGAGATGGGATTCTCTTGCCACTGGCCCTGGAGAGCTGGGGGCCCCTGAGGTGGCATCCCTGGTGGGCCCCACACAACCTCAGTCAGACACTGAGGGGGATTTGTTTTTAATAAGCATTGTTGCAATAAGCATCAAGCTCCAAAGTTGCTAGACTGTAGCTTCAAGTATGCTTTAACCTTTGGTAACTTATTAAAGAATTCTAATAGTTGTAGTCCAGCAGCTGCCATTTGGGTGTTTCTGCCAGAAGGTAAGGCAAGAAGCTTCCCTCACACAGCAGGCTCAGCAGGGAATAAAGGTGGCCATACACGTAGAGATCGTTTGGCAATGTTGCCAAATGAGCGGATCTCTCCCCGATATGCCCACCTTGAGGTGGACGATATCGGGCTGATCCGACCGTGGGCCCTAGGGCCCAACGTTCGGATCAGTACGGGCGGTCGGATCGCGGGACCGCATCAATTTTTAATCCTGCCCGATCAACATCTGGCCGACTTTTGGCCAGATATCGATCGGGAAAGCCCGTCGGAGGGCCCCCCACACGGGGGGCAGCTTTTATCTGCCCGTGTATGGCCACCTTAAGAGTTCTCTCAGTAAGAGATCTCTGTGGTTGGACATTGGCCCAACACTACTGACTTGTCTAGATCAACATTGCTATAAAAAGTTTAAAAAAAAAAGTTTATACTACCATAGGAAGGTCACATTAGAATGGATTAATAATTTGCATGAGCTTCTATGACAGCTGTAACTTCCCTTTCTGCTAATATTTTGATGATTCCCATGATGCAGCCCACACTGAGCATATGCACAACATGGACAATTAGATCAGAAGATGGGGAGCTATTGTTGGAATATGTTGAAGGCCTGGATCATTACAATTATAGGGCTGCAGAACGTCTGGGCTGGCACTGAAAATTCATTATATATTATACACAGTTTCTATAAATTTCCCCTTTAAGGCTTTAGTTGCCCACATTGTACTTCAACAGAGCAAGGGTTACAGGCCAACAAATGGTCAAGTGATATGCCCCTGAGTCATATCCCACAGTGCAGAAGAAGAATATGGAATGAAAAAAAAAATATATAAATTAGAGAGGGGGGAGAAAACATAGTGATATAGCTCATCTATATACAGTATATACTCATATTTATTGCTGACAACAAAATAGATGTGTCCCATATAACTGTACTCTAAAAGAATGTAATTAACAGAGACCCAATAATTTATTCAAGATTACTATCACGTGTTCCATCCTTTCCCAGTTTCACATCGTGTTTAGTGAATATGATAGATTAGCTTGCATTTATGGCAGGGAGAAATGTATGACTAAGTACTGCTAATTGGATATTTTAATGGAAGAGTGTACATTTGCAGTTTGTATGTCTAATCCCACTTTGACATAATTGTTTACCTCATAGTAGGAAAGGAACTTCCTGCGTAGCCGTATGGACAAAGCTTTATTGTTCCAGTTGGATGTCACTATTACTGTACATGCTTTATAGATTTATATGATAGCTTAAGGGCTCTTTGAGGAGTTGTCTATCGGGAGGTCCAGTAGGTGGGAAGAGTGTAGGCAAAGTATGATCTATTTACCTCTTGACTGTGCAGGCAGTGCTGCAGGGCTATCAACTGCCTCTAACGAGGAGCCGTATGTTTGAGATATGGCAGCACCAGCACTATGGAGAAATATGTGGCATTTGCAGAAATGAATGATTTGGGCTCTCTATGGTGTATGAACAATGTGATCCCTATCAGCTACAACCAATTATGCCCTGCTGTCAGATTCATAACAGAGGAAGTAATCACTTTCATTTGATCATAGTTTATCGCTGTACTATATCTACATTGCTGTAA
>CM044435.1:34863751-34902044 GCA_024363595.1 Xenopus borealis | reverse complement strand
ACTTATAATATCCTTATATTTTACAATAGGGGTACTTTGTTAAATATATCACACAATGTATATATGTGTATATAATAAAAACTGGATTAAATAAATTATAAAAAATTTTCATTCAGGAAATGATAATGCACACTGCACTAAACCTTTTTGTGTTATGTGAGGAGTTAACACTGAAATATTCTTAGTTATCCCCTATAAAGTAATATCTTCACCATTTTTCTATCACACATAACTAAGAATAACGATACCTATTAGTAACTCATATTTCACAGAACGTTTGCCATGCATATTAGGTAAAAATGCTATGAATTAACATCTTATCATTACAACTTAGGGATTAACACCTTGATATTTTAAGTAATGCTAAAGTCATGCAAGGTCAGACTAAAAGTGGGTAATTCCACATTTTACCATGCCTAAAAAATGTGATAATATGTATGCAAAGTTAGACCTGAAATTATAATGGGAAGTTGTATGTTATCAATAGAGTACGTAGACATTATTTCAACAAACACAGCCAAATATATTTCTATATATGCAATAAAAATTGAACACTAATGTCCCCTTTTTAATAATGATCCTATTTATATCTATGTCTACATATTTATCTATATACACTTGTGCAGTATTAAATGACTCTCTATAGCCCTTTTATTTAATAAAGTAAATTTTTCACTTTTCCTTAGTGATACCCACAATGCATTTATAGGTATCAGTAATTGCTCTTTCCACAAATAATATACCATGAACATGAATGAAGCCGATATTTGTAGCTGAATAGTAATTTTTTTCCCTGTTTCTTATGGATCTTTAACAGCAAAACTTTAAATCTTTAAAAAGAGCAAATATTGAGCTTCTGTAGCCCTTTAAGTTATCTATTGCTATCATTAATATCTGATTTTTGTATATTATTGAGTAAATATCTAAGCAACCATAATATATATATATATATTGTATTTAAATATGCATTACTTTTATTGGGGGCTATTTATTAAAGGTCAAGTTGTGTTTTTCCTGAGTTTTTTAGAGGGTAATTCCAGTAAAAACTTGAATTTTTCAGGATAAAAAACCCCTCACGTTTTTTCATGATTTATTATACCCCGAAGCTGCAAAATGCCAGAATCCTAAAATACTCCAGCTAAAACCTGTCCAGGTCATGTAGAAGTCAATGGCAGACGTCCCTTGAACCATCTGAAGATGTTTTTAGTCTTCATGATGTTTGGGTTTTTTTTTTTTGAGGTTTTAAAGGTTTTTTCGCTGATCAATTCGAGTATTTGAGTTTTTTACCCACGAGTTTTTTACATTCTGTTTTTTTTTTTTTTAAACAAACATTTGGATTGTGACTCTATTCGAGGTAGAAAAAAACCCTCACAAACTCCACCTTATATAAATAACCCCTTAAATATTGCATTCCCTTTTCATTCCTTTACTGCTGGCTTGTATGTAGTAGTTAATGCTTCGCCCTTTAGTTAATAAATAAAAGTTCCCATTGATTTACTGTATTTCTGCATCTACTGAAGAACTTAGAGTTAAATAACAAAAATACTAGAAATCTCTTAAGACATTTGTTTTATCTTATTTAAAAAAGCTGTTATAAGTGAATAACACATACATATATGTCAATGCGTATGAATGTAAAATACTATTGGCTGTGCAAAATATATATGCATAATAGAAGAATGTGTAATATATTTATAAATACATATAAATATATAAACGTATCCATGATATTTCTAGATACATAATGTATGCAGTAAAATCATATAGGTTGGTGCATTATACATTTTCTAGACAAGATCGTTGGGAACCTTTTTCTAAATTGAAGGTGGATATTACTGTTGTACGAAAGCTAGATTTTGCTGCCTATTCCTATTTTAATTTCTCTATTTAGCCTTATTTTACTTTAAAATATTATATAGCCAGGTACTGTAAATTTTGCAAACTGCTTCTAGATCTTATTTTGTTTCATTTTTTTCCTAGTATCTTTCTGTTTCATTAACAGCAAAACAGTTTTCTAATTAAGAATTTTCTATATAAGTTGACCCATTCATTTCCCTACATTCTTTAGCTTTCTAACTAGTGCAGTATTTGGAGCAGATTCTTTATTTATTTGTAGTTATTTGGTAGACTCAGAAATACAGTACATCAGTGGGAACTTTTCTTTATTTATTTTCCCAACATGCTGAACACTCCTCTTTCCCTACTGTAGAAAAAGTATTTAAGAAGCAACGCAGAAATCCTTGCAGTTTGTCAACAGAAATTAAGATAAGAGGCTCTCAGACAGAAGGATTCAATGAGGATTCATTATTGTTGCTAATAAATGGATGTTAGATAAGATAATGGAACAATGACACTGCTAGAGTAAATATCAGCCAATGGCCAGCACTTAGCTGCCAAGATTTTATCCAGAACAGAAATTTGCATTGCACTGTATGTGACTGGAATGCAATGGAGAGCAAGGGGTTAAAAATGAGTGAGTTTATGGATTCCTGCGGTTTTTCAAAGATAAACACAGAAGAAATCTCTATAGTGGTAGCAGAACTATCTAACAACATTGACCAAAAATTACACTTTCTTTTGGTTCTGCTCCTTGCTATGACATAGATGCTTCGAAATACCTGAACTGCTGGGAGCTTGGGCTTAACTCTATTCATGCCATTGCAAATAACATTTAGGAAATCGAGAGCCTATTTACAGTCCCCACTTCCCATTGCTCCATCATTCCTATGTTTCTGGTGGATCACTCCTGTCTAGAAACCAACATTTTGCTTTACCTTCCTTGTCATCTTTGGGATCTTTAGAGGAGTCTATTTCAAAATAATTCTTAACAAAGAATGATCCAGGGAAAGGCGAGGGGCTCTTAGAGGCATCTCTCTGGGAAAGTTCCGCAGTGAGTTCAGAAAGGCATGGGGTTCCAGGGTAGGGCTCCTGTTTAAAGGTGGACAACATGCAGGACGAGTTCTCCAGCCTAGAAGTGATGTCCATTGAAGACATTCCATTCTGGTGCTGCTCCAAATTCAAAATATCCTTTACTGAGAATGGAGTCGATGTTACAGGGCTGGCAAACATGTTCGTACCAGGTAAACCCCCCAAACAAAGTCATTTATCCTCCCCTGACTTGGATAGAAAGAGATTGGATTCCAGGGATTTTCAAAGGAGACTCATCTCATTCCAGTGTTTAGCCTTCTCCTAGAAAGTGCTGAGGATGGTTAAAGATCACTCTCCATAAGGCAAGTGAGGAGGGGCCAGACAGTTCCCCAGGCACAACTCCCTCTCCCTATTGGCTAAACCTGTATTTGTGACACAGAAATCCCCAGAACTGTGTCACCTAATATAGACATAGCAGAGAAAAACTGCCAGCTGATTAAAAAGAAAGACACTACTACTATACCGACTGTTGTTTTAACTGTCAGTAAACATTTTCTTCCGATAACTTTTGTCTACAGCTTCAATTTGCCTCTTGAATGACAAAATGTAAACATTTGCTCTGAGGTGCCATGTATTCCATTTAGCTGGGTCCAACTAATAGGAATAATGAGCACTGATCACGAGTGGGATTGTACAGGATAAAAAGTATCACTTGCCATCAATAAATACATTTATAGACATAACTTGTTGAAGGAGTTTCAGGATGACTGAATATCACAAAAACACAAATTTTACCCTGCAAAAACCTGGGAATCAGGTTGCTCCAAGCAGGCAAGTTGCAGCAACGCATCCACAATTAAAGGCAATCTGCACCAAGAAGGTATTTTGCAAAGAAATTGTAATTCTAAGAAATGTCTAATATAAAATAATGATACATTTTTATTTGAGAATTATTTGTATATTTATGATTGCAGTATTTGTTTTTCCTTTCTGCACCCCTAGTCTTGACCCTTGAAAATTTCTCAGAAGTCAGTTCTGTTAATCAGCTGGCTTCTGCTACATTGTTTAGAGAGTCAGAGCCAGCAGTGCAGAGACTTTGGGCTGATATTTCTTTCAATAACAAGTACATTTACTAATAACTTTCAAACTGTTGATTTGTTTTAATTAATATATATTGGGGGTTTGCATAATTTATATTTTCACTCATTATGCAAAAAGGATTTTGGGTCGATACCTACTTTAATGAAGTTCAGAAAGTTCAACTGAAACGTATAAACAGTAAATTGTACGGAAGTCTGTTGGCCATACATACAAGTTGTTTGTCCTTCACCCTCGTCTTATTTCGATTATATTTTACTTTAACTGTAACAATTTATCTAAGGCTGAGTAAGGTTATCCTGCTGTATCTCTGCGGCCAAGCAAGCAATACAGGTAAACATCTGCTGTAATTAATTCATATCATATTATAATATTCTTGCAATAATATTCTCTCCTCTTAAAAGGACAATGCCATGGTAATGATTGTAATAAAGTAGTTCTGCTCCATGTATATTTAGAGAGACCCCCTGTCTGTGTACTGAAAGGTTAATCTGTGCTATCTCAGGAACAAACTCTACAGGTAAACGTCTGCCCTGCTATAATAAATTCTTATTTTATAATATCCTCTTCTCTTAAAAGGCAATGAAATTATAATATCAATAGTAATACAGTAGTTCTGATACATGAAGTTTCAGAGTGCAATTGACCATTGTCTTTGTACTGCAGGGCTGTGCAGGGAATCTGACTGAAACACCTGGTTGGCAGGGAATCATCCACCTGCTGAATATAAATGTGATGTGGCTGTGATACAACAAGGATCTGAGAGCTTCCCTACTAAGGCAAGAAAACACATGAAGATACAGTAGTATCAATATATTAGGGGTTGAGCTGGAGCCACAGCAGATGTTGGAAGAAATGTAATGAAATGGCCCATGGTTTATCATGTGCTGGAAGAGAATCAATAATCACTGGGGAATAAAGTCAATTTGCCATAATGAACTGGGGTACCACATTCTGGACGTGCTCTGGATTTTTTGGCACAGCCAGCTTATTTTTGTATCTGTTTCCAGAGTGATTTGCATTAAGGTCAGGCGTATACTAAGAAACACAACTGTGTGCTAGGAGTTACAATACAGTTCTCTAAACAAGCTCATTGAAAATGCATAATGGTGGCAGTTCTGCCACCATTGTGGAAGTTTCTGCTGTTTTTAACTTTGCAAAACCCGCAGGAATCCACAAACGTACTCATTTTTAACCCTTTTCTCTCCATTGAATTCCAGTCACATACAGTGCAATGCAAACTGCTGTTCTGGATAAAATCTTGACAGCTAAGTGCTGGCCATTGGCTGATATTTACTCTAGCAGTGCCATTGTTCCTTTATCTTATCTAACATCCATTTATTAGCAACAATAATGAATCCAAATTGCATCCTTCTGTCTAAGAGCCTCTTATCTTAATTTCTGTTGACAAACTGCAAGGACTTCTGCGTTGCTTCTGAAATACTTTTGCTGCAGAAGGGAAAGAGGACGGTTCAGCATGTTGGGAAAACAAATAAAAAATCTGCTCCAAATGCTGTGATAACTGAAAAACTAAACAAACAATGTAGGTAAATTAATAGGCTAACTTATATTAACTATTCTTAATAAGAACATTTTTTTGCTGTTAATAAAAAAGAAAGATACAAGGAGAAACAAAGAAAATTAAAAAAAAAACTGTTACAAAAAATTATATTATTTGGCTATACATTACCAGCAAGTTTTAGATATATACTCCAGGAGAAACAAGTTTTCTTTCACAAGTCAGATCAAGGGAACTTTGGACACACTTTTTTAAAAACACATTATTTATATATATAATAATAATAATATATATATATATATATAACAAGGCAAAAAGCCACATTTTAATGAAAACAAAAAGTTCCAAATGTTCTCTTCTTATAGAAAATGTATTTCTTATAGAAATGTATATATATATTTATATATATATTTTACTTATATTATATTACTTATAATAGAGGAGTCCTTAGATATTTGCTGGATATTAAACACCATATGTTATAATATTTCTGATCTGTAGTTGTGTCTATGTTATCCTTTACCCAATAGGACAAAAATTCTGTTATTTATCCCTAAGTTCCTCAATAGACATACAGTCTACAGAAATACAGTAAATCAGAACTTTTATGCTTATGCGTTAGGGTGAAGCATATACTTCACACAACTTTCCCCCTGAAAATAATAAAAGGGGCATGCAACATAAAATGCTACAAAATATGCACATAAAAAATGCAATATAACAATCAATTATGGTTGCTTATATTTTTACCAAACAATATACAGAAGCAATACGAAATAAGTTGGAGCTATAGAAATACATGTTAATAACTAATAGAAATTAATTATAGCAGTAGATAACAAAAATTGCATTGTCGGTATTACAATGTAAAACTGAAACATGAACTATTAAATAAAGGGAGTATAGAGAGAGAGTCATTTAATACTGCATATGCATATACATAGGTATATGTAGATATAGATATAAATGTGATGTTTATTAAAAGCAGGACTTTGGTATTCAATTTTTATTGCGCATATGAACATACAGAAATATATTTGGCTGTGTTTGCTGAGATGGCATGAAATAAATGTTGTGGATACAGCTTGGTGAAATAAAGAAATAACACAAAAATACAAATGCTGGGGATCACTAAAGGGCATATTTGCTTATCGTTTAATATTAATGATAATATTCCTTATTATTACAGTGAATTCACTAAGAAATAATACCCATAATGCCATCTCTTATTTTCAATGGCATTCATGATTTTAACTAGCTTTTTATAATGTACAATACCAGCAGTGCATTGTGGGTAAAACAATGCATTGTGGTTGCCAAAGGTTAAAACTAGAAAAATAGATTTTTATTAAAAAGAGTACATTAGTATTCAAATTTTATTGCATGTATGTATATACAGTAATGTAGTTGTGTGTCTGTTTTTGTTGGCAATGATGTCTATATACTCTATTAATAGATACAATTTCCCATTATAATTCCAGGTCTGATTTAGCATTTAAGATTTTCAGACCTTACCTTTAAAAATGTCATAGATAGATAGTAATATTATAACATTTTATTCCAGTTTTAAACTAAATATATATACACATATAATTCTGTATTTGTTCTTATCCATGTTAGGGGACGGCAGTTGCACTGTAATTAATCCAGGGCTATCTGTAATATCTGCTTATTGATGCTATAATTTATTGGATACATTATACATTTTTATTTTTGAAGAACGATAGGGGACTAATTATAAAAACACATATACACAGTGTAAGGATTTAAATATATTATTGAAAATAAAATGTTTTTTTCTTCATTCGTATATTGTCTTTTGGGGATCTTGACACTAATGGAAGGATGTAAGTATACATGACCAGCCACAGGAAAGGAACACACAGAATAAATGGCGAATTATATGGATGGTTTCCTTTCATTTTAACTAGACAATCATTTTTAATATGAGACAGTTATAAAGTCATATATTTATTATATAAATCAGTTTCCCAAGAAAAGCATCTAATTTTCCTTAGCTGAGATAACTGCACATGTCTGCACACAGGGTTTTTTAGGGGTGTGAGAGTATTCCTTGACCTAAGAGCTTACATTTTATCTGGAGATGGCTTTGGGATACAGCAGTTAGGCTGATATGTACAGTATAAGGTCAGGTCAGCTGCTAACAAGTGCAGACTATTGGGCTGCGTCAATAGAAACGCTTGATATATTAGAAAGCAATTTGTCAGATATTTCCTCTGTGTATTGTAGAAAGTCAGTCAAGGTTACCCTGAGCCTATTTACACCTCCAGTGAAGGGTCTTGTGCTAATACTTTTATTGGGATTACGGGCACAGAGTTGTTTGGCCATAAAACCATAAAAAACAAGCAATCCTGAAATAATTGCACAGCCATTCCACAGATAAATAGATTATCAATGAATTAGCAGCCTTGATGGATTTCAAGGCAGGAGTAGTGACCAAACATTGCACCATCTTGCTGTGACATAGATACCTCTGGGAGCTTGGGCTTAACCCTATCCATGCCAGGTGCAAATAAGATTTAGGAAACTGTGAACTTATTTACAGTCCCCCCTCACTTCCCTCCATCATTCCTATCTTTTTGATAGATCACTTTTGGGTACAAGCCAACATTTTGCTTTACCTTTCTTGTCATCTTTGGGAGCTTTCGAGGAGTCCATTTCCAAATAATTCTTCACAAAGAATGATCCAGGGAAAGGTGAGGGGCCCTTAGAGGCGTCTGTCTGGGAAAGTTCCTCAGTGAGGTCAGAAAGGCATGGGGTTCCAGGGTAGGGCTCCTGTTTAAAGGTGGACAGCATGCAGGATGAGTTCTCCAGCCTGGAAGTGATATCCATTGGAGACAATCCATTCTGGTGTTGCTCCAAGTTTAAAATGTCCTTTACTGAAAATGGAGTGGAAGTCACAGGGCTGGCAAACATGATGGTATCAGGTAAACCCCACAAACAATTTCATGTAACCCCCACAGAGATTGAATTCGGGCTTTTCAAAGGAGACTCATCTAATTCCAGTGTTTAGCCTTCTCCTAGAAAGTGCTGGGGATGGTTATAGATCACTCTCCATAAGGCAAGTGAGGAGGGGCCAGTCAGTTCCCCAGGCACAGTTCTCTGTCCTTATTGGCTTAACTTGCACTTGTGATGCAGAAATCCCCAAAACTGTTTTCCCTAATATAGACATTGCTGGGAAAAACCGCCAGCTGATTTAAACTACTACTTTAAAGATTGTTGTTTTAACTGCCAGTAAGGCTTTTCTTTCAGCAGAAATCCAGTTCATAGTCACTTTGTTTTGGAACTTTTGTTTACAGCTTCATTTTGCCTCTTGAATGACAAAATGTAAACATTTGCTTCGAAGTGCCATGTATTTCATTTGACTGGGTCCAAATAATAATGAGCTCTGATCAGGAGTGGGATTGTACAGGATACAAAATATCACTCAACATCAATAAAAACAAACTTGTTAAATAGAAATTCAAGGTCTCTCTATCTCACACAGATACAATATATATTTTCGATAACAATTCTATTTTTATCTTAATTATGTTATGTCAGCAGTGCAGAGACTATAGAGATTTGGACAGATACTTCTTTCAGTAACAGTAGCAATTATATGTACAAGTAACTTTCAAAGTATTGATTTGTTTTAATATATATTAGAAATTAGCATAAATTATATTTTTGCTAATTATGCAAACATTTTACTTGGTGAATATCTACCTTAATGAAGTTTGGGAAGTTAGACTCAAAAGTATGAACAGTAAAGTAAAGGATGTTGTAGGTAAGTCTGTTGGCCACGTGTAAGTTGTTTGTCCATCTCCCTTGTCTTATTTTGATTATGATTTACTTTAACTGTAACAAGTTATCTGAGGCTCAGCAAGGAACAAACTCTACAGGTAAACGTCTGCCCTGCTATAATATATTCTTATTTTATAATATCCTTGCAATAATATTCTCTTCTCTTCAAAGGCAATGAAATGATAATAATAATAGTAATACAGTAGTTATGATACATGAAGTTGCAGAGTGCAATTGACCATTGTCTTTGTTCTGCGGGGTTGTGCAGGGAATCTGACTGAAACACCTGGTTGATAGGGCTTTATCCACCTGCTGAATTTAAACGTGCGGTGGCTGGGATACAACAAAGATCAGCACCTGAAGATACAGTGATTTCAACATATTGGGGGTTGAGCTGGGGCCACACCAGAGATTGGAATACATATAACTTGGCTTATCATGTGCTGGAAGGGAATCAAAACACTGGGGAGAAAACCAGTTTGCCATACATTGCACCACATTTTGTAGGCACTCTGGATTTTTTGGCACAGCCAACTTTAGCTTGTATTTGTATCTAGAGTGATTTGCACTAAAGTCAGGAGTATACTAAGAAAGGACACCACTGTGTGCTAGGAGTTACAATTGGACCATATAGATCCATATCAATGGGAAGAAAGCTAATTGTATCCTCATTATTCTTAACTAATGAGTCACACGCTTACCCACTCCTGCACCTGCTCCCTGATTCAGACACATGTTCCATCTTGGGTAGAATCTTGCATATTCCTACATTTCCAATACATGCACCACATGTCACTGCTGCTATGGAACGCTTCAAGAGACTTTTTAAGTCACATTTCCTCTCACAACAGTCCCCTCACAGTCAATGGTCACACAGGTCCCTTTTCTTGAGGGTTTGTATATTGCAGTCTGCAAACTGGATTTTATCTCAGCCTGACCATCCCGTAAAGTGGCAGCATCCGTTTCAATTAAAATTCTTAGCTAAAATGGCTGATAATGCCCTGTGCTAACTCTAAGTGAGTCAGGTTCCCTGTTATGGCTGAAGCTGACACTTTAAAAGACTGGTGCGGACAGAAGCCTGAAATATGGTTATTTAACGAGGAGGATGCTTCGCCCTCACTACCTGCAAACTCCTGCCTTGAAATCCACCCAGGCTGCTAATTCATTGATAATCCCTCTATTTGTGTAATGGCTGCGCAATTATTTCAGGATTGCTTGGTTTTTATGATTTTATTGCCAAACAAACCTGTGCCCATTATCCCAATAAAAGTATTAGCACGAGACCCTTCACTGGAGGTGTAAATAGGAGGAGTAGCTTTGACTGACGTGGTACAATACACAGAGGAAAGATCTGACAAATTGCTCTCTAATATATTCAGCATTTCTATTGACACAGCCCAATAGTCTGCACTTGTGAGGGGCTGACCTGACCTTATACATATCAGCCTAACTTCCTATCCACAAACCTCCTCCAGATAAATTGTAAGCTCTGTGGTCACACCCCTAAGATATCCTGTGTGCAGATCTGTGCTATCAGCTCAGCTATGGGAAATCAGATATTTTATTGAGAAACAAAACTAATCCATTATGCTGACAGATAACTGCCACAGTCCTACCAACAGATTGGAATAAAAAAGTAAGAAAAGTGATACCTTGATACCGCGAAAATCAAACCAATAGCAACTCTCTCTATAGATATATTATATATACATTAAAATGTTATCAATAGTAATTATCTAGTTCCAATGAAAGGAATCTATCCATTTACTTCGCCATGTATGACGTGTGTTTCTTTGCTTCGAATTGTGACGTATTCTGTAACATCCTCCCATTAGGATCCCCAGGAGACAATATACAAATAAAACAAAAAAATTAAGAAACAAAATCATAGCATTTATTTTCAATAATATATTTACATCATTGCACTGTGCATATAGTTTTGTAATAAAAAATCTTGAAAAATTAAAATCAACAGAATACATTATTGTATCCAATGAATAATAACATCAATAAGCAGATATTAAACAGAGCCCTGGATTAATCACAGTGCAACTGCCACCCCCTAACATGCCAGAAAAAAAATACAAAAAAGGACACAATGTTTCAGTAATTACTGTTTGCTCTTATTAATAGACCCTGGCTGACTGGAGGTTGTGGGCATTACTGGATTATAGAATTCTGTCTATATTGTTTTATCTCCATATAAGAACGAGCATTATTATGCACCGACAAACCTAACAACAAAGGGGGCTATTTAATTAACCACATTTATTTTCTGGTCGGGGTTTTTTTGGCCAAAAAAATGTTTGGGTTTTCAGGCAATAATCTAAAAAAATTTTGTTTTTTGGGCTCCATATCCAAAACATTTGTATGATTTGTGTTTTCACTCACTTTGCGTTTTTTTTCCAGCCTGACTTTTTTACAAGTTATTTTACTGAAAAATAATATAAAATAGTGGATGGGAGTTTGGTCAAGCTTGGTTTAATAACAATATGAGATAAATTCCAGTTTTTAGTAATTAACTACCTAACTCTCTGCAGATCTGCAGTATAATTTGTAGCAATAATATTGCTTCTGTTGCTAGATGTAGTGAGTATTGCCATTGAATTGTACAGGAATAATTTTATGCAACAGATTAAGCCCCAAGTGCTAATAGGGGAATAAATAATAGTCGCAGGCTGCAGCCTGGTGTGACCCCAGCCTAGCAGAGGAAGCAGACTATTTATCTGACTATCTATGAGGCTGCACTTACAGGTAGGGGGATAAAGGCAAAGATAAGCTTCTCTGCGATTTGGAATGTCATTAATGCAATCACAGACAAGCAATGGAGACAGAAAGCTTTATCTGCGATTTTATCTTCAACAACGAGTCCCTCTCAGTACTGTACTGGGAAACAAATGGAGGCGCTCGTCTGAGAGCTTGGCCTTGTGTATATAGATTCCTCCCAGGAGGGGGTCCCAGCCTGAGCCCCTGACAAATGAACATTGCCACTTTTTTGGATTTGCTATATCAACAGAGGAGCTGCGCTAGGGCAATAATGGGTGAAAAAGCAAACAGTGAGGGGCCTGCTATGTGTCTCCCTGACGTGATCTGCTGGGAGTCAACCTTCCTCCCAGCTATGGGCCAGGAGACACAGGGAGAGCTGCCATACAGAACTCTCATTCCTCCCCACCCATTGCATTTTCTACAACTTCTTCTGCGGCTGCTACCGTCAACTACACTTATTCAATCAGCTCACTGCACTCGCCCACTAATGGCAGTATAATGGGCTCATGATTTTCAGCTGCTCCAAATCCCTTTCTGCTGCTTGTTTAGCACCTAAATATCTCAAGGATAATAACTCTTAGTTTGTACCTGTTATTATCTTAGGGTGGAGATTACCTTCAAATGTATGTTATTATTACTCTCTTCACTTATCTTAAAAACCTGTTTTTTCTGGTGATGTGAACATCAAAATCTAAAGCCATGTCAGACCTGCTACATATACATCATTAATTAAGCATAAAATCCTGTTGTGTATGTGGTATCAATGCCCCACATTATAACTACAAATTGCATTTTATTAATAGGAGGTGTTGATCACTGCTTATGTGAGCATTATGTATGGATGTGCAATACAATTGTCCACTGTTTCTAATAAAGTTGTGTTTCATGTCACGTATTTTGGAACTCACAATGGAGTGCTGCAATCACAGTGTATAATGGGTACCAATAATTGTACATTTTAGTGGTAGTAATAGTTCTACTACTAGTGTTACTACACTGATACCTTTTCAAAGCATCTTTATCTTTAGCTGAATAGACTGTTCTTTTCACAGTTTTAATAAAGGTTAAAGCTATAAACATCTTTTACACCAAAGGAATGAGCCACCTCACACCAGTCTGATCAGCCCCCCCCCCCCCCCCCCCCCCAACTACATTGGCCATTCTCCCTGTGCTGGACAGCTTCCTGCGTGATGTTGGCTAGTCTTGCTTCACTTTGCAAAAAAATAGGAGCCGCACAAATGTGTTTATAGGGTGCTTAACTCATTTATTACTAGCCACAGTGTGACAAAGTAATGGTAACTGTTTTAATTGTAGTACAAAGGAATGTACAGGTGTATTAGGGAATTTTAGTCCAGTCTGTCCAGTTTCTCTTCACTCCACTGGTGGGACTCTATAACACCAACACCATTCTCCATACAGCACACTGATTCACTCTCTATATCACCACAATGTTCAGTCTCCAAACACAAAGCTAACTAGTCTTCTGAGATGCCACTTCTTAGTCTTCCTATATCACAGTGATCAGCCTCTGTACTTCCACCAATGCACTTCTCAGATTCCCCACACCAGGACCGGGCCAAGGGGTAGGCAGAGTAGGGCGCAAAGCTGGGGGGGATGCCAGGCATTTACCTCCTCTGTCGCCTACCCCCAGTCCGGTCCCTCTCTGGCTGACTCTCTGTTTCATCTTCTTTAAGTGCTTCTGCACATCCACACCGGCCACCTCGCCTAGGGCACCTGTGCGGCGCAGCCCTGCCACACACAAGTACCATACTCCCTACTTCATGCTTATTCGTCTCTTTGCATTAATCTGACTCATATTTGCTACACTTTAATCACCTTGAACCACACCTCCCTACCCCAAAAAGCATCTATAGCTAGCATTGAACACTGGCACAGGTCTGGATTGAGCGTCAAAATAGTCCCTGACATTCCAAGTACAGAGAGGCCCAATCAGCTCCCTACCAGCCCAATAAATAGTGACTTTCTATGGCATCTTATGGCAGCCCCTCTGGCATTTGCCAGAACCCACAGATTGTCAGTTCGGGCCTGCACTTGCATTGAATTATAGCATGGAATTAGGTAAACTGACATAAACTCCAAGTACCAAATGCAGAAGAGCTGAGTTACCTGAGCAGGATCTTTTATTGTAGAAAATGCAATAACACTAGTGGCACAAGTGATCAGCAAAATCATTTGTTCCCTAAACTTTGCTACTTTTCAGTATAATGATTGGTGGGCATGTATCATAGTAATTGTGACAGGAAAAAATTCAAGTTCAATTTTTGTCCTAGCAAAACATAACTAACTGCTTGTTGATCAATTGATTACGATATACAATGACTGGTCATACATTTTGGTTCTGTATGTTTGTTTTCATGGGTGGCCCCAATTTAAATAACTTTAAAGTTTCTGATTGTGGCAAACATCCAGGTGTTCCTGGTCTTTTTTGCTATTTTTACCATGTACCTAGAACACACTAGGGTAAGTTTTATACATAATGCCCTGGCTGAAAGTTTATCTCAGACCACTGAGATCTGCTGGGCAGCTAACCAATGTTTCCCTGGATAACACTATCATCAATGGCAGAACTACCATTGGTTCAGTGGCAGTGTCAGACTGGCTCACCAAGGTACTAGGAAAACTCAAAGCTCACTCAGGAATCAGTGGCCTTTCCTACCCAGCTAATTGGCCTGCTGTGTTTATACCCAACCTTCTTGTACAAAACAGGACATAGAAGATAGTTAAAGAGACAAAATTAAAAATAAGAGTAAAGAGAACAGACAGATAGGCACAAAATGAAATAGAACAGGAAAGGATGGAGAGATAGAAGAATGCCAGAGGTCTGACACTGTTTTTCATGTTTTTTTCATTGTTCAGAAGCTGCATCATGATCCTAAATCCCACTAATGAATGTGGCTCAGGTTGCAAAGTGCAATTTTCATTCACAAATTTTCATTTATTTTACCCTCAATGCATGTCCCCCTTTCCCCCGCAGAATTCCAGCTTAACTTTGGGCAAGTTATGACCATCGCGACTTGCATGTGATGCACAAATATAATATTGGCAATCAGTGTAATTGTGTTAGAATGGCATCACTTCTGCTCATTGTCTTATTAATCTGCTTGGAACACCAACCTATATTTATATAGATCTGGTTGGATTTAGCCCTTGCCAAACCAGTGGATGTGGGTTTCCATGTCCGACTTCACATAAGTAGGTCACAATAACAGGGGAAACTAGTAAGATTTCCTCTTGCACTTTATCAGCATTCATGGGAAGGATAAGAAGACAATGAGTCCAAATCCTAATCATGTAATAAGGAGAAAAACTATTTGGCACTTATATGTCTGTTACCTACATAAATTCCAAAGTCTTTATTTCCCTCAGGAGACTGATATAGCAATTCCCAAATATTCCATAGCCCCACACTCAAACAGAATGATATGTCCCTTCTATTCTTGTCTTTATCTCTTGTGGAAACAAGCAAATCCTGATACATTCTCCAGGACTCCATTGTTCCAAGAGAATAGTCAATACGTGTAAGAAAGGATCGGGTGTCCCCCACTTGTGTATTATCCTGAAACCAAAAATACAGCTTACTGAGAGAAGCTGTCTGCAGCACTAACGTCTGTCTTTGGGATCTGTCTTTGTCCTGGACAAGGAAAAGCAAGGATTGCAATAGATTTATCTCTAGAGTATCTAGTTCACTTTACCAAAATACAGAGCAGATACAGTTTTCAGTGAAGAGGAGCACCCGCCTCAGGTTAGCAGTTATTAATTGGGTGGGGTAATAAATTCCACCACCATCTCACAGTTTGGGTACCACTAGTTTAAAGTTACTTTTATCATGGTGATAGTAGCTTTGGGGTGGGTGACAACATTTTCATAATTTCTCCCCAATAATTTAAATGGTCATTTCCTGCAGACGTCATTGTCATCTGCTGCCTCCTCTCCTGAATTAATAAAAAGTGTGCCATCTCAACAATTTTCTGCACAATCATCTGATCAGATCTGTGTCAAAATGCAATTGTGCATGTTTTGATCTATTGGCACAATGCTATCCAACACAAATTGACCTTGCAGGTGCAACGATGATGGAATTTTTGGGAAAATTCTGTACTGTGGGTAAAAAAAAAACATTGTGAATTTTGTCCAAAACTGAACATTGCACATTGCACTTGCATGAATAAATAACCCTTTATGAGTTCTAGCACCAAATTTCTAACAACTCCAGCAATATCTCAGCAATACATCAACAAACATATAATTGTGGTCTGGCAAAGACTAAATTAAGGGCCTGAAGTACTGAGGGGATGTACTACACTGCAGAACTACTACAGGGATTAAAATACATATTTATCTATCAGCTCCCCTGTGGGCTAAGCAGAAGTACAGTAGTTGTTTACAGCCCCTGCCTTCTTATTCTCATGAAACAATTTACCAATCTATTATCAATAAACATATCTGTTATATTCCTTCTTCCAACATAATCAAGCGTCAAATTGAGCTGTGTCTGATACTGAGAAAAACCTTCATATTCAACATGACCTAAAATATCCTGTTTAAGAAGCAATGCGTTGTTACCTGCACTGGTAAAACTGGTGCGTTTGCTCTCAAAATATTTTTCCTTTTTTTATGTTACTGGTCATTTAATTAGGATTCTGATTAAACATGCAGTTGTTGCAGAAATGCCTGGATTGCAACAGGTAGTTAGAAGGTAAAATATGAAAGCACCCAAAATAAGAAAGCACCTGCTGCACAGAAGTGCAGTCCCTCAGAGCCTAAACTCTTGGCTGGACCTTTTGCTACAAATCTGTTCTCCCTAATGTATACCTACTGTACATATAAAGGTAGTACTAAGTTAGTAGCAGTTATTATAACTAATTATAAACCTAATTACAAAAGATACACATTCAAACGTAAGCTACACTAACAGAGCTTAGGAAGGGCCTACATTTAGATTCAAAACTATACAGGTTTAATCATTAAACCCATCATCGTAACTGAAATAGAACATTTTCCTTATCTTTGAAATAGATTTATCACACACAATCACTAATCAAGTGACTCCTGCAATATCTAGAGGTGGGCAATATCAGTTGATCCGATCGTGGGGCTTAGGACCCAACGATCGGATCACAATGGAGGAGGTATAGACGGTCGGATCGCAGGACTTTTAGCCAGATATCGATCGGGGAAGTCCGTCGGAGGGCCCCATGCATGGGCCGATAAGCTGCCGACTCACACCTGGTGACTAATTGCCATTTCTTTGGGGTGACTAATCTTCCTGAATTGCTTGCCCGTGTCTCATGCCCACTAAACTGTAAATCGCCTGAGCCTATTCACACACGGCACTGCGTTTTCCTAAGTTGCTCGAAATTGCCTAACAAGGCAACTTTGAGCGACTTCTGAAAATGCAGCGCCACGTGTGAATAGGCGCATGCAATTCTTTATTGAAGCAGCTGGAAAGCAGGGGGAAGCGGTTCAGGGAGATAGTCGCGAGGCGATTAGTCACCAGGCAATGAATCTCCCCGAATCTTCTTGTATGGAATAACCCTAAGCCACAAATATATAGCCAGTCTTATGTTCCCGAGGGTCAGGTTTCCTTTTCAGGTTTAGCTGTTGAGTCTCTGGTAAGACACAAGTACAAGGTGCACAGTCCTGATTGCTGGTGTTACATGTACCCAATAATTCTCATTCTCTCGTGAGAATAGCAGAGGTGAAAGAGTAATTCCATGATCCTAAATGTAAATTTATCATAATGCTGGGAAAAGTCTTTGATCACAGGCTCCTGTGATTTTGGTTAACATTATCCCCTGTAACTTAATGATAGTCTAACTTCCTAAAATTACCTTTGTGAAGATGTTTGGGCTATCAGTCTCTGTAACCACGGAAGAGCTATTATAGGTATCCACCCTGCCATAGATGTAAATCCTGACTCTTCCATGGTTTAATATTCCCTGGACTACTATGACTTTCCTTATACTGAAAAAATGTTACAATAATGCAACAGTAATGAGTAAATGAGAAGGTATTTTCAACATGTAGGCTGTGGTCCTAACAAGGGTCCTCATATAGTTTAGGCTAGGCCTGCTTGATTACAACTGTTGAGTCACAGAGCTCTCTATGCAACATAACTTTGCCCATCTAAGCAAATTAACTTTTATTTGTAATGAAAATATAAGATATCAACCCCTGTTTTTTCCCAGTTCCTTTTTTTTTTTTGCAATAAATTGATGACTACACTCATCCCAGCGACTGCCAAGGAAACTGAGTAATTAAGTTATTCATTTCCACCTTTAAAGACATGGCCATTGCCATATTTGTTTGCTCATCAGGCAAATACAGTTTCAGTAAGATGTTTATAATAATCTGGGTGGGCTTCCTTGTTTGATGGAGGATATGGCTTGAGCCTCCATAATGCAGTCCTAATGGAGCTGGTTCTGCAGAGCAGGTACCTAACACAGACAGGGATACAATTTGTCAGGTTTTGAAATTCTATAAATTATTCATAACTACTGGAAACAATACTACATGCATATGTAAATAAATGTCAGAATACTGGCATTACATTACATTTCATCTGGCCCCTCTGCATTCTGTTCCATTATACACTTGAGGTACAGGGAAAAGCGCTGATATGAATTGATCATTTTTAGGGATAGGGTGAATCACAGAAGGTTTGGGACAGATGGGCAGATTCGGGGAGATATAGTCGTCTGGCGACTAATTGCCTCTTCTGCACAGCGACAATCTTCCCGAACTGCCTTCTTCCTTCCATCTGCTTGAATGAAGAATTGCCTGCGATAATGCCCTCACGGCTAGTGATGGGCGAATTTATTTGCCAGGCGCGAATTTGCGGCGAATTCCTGCGATTATTATTGTTCTTACTAGTATTATTGTCATATACATAACGTTTTGTAGCTGTGTAAAACACAAGGGTAAATACATACATATAAATTATGCATAAATACTAATTTATATAGGAGGTATACTTCACTCCTCTAAAAATTGCTGTCGCTGTCCACAAGTGTAGGGGTCATATAAAAAAAAAAAACTATGTGCAGTGTGGCATAGTGTTAGTGATGTTATATAAAGATAATCATCTTATCAACTTGACTACTTTAACCCGTTTTGTGAAGTAATATTATTAGAAAATGTCATGTGTTAGTATTTGTAAATCTGTAAATTTGTATAAATAAGAATTCGCTGTACTTTCATGCAGTGACAAAATTGTGATGCCTCTTCATTAACATCATCACATTTCTTGATGTCTATTTATACTGGCACATTTTAATATTCAGAAGCAGAGGAATTTTCTGCAGCTGTCTTCTTTATACTTGTTACAGCTTGTCTAATAGGACTTTACAAGGAGAGTCCTGTGTGGTCTAGAAAATCTAAAAAATGCATCTCTGGGACAAAAGCCCCCAAGATCCCACAAACATCATGAGAAGTCTTCTTATGTTGATCCAGGATGGTATTAGTAGATACTCCATCAATGTCTGTTATTAAGACAAAAATATGCATCAAATAACTCTGAAGCAAACACTTTTGAATGTTGTGGCCACATCAAACTGATTACAGTATCTTGACCCTCACAGCTAACTTACCAGCTTGCAGGAAGCCTTGATGGGGGAAATGTTCTAATAAAACCCAAAGTGTTTGGTTAGCATTTCTGCAATGATCAATTTGCTGGAATTCTGAGACACTACCTCAAATGAGTCAGGTTACATATAGAGATGTAAATATTTTCTAAACAGAATAACCTACTCCCATATACTTTGCTGGTAAAACATATTAACCATGCAGCTAGGGTTGCCACCTTTTCTGGAAAAAAATACCAGCCTTCCTATATATTTATAGTGTTTCAGTGTAGTGTGTAGAACCTTGAACAGTGCTGGTGTCTTACATCATGTGACCCTTGGCGTTAAGTACAAATAAATGATTTTTTTTAATCATTGTTGTTAATTTACGAAAAAAATATAACAAAAGTGTTGCAACTGGCGCCTACACCTATAAAAAAATATGAAACTATCACCCTCATTCCAATGCTTTCTGGTGTACACTATATTCATTTCAAATGCTTTAATGTTTTGACTAAATGACGGCATAATTGGTTTCTAGCAATACAGTTCTTTTTGTATCATTTATTTAAGAACCAGCTAGGGTTTCACAAAATGAAATAATTCATGGGAGTTTTGCTTTCATTAGCTTTACTGCAGCCGACCTATCACAACTATTTGCTGATCTGCTACTTTCTTTTAATGGTAAGAACCATGGAAATCCTTTATGAGATATATATTTTATTTAGATGTATGCTATCCATATTAATAGATAGATTATTCGGAGTATATTTAAACTGACATACATAATGATATAATACCTGGGATTTGCAGGTCTCAATGCAAAGAATATTCACAGCCTTCATGGGCCTGCCTTTAAAAACAGGCCTAGAACGTTTTATTAATTCTACATGCATAAATGTGCTGCATGTAGGGCCCCGTACAACAAAATTTTCAGGGCCCCCTGGGCCCGCCCAGCCCCACCCTAGAGTTAAAAGACCACACAGATATCAGCACTAAAAACGGTACATAACTTGTACAATTCAAGTTATAAAAAGCCATTCATGGTCATGGCCCCCTTATTAGGTAAAAAAAACAAAAAAAAAACTGTGGTGCTTTTTTTAAAAATTGGTGTTTAGGGCCCCCCTACAAGTTAAAAAAATATTGGTGTTCAGGGCCCCCCTACAAGTTAAAAAAAATGGTAACCAGGGCCCCCCATAAGTTAAAAAAAAAAAACATTGGTGGCAGAGGCCTGTAGAGTATTAAAATAATACATTGGTGGCCAGGGATTTAAAAAACAAAAAAATACACATTGATATTAAGTAGAATTGAACTCATGGCTTCAGGACTAAAGGAAAACTATACCCCCGGGACAATGTAGGTCTCTATAAAAAGATATTGCATAAAACAACTCATATGTAAAACATTGCTTCATGTAAATAAACCATTTTCATAATAATACAGTATTTTAGTAGCCATTGGGTAATCATAAATAGAAAATAGCCATTTTAAAAAATAAGGACAAACTCCTGGGATCCTAGGATTCAACAGTGCACACAAACATACCAAACAAACTATAAAGTTAGGTCACATGAGCCAATTAACAGAGAGAGTTGTGTCTTTTGCTTCGACACTTCTTCCTGTTACAGTTAGAGTTGAAATATATGAAATGGTGGTTCAAGGCAAGAGATGTAAAGTGCAATATTTACTTTAATATATATTCCAGTTTGATAAGATTCTTTAATATACCACTTTTGGGGTAAATTGCGATAAATTTGAATTTAAGTTATCGCTGAGAATATTTTTCTGCTAGAATATTCGTAGCGACTAAGTTTACTAAACAGCGATGTGCTCAGAAGTCATTGCGATCACTTGCGGTAACTACGTTAGCGGTAATTTGAGCAAGTTGCGAATTTACGTCTGCAAATATTTATTCTAGGAAATAGCCTTGTTTTATGACGTTAATAATGGCAATTTTTACTGTGACATTTATGGCTAGAAATGCATCTTCAAAACTCATAAACTTTATTGACTGATGATTATACCATCCAACAACAGTACCAGAGTAACACCAATCAAACATGTATGTATCATATAAACCCATACATCATCCATCCAGTCACGCTTCTGCCAATAGAATCATATGAACAAGAAATCATACCAGTTATCTCTTTGTATCATTTAAATGCACAGTTTAATGAGAATTAAACTCCCATTGAGAATTTTCTGGCTCAAAAATAAGTTAACGCCACTATATAGATGCAAATATTCTGGCGTTCATTTCATACATTACTGGCAAAAACATTTAATAAACTCGCGAAAACATATTCTGCGTTAAATTTGTCTATATTTTGAGCACAAATTTTTACCGCACTTTGGTAAACGGACCACTTAATTTAATCTGTTGCTCAAGTATTCATTTTGGGGTTATAGTTTTCCTTTAATTTCATCTCCTTTCGTGACTACAGGTCTTTTCGCAGCTTCAAGGAATCAACTTTGGCTATTTTCGTGGCTTTGGGTCTTTTCGGAGCTTCAGAACTTTGACTTCAGATGCTTTTGTGAGTTGGGTCTTTTTCCCACCTTCAGAACGTCGGCTGTTGGGAATTCGGCTGTTCGACACTTCGCCTTTTCAGCTCTGACTTTGGAAGTGGCGGTACAGCTTTAGCGCTGTCAAGGGGGGCCCGGCTATTTTGCAAAATGCAGCACAGCCTGGCCCCCCTTAAGGCCCGGGCCTGGTACAGCAGTGCCCCCTTTGCCCCCGATGGCTGCCCTGGCTGTATGAATGTTATATTGTTAGTCAATCCTATTGGGTGATCCAAATTATGGAAAGATTCCTTACATGGTCCCAGGCAGGATAATAGATCACATACTCAATAATGTATTTAGGTCCAATGCTGCCCTAGGCCTCGGACCAGTTCATCTTTAAGGTGCTGGTGCATCTGCTTACTGAGAAACACTGACATTTCTGAATTTCACTAAACTGATGAAAGGCTGTCCTCTTATACTGAACTTTGTTCCTGTACAACTGAAACTACTAAAATGGCTGTGTTTCCTCCTAGGAACTATTCAGTCAAACAATGATAATAAAGATGTATTATCCAGAAAACCCCAAGCCCTGAGCACTTAAAAAGTCCCATATCTGTATCTCCTTCTCCAACTCAATGTGTAAGTGCAACTGGGCACCCCAAAATAATCATATATTTAGTGATTGTTGCACCTGCTTGGTCCCTAATCTCATCTTTTAAAACGTATCTCCAGCATCTCTACCAACAACATTTTCACACAAGAGCAACATTGTATAAACTGGATAATTACGAGCCATCTTAGTGATCACAGCATCTGTTTTCCTGTTCAATTATGAATCCCATAATTGCGTCACGGTGAAGTCCGGGATTAAATTGCACATTAGTTACGGACAGAGATCATTTTTGCTCTCATACATGTGGGCACTGCCAAAAGTGTAGCAATGAAAATTACTTTTAGAAATGAATATCTGCGGTATATAATGTATATAGAAAAGTTTTGCATTGCATGTTAAATCAACAGAACCACTGGTAGACTCAATGGCTTAAATTTTAGAACAATATTTTACGTTAAAATTTTGCACATAGCATCTGATCCTTTATTTTCTATTCTTTTGCTTCACTGATCTTGTAAACTACATGAACACTTTCTGGCTAAAATTATACGGATACACCCTTTCTAAATCTGGATGTCCTCAGATGGAACACTTACTGCCAAGTTTCAAACTGTAATTGATAACATTATTTATAAAGGGCTACCAGGATACACAGCACTGTGCAATTTTATGATATAGAACATAGAGGGAGGGCAAGCATTGTAATAGATAAATATAAATAAAGAGAAGTTAAGAGCCAAGTGGTAAGAGACAGAGTAGGAAGCAATTCTTGCCCTGCAGAGCTTACAATTTAAGCCAAACTGTGTCTGGAATAAAATTCCAGCACAAGAACTATCAGCCACACACAAGACATGTGTAACACCAAGGGGCAAATTCACTAAGATGCGAAAAATCGCTAGTGTTGGCTTCGCTACCTTTCGCCGACTTCGGCAGGCAAATTTTCGCCAGCACTATGCAAGTTCACAAAGATGCGAATTTGCGCTCAGTGGGGCGAATGTTAGCGAATTAGTGCTACCGTTCGTTCGCCAGGCAAAGCGCAGTTACGCTAGTGATGCCTAATTTGCATATGGCGGGAACTTAAGCGTAAAATAGAAGTATATGTTACAGCCACTACATTCCACTACACAAGCCCAGGAAACCTTTAATAAATAAAATAAAGTTGTCCTATTGCCCTACATGTGCCCCCTGTATAGTTGTGTTGCTATATGTTAGGAAATGTAGGGGGGAAGGAGGGTAACCCACTTAAAAAAAAAATCTTTTTCAGACTATCTCCCTACAATGGTAAAACACACTAAAGTTTTTTTGGGACTTAGAAAAATTTTCCAATTTTTTTTCCTTCAAATTCCTTTCTATTATAACGTTAAGTGGTAACATTCAGGAAAATTTTGATCTTTTTTGCGTAATTACGATCCTTCATCAGTGCGCAACTTCACCTAGCGTAAGGGTGCGAAATTGCGCAAGTCTATCTACCTCGCTAGCGAAAATTCGCCAGTCGGTCGGTGAATTTCCGAAGTTGCGAAATGACGTCACGCTGGCGAATTAGCGCAAGTGTTAGACGCTTCGCGCTTTAGTGAATTTGGGCCCAAGGGACTCTGGTTGAGTTTTTAAATTTTAATTTTTTGCAGAAAAATAAATCTCGAATTTTTTAAAATTTATTATACCTCTAAGCTGCTAAGAACCCAAATGCGAAAATACTCCATCTCAAACCTGTTGAGATCATGAAGAAGTCAATGTCAGATTCCCTGAATTTGTTTCTTGATATTGTAATCCACTCTGGTTTTCGTCCGACTGATAAAAAAGTTTTTTTCTCTGGAAATTTGATAAAGTTTTCAGAATTGATGCACAAATTTATCACAATGTTTTTCCACTCTGACTTTTTCAAGAAGAATAATTGATAAATGAGTTTGTGGATGGTAGTTAGGTCGACATTGTTTTAATAAAAAAATTATATAAACTTGAGTTTTAGTAAAAAACCTCTCAGGCGTTGGGTGAAGTAGAGGCAACAAATGGTGACCAACTTCATTTTAATACATTTTATTTAGGGATGCACCAAATCCTTGTGTCTGGCTGAACTGAATCCTAACTTGCATACTGTATGTAAACTAGGGGTGCAGAGGGAAATCACATGACTTTTCAAAACAAAACAAGGAAGTGAAAAAAAGTTCACACTTTTTCCTGTGTATTGGTTTGGGTTTTGGCTGAATTGTTCACAACGGATTTGGGGATTCAGCTGAATCCAAAATAATGGATTTTGTGCATCCCTAATTTTATTTCATTATGAGATGTTGGACAGAATACTTTTAGTAATATAATATACAGACAAATACAGAACAAAAGGGAGAAATGCAATACAGAAACACACAATTCTCAGTTCAAATGGATACAAAAGGATACTGAAGCTAAGGACAGGCCTATTGGTCAGATAATAGGGGTCATTTATGACTGCAAAGTGCAATTTTGAGTGCAATCACCATGTTTTGTAGCCTCACACTTTGATGTAAATCAGGCTCAATAGCACTGAAAGTTTTCCAGGTCCACTTGGCGTCTTTCCAGTGCTTGGTAGATGCAAGTGGAGTCTTACATGGAAACTTTTGAGAATGCACCTGCACTTACAGTTGTAAATGTTTCATCCTGCCATGCAAGTAGAGGAAACAATCTGTTTAAATGAGCAGTATACCCCTTTATTTAACATGAGTTTAATGATTATGTTTAGAAGGAATTAGAAGGAATCTGTTTAAAGGAGCAGTATACCCAGGACCGGACTGGCATATTGTGGGTTCTGGCAAATGCCAGAGGGGCTGCTGAAAGTTCCCATAGACAGTCACTATTTAGTGGGCTGGAGGAGGACTACTTGGGGCTCTGTGTACTTAGAATACCAGGACCTATTTTGACTCCCAGTCCAGACCTGAGTATACCCCCTTATTCAACATGAGTTTAATGATTATGTTTAGCATACTTTTTTTTCTTACTGTTTTAATCACCAAAAATCTGTGTTTGTTGCTATTTCATGACAGGCAGGACAAACAGGCAGGACAGATAATCCTATTACACCATTGTCTCCTTGGCACAGCTTGGTGCACATGTGATTTATGCACTGAAGCCCGGACTATAAAAAGGGCCAAAATTAGGGGAAGGCAGGCAAAACAGGCTTCTTGCTGCATCTGGTAACTAACTGGGCCCTGATTCCTGAGGCAAAATTTTCAACTTGCCTAATTGCAGCAGCACCACTGGCCAGCACCCTACACAACTACACCCTAGGCACATGTCTACACCTAGTTCTGGCCCTGTGGTGATCTTATTATCTACATTTTTTCAAGATTAAAACAGGCAAGATTTATGTATGTGATATAGAAAGGGTATTATGTAGAGAACAGTATCTGCTCCAATCTGCTCTTAAAGAGGTATAATATATGGCAGCATTAACTTATAATACGATAAGCTGTACAAAAGGCGTAGGTATAAAGTCTGAAGAGGCAAGGGGCCTTACCTTCATTAATTTAAAAAAGTCACAGAAAATGCTTCTTGTTACAATTGTTGCTGCATTTCTAGTCCAGTGTTAGGAAGGAGTATAAAACTACCTACAACTCCCTGAACAAATGGCTACAGTGCTTTAAGTGTCTTGGGATGTCTCTAGTGAGCAATGAGAATATTCCAATGTGGTGACTGTGCAAAAGAGGCTGCATAAAGTAAATGCTTGTCTGGACTCTAGAGCAGAGATGGAATCAAGTGTATTGAAGAGGGTTTAGTGACCCTTAGATAGAGGATGGATTATAAAGGCAGATTAAGCCCAACTAGGGAGACTAGAGCTCCATCATAACTAGAGTGGAGTGTTTGTGTTAGATATATTAGAGTGGACTTTAGAGCTATTCCTGTACTTGTCTTAGTAGACCCCTTAGAATTATAAGGTAGCTTGTGGCTTATCACAGTGGGGGGGTTAAAAGCTGAATCACTGAATGGGAAGAAGGCAGTGGTGGAGACCACCATTTTTATGTTGTGGTTCTTCTTTAAAGGTGATCTGAGAGAGCTCCTGGTGTCTGCATCAATAATATGTATAATATGGTTGATTGGACCAGACTGTGCTATTATCTATGCATGTGATGACCTCTAAATAATCAGTATGGTTAATACTTCAGCCTCAGGGGAAACTGCAACACAGCTCATTGAACAATACAGAAAATCTGTAAAAAGACTGATGATCCAGCTCTGTGGGGTATCAGATCACCGGAAAACCTGGCAGAGACCCAGACTCCTCTTCCTCCGACTCTGGATCTCACTTTAGCATTTATATTGAACCAAAATATATTTATATTTCTTATCCATTAATGTATTGCCCATATAAGGCTAAAATAAATCACAATTTTTGTTGCCTTGTTTTTTTCCGTGAAAACACATGAATTCCATCTCTCCACAAATGTTTCCACAGTAAGTTTGTAGTGACACGCTAAGATTTCACTAATAATTCTTGCAAATCTGAAAAAGACTAAAGCCAATTACTCAGGAAACAGCCCTCAAATAAAAATGACAATTCCCGTACGGAGAAACTCCGTATATAAAAGACAGACTGAACTTTATAATCGCTTGTTTCCTGATTTTCTTGTTTACTCCTGCAGTTTCCTATTTTTGTTGGATTTTCATTTTTTTTTTTACCAGTGACATTAAAAGAATAGCAATTAATTTCCCTGGAAAAGTAGTTGAGGAAAATGCTATGATAGTTCCCACTTGAAATGGAGCAGATAAGGAGCAGCCTGTGGTGCTGTGTTTAAAAGTGGAACCAAAGATTTGAGTTTCTGAAATGCAGCGCAAGCCTGATCCTTGTCTGTCCACACAACATTTTCCAAGGGAGATAAAAAGTCTGCCTTTTAAATATCTCCTGTCGGGCCTCCGGTCCCTATCAGCATTCAGTGTCACCCTGCAGCAGGCTGCCCATTATTAGGACACACTGAGACATAGGGGGAATGGAGGAGGGGAGAAAAGGAGATATATGAAATTTACTTTGTCACAACAGCACACTTCCTTATTACTTAGATCAGTGGAGAAAGTTAAAGACGGGAAACTAATTTGGATAAAAGCAAAACATGGATAAGACCAGGGGGTCAGTGACCCATTACAAGGCATTCATGTGGGCTGAGGTCTTTTATATGTTTCCAAATCTAAAGCTGGCCATTGACTTAACAATTACGATCTTTCTCGGAAAAGATCTTTCCAAGAAAGATCGTTCGTTTCTCCACACACGTGTAGAGCTGAATCATCAAATATTCAGGTAGAAACAATAGAATTCTACTTGTATCTGGCGATTCAGCACTAACAATGGCCGATGTTCAGGGTGCTTTCAAAGGCATCCGATCAAAATTTTCCGTCCAGCCCGATCAACCAGCCGACCGATATCTTAATCTTCTGACGATATCGGTCGGCTCATTTCCCACCATACAAACACCGAATATCGTACGATATTATCTGTGCGTCTATGGCCACCTTTAATGCAATTCTGCCTATGGCAATGACTGTATTAATCCTTGTAGCCTTTGGGTATGCCTCTGTGCCTTTCTTTAGCTTTTTTATTTGAATGCTCATAATTTATTATGCTTTCCCTTAGATACATCACTATGTAAGTTATATACTGTCTGCCTGTGATGGTCTTTTTGTAAGCACCATATAAATAAATATGCATTTTTTATAAACAGTTCCATAAATATACTTGCATTTATTTAGTTTCTGAGTCTGATCTACAATGATAATGGTAAGGTGGAACTTAGGGTGAGTGAGGGGCCCCAGCCAGAGACAACAGGCCACCCAGGATGTTGATTAACATTTTAAAAAGGATGTAGAACAGAAATATAAAATTTTCTGTGATAAGAAAGGGATGGCTTATTGCACATAAGATCCTCTAGGCCAGCTGTAACAAGATGGCTTTACTTGTGCCAGGTTCTGATAAAAGGGATGCCAGCATGATCCCTGCACCTAAACTATAGGTTTGGAAGTCATTGGACTCATTTGCTAACACTGTGTATTTTTTCATCTGGGCAATAACCCATGGCAACCAGTTCATGATTAAAGGCAAGTAAAATAATGAAAGCATATATGTTATTGGTTGACTTGGGTTATTTCCCAGGTACAAATTTGCCCAGTGAGCCTGGCAGGATTAGGAAGTTTTCTGGGTATTCTCAGCGTCATCGATTGTGTTGAGGTGCTGGCAGACTAAGTTGTCCCTGCCAAACAAACCCTCCCTATATGATGGTCAATGGTAAATATATTTATATGTAGAGTTAAAGACTAAGGCAGATGTGGCAGTTTAATTACTACTTTTATGGAACATAACACAAGCCAAAGTGTGCAGAAAGCATTGATTCAACACATACACACTGGCAAATTTTTGTATGAAAATCTTGGATACAGAGTATGTACAACTCAGTGACTGAAGACATAAGCCTTACATAAGCCATAGTCATTAAGGTACACATGACAATGTAGGTTGCTACAGTTTAACCCTGTGTTAAGCAAGACCAGAGACACCAGGGACACTGAAAGTAGAAATTCCAGAGTGGAACAGACTTGTCGCTCCATCCTTAGTTTGGCTTATAGCCAGTAGTAAGGAGGAACCATACTGTTATTGACTGTACCCCATATATTATATTGCATCCAGTCATTTAAAGCCTTACATTGATGTCAGAAATAGTAGATATGGGGTTGCCTTCCCTCGATTGCTACAGATCACTGAACACTGTAGTCACATTTGTGGCTGAACAGTAAGAAATGAAAATGATGACTTTTAGTGTTTGTTGATATTTATATATTAATTTTTATAGTTCATTTTTGTTTGGGTATGAATTCAGAAGCAACATTTTGTGTTCTGTAGCCCGTCTGCAAATTCAAAAAATCCAAACCAAAAATGACCAAGCAAATTATCTTGTTGTTTATGCAAAAAAACGATTTTCAGTACATATATGCTAGCGAGATGAAACCAACTAATATCTATGTATCATAGCTATTGACTGGTTCATTAGTTGGGTAGGCTTGAAAATTTTATCTACAAATTCTCCAAGTTGGCCAGTGCAATGACCATTGGCAGAAGAAGAATTGAAAAGTATCCGTCCTTCCTTCCTAGTTCCTGCTGTCCTGATTTTTGAAGGATTGTTGACCTGAATGAACAGACTAATAGAAAACTGGTCATATGATGTATTGCTTCTTGTGCAGTATAAATTTATCTGGCCAATTGGTTGGATACTGTACAACAATATAAATGGTTGTTTTGGTCTGTGGCTTCCTACATTTCCACACATGTATAATGTTTCACTTAAAGGAGCCATACAAAAGGGTTGGAAATAATATCAAGGCCCAGCATTTTTTCACATTTTACATTTCTGTGCCTCAGTAAAGTCCGACAGTGGTGTCTAAAATAGAAACTAGTCCCTGCTGATAAACTGAGCATGCAGACTCTGATCCACATGCATGGAGAGATAAAATGACACAGCCAGACCCCCCCCCCCCCATCTCGAACAGTTGAATCAATGCTCAACCCAATTGTTTTCAGCATAATTTCATGCAGAGTTTAAAACAAAACAAAAAAAAAAAACCTGGAAGTCATTTGTAAATCAGTCTCTTCCTCTCCTTCCCCCCATCCTGTTGTGTAGTGCGAGTTTATCACTTATCAGTGTGACAGAGTGAGATCTACACTGGTATTTTATCTCCCGTCTGTGGCACTGTCCCTTCCAAGAGGAGACGCCACATGCATTAGAGTCACATAGTGTTGCTTGTGCATTCTTCTATTCCTTCCCAAATCTTTCTCTCAGCTCACACTTTCCACTCCCTAGAATTTACTTCTATTTGTTCCTTTTTTTATTGGGAGCAGCCATGTTTATGCATGCAAAGTAACAATTAGCTATATAATAGTGTGGGCGGGATAACTATAGCAGACCAGGAGGGTGCCTTGGAGATGGGGAAATTTGGGAGTTATATATAGAAGTAAAATTCTAGATGCAGTACTGATCAGACTGATAGTTTAGCTGGGTCACTAGGCAGAAGTATGAATGTGAGCAGTTCTGGATGTCCAGAGACTTTCAACAAAATGGCTAATTGGTTGTTCTGGTGTTATACTTTTGCTAAAAGAAACTTTTGTGCCATGCTACAAGATCATTGAGAGCTTATACTGTGTTAACCTAAAACTAACTATAAAATACAAAAGGGCAGTGTTCTGGCTTCAATCCCAGATTGAGTAAAGCTGGCCATAGAAGTAAAGATTTTTGAAAGATCCAATGGTTATCGTGAGACCATGATTGTCACAAAACGATCGTTTAAATGTACAATGTGTCCATCAACTAAAAAGACCATTTCAGGCAATATTGCCAGCAAAACGGAAGGGTCGCTGCCTGCTTGGACCTGCAAACATAGGTCGATTGCATGGGGGGGGCCCTGGGCGGCAGTCCCGGTGGGCCCCAGGCCCCCCAGTCCGACCCTGATTGGGAGCAGCCATGCTGGTGTATCCATGACAATGGACTCTAATTGACAATGAACCCTCTAGAGACCAGATTATCTGGAAAACTGCAGAATGCTTGCTTGCCTCTTTGAATAATGCATCTCAAAAAGACAGGGGGGTATAACTATTTTATGTTAGTTCAATGATGATAGAGGCAAGTATACACTCTTCTCAGGATGTACTAAGTGGGATTCACCATTAGCAAGTCTTATGCGAACTATCCATCTATTCATGCACACTCAAGGAGGAAGACCAGACAAAACATTTATGGATTTCCTATGTCTGCAGCAGTGGCCATGACGCTTTCTCAAGTGACTCAGTTGACATTCGGTCATGGAGCTGCACAAAAATGTGGATGTTAGTGAATTTACACTTTTGCTGACTTTTCTGTGTGAATGAAACCTTACAGAAGTCTGGTGTCTGGCTGGGCCATCTGAATAGACACACAAGCCCTCATGTGGGTCATGTAGGGGCTTTACTTCAACAGAAACAGTTTCCATATATGCATGTTGAACAGATCATTTTGCAAAGTTTTGTATGTCTTAAAAAAGATTTCAAATGGGAAGGCAGAGTAAGTTACTCCAAATGTATCTGGCTCAAGCCTTATAAGTCCACAGAGGATCATCGACTGGCAGCTCTGATTGGTCATCACTTATCACTTACACATGTCTGCACACATGTTTTACACAGTGTATATTAAAGAATGTTGTGCTGGATGGTGGAAAGGTTAAGGAGATCATTAATTCCTGAAAGAGGCGGGAGCTGTTGAGTTCTTACACAGGTTCGGACCCTGTGTCCATCTTATAAATTATACAGTATGTGGAAATAATGTAACAGATGGACTCTTCTCTTGAGTGATCAGTAGCATTGCACACACACAGAGGCATGTGCCTATGGTCAGCACTGCTGATTCCACTCCTTACAGCAATGAGGGTACCTTCCCTGACATGGATGTTCACAGCTAATCCCCTTGGTGACACATGAAGAATGTTTAGGAGGATGATGATATTTCTGTAGCACGCCAAGTTCATATCATAGAAAAATAAATATAGAGCTCAGTACAAACAGGGTAGGCAGTATGGGATGTAACTCACTTTGGTCACCATTGCTACTGGTCTCTTATACCACTTGTGGGCCATGGCATCACATTAAGTAGATGCGGTCATGTTGCATATCAAGTTCAACATAAACCTCCAACTTGTTTAATATTAGTTTGAGCCCTGGAAAACTGTTTTTAAAAAAACAAAGTATGGTTTTTAAGCCTCATATCAGTACAAATTCACTGTAACTAAAAAGTACAATTATGCTTATTAGGACACTATAAACAAGCCTAATGCATTTTGTGCCTAATGGGTTTTATTCACAGCCAATAAAGTCCCACAACAGGCAAAAAATGCATTCTTTCTAGATTCATTTCTAGTCCAATAGCAAGGTGCTGTGAGTAAACGAATATTGCATCCTATGGGCACAATACCATTTACTAGTTATTTGGCATACTAATTATATAAGGGGCATTTGCACACCATTAGACAAATTATTTCTTAAATGCATTGTACCTAGTTGTTTTATGAAAAATTGTGGTTACAATTTTGTCTTGTACCTAATCTTTTTGTATATCGTTTGATGTATCATTAACATAAAGACTAAGAATGGGTAATGTATCATAAACTGAATGCAAGTGCAAGAACACTAAGGGGCATAAAAGTTGCACAAAGGTGGAATATAGCCACTGGTGTTCACTAACTTCCTTAGGCATACAGGGGATGGAAGGGAGGGACACCTACGTGCCTACAAAGGTTCATGAGGGGAACATATTTCTACAGTGATTCAGTGAAGGGAAGGGCTCAAAGTGTGAAAAACATGGTGGGTTGGACTTTTTTTTGCATTAGCACTCTATGCATTTAGAAAATTACCCCATGTCAGTTGTAAAAAAGATTGTTAGCACACACAGCAATCAGATTTTTCGTTTGTTGATTAGTAATAAGTTTGTTGAATTCTGTTCTCAACCACTGTTACATACAGTTAAACACTGTCCATTTAAGGTTCCCAGTAGACATTTTCATATAGGAAAATTACTAATTATAATAGCCCTTTGAAGTATGAATAACCTAATTTTTTCTTGAAGGTATAAATTTGCTGTTTTTAAGTGACCTATAAACTATGGTTCCTAGTATTCCCTTTCTTAGAGAATTATAGAAGCTGTAGTTCCACCCTGATTCATACTGTCTTTCTTATATCTATTCCTATTCTCTTAGTTTCATTAAAATGTCACTTGAACCTCCCATGGTATTAACACCCATCTCAGGGGTAATTTAGCTAATGGCCAGGCCTGCAGGAGACAACAAGCTCAACACCTACTGTATATACAAACACAGCCGCTCCTAATGACCTGGGACTCCTTTGATGAAGTGACTCCCTATTCAGACTTCTTCCTGAGCGGCAGCTTCCCTCTCCACATTATAGGAAAACTAATACCTCTAGGCTAGCATTAGATCTCTTAAAGGAGAACAAGCACATCCTGACTGCAGGACAGGAATTTAGTCACGAGTGCAACACACACAACTTGCAAGCACACACACAAATATACAAATACATATTCAAAATAATGTATAGCCCTATTATAAATATAGGATGTTAGAGTCACCAAGGGTTCCCATAACCATATACAGTGATGAGGAGCTGGCTGTTTGCTTCAGTTAGGTCATAGAACTGAGAGGTGATGTCTAATATTCTTATACAGTGAAAGAAGGAGGACTTTTTTTATAATGCATAAGTTTAACTGACAATAAAAGTCAATATTGGCAAATGTCTTCATTTTCCCATTAATGAGGACATTAAATTCACCATGCATCATTCACAGACACATACACAGTACATACCCACACACACACTGAAATGTACCCATACACTCTTCTTTACACACACGCACACACACAAATCAAACATATACACACTACTGTGAAGGCCAAAAATAACCTCAGACAGGGGGAGGCTCATTTATTAACATTCACATTGTAAAGTGATTAAAGGTTTTGTAAACCATGATTAAACAATTTTTTTTTCGAAAACAACAAATTCCATGAAAGTACAAGATTATATAAAGCACAAAAGAAATTTTTTTCTGAAAGAACATTTGTACAGCAACAAACAAATGAAAGGATCTCTGAAAACCACGAAACACTGATCTTTGCAAGAAAATTAGGGCAGCTTTCATTGACTTCTACATGACCTAAACATGTTTTTTGTTTTTTTTGGCCTACTTTTGTATTTGTGGATTTTATGGATTGGGCAATTGATAAATTATGAAAAAAATTGTGGATTAAGGCACTATGAGAAAAAAATACTATAATTTGCCCTTAAAAGCCCTAATCGGAGAAATGAACGTTCCCCAAACAATCTTAAATCGGCCCTTTAAGTGACACCTACACATACACTCTCTCAAATTCATACACATAGGGGCAAATGTACTATTATTCCCAGAAATTAGCTCGACAAAATTCGTAATTCGATAAGCATTCGACCATCGAATGCTTATCGAATTGTTTTAGGCTATCATTTTGCTCGCTATACGATTTCTCGATGAATTTGTACGATCGGATACCGATCGTTCAATTTCACAAAAAAATCTTGAAATTTCCTTCCACAATTACATGCCCTCACACACGTATATATTTAGTACAGTATATACTATATATACACACACATATATATATATATATATAAATAGTACATGGATATATAACATGAACAGACAATCATCAGACACCATATATCACACACACACACGCACTAAATTTTTCTACTACAGAAACTCAGTGACATTCTCTGTCTCTATCACACACACAGACAGTCTACACACACTAAAATTCTCTACTACACACACACACACACAGTGACATACATATACACACATACATAATATTTTGGAGGCAAAAGCCTTGTCTGATATAAAGCTCTTCAAACTACCATCATCTGAAGTGGGTGTCTGGCTGGCTCTTAGAAATATACAACAGTAACACCTCTAATTCATACAGAAATAAAATTGTGCCACACTCCCTATATCCCTCTGATCACTATCATTAGCGCTCTATTAGCAACAGCATTAGCAACAGCATTCTGTTCATTCTGGATGTGCAGGAGTTGACTTGTCAATTCAGCTCTCTCGGTGATCAGAAATGCAATATACAAAGAGGAAGGATGCAGCTGATAAGTAGCTTTTATATAATCCAATTCTTCAACACATCCAGATTCTCACTCATCTCAATGTAAAAAAATCACATCTAATAGTAATAAAGTACATCCCAGTTGCATCTGATAATCCCTTCCAGTCCCAATTATTTTTTAAGCTTAATCACTAAACACCGTTTATGCAGTTTGGTGCAGACTCCCATGCATTATGTTAAATACCATTAATTGTAATATTTCATACACTACAGCTTCCAAAACGTTTTTATGTAAACCAGGTTAAAATAATGCCAAAATATTTGATATTTTCGTTTTAGAAAATAACGAAAAATAATTCCCGGCTTAGAAGTAAACTTGTTTTTGAAGACAGGGACAGATAAAATAGGAAGTTTGCAACTAAATTAATTTTGTGCAGTGCTCAAATAATGTTTTACCTCGCTGTTGACAAAAAAAAAATACATTTTGAAAATGTATTTTATTTTGAATAATTATTCACAATGCTGAAACAAAAAGGGTACAAAAAATAAGCTATATAAAATGTTTTAATTTTGCTATATTAAATGTTTTAATTTTGCTCTATACTTGTCCTAAATAAGTCTGAGAATCTTTATTGTCCACTGGAAAAAGAGTGGAAGATCATGAGCTTGTTAGTTTTGAAAAAAAATGTTTTTCTTTTTTTCAGAGAATTTACACAATTTTATTTCTGTAGGAATGATACAGATGATGATGTACCGATATTTGTCCTCATATGTTCACATTGTGAGTGCAATATTTTATTTATAATTTTACTTAAATAAAACTTTTTCATGCTATGGACAATTTATCTGCTTTTTAATCTGCCACTTTTTAATATTTGCTGCTTGCTATGAACGAAATGAATTAATCAAGTTTTTGCTACATGCATTTCAGTAACAGTTGTTCTTTAAGTAGGAAATTGGTGGTAGCCCCCACGTCCATAAAGGATATTCACTACAAGTGGTTTTCAGTTTCACTTTGGATTTAAAGGGGAAATTCCTCTCACTTTGAAAGCAGACAAAAAATGATGTTCCCAAATACAATGCTATAATATTTTCTATTTATTTTCCCCACAGCCTGCAGGTGCTGATCACCTATTTGATTTAAGAAATCTATGCATAGTTGAGAGACTGTTAAAGATCAGCAGGTGAACACAACTGACATTTTATCTAAGCACTTTTATTATTATTTTATATTATCTCTTTGTTTAAGAAAATGTTGGCTATTCAGAATAATAAGAGATATGATTTAAAAGAAATCTTCGACACAGGAAGTGTGACTCTAGAAGACCAAAGTTGTTTAATAGATATAGTATTGATTGACCAATCTCAAGAATTAGAAAAATTAAAACAACATTACAAATATATTAAGAACATAAAATCACGCAAAGAGGATTAAGGATTTTAAAAATTGCCACTCTTCAGGGCAATTATATAGCTTTTCAAAGGGAATTAAATAGAATTTTGGAAGATTGCACAAATAATTTGATTAAAATAATTATTAAAAAATGTGGCTTGGAACTGATTGAAACAATTCTGATTAGGCAATTAAAGGAGGTGCAGAGAAAAATTGGCAACTATGAGGATAACAAGAAAAATCAAAACAGAAATCACAACAGAGCAATTATCACTACAAGAGAGAATTAAATGTAAATGGAAAAGGGATAGAAAAGGATTTTTTTCAACACACAGAAACGTGGGATAAATCACTCTCAAAGGACACTGGGAAGGAGGGATGGAATCATTACACGAGTCACCAATTCAGTCACCAGTTCTAACACAGAAACACAACAGAAAAAAAGATGAGGAAAAAGAAAAGCAAAATCACGAGGAAGAAAGGCAGGAGAGAAACATAAAAAGAACAAGGGATAAAAAGGATCAGATGACAGAACACTAGGAATATTCAGTTTGAGAGGAACAGAACTATGACAGCATGAGAAAGGTATTTTAATCAAAGGACTTACATTTGCAACAAACAGAGTAAGTAGTTTTAAACTGTTTGTAGAAGCTGAAAATGTATCAGAAAGTTATGTTTAAAGAGGGCTTTTGCTAATAGTGACATCATTAATAGGGAAACCCCACCAACTAAACAGACCAATGAAAACAGACATTAACTACGTCTACACAAACTTGCTGAATAAGTAAGAATAGTTACACAGAGAAGATAAGGGGGAATATATCCAATTATATGAAGAGTTAGTTAGTTTAGGAAAGATGGGAAATGTAGACTACCAAACAAAAATGAAAGGGATGCCTTAAATTGTTTAAAATCAGATGATTTGATTATAATAAAGCCTGACGAGGGAGGGGGGGGTATACAAGTGATGGATACAAATAAATATATATATATGCAAATGTGTAATCAATTAAACAATGACACTGAAACCTTATGACAATTAACTGGAAACCCCGTAAAAATGAATATTAAATAAAAAAACTTGGTTTGTGAACACAGGACTTACAACAAATATTAGTATGCAATCATATCTACAGAAAAAAACAAAGGTTTAAAAAAGAAATGCAAAGCTTGTAAATACACTGAAAAGAAGAGAAAATGTAATATTTTATAATAGAGCACTGTATTAGCTGCATGACAAACACTGTTATCTACTGTTTACAGTTCCCTTGTGGAAGACAATATGTCACATAAGGAAAATAGAGAAGTGGTTAGAAAACTATACTGTTTCTAGACATTTTAAACAACATCATGGAAGTGATCCACAAGGATTAACATTTTGGGGTATTGCAGTAGTGACATGAAATTGGAGAGGTACTTCTGCTCCAGCAGACTTCTGCACTGAAATATATTTCTCAGAAGAGCAAACAGATTTTTTTATATTCAATTTTGAAATCTGACATGGGGCT
>CM044435.1:34835091-34856596 GCA_024363595.1 Xenopus borealis | reverse complement strand
AAAAAAAAAAAAAAAAAAGGGTGAACTTGATGGACGCGAGTCTTTTTTCAACCTAACTTACTATGTTACAGGAGGCTGATTAAAGGATAAGTAATCCTATAAAATAAGTAATGTAAAATGGACAAATAAGCTATTCTAAGCACTTTTGCAATTTACATTCATTATTTATTTATTTGAATTTCAAGATATAACAGGATAAATGTAATGTTAATGTACATTAATTTTGTCACAACAGCACCAGCTGCTGGTCAGTTTATGACCATTCCGCAGACCAAGTAGTTGAGGGAAAAAAAAAATAAGAGCTGGTCTGATGTTCTGGTTGGGCTGATCTGATGTTTCTCTGCTTAGGAAAGATGTGAGAGGCTTCTAATGTTTTTCCCAACCCTAAAAGGAATATTACAGAGCGAATGAAGAACCCAGATACTCAGGCACATTTCAGGGGCTGCTGGGCTAGTGCAATGAGCGCTATTGTGCTCGCTGCAATAGCAGGGCCGAATTTCCATCTTGAAAAATGGAAATTCAGCTCTTGAAGTTACCAGCCTCCCCTGGTAACTCATCTTGCCTCATGGCCAGGCCCGGACTGGCAATCTGTGGGTTCTGGCAAATGCCAGAGGGGCTGCTATAAGGTGCCATAGAAAGTCAGTATTTAGTGGGCTGGTGGGGGCTGTTTGGGCCTTTGTGTGGTCTGATTGGGCCTCTACGTACCTGAAATTCCAGGGCCTATTTAAATTCTCAGTATTCTCAGCGGCCCTGCAGACACTGCTGGGGACCAGCCAATGGCAACAATTTTGATTTTGGGAATCAAATCAGAAATATATATGAATTCTATATGCATTCTTACACCTCACGCTCCACTCCATGAATTGGGAAAGTTTTTAAGTAATTTATGGACTGTTAAAATGAAGAGTTTAATCCTTTATGACTTATCCTGTGTTTTAAAGTGTATCAATTGTTGAGCTAATGTTTTACCTAACCCCCAAAAGGGAATATTACAGTCAAAACGACGAACCGATATACTGCTGGGGAGCAGCCAGCAGCTACAATTTCAATTTCAGGAATTATAATATATCAATAACAGAAATATATATGAATTGTATATGCATTTACTCCATGAATTGGGAGACTTTTTAAGTAATTTATGGACTGTTTAAATGAAGAGTTTAAAAGTGTATGAATTGCTGATCAGTGATATTAATTTAATGGATTGTGTATAGTAGGCTAGCCAGCTGCTTTCAATTACTGTTTTTTAAAGGAACAGTTCAGGGTAAAATTAAAAACTCACTACCCAGTTTTTACTTTTATACTGAACAATTCCTTTAAAAGTGTTTTAAAATGAATTAATAAATTATATGAGAAACCAGTACTTCTGTTTTTCCTATTCCACCTTTCTTTCTCTTGACTAATAACATAATAGTCATAAATTGACCAGAAGATGGTGCTGGTGTAACAAAATGTATTCATAGAAACAGCATGTATTCCTTAAAGGAAGAGTAACACCAAAACGTTTAAGTTTTAAAGTGATTAAAATATAATTTACTGTTGAACTGCACTGGTACATCTGGTGTGTTTGCTTCAGAAACTCTACTATAGTTTATATAAACATGGTGCTGTGTAGCCATTGGGGCAGCCATTCAAGGATCAGGTGTCGAATACCATTATATACTATTACAAAGCTTATCTGTTATCTGCTAAGTAACCTGTGCCTTTTCTCTTTTTCAGGTTAAATGGCTGCCCCCATGGCTACACATCAATCTGTTTGTATAAGCTATAGTAGTATTTCTAAAGCAAACAAATAATTTTCAGGAAGGAGATCTTGGTATGAGCGGCCATTTTCGGACCCACACATATGTATAATGAGTAAATGCCACAACTTGCTCATTATGCTCGTGATATCAGAAGTGCATGTGCGTGCACTATGAATAACATGGCTCCCTCCCGGTGTGGGTTGCACTGGCAGGGGCAAAAAAAAAAACTACTGTTACCCCCAAACATAGTGCAGGATCCATAATATCTTATAAAAAAAATTAAATATATATATTAAAAAATGTAAATACAAAAATGCAAAAATGCTTAGCACTCTATTTTAAAGGTTAAGGGCCCTTACACACGGGCGTTTTTACCTGCACTCCTCTGCGTTCCGTTTTGCTGCGTTCAGCCGCAGGGGAGCGCAGGTATAGACGCACTCAATTATTTTCAATGGGGCTGTACTCATGTAGGCGCAACATGCTGCATTTTTCCTGCGTTTGGCACCTACATGCGTTCGTGTGAGTACAGCCCCATTGAAAATAATTGAATGCGTCTATACCTGCGCTCCCCTGCGGCTGAACGCAGCAAAACGGAACGCAGGGGAGCGCAGGTAAAAATGCTTGTGTGTAAGAGCCCTTACCTAGCCTTTGAGCTAATTGGTAATTGTCAAGCAGCCTGACAGTCTGTGTTTGTTTTAGTGCAACCATGTGCATCAATCAAGGAAAATTTTCCTAATTTAGGGCTCCTACACACGGGCGTTTTTGACCTGCGCTCCCCTGCGTTGCGTTTGGCTGCGTTCAGCCGCAGGGGAGCGCAGGTCTAGACGCACCTCATTTTGTTCAATGAGGTTGTACCCACGAGACGCGTGTAAGCGCCAAACGCAGATTCAGACGCAACATGCTGCATTTTTCCTGCGTTCGGGGATCACATGCGTTCGTGTGAGTACAGCCCCATTGAAAATAATTGAGTGCGTCTATACCTGCGCTCCCCTGCGTTTGAACGCAGCAAAACGCAATGCAGGGGAGCGCAGGTAAAAACGCCCCTGTGTAGGAGCCCTTAGGGACCAGAAAAAGAATGGGCTTATCACAAAGATGGGGAGTATTTGGGGGGATTAGGCTATGGCTCCCATTTTTTGCCACTTTCACCTTTCAATTAATGGCCTCCCATATCCACAGATGGAATGTTTGCCAACATATAAAAATGATTTCCATATTTGCTGCTGGGCTTGTGCATAACAGAAACATACTCCTAACACTGTATGTGGGGCGCTACCTCCACCACACATGGCATGCCAAAAATGATTTATTTAACTGTCATATTGTCATAAGGAACATAGTTAATTGAGTGTTAGCAGACTAGCAGTATTTCACAGGAACACTCTGTATGGCCGGACGTTTCCAGTAATAAAACATTTCCTTGGACAGATTATAAAAATTAAGAATTGTTCCAGGAAAAAGGGTATAGATGGAAAACATATGGATATGAAAAGGGGGTCAGTAGAAGATTTTAGGTCCAGAGCACGCCATGAACATACAATAAATATTGTAGGATACAATGAGAAGACCATGTAATGGCTCCCATGGACTGAGAGCCAATAAAGATTAACATTTGGCAGCCATATTGTAATGTTTAATATCCTAACTCAGGGATCCCCAACCTTTTTTACCCATGAGAAACATTCAGAAGCAAAGCAGTTGGGGAGCAACATAAGCATGAATAATGTTCTTGGGGTGCCAAATAAGTGCTGTGATTGGCCATTTAGTAGCCCCTATGTGTATTGTCAACCAATATTGAGACTCTGTTTGGCAGTACACCTGTTTTTTATAGAACCAAAACTTGCCTCCAAGCCTGGAATTCAAAAATAAGCACCTGCTTTGAGGCCACTGGGAGCAACATCCAAGGGGTTGGAAAGCAACTTGTTGCTCACGAGCTACTGGTTGGGGATCACTGTCCTAACTGGTTCCCCATTAATTAAAGGAGGCAAAAGTTTATTATTTTAGGGCTCTTCAGTGATATTTGGGCAATGAATTAGACATTTTGAAACAAAAAAAAAGTCAACACATAATTATCTTTTACTGGGCTTAGGAAAGGAGCAACTTTGTTTGGTCATCAAATGCCTCTCAAAGAGCCCCACTCATGTTATGTGACAGTGGATATTTCAATGCAAAAAGGTGGAATAAAGATCATGTTAAATTAAATCATACAGAGACATGAACATTCTGAGGCAAATCTGTAAGTCACTGCTTTGTTCATTTTTCAAATCTTAATTATTCTAATAATTGTGACCACAAGATGGAGATAAAGACCAAGATACTCTGGAAATCACCTGCAATGTTCTACCAAAGGGACTGCTGCATTTTAAAGTATCCGAGACAAAACCAGAAAAAGCTTTCTCTAAAACTAAACACAGGGCCCACTGTCAATTTTAGGTTAATTGCAGTTATAATTGATGCCTGGCTTAGAAATAACAATTTAAAAAGTCCAGAGACAAAGTTGATGAAGGCTATGGAAGGCCTCAGCTATGAGGAAAGACTGGCCAAGTTGAGATTTTGTTTACACTGGATAAAAGGTGCTTACGGGGAAATATATTATATATATATATATATATATATATATTTATATATTTTTGAGATTCCCCAGTAGGTCCTTCCAGCAGATGGATGGAGTCCATTTGGTTTGCAGGAAAAGATGTTACATCTTAATATGCAGAAAGTGCATGCTGTGAAGCTTTGGAATTCTGTAACTGAAGAGGTTGTGTTGGCAGACACTTTGAAGAAAGGGTTGAATGCCATTTTTTAATGCATTGTCTTACATTGTATCAACAGTCTGAGCCATCAGGGCAGAGAATAGACAGGGACAAAAACAATGCATTTACAAATAACTTGTAATGAATGTATATAGCAAAGTTGCTTAGAATTATGTTTTCTTTTATTATTATTCCATTTAATGGATAAGCTCACAGACTGTAGTTAAGGATACACATCTTAAGAGGCAATTTAATTAGGAGTGCATCAAGAGTTTACTAGGAAAAATATAATTTTTAGTCCTCCATTTAAATCTATGGGAAGGTGAGTCACGTCAACCAAACAGAAAATAGCAGGCACTCACAGATCCCACAAACAGGCTTGTAAAAGAACTGAGAACTTTATTTCAGGCCACAAACTAAATTACTACACAGCCTTACGCATTTCATGCACTTAATCATAGGCCAAGGCCAAAGGCCAAGGTGAGTCACTTCACACATACCGTATTTGCCGGCATATAAGACGACTTTTTCCCCCAGAAAAATATGCCCCTAAGTGGGGGGTCGTCTGACCGGGTGCTCCCTCCCCATCCCTCCTCCTCCTCTTCCTCCACCTCTGGCTGGATGGGATTGTGGAGCTAGGGAAGCTGCTGTTGCTGCCGCCGCCACCGCCGTGGATCCAGCATCAGCTGACCCCGCCAATGTGCTACTGCTGCCGCCTCTCCTGCTCCCCGGCGCCCGCTGGGAACTGCTGCTCCTGCTGATTTACCCGGGCGGACATTCAATAGAAACGCCTAGCCAGAGGAGGAAGACAGAGAGAGGGGGAGCGAGACAGCGGGGAAGAGAGCGGGGGTGCATCGGGGTGGGGGGCGGGAGGGCCCAGGGGCATCACGTTAAACAACTGCTGCTGTCGCGGACGGAGCGCTGAGAGAGACACAGCAGCAGTTGTAGTTGGGGCCACACGCCACCACTTCTTTCTCCTGCTTTTCACCCCTTCCTGCAGGATCATGCATTCATAAGGGATGAGGCGGACCACAGGGATCCCAGGCCTGAACTGCGGCCTACCCAGTCAGTGCAAAGTCAGGCACTTCATTACCGGACCCGCGAGCGATTTGCTACAGTCAAATCATCATTTGGTGTGCAGAAGGTGTGCGTGAGGGGGTAGTCTTATACGGCGAGTATATAACAAACTGTACATTTTAAGTGGAAATGTTGGGGGGTCGTCTTATACGCCGGCAAATACGGTACTTACTCTAAGGGGCAGATTTACCAAGGGTCGAATTCGAAGGATAAAAAACTCTCAAATTCTACCATGGGAATTTTATGGGAATAAAAATCTTTCGAATTCGAATATCAAATTTGAAGCATTTTGCCGCTATTCGATTGGTCGAACGATCAAATAGCAAATATTCGAACGAACGATAAAATTTTTGAATTGAACGATTTTCACCATTCGATTTAATGTTTTTATTCGATCTAAAATAATGGGAACCAATGAGAATTATAGGGCTAATGTATAAGGGATTAAGCAAAATCCAAAGAAAGGAAAAGATCAACTGCTGCCCACAATGCACCTGCTGTGTGTAATTGTGCCTGTTGCTGCCATTTATGCAGCACTTCTTGCTCTAGCCTGTGTTAAATATGGGAGGGGAGATACATGAGTAGGACACGGGCATTCCCTGGTAGGCCCCTTCCTCATCCATCATTCAGGAAGTGCAAGGATGTAGTGTTACAGGAGACACTGACAGCCAGAGTCCTGAAATTACCATACTGAGGGAGCTCATTAAGTAGAGAGATCATTTGCATCCCTCATTGATACTCTCTGTGCCCTGTCACAGAGATGTGCTTGTACTACCCTATGGGTGTAGCAGACATGCTTTGTGAATGGGCTCTAAGGGGAGGCTTCCTTTCATTAAGTTATAAATTCCCATTAACTTGTTTATTTCCATACGTGCAAAGAAGCAGTCTTTACAATGAGGTTATGACCTCAATATTATATACATTATATAGGACAGGAGGTCAAACTGTGAACAAGTGGCCAAGCAGCTGCAGAAAAAATGGCACTATATAAACAATATATATAATATTTAATGTCAAGTGGGCTGAGTAAGCACCAGGAGGGAGCTGAAGTGAAGCCACCGAAACCGGAGAAGGGAGCCACAGAGGAGAACAAAGACATTGCTGTCGCCAAGGAGATAGAGATAGAAATTTAAAAGTTCCACTGAACACCAATGGTCTTTTTTTGTTTTTAACCCCTGCCCATCAATGTTTTTTTAACTTTTATGGGGGCCCTGACCACCAATTTTTGGAACTTGTGGGGGGGACCCTGGCCAATAATGTTTTTTTAACTTGAAGCAGGGCCTGGCCACCAATGTTTATTTTAACTTGTAGGGAGGACCCTGGCCACCAATGTTTTTTAACTTACAGAGGGACTATGGCCACAAATGAGTTTTTTCAACTTGTAGGGAGGCCCTGTCCATCAGTGTTTCTTTTTTAAGTTATAGCGGGGTCTCACCACCACTGAGGTTTAATTATACCTTGAAGCTGCTAAAAATCCAACTGCCACCTCAAACTATCCCAGTTCATGTTCAAGTCAATGGCAGATGTGCCTTTTACAATTTGAAGATATCATGATCTGTCATGGATTTAGTAATTAAAAAAATACAGGCATCAAATCTGAAAAAAATGTTTATCAAGTCTGTTTCCGATCTGACTTTTTCAAATTATTTTATTGGTAAATTAGTGGAAATGAGTTTGGTTGAGCTTGGTTTAATAAAAATATGAGATATGTGAATATGAGAATTTCAGTTTTAGTAAAAAAGCCCCAAAGTGTGCTGTTTTCTGCAAGGAGTTATTAACCCTAGAAGATAATTACAGTTATTTTGGGGAGACCTCATATTGTGGGGCAGATTTACTAAATTCACATGAAGGATTCGAAGTTCGATCGAAAAAAGATAAAAATTTTCTAATGTTTTTGAAGACCACTTTGACCAGTGAATTTTGAAAATTCGATTGAATTGAATGATTCGAATAAAAATCTATTTCAATATTCGACTGTCGAAGTACTTCCGCCTTTAAATTTTTATTTGACTGCCTAGTTTGCCAGATCAAAGCTACCGAATTGGCTTTCATTATTTTTGATTGAATAAAAATATTCGATCGAATAGTTAAAAACGTTCGAATCGATCGATTGAACAATTTTATCGATCGATCGGATATTTGCTATTCGATCGTTCGACCAATCAAATTGCGGGAAAATCCTTGGAATTCGAAGGATTTTTATTCCGCAACAATTCCCATCTATTCACATGGTTGAATTCGAGGGTTTTTTAACCCTCAAATTTGACCAATAGTAAATCTGCCCCTTTATGTTAGTTCAACTGAAAATATGATTTCACTAGACAGCTAGCTAAACATTCCAAATTCCAATTTGCAATATTCTGCGTCTTGCGATATGTTTATTCTTAGTTGACAATAAACACTATACATGTGATACTACTTTTCTTGACTTTTCCTTGTTTTGCTTTGGCTAATACAGAGCCAAATCCTTTTTCGGAGCTAAATGACTGAAGCTACACAGAGCAGAGAAAGGGCTACTGATACAGAGTTGACATGCTTCATTCTGATTGGCTCTTCTTTCACACCATCTCCCTGGCACCAATCACAATCAAGCAGTGCTTAATGTCTGCAGCAAGTTTTCAGCCTTCTTTATCTTGGTCTGCAAAAGGAAAAGGGAGATTAAAGACATCAAGGGAATTATATACAGCCAATTATAAACAAAGTCTGTTTTCCCTCAAGAAAGCTCTTCAATACAGGGTGAAATGTTTAAAAACATGAAGGTCCACTTAGGCTTGTGTTTATGAAGGGGTCACATTGTTCAAATATGAATGCTAAATGACAAAGAAAGCAATTTTTGAGCATTTTAGGCAATTTTACTTTCTATGATAAAACATGTAGTTAGCTGCCTTCCTGGGAAAGTCTTTGCATGCACAATAGAAACCTGAGATGTGTGGGACATCAACCAATTAACTAATTGTTTCTCTGGGTAATTTGCACTTAATGATATTGATTTTTAATGAATAATTATATTATTTAATGATGGATCAAATTTCGTCTGATCAAAATTTCCAATAGGAAACAAAATGATTTAGATGAAGTGGCGTCAAGTTGATTTTGACTCCAGAATTGTTTCTCCAGAGTTACCTGACGTATGCTTGGGTCTTCAGGTTTCTCAATAGCATGCACATGATTGTTGTAACTGAACCCATCAATCTTGTTTCTGCCGCTTTCCATTTCAAACAAAATAGTCTCTTCCAGTGAATTAGTAGATCTTGTAATAATGAAGATAGCCTGGTCATTTGATTCAAGTGGAAAGCAGAGTTATGTTTGCTGTTCTCAGAAGTATCAGTAGAGGTATGGGATTTATCTTTCCATAATCTGGATCAGCATTTCATTAATTCAGAGCATTCTGGATAACAGGTTTCCGCCTAACTGAACCTATAAGGGTTGGGGCAGACAGGGAGATTCTGTCGCCTGGCGATTAATCGCTGGCCACAATCTCCCCGAACTGCCTTTTCCCTGTCCGCCACCTGTTTAATTAAAAAAGCGCCAGTGCCAATACACACGCGGCCCGGCAATTTCCGGAATTGCTCGAAGTTGCTTCGTGAGGAACTTTTGGCGATTTCTGGAAATCGCCACGCCGCATGTGTATTAGCGCAGACGCTTTTTGATTTAAACAGACGGCAGACAGGGAGAAGGCAGTTTGGGGAGATTGTCGCCAGCAATGAATCGCCAGGCGACAGAATCTTCCTGAATCTCCCTGTCTGCCCCAGCCCTAACTGTACCAACATAAGTTTAAAGGCATCTGTACTTTTCCTGTCCTGCTTCCTCATTGTTCAACTTTCACATGTTTAAAGAGTAACAGAAAATACCAAAGCCTGGGCAACCCTGATCTTTGTTATTATAGATGTATGAAGTGATAAGTATTTTTAAGACTTTTATCCTGGTATTACCAAGTAGAATCTTGATCGTATTCTTTAATAGCTACATCCTTTTTGTTAATAACTGTCCTATGGAGGAGATGGATACTACAGGTATGGGATCTGTTATCTGAAAACTTGTTATCCAGAAAGCTCTGAATTACTGGAAGGTTAGACTCAATTTGATCCACATAATACACGTTTCAAAATTATTATTTTTTTCTGTATTAATAATACAGTACCTTGTACTTGATTCAAACTAAGATATACAGTAAACAATCCTATTGCGTTTATTTAATGTTTAAATGATTTTCTAGTAGACCTGAGGTACAAAGATCCAAATTATGAAAATATACGTATTCCGGAAAACTCCAGTTCCCAAGCATTCTGGAAAACAAGTCTTATTTATTTATTCATATTCAACTGTGTTTTCATTCTTTTCACCATATTCTATAACATACCTAAAAGGGCGTTTGTCATCAGCATATCATAGGTTGTTGATATTTTGCAAAAATATTTCATCTTTAATCTGGTATGGTGATATTCTGGAACCTTGCCTAATCTGACCATCCAGGGGCTGATGTATCTGTCAACTCAGCCACTAATTGGCAAGGTATCTACCAGGTAGGTTTTAAACACAAGCAAAGTGCTTTCTATAGTAATTAAAGAGTACGACACTACCTTATTATATTCCTTGGTTTATTCCTTTGTCCAGAGGGATTGGAATAATATCCAATGCGCGACTCGTTTTTTCCGGCGAATTTTCGCCAGGCGAAATTTTGCTGGCGTTTCGTGTAATAAATTCGCCCATCACTATTGATGTTATGAAATTCTCAGCGATCACATCTTCACCACCATTCCTTGATTATGGGAATAAGATATTATGAATGGTTCTTTTATACCTGGCTGAAATACATCTAGTGTACCTTGTATAAGAATAAATTGTTTGCACTGAAAATGCATTGAATATCTAACAATAACAATAAGCATATCTACTGGAATTCAATTATTTTTATCTAAGACTTATTAAGCCTTTCATGGCTCATCAATATCTTTTAACAATGGTACCATTTCTTCATTACAACTCTGCAAGTTTACAATACATCAAGCGTGTAGCTCTTCTAAGGCTAGGGCCAGATGGGGCTGAAATCAGCATGCTAAAATCCTCAATTCAGCCCCTCAACGTGAGTGTATTTTTGTCTTTCTTGTCCGGAACCCTTGTGTTGGCTCCAGCACCAACACTTGGTGAATTTACCTGTGAAAAAGTCTTGTATTTTGCAAAATCCAAGTGTGATTGCACCAGAGCTGACACAAGGGTTCCGGACATGAAATAATAAGAAGATACACTCACACTGCGGGCCTTAGCCTAAAGGTGTCTTATTTTTTTTGGCCCAGGAACCAAATTTAACTGATCAGCACTTTAATCTCAGATCCAAGTCGTCTGAAGGATGATCCTGCATCTGTCTGTCTATCTATCTGTACCAGTGGGGGTCATTCAGCCTGGTCATATTGCTGGTCACCGATGACAGTCTGGTTGAGAACAGCTTAATTGTATCAAAGATCTGCCCTCATCTGACATGTTTAAATACTGCATTGTTCTTCTGTACAACATATTGTATCAAAATCCTGTCCTTTTACCTACCTGCCCAGTCCTATAGATCCTAAGCTTGGCCTAATATATATTTGTCATAAATATGAACTTGACCTAATATATTTGCCCCGCATATGCCCTTATATATACTGCACTCAGGAAAACACCCCATCATTAAATATAATCTATAATTGTTTGATGCTAGGTGCAGTCACATTATAGAGCTTATTGCAAGGTTTGCAAGTAAGGTGTATAGTACTTACTGGTTATTAATTGGCAGAGCCTTGAACACTGTACCTTACAGAAACAATCCAGGTGTTAGAATCAACACCTAATGATGTTCTTTCATGTTACTTGATTCAACTAATGTTTCATAGTAATGTTCAGTATCTACATTGGTTTTAAATATTCACCCTAAGCTGAGGGACTGGGCTTATTCCCCACAGCCACCTCTATACACTGAACTTATTATTGTTCTTCATATGTATGCTTGTTTTCTAGAATGAAGAAAGCCCCCAAATTTAACTGCAATAAAATCTAAGCTAAAGTGGTCATACATTTAAACATTCATTCATTGGGCGAGGTTGAGAACAGGTCCCTGCAGGGGTAAGGTTAAGGCCCTTTTAGAAGGGAGAAGATACTACATAAATGAATTGGAATCTGCAATCTGACAGCTCTGTTGTTAACCTAGAAGTGCCCAATAAAATGAGACACTGGAAGTTGCAATTACTAGGCAGCTGGTGGCTGGCTAGTGATGGGCGAATCTACCCAGTTTTGCGAATTTCAGAAAAAAAATTGCGAAACAAGTCGCGGCATGGTTTTGACGCGTCGAGTGGTTTTCGACTTGCGACTCATTTTTTAGCTAATTTTCGCTGGCGTTTCGCAAATTTATTCGCCAGTGATGAATCGCGGGAATTCGCCCCTGGCGAATAAATTCACCCATCACTAGTGGCTGCATATTGGACATGCATGATATATCTACTGGTAATATCTAACAATTGTTTTATATATATATATATATATATATATATATATATATATATATATATATATTCTCCCCATGAAACATATCTGATATTTGGAGACAAAAGTAAATGCCCTCTATATTCTACCCTACAGCTGGTGCCACACCAGGCGTTAAGGTAGCCATACACGGGTCGATAAAAGCTGCCGACAGACTAAACTGGCAGCTTATTGGCCCATGTATGGGGCCCTCCAACAGGCTGCCCTCATCGATATCCTGCCGAAAGTTGGACTGAAAATCCTGTCGGATCACCAGCGCATCTGTTCGTTGATACGGTCCCACGATCCAACCGCCTGTTTACCTGCATTATGATCCGATAGCCAAACGAGCGAATCTCTCAGTGTATGGCCACTTTTATTAATGGAGGTTCTAATGACCTGAACTCACTGCTGACATATAAGAGAGTAGTGCCAAGTATCACTTTGCAGTAAAACAATAGTGTGGTCTCTGTACAATGCTGGCAAGACAAGAGGGGCTTATTTAAACAGTGGGAAAATGTAGCCCTTAGCAACAAATCAGTGATTAGCTTTATACAGTCAGTTGCAGGTTGAGCACTTAAAGAAATTGATATGGGTTACTGCTCAGGTGGCATTTTGCCCACTGTTTGCCCATACTTGGTTCCCAAGCAACTAGCAAGTTTTTCTGGAAAACCAGATGCAATGTCCCATAAGTATACAATACCCAACACTCTCCAATCTGGATGTAGCCAGCAAAGCATGAATTGGGACACTTTAAGTGGCACATAAAACTGGCCTTAAAACATTGAGGAACTGAGTGATTATGTATACAGTATACTACAGTACATCTAGCCTATTATCTACTATGAGTCTGATCTTCTACACTCTACGGTTAGACAACACCTTTTTAAAGCAAGTTTTTTTTTTTTGTTTAACGCAGAATTTTATCAAAGAACCAACTGAGAAATAATTGCAATGGCATCATTTCAACCTCAAACACATTTCCCAATGACACATAAAAAGTTTATTAATAATAAAATAATTATAGCAATAAATAATGTGTTATGATGTCAATAACATAACAGGACTGTATAAAATTATATTAGGTCGCTTAACAAAATGGACTAGTGGCATAAATTATGTACAACACAAGGCAGGAAAGATGATGGCTTAAAAAAACAAAAAACAAAAATGAAACTAAATAAGCTGGAAACAGATGGTATCTGTATCTGTCTGTACTCGAGTAGGATAATTCGTGTGTGTATAGTGTGTCCATGTGTATGGATTCATATATGTATATGTGTGCTTAAGGAAGAACAATACAATAAATATTGCATTAAATATGTACACTAACAGCAATAACTGACCCAGTAGGAATACATGTAAACAAACAAAAACATTTAACATCACACAAACCAAAGACCCCCACACATTCGGATACATACGTCAATATATGCACACACCCTTGCACACATATATGTGTAAATACGCACAAGTACACATACACACACACACACACCATGGCAGCAGTATTCCTTATATAAGGATAAGGAAATATATCCTTGTAATATGAAATAATAATTATATATATCATGCATGCTGAGGTGATTGGTTGAACAAGACATTCAATGTTTTGCTTGGATTCATATTGGCGCAGAATCATGCTCCTTTTTTCCTTATTTGCTTGTGTTGGCTGTCAGGTGGGAACCCAGAGAGGAACGAGGAAGACAATATAATGACCCTACTTGTTGTACACACTATTAGGTAGCTTTAGTGATAACCCAACATCTCAGTTAAATTATTTAATCAGCAGAGCCAAATGCCTGCAGAGATTTTCGTGATTTACTATAATTAACATATAAAACAGTATTTAACTCTGTAAATAGGAAACTATGGTATCTGCTCCCTCCTCTCCGTAGGAGCTAGTGATACAGCTGAGGAATCCCAGAACTTATTGCAGGCATAGCTTTGCCTTCGTGAATGGTTAATACCTTGGAATGTCCATAGAAAGAGTATGAACGGCTTCTCACCAGAAGGGCAAATGGAGCATTCTGATTGAAGGCATTCTTTCACCTTCGGATATCTGATAAACCGGCCGGCTCATCAGCACGTTCCATAGCACTAAATGCCAGTTTTGGGCTGTGACCAGTCTTGGCACGGGCATGGGCATTGGAATGTGCTTTGATATTTTTATCCTTATCGTTTTTGGAGGATTTGGCACCGTCACGTTCTGCATCACCCTGGGAAGGAGGCTCACTGTGGCTTCGGAAAGGTTTGATGGAGTCCCCTTGCTTTTTAGCTGGACTGGGGCTCAGCACAGCAGCACTATCTCCTTGCATGGCGGAGGTACAAAAGCTCAGGATATAACACAGGCTCCCCCAGTTCTGAGCGCATTGTGCCTGCACACTGCGCGTAATGGCGTCTCTCACTTCGTCTCCACAGGTCAGCAGCAGATTAACTAGGTCAACGTAAGGCCTGAAAAAAAAGAGAAGGGGTTTTCAATAACCTCAGTACTGGCAGTCAGTGGAAAATATGCTTTCTATATAAGTACAGTGCAGACTTGAATGGTAACAGTTTATTGCATGGAAAACAGTAGTCTGAACAATTTTCATAAATATTACAGGGGGAGTTCACAACTTTCATTATGGCAGACATGCAAAAAAAATTTATATTTAGGACACTAAGAACTTTTATTCCAGCCGCAAAACAATAATTTCAGGCAAGCTTATCTCCTAGGATTGTAAAGCCAAGACATCAGCCCTTGGTGCACAGGCTTCATCACAGTAACTAATTTGAAATCTTTAAGGATTGCTGAGAGGTTCCAAAATGCTACAGTTTGTAGTGGTTGATAAAGAAACCTGGTTATCTGCTCACATTGATTCCTACACTGATGATTTGCTGTCTCTCATGTAGCACCTACAGCAGTCCCTTTGTTATCCCATGATATCTTATACTCAGAGTGGAAGTTAAGGTCTTATTGCTAGCACTTAGTTAACATTATCCACAGTCATAAAGTGCACTTAACTGGCATGATTTATTCCATCTTGTTTCTCAGTGGCCTAAATCATGTTCTTTTCCAGCCTCACTGTGAAACTCAATACACATCAGGTGTCGGAATATGCTAAGACATTTAAATACAACAGCGGGCCTTGACGCAGGGAATAACGTGGATGCTGAGGCACTGCTAATGACCACTCTGTGCCACCGGCTTAGAAATCCTTGTAAAAAGAAATCCAGGCTGCAGTGGCCAAGAATTGACCTTGGCAGAAGCACAACTCTCTGTGATCATCGTCACTTACTCATGTAACAGGAGGTCTTTGAAGTGAATCATCTCCACAATCACTTGGACATTTTCCTTGGCAGCGGAGCAGAGGTCGTGCTTGACATAACATTCCCTCTGCAGCTGGTACACCATCTCCTTTATGGCGGGGCACTTACGGCTGATGCAGCTGAACTTGTGCCTCAGTGCATGAGCTTTGCACTTCAGTGCATCTTTTATAAAAGACTTCCCCTACAATAAACACAAAAGAAATTGATTGTAGCCATTAGTTTAGCTAGGAAGCCATCATTATACAGGTATGGGGCCTGTTATCCAGAATGCTCGGGACCTGGAGTTTTCTGCATAAGGGGTCTTTCCATAATTTGGATCTCCATACTTTCCTCCATATGTAATATAAGGCACTAAGTTTCCTCAGGGGCAGTAACCCATGACAACCAATAAGATTCTTGCATTTTAACAGGTGACTAGTAAATGTAACTGCTGATTGGTCACTATGGGTTACTGCTTCCTGCCTTTTATTACAAACACATTTGTTCACTTATATCATAGTTGGAATCAAGTACAAGATACTGTTTTATTATTACAGATAATTTTTTAAATGTGAATTATTTGGATAAAATGGAGTCTATGGGAGATGGCCTTCCCATAATTTGGATCGTTCCAGATACCACACATGATCTGAATTGAACACAGTTTCTGTTTGACCTTGACCCCAGATTGTCAGACTTCTAAATCAATCACATTGCACCATTCATTTCATGCAAAGTTTATTCCATTGTCATCTCAAGAGGGTTTGGGTTGACTCTAAGGAGTACCATCCAAAATGCCCTCTCTTCGGTAGTACTTCGGTGTACTGCACTTCCTAAAGTTCCCAGGGGACATCTTGGTTATTAGTATGTGTCACAAACTACATTCATTGCATTATAATCATTGTTTTATTTACCTGAGCATCAAATTTCCCAGCGTTATGTAGGAAGGTCATGCAGATCTCATGCAGGCCTCGAATCTCGCATGAATTGTTCTCAAAACATTCAAAGACCCCACATCCCACGTCTCCTGCGTTCACCAGGCAGTGTTGTATCTCAGCTGGGATTAAAAGGAGTGACAAATTAAAATGGACCCATGGTGTGACAACATGAAGATATATGGCATCCATTTACATGAAATTGCAACAATTCTTGACATTATTTGCTTCATCGTGTACTCAATGAAAAGTTCACTGATTGCAGAAAGGCAATACACTACACACAGGGCAAAGAACAACAAGATAACCTTATTATAAACTGTTGTGGTAGGTTATTTTTTATAACACACTTTATTTTAATATAGTGATATTACTCTTATACTGGGACACCACCAGTTCAATTTCTGAGCCTCATGCATAAACACTTGGCTTGTCATCTTGCTAAAGGAACCACACATTATTTTCCATTTGTTATGTGGGACTGAAATAAGAAAAGTATTTAAAAAAAAATGTTGAAAATAGATCATTTGAGGTATAAGAACATCACAGACACAAATCAGATTGGTTAACTAAGACAAAACTGACAGATGAAGGGGCCAACTTGGGATTTAAATAGGAAAAGGTTTAGGGTATAAAAATGGGTTATTAGAATTGATATAAAGATGCACTGTATGTGTGTTTGGGTGACAAGAAGAGCCCCCCCCCCCAGCAAATGTTGGAACTGGGACCAAAGACTTTTTCCATTGTCTCTTTTTTAAATATTATATGTTTTGAGCTGCAGAGGAAGATACAAAGAGTCTTAGACAATAAAAAGTACAAGCACAAACCTTGCTAAATATGCAAATGCCACTTTATTTATTTAATCCAGAATTAGGAAATGGAACCTAAAGAACAGGCAGTGAGTACAATATTGCTTTACTCTGTCAGTTTTTCCGATCTGGAGTGTTTAAAAATGTATTACGTCAGTCAGCAGTCTAATGACTGTGAGCAACTCGTGTCACTAGCATTCAGAAGCCTCTGGGCTCATTATGTTGCTGTCCTTGGAAATCCACGGTAAAGTAATCTGTACCCTTCTACTCATGTTGCAATTGTACTCTCCCACTCTCCCATTTCCTACAATGGATACATGCTGGAAATCAGTCAGATGTCAGGTTATGTATTGTTAAGACTGGAATGCAAGCAATGTCTGGGGGCTCAAGGGACAGAACTTTAGCCTAGCATTAGTGACATATTGTTTCCATACACTGTTTTAAGCATTCAACTAGTTCCAGTAAAACCTCTTTGTTTGTTTTGTTTTCTTTTTCTTTTTGTAATCCATGAAGGTCCTTGAGGTTAAGAAACATAAAAAAAAAAAATCTTGGATAATCCATGCATGAATGGATTTGTTCATATGGAGGTTATGCCCAGTTCAGCAGTACTTAACTCAGGTCATCTATATTTGTACCAACATCATGAATTTCATTCCTGAAAGCCTTTTGATTGTTAAACTGAAGCGTATGTTTGAGAAAAGGGAGGATTATGGCCAGCCTGCCAGAAATACAATGGCTGCTTAGGCTGGTTGTCCTAGTGGTTATGTTCATAGAAGCGCTTAAAGGACAAATAAACCCTACACCATGAATAAAATGGGTAATTCTCACACATCAGAACCTCATCATTTGTACTGCATATACATGTCCCTTAATATTTTTCTTGTACAAATCCATAAGGGAAACAGAAAGTGAAAGCTTAACAGAACTTTGATAAAATGTAGCATGTTGCCCTAAAGAACTTTAAAGCTGCAATGTCCTTGAAGATTATAATGGGTCCGTATTGGGGCAAGAGCACAGAGGGTGTTTCAGAGTTTCTTACTGAATGATATCCACCTTGATGGCCACCAGCTGAATGCTTTGAACTGCCCTTCTCCCTTTGATTTCAGTGGGAACCACTTGTGCCTCGGCAGTTTTTGGTTAAAAGAAGATGTTAAAGGTTATGACAACAGATGACAGAACTTTGGTAACAGGTATTACAAATATACCATCTGTGTAATCCCTAATCCTTCTGTACCAGGCCTGTTCATTGAGCTCCCTACCCCAAACCTGTTTCTGCCACAACCAACTCCCTCCCTAGGCTCTGCCTCCATCCCACCCTATCCACGCCCCCATTATGTCACCTTCTTCCCAATTACTTCACCACTCCACCCCGTCATGCACTATGGAACAAACACTGGTGTTTTTCCACTGGAGGATCACCCATTTCTGAAATCATTATCATGCCAGATCCTGGGTGACATCTAACTCTCCGGTAAGAGGAGAGCTTGACTGAGGTGGTTTCTAAGTAACACAACCGCATAAATGGTTTAATAACATCATCTACTCTCCCAGATTACTGAGGGCATGTCATTGGTAATGAAAGAGGTTGGTCTCTACAAAACCTGACACCATGACCTATGGAATTAATGTATGTTTTATACATCTGCTGGAGTTGTCATTGTAGCATGGAGCTGGCGGTTACTAGTAGTAAAGATCAGATTAAAAGAAGCTGCCACATTCTTTGAGTAGCTCTCAGTGCAGCCCTGGTGCATCTTGTGCCCCTGCTGGAATAATAATCTCTTCTTCTTCTTCTTCAAAAAGAAATTATTTTTTTAGCCCAAATGTTTTGCTTTCTCACTGAATTCTTGGCTGCACATTGCACTGCGCTGGCTTCTAACTAGCCTAATGAAATAAACATTGATAGAAATCAAATGCTGACAGTATTATTTTAATCACTGGTTTCTGAAAGAGAATTAGTTCTGTAGAGCAACAAAATAAAATAGCTCCAAGCAAATTAAGAGCGGTAGTCAACCCTAGTCTTCTTTGAGAAATGAATGAAAATACCAGCAGCTTGTAGTGCACAGAAATCATGGGGCCCAATAGTATCACACTGTTTCATAGCACATCTTTGAACATGTGTTCTATGGTCATATCTGCAAATATTGTGCAGTCAAAAGATCCCTATAAACAGGAATATATAAGCTGCAGTGCATGGGGCCCTCTGACAGGCTTTCCTGATCGATATTTGGACCAAAGACGGACACATGTTGATCCGGCAGATTTAAAAATGCTGTTGGATCGATGAACCCCTCAATCTGTCCGCCTGTACTCTTGTTGTGGTAGGATCATTGGGCCCTAGGGTCCACGAATGGCTCAGCCTAATATCGTGCATCTCAAGGTGGGTTCTTTTGGATGACTTTTCCAAATGAACGGATCTCTGTATGTATGGCCAACTTCAGTGTGCGAACTAGAGAATCCTTCACAAAAGATTTGGCTGAATACCATAACCAGACTGATCCGTTATTTGAATATATTTAGACCTGGAGACCATCCCCAACCCCCCCCCCCAAATTGCATCACCTGAAAAGAAAAATGTTTGTCATCTTCAGTCCAGCACTTTCAAGTCGCATGACTGGAGGTTCGGATTTGGTTTGGAAGGATTTAGCTTAATCTGAATCCTGTACAAAAATGCTGGTATTTGGTCAAATCCTGTTGTATTTGTTTCATCTGAGGCATTCTCCACAGTCAAACAAAAGCAGCACAGTATACATCATGGCCACTAGGTTTTCAATTTTTAATGCTGAAAAGCAATATGGCAGCTCTTCCTCTTATATTAAAATGAAAGATAATGAGATGGACTTTTCTGAGTCATTATATAAACTTTATATAAAGTTTTATTAAATAAACTTGTGCCATTTTTTCTTTAACTAATTATTGCTGGGGGGGGGGAGGGTTGCCTGCAGCACCTCAGTACCAACCAATTAATGTCTTTTTTGCAATGCTACCAGCATATAAGAGAATATGTAGCAATTCAGGGTGGGGTACAAAAATGTGGGTGCACAAAAATGCTCACAGATCCTTGCAGCTGACCAAAGATTTAAAAACTTGCATGTCCATTTAAAAGCCACCCCCATGCCTACAGGGTGCCACAAGTACCAAACCTTTTGTGCACATGTGCTTTCTAAGCAGGCACACGCACACACAGAAGATGAGAACATTGCATTAAGATTCCTTTGCGGAATAAAGCACAATTCAAGAAAAAGAGACATTTCGTCATAACCCACATGCCGCTTTAAATCAGCTTGTACTTAGCAATGGGAACCGGGCTGTGCTGCTTGTGTTGGCATCTGAAAGGAAGCAGTTCCCAAAACTACGTGCTGCTCCAGCAAGCTGAGAAATGGACAGAGATCTGATTCACATGTGAGTGTCCCTGAAGGGCATCGGTGCCAAAGCAACAGACAGGGAAGGGGAGTATTGGGAGAGGGGAGTGGCAGAAACCATCCACCCCCTGAGAAATTCGTAGGAGCTAAATAAAAAGCTTATTTTATGTCTATTTACCATTGTTAATGGGCCTCCCAGATGCACTCCAAGAACCCCCTGTTATACTTGGACTGTCAGAATGGTAGTGGGACTTTAAGTTGCACATCTGGAGGGACGCAGGTTGTCCATGCCTGCAATGCACTAAATTAGCCATATTTTCACAAGGAAATCAATTTAATGACGCTGAAGTGCCATGCATTGTGCCCATTATTAAGAGCCAGTGCTAGCAGTTTTGTCTATACACTGATCCTGTCTCCTGTTAGGTAGTGTTAAGGTATTCAACTTCTAAAACAATTACCTTGGGCTATATAATCCCTTGAGCGATTCTAATTTGCAGTCAGTGTAAATGGTTTCTATAATGAAATGCCACAGCCCAAAGAGAAAGAATATATGGCATGCAGGCGGAAATGGAATGATGAAACTTATTATGGGAAACCCCTTGCTATAAATACCAAGTGCGAGTTGGAAGGATTCTTTTGTGAAATGTTTCCTACAATATTTGTCACTACTACTATGCGTGATCAATCATAAGCTTGAGGGGCTTACTGACTCATTTCCTGGGCCCCAGGCCAAAAGGGAAACAAAAGAGAGAAAAAAAAAAAAGTGATTGCAAGCTCTTTGGACGTCCAGATGTCAAATTCCATCGCTTCAGTATTTATGGCTTTAGGCACAGGGAAGTGATTCAAAGGTAAAACCGACTCACTGTGTCATCTCCTTGTGGTCTGCATTTCCCTCCCCTAAGGAGCCCAAAATGTAAGCTCTAAGGGTCAGCAGTGCATAAAGCTAGCAAGTCTCTATAGGATTAAAGAGAAAGGCTTTGTTACCCCCCTCCCCCAGCTTCAGGGTTAATGCAATACCTCTCTTTGGTTGCAAGAGGTTTTTTTTTTTTTTTT
>CM044435.1:34824886-34834983 GCA_024363595.1 Xenopus borealis | reverse complement strand
ATTATTATGGCATATTCTAATCAAGTGTTTGAGCCTCTAAACATGCCCATATCCTGGCTTGTTTTAGAAAGAGCAGACAGGACATTTCTTGTAAAAGTTTTTCTCAGCCTTGTTGTCAGACACAACACCAATATATTTACTACTCTGTCTGGGGACTTTTTTTATCCCTCCCTTGCAGAAGAAGCAAGACCATTAACCCTGCAATCCCCCAGTGAGGCGAGAGAGTAACATTCCTTCCCAGGTATCCACAGGCAGCACGTGGTTTTCTAGAGAACCCTGTAACCCAACCGGGATGATACTGTAACATCTGACAATGGCATACATTAAATCACAGCGCTTGTCATCAAGCAGCTCGTAATAACCCACTACTGGAAAGCATGGCTTTTTAAACAGGGACATACTTTGCAGGGCTCAATTGCAACATGGAAAAATTGTCTCTCCCGATCACTTGGGCTTATCATATCAGGCTTCAGTGTAAGGGAAGTACTTATAACCTGTTACTTTAAGTTACTTTTAGGGATAGGCAACCTGTGGAACTCTAGATGAGGCAGAACTCTAAATCCCAGTATTCCCCGTTGCTGCTGTAGTTCTGCTGCAGCCACACTGGTGTACACTGTCCATTCATGCAAACTAAAAACAACCACCTGTAAAGCGATGTGTAGGCAATTACAGAGCAGGAAGGTAACGGACAGATTTCATGCACGGAAATATTAACTACCATTAAATTCTCTGAATGCAAAAGTGATTTCAGGAAACAGTGTTTCTGATTTAGAAGCTACTATAATGTACTTATAAGGGGAAGGAAGAGAAACATAGTTGTAACAAATATAGTTGTAACAACTTCCTTCCCCTTACATACTGATCAGTAATTTTGGTTCCTACAGGCAAATTAATTTTTCATGATGCCGTCAGGTATGTATTGCTTTCTTTTTTATATGGAGCTACTGTGCACACAGCACTGAACATTTTTACAATACTGCATAAATATAAATAACGCATACATCGTAAATGACACATAGGAGAAAAGGAGGTCCCTGCCCCATAGAGCTTACATTCTAAAAATAATGGAGTTCCCCTATCATACCTGTGTTCTGCAGGGAAAGTCGTCCTTTTTGCTGGCCAGGCAGCTTGTCTCTCTCCTGAGCATTTTCAGGCAGATCGGTAGCATCTGTTCCCAAGGCTGCGCTAAAGCTGGCAAACAGCAGCCCCAGAGTAACCAGTCTGTTGAGAAGTTCTACGCACATGGTCCTGGGTCCCTTTAAACCTTAACGCTGAACACTGGGTGCCTGTGAGAGGCTGTGAGAGAACGATAAGCCTGTGTTGCTGCAGCCCTTCTCACTGAGAGTGCAACTTGATCTGCTCTCCTAGTGCTGGGAATGATTTGGGAGCAGGGAGGGATGGTGCCTCAAATATCCCCTGCAAGCACTGCTGTCACTTGAATGAAGGAATCAAGCAGGTGTTGTCTTCAGGACTGGCCAATCGGCGTAGCGAACTGGTTTGACAACATTAGTGGGCGGGATTCAGCCCACACTACTACAGAGAAGTGGCTTAGACTAGAGGTGTCAACTTGCTGCACAGACAGGGGTTTCATATCTTGCTCCCCTTCCTTGCTAGACACTTCCTTCCCTTCTCTCTGTTTTATATGAGGGGGGAAAGTACATTATTTTTCTGCTTTAGAAACAAACAAAACAGCTCAATCTATACACAGGGCAGATCAGTAGAAAGTCTATATTGTAGCTGCAAGACATTAGAATAAAGGATGTATCATTCCTGATACTGTGCTCTGCCTTGCAACCTCAAAATATTGCCGGATGGGAGGGGGTTCATTCAAAACCTTTTTTCTTTTGCATAATTAAAGAAATGTGGTTCTAATCAACTTTCCCATATGCATATGTGTTTCAACTGTTTCTTTCTGTTTTCCTCCAGGGCTGTTAATCGGCTGCCATGTAGCTACTTTGTTTCAGGAGTCAGAACCGCCAGTGGAGAGAATATTAACAGGCAGAGAGATACTGTTTTCAATTGCCTTTACAAATAACTTGCACCCCACTGGAAAAAATAATGCTTATTTTAAAGTTGTATAGAATCACATATGGAGGCAAGGGACAATTTTTTAATTCATGTGAGTTTTTTAAAAACTCCCCTAAATTCGAAATGTATTAATAGAGTCGAATTTTTAATACTCGGACTAATTTAAACAACCCGAAAACTGGAATTGAATTCGATCAAACTCCAAAAAAAACTCAGGAAGGCTGCAATCATCTCCAAATTGATCCCTGCACCTCTCCCATTGACTTAAGCAGTAATTCCTCAGGTTTTAAGGTTTTAGATAGTCGAATTTGAATTCTTAAAGGGCCAGAGTACGATGAATCTCGGAAATCGAATTTGAATTTTTTTTTTAAATTCTAATCGTGTTCGGATAATTCCCTAGTCAAATTTGACCGTTTTGACCATAAAAAAATGTGAAAAATCTTAAAATTCAATTCCACCCTTACTACATCTACTCTAATGGTGGAGGACTTGTTTCTAACATCTCAATGTCTCCCCTCATTTACTGTTTTATTAGCATATGCATTTTGCAGCATTATCAAAAACAAGTTAAACTATGAACTCTGTGGCACAGGACTGTAGCATAGTTATCCGCCCCCAGCACTACACTGACATTACCATGCACCCTGTATAGACCCTTTCCCATGAATCAGGAATACTGATACAGGTATCCGTCTATAGATGCTGCGGCTAGCTCTTGTCTCGGAAGAATTACATAAGGAATGTGATATTGAAACTGTATCTGCGCTGTACGCGGCAACTGTTTGTACTGCTAATGAAATAGACTGAAAGGGCACCTGCTTTCTGCAAACTTATTTGCCCCCTGAATTTCCCACTTGTTTTTTTTTTAGTTAAAGCATTTCATTCAGTTGCTATTATCCCATGCATTAAACAATGGGATATGGGCTTCTCTTACATATTAAAACAAGGGTCTTTTGTACTTCATGGGCTAATTGCAATTGCTTTTAGAATTTCACCCAAAAATATTAAAGGTACACAAATCCCAAAAGTACAAATAAGCCTTGCATATGCAAAATGAAGCATCCTTTACTAATCCTGGTAGCAGCCCAGTTCTTAGAAAATAGCTTTATGTGATAACAAACAATATATATAGAATATTTTAATGTTCATAAGTGATATTTCTGACTGCAGATGGGACTCCAGGATGCCGAACAGCTTTTATCATGCACTGCTTGTGGACACCCTATGTGGGCTAGGATGATACAGGTTCAATATAGTGGTGCATTATTTCCTATAGGGAGCTGACTTTATTTACATAGGGGCAGATTTACTATTGGTCGAATTTCATTGATCGATTAATCGTTCGAATCGATCGATTTTTTTTTTATTCGATCAAAAATAATGGTCCCCAATTTGGCAGCTTGGATCTGGCGAACTGGGTGGTCGAATAGGGGAAGTACTTCGACCATCGAATAGTTGAATATTCAAATAAAAGTTTATTCGAATCCGACTATTCGATGGTCAGATTTGCTGTATTTGCATATTCGAAGATTCAAATTTTATGCAAATTCTAAATTTATGCAAGGCTATAGTCTGTTACAAGTGCAACCGCTGTAGTTATTTGAGTGTATATTACAAAACAGAGCATTCTATAATATATCATTAGTTCACTGTCAGACTAAAAAAGTTTACACTGCACCGAAGGTTACAAACCTTCAGTGCACTGTAAACTATTTGAGCCTGACAGTTAACTCATGGTGCAAATATCCAGTTCCAGTGCCTTGAGGTCTGTCACAAAAGCACAATATTGTGCCGGGAATGAGGCAAAGCCGCTACAGTCTAGACAGAGACTGAATAAAACTGATATAAAGTTTGATGTATGGAACACAGAGCAGCACACCATCCAACACATACGCATTGCCTTGGTGTAACTAATAATCGGGGAACAAAGAACTGCATGCAACGCAACGTATGTGTGTGTTTGATTTAGTTGGCTGGACTGCTTTGAAGAGCAGTTAACAATAAACTCGGAGAGGTGCACAGGACTGTTGATCTTTGCATGTACTGCAGCCCCCTGCTTTTATATTCTGTCCATGCACCATGGTCATGCCTTGTGTGTTACAAGTAGAATTAAGACAGAACTTGTAGAACTTAATAAGGTGTAGTTGAGGTCTAGGTACCATTGATTCAAGCCTTCAGCAAGGGAAGAGGATTTCACTCAGAGACAAGGCAGGAAAACACTGAACTGGACCACGTTGCAAAAAAAGCTTGGGATAGAAAGTTGATCATCTGAAGGAGTAACAGCCGTATGTATTCCACATATAGGGACACACAGTACGTTTAGCACTTTATGGGTTTTCTGTATTTTAGATGCTGTTGCTTTGTCCTATAGCCAAAAGGAAAAGCCAATGGTAGCTCTTATCACTATAATCAGATTGTGGCTGGCTCTTCAGTATATGCAGCATTATACAATACATAGCACTATATAAGTAAAAGTAAGGTAACACCTGCCCGTGCAATATTTCACTCCATTAATATGAAGTCAGTCCTATTTTTTTCTGCTAAATCAGCCTTTACCCTGTACTTGTGTTCACTCCTACGCAAGATGTTGAGGCCTATTTACTAGGGATGCAATTAATCCACTATTTCGGATTCAGCCGAACCCCTAAATCCCTCTCGATTCTTCGGCCGAACTGAATCCTACTTTGAATAGGCACATTAGGGGTGGGAATGGGTTAACATTTTTTAATTCTTTGTTTTGTGACAGTCACGTGATTTCCCTCCCGACCCTAATTTACATATGCAAATTAGGATTAGGTTCGGCTGGGCAGAACGATTTGGTCGAATCCAAATACATCACTTACTTATAGCTTCAATACATGGGCAGATTTTATCTCTACACTGCACACAATCTTATCTGCTAACTGATTCAACAATCCATCAGTGATAGAAAGACAAGGCAGCTGATTAAAGGAAAACTACAACCCCAAAATGAATACTTGAACAACAGATAGTTTATATCATAATAAGTGACATATTAAAGAATCTTATCAAACTGGAATATATATTTAAGTAAATGTTGCCCTTTTACATCTCTTGCCTTGAACCCGTGATGGTCTGTGTGCTGCCTCAGAGATCACCTGACCAGAAATATTTCAACTCTAACTGTAACAGGAAGAAGTGTGGAAGCAAATAACACAACTCTGTCTGTTAATTGGCTCGTGTGACCTAACAACTTTGCACCCTAGGCACGTGCCTACTCTGCCTACCTCTAGTTCCGGCCCTGGTAGGCAGCCGTCTCAGGTCATATTGCCTGGTCATGTGCTTTCAGAAAGAGACAGCATTTTAGGAAGGAACTGCTTTCAGATAGGCTGTTGTTTCTCCTACTAAATGTAACTGAATGCATCTCAGTGGAACCTGTATTTTACTATTGAGTGCTGTTCTCTATCCGGGAGCTGTTATCTTGCAATAGGGAGCTGTTAACTGGTTACCTTGGCTGGTGGTGATATCACTCCAACTTGCAGTACAGCAGTAAAGAGTGACTGAAGTTTATCAGAGCACAAGTCTCATGACTGGGGGCAGCTGGGAAACTGACAGAATGTCTAGCCCCATGTCAGATTTCAAAATTAAATATAAAAACAATATGAGAAAATGGAATTCAGAGCAGAATTCTGCTGGAGCAAAACTATTAACTGTGTTGTGAAAAAACATGTTTTCCCATGACAGTATCCCTTTTAGTGGGTTATGTAACCAGTTTGTTGCAGCTCTAGCCACAAATGGCAACCAATGAACAGGTAGCATTTGCAAAACATTGTTTATATTTCAAAACCTTCACAACTATTTAGTTAATATGATTTATAGATATCTGCTTTAGTTTGTTAGCATTTTTAAACTAAATTTTAATTATTGATTTCCATTTAAATAATGTCTAGACAACATATTTTAAATGCTTTGCTTTGATGCCAATGAACTTTTAACAACAAACTATAGTAGGTAGGCTGGCATGCTCTCTGTATATTCTCCATAAGCCCAAACACAATATAAATATGGTTAAAATGCAGCTTACTGGCTGCCATAAAATAACATCTCCTGTTGTTCTCAAAAAGCTGAGTAGGCAAACTGTAGTTGCACTGAAGCTCTCTACAGACTTGTATAATAAATCTAAATTGTTGTATGTAAAAAGAAACAGGAATTCTATTTTTATAGTTACATACACTTTTGGCTTACTATTTGATACTAAAGCCAAAGAACCAGAGCTAATATTGAGTACACCTTTGTTTTCAATGATTCCAGGCCGACACTTTGACCTTAAAAGCCCCCCAATGCATACCTGCATTCTGGTAATCAGACTTCAGTTAACACGATCTTGTTTCTTGAACACTTTTGCTATTTATATTCCAGAGCCTGGCGAGGTTTAACCTTCTAGTTACCTATGGACACTGTCTGCTTGAGCCTGTGTTGCTTTTGGCAGAGAATGGCTTATTTCTACAGGTAAGAACAAAACACAAATTAACATTTTGTGCATCCTGGGTATTACAGTTCCCATAATGGGTTCACGTTTACACATTTAACGTAGGGTAAAGCAGAGGGACTATTGGTTTAAATTAATAAATAATTGATAAAATGAGGCAGGTAGAAAATATTTGTGTTTCGGTTGTTTGCTGCCCCCTTATGTAAACAAAAATTTTTGATCTCCTGCACCACCATTTATAGGCCAGGTACTGCAATAAGAGAATTAAAATCAGATCACATCTGAAGTTTTGTATTACCTTGCAAAGCTCCAATCCCTGAATGTAGAAGTCTGAATATACTGCATGTACTAGTGACAGACAAACACAATATGTGCATTTGCAGACACTATATTGTGTCCTTGCCCCCTACCATATTCAATAAAGGTTCTTACACATGCGTGCTTCTTTATGCATTTTGTGTGCGTTAGGGTAAAACTACACAGGTGATTATAGGGTTTTTGATCCCCTATAGCTAGAATGTAATGTTAGATCAGATAAAGTTGGATGGTGTAGTTTGTTTATGCCTCAAAATCCGAAATTCAATGTATTTCAATTGAAAAAAAAAGTTAGTCAGACCTCATCAGATTTAATCTCGTTGGTTGACGACACGTGAGGTTTTTGTATTAGCCCCATTACATTTGGACCCATGCTGCAGCACCCAGCGTGTACGATAGGGTTGCCACCTCACCCCTTTAAAACCGAACACATATGGAATATACAGCCTGAATGGCTAATTAGCAATTTATTTAGATGCATGATGCATGGCTGCACGTAAATCAGTTCAGTCTGCAGCATGCATCTAAATGTATTGCTAATTAGCCATTCAGGCTGTGTATTCCATATGTGTTCGGTTCTAAAGGGGTGAGGTGGCAACCCTAATGTACGATGTGTTTTGTCGATCTGGCACCATCGTACAAAATCTCCAATGGAGTTTAGGCCTTAGGGCAAAATCATACAGTCAGATTTGGGGAGTTAGTCGCCCGGCGACAAATCTCTTATTCAGGTGACTAATATCCCAGAACTGCCTTCCCGCCGGCTATAATTATATCAAATATAATATATATTTAGAAACAGAAGAGCTCCGTGTGCCATCCCGCTGGCGGTTTACAATTTAGCCCGTGGGAAGGGGAGATTAGTCGCCCAAAGAAGAGATTTGTCACCGGACGACTTATCTCCTCGAATCTGACCGTGTTTCTGCCCTTAAGTGCACAAAAACATCTTAGCTAATTGATTCCATTATATTTTGCCTGTGTCAGAATCAGCCCCTAGGCTTGCATTAGCATCTTGTCCTGCCTACAGAACAGTTGTCGGCCCAGGTGCAGGCACATGAAGCTGATTTTGGAGCGAGAATGTGAACTCAATGGCATCGGAGTCCCTACAGTTCCATGGCATGGCACTACTTGATTGGGTTGCCACCTGTTCCTGTACATTGGCATTAAGCATCATTTTTAGCTGCCAGATGTTGGTGTCAAAGAAAATTAGGCCAAGATTTATAAAAAAAAAAAAGCACACATTTCTGCCAACAGCATTCGATGATGTTTGCACGCAGTTGAGCAATGTGACTTGAAGGGTCTCTAGAAACCATATTTTAGCGAGGGAAACTGACATTCATTTTACACCAACATTTTATCCGATTTCCTTGTCACATCTCACATTTACCCCTAGATATAAGTCCCACTGCCTAACAGGCAAACAGGAATGGGACTTGCTTTGATGATACCTAGAAAAATGCATTTTTTTCAGGTAACAACCCCATAAAATTTGCCATTGATAATGTATGCATGCAGCTGAGCAATGTGGGTGACTTGACGTCACTTAGGGTCTCATATTTTAACGCGGGAAACCCCTATTAACGTTACACCGACGTTTTACTTTATTTCCTTGTCACATCTTCTCACGTTTGCCCCTGGCTAAACGTCTCATTACCATAGTAATAAGAATTGGGCATAACTAAGCTGTGACTGTTTAAATTTCGGCTTTCTCTGGAAGCTACAGATGTGCGAGCGACCTAGTTTCTTTTTCGCGCCACAGGAATTTGGCTCGCAGGGTTGTCGAAGTGACGCGTACCCTCGATGGCAGCGCTCTGTAATAGTGCGAAGCTATTTCATCACCCTCGAGTGTCGTCATCCGCCACAGCCCCGGGGAAGTCTCTGCGAGCAAAACCCTTGCGCTCCCCATTCCTTTCTCAGCCTCCACGCCCCCTCACACTGATGCAGTGCAGCTGGGGCGGCGGGGAAAAGGAAGGCGGCTCACCGCAGCTGTCAAACGCAATTCAGGAAATCCAGTCGCACCTCATGAAATCAAGGGCTTACTGGATTCAGTCTGTGCCAGATTCCCTGCACTCGTTTTAAGCTACCGTATTTACGGGTCAAGTGCCCCTCGTCATCGACGCAACAGAGATGTTGCTATCATTTGTTGTTGCGACGTGCTCATTGAAGGGGTTGTTCACCTTTGAAATAACTTTTAGTTTGAAGTAGTGCGTGATGTTATGTGACAATTTGCAATTTTTTTTATGTTATGTGTGTTTTTTTGTGCTATTTAGCTTTTTATTCAGTGGCTCTCCAGTTTAAAATTTTAGCAATCTGGTTGTGGTCCAATTAATTACTCAAGCAACCACGCATTGATTTGAATAAGAGCAGGGACGGACTGGAGGACCAGGGCCTGCTGGTTTCCACATTTCTGGGGCCCCCCGCGTTGCGCCACACATTATGGGGGGGTTCGTCGGATAAGGGGAGAGGGCCTGGCCCGCCCATGAGGGCTAGGGTTGCCACCTTTTCTTGAGAAAAATACCGGCCTTCCTATATATTTATCTTTTTTTCCTATTAATAACATTGGGATAAACCATCAAAAACACTGGCCAGGCCGGTAAAATACCGGCCAGGTGGCAACCCTAGCCCACCTGGTTTTTTCTTGGCCCAGTCTGACCCTGAATAAGGGACTGGAATAGGAGAGGGCCTGAATAGAAAGATGACTAATCTAAAGTAGCAATAAGAATAAATGTGTAGCCTTACAAAGCATTTGTTTTTAGATGGGGTCAGTGACCCCCATTTGAAAGCTGGAAAGAGTCAGAAGAAGGAATACTTCCAAAACTAAATAAAAAAAAAATAATGAAAACCAACTGAAAAGTTGCATAGAATTGACAATTCTATAACATACTAAACGTTTACTTAAAGTTGAACCACCCCTTTAATATACAGAGACTTCATGTTTTCCCTGACAAAAATCGTTTTAATAAAAATGCATGTAGATGGATTCAAGTACAGCCATCACCAGACAAAATGCCCGAGGGGAAACTGTGGTATAAGAATGTGCAACTGATGCAGCCCTTGTCTCAAAAATCTTAGTCTTAAACTGGCCATAGATGTAAAGATTTTTAAAAGATCCAATGGTTATCGTAAGACCACGATTGTCTCAAAACGATTGTTTAAATGTCTGATGTGTTCATCAACGAAATAGACCATTTCAGGCGATATTGCCAGCAAAACTGAAAGATCGCAACCTACTTGGCCCTGCAAATAAAGGTAGATTGTATGGGGACCGATAAAGATTTTCTAACCTGGCCGATCAATTTTCAGACCA
>CM044435.1:34768486-34795084 GCA_024363595.1 Xenopus borealis | reverse complement strand
ATATATATATATGTATGTATGTGCTCAGTTTGTCTTCATCAATCTAAAGTCCTAATATTGATCTTCCCGATACTAATGTTTCCCCCTCTCTCTCACTCTCTAATTATTTATATATTCCAGCAATGTAACTCACATAAAATGTAAACATTCTTTTAGTATATCTTGAGTTTATTGATATTAGTTTTCAATAAGTTACAGCAGAATCTTGAAACTATTCATGCTGAACAATGACAAAATGATCCCCATATGTGATAAAAAGCACGTAGGTCACCCAGGTGCAGTAACCTCTAGCAATCAATAACATGACTTTTTAAAACAGGTGACCAAGAAATGCTACCTGCTAATTGGGAGCTATAGATGGTAAGAACTGTAGTAAACTTTGTACCTATATCTTTTCACTGCCATGTAGAGCAGAAAACTAATCTAGGGGACATGAACATTAACAGTGCAGCCTGTGTGTTTCCACTAGTGCTTTGCCCAGCCAACAGGAATTTACCATGCAGCTGTGGCTGCATTTTACAATACCCAAGGTGCGGGTCATCTGTAAACATTTCTGTATCTGAATTTTAAATGTACATTAGTGTCCTAGTGGATTGCTTGTATGTACCCAACCTCCATCTGCAGGTGACTTTATTTTGTATTATTTTCCTGTGTGATTTGAAGTACCCTTTGACTACGCAGGCATTAACAACAGTTGCTGAGCAAGAACATAAAAAGGGAAATGTATTAATAGAATAAGCAACAAAGTTGTCCAACTCTAGTAACCTGTAACTACCAAACCGTGTATGCTTTTAAACAGTTTTAAACAAATTTTGCCCCATTTATTATACTACCCCTAAACTATATTTTAAAAGTCTCAGGGAAAAAAAAAAACGTAGACATAAAAATGCTTTCCGGACCTGAGTGTGAATATCATGTATAAAGTATAAACCACCTATAATTTGGATTAGCGACTATTGTACCACATGTTTTAAATATTTTACTTTTCATTCTGCTGGCCTAACTCAGGCAGCTTCAGGCTATGCGTTTTAGCTTGGATGGCTTGGCACAATATTATTTTATTCAATAATTTTGTGATATACAATTCCAATGGTCTTTTAGCTTTAACACCAGATTCTGCAGTGGCAATGCAGTAAGTCTCCGTGTTGTCCAGGAGTAAACGATGTTTAATAATACAGTTTCACAAATTTAAATGTTGCCTTAAAATAACCAGCTGGACAGAATGAACATACAAAACATGTATTTATATTACACACCACCTTGAAGCATGTATGCAGTATATGCATGTTTGAATATTGATTTCTCTTGACAAAAAAAAAACATTTAAATGTTGCACCTAGGCTCAATATATAAACAATCCCAGGTGTGGGATCTGTTATCTGGAAACCTGAATTAGAGAATGGCCATCTCCGATAGACTGAATTTTATCCAAATAATCCAAATTTTTTTAAATGATTTCCTTTTCTCTGTAATAATAAAACAGAACCTTGTACTTTATCGAAACAAACATCTAATGAATCCTTATTGGGAGCAAAACCAACCTATTGGGTTTGTTTAATGTTTATATGATTTTTAAGTAGACTTACGGTTTGAAGATCCAAGTTATGGAAAGATTAGTTTCCCAGTTAAATAATTATTAGAAAAATGACTTGCACATACTTCAAAAAGGAGCCAACTTACTCTGGTGCCAAAATGTGGTTAAATATGATAAAAAAATAGTACTGCAATTTTATTTCTTAGGACTGTTTTGGCCATCATATGTCAATGTATATCTATCAATCACTCTCAGTGACAAGTACATATTCAGCTTTAGATTTATTTCTTAAGACCAGCATCTTATACTTTGATGATATGCCCCCCCCCCGGGCATCACTTATCAGTACTTCCCAGTGGCTTGCCTTTTCTTTAAAATTATTAAAGTATGTATTTGTGAGTTTAATATCCTTATATCCATTATATATTGTGCTCTTTTTTGTGCCTTTTTTAGCCAATATGTACTCCTTGTTTTTAGCTATCTGTGCAAGCTTTACTCAGTCAAGGAAAATAAAAAAGTTATTTTCAAGTTCTTAAAAGAAGCGTTACGCGCCATCAAGAGAGCATTTCTTGCCCTTGCAAATAATCATGGATCATTCATTTTAGGATGGTGACAAGGCTATGAGTTCATGGTTTATTCAAGAGATGGAGTTGTGTAGAGAATCTTTCACTAAGGGTGTTTGAGGTTTCTTACCACATTCCATTACTATTTGCCAAGAAGTTGCTTCTTAACTTTATCCTGGCAGGATTGAAGACCAGGGCTCTTGTTTTAATATAAATGTAAGGCATTTTACCAATAGGGCGTGGGCGTTTATTGAGATGCTGATTCAACCATACAATTGGCTTGTTGATGTTTTTAAATAGATGTTTTCAGGAACAGAGAGGTCCAGCCCTGGACCACCTAAGTGGTCTTAAGAACTTGCACCTAAAATTCGCAACATATTCATCCATCTTAAAACCACCTCTTAGCTAATGCTCTCATCTCCTTGCCAAGCAGACTAAAAGTTTTGTGGATTGTAACACAACCAGTTTTGTTGGAGACTTTAGTATAAGAAGATCATATTTAAAGTAGCTGGGTATTACAAGGGAACATCTCTGTCGAGATCCATAAAGGTTACTCCTGCATGGCAGCAGCACTACTACACAATAAATTAACCTCATATACAATTATTTTTTAGAGGTCTTTTTGATTGCAAGGTCACATATCCTGAAAGTTCAGTACAAGCACAAGAACCCTGCTTATGATAAATAAAAACAACATACAGTCTTAACCCATGTGGCTGAAAAATTGGTTCTTTCCCACTAATTATAAATTATCAAAATGCGAGATTACAGAAAAACTCATCCACTTTATATTCATTCCTAGTGAATATGTAGAAGTATATTTATCTGTGGTTGAAAATTTTAGAGTTAAAAAAAATCCCATAGAATTGAATAGAAATGTAAATATCTCTACTTCATAAGTCAGATCTGCTGAAGCAGAAAGGAACAAGTGCCCAATGCATGACGATGGGCCAACATTTGCTTTAACAACGACTATACAGGTATGGGGCCTGTTTTGAAGAATGCTCGTGACCTGGGGTTTTCTGGATAATGGATTTTCTGTAATTTGGATCAGCATAGCTTGTCTACTAAAAAAATAATGTAAACATTAAATAAACCTAATAGGATTGTTTTGCCTCCAATAAAATTCATTAAATCCTAGCTGGGGTCAAGTACAAGGCACTGTTTTATTATTATTACAGAGAAAAAGGAAATCATATTTGAATTATTTGATTAAAAATTAGTATATGGGAGATGGCCTTTCGTTAATTAAGAGCTATCTGCATAATAGGTTTCCAGATAATTGATCATATTCCTGTACCAACATAAGCTTAAAGGCATCTGTACTTTTCCTGTCTTGAGTTATCACTGTTCAACTTTCACATGCATAAAGACTAACAGAAAATACCAAAGCCTGGGAATCCCTGATCTTTGTTTTGAATAGATGCATACAAAGGCTTTCATCCTGGTTCTACCAAGTAGAATCTTACTAAGATTATTTGATGGCTACATCCTTTTTGTTAATAACTGACCTATGGATGAGAGGGATACTACAGGTATGGGATACATTATCCTGAATGTCTGCTAGAAAATCATTTAAACATTAAATAAAACCAATATACTGGGTTTGCTAATTATATCTTAGTTGAGATTAAGTACACACTATTGTTTTATTACTACAGAGAAAAAGGGTATCATTTCTAAAAAATTTTATTATTTGGATAAAACGGAGTCTATGGGAGATGGCCATTCCATAATTCAGAGCTTTCTGTATAATGAGTATCTGGATAATGGATCACATGCCTGTATTCCAAATGAGATATAATCAAATACAGAATTGCTTGTAGGGAAATTGTTTCCAAAACTGTCCACAGTAGGTCAGTATCCAAATATGGTAATTTAATTTCGCTGTTCATTGGTAAATAGTCACTTATATTTACTCCACTGTGTAGGGTTATATTGGAACTTAAACTAAAATAAATGTCCCCTTTGGAATTCTGACAACTCTGCTGTCATACAGTTGAATTATTGCAAAATAATTTACAGTTCCAGTACATGCATAGATTCATGTCAGTAGAATGAAACTAAATTTCTATACATTTTTAGGTTGTTTCCTGTTCAAAAAGCAAACTGGATTTAAATCCTAAATTCTGGCTATATTTATATTTAGAAAGGCATCACTAATATTTTGTCTGTAATATATTGTCTAGGGCAAAGGCAGCACACACCACTGATGCATTTCACTTTATTGACATTCACGATCTAGCTTATTTCAGAAACAATCCACAATATTTTATTGATTATATCTAGAAAGTTGTTTATTTCCATGAGATGAAGCTCATATTATTTTATTCTTTACATGATAGTTCCTGTTAAACCGTATGTGTGCCATAAATAAAGTATTATATCTTTCTGTGTAATAAAGACAATATTTCTGTTTTGGATCTATTGTTGGCTGACTACTTATTGGAGGCACATGCCTTTCTTTCACATTAATAAGGTGCAGTGTAATTGTACTCCATTCTTAACCATTATTTAAAGGCAACATTATTTACTTGACCATGATTATTAGCATTAACAATTACAAAAGCAAAATTAATGTATTTTAAATAGAAATAAAATGACAAATATGTACACTGTAGATTTTTTATCATTTAAATAAACATGCAAAATATAGATATAAAGAAATACCTTATCTTAAGTAGAAAGGAAAGAACAAAAGTGGTATGAAATATATAACCAAAAATATTCACACCCCAGTTAATCCCAGCTAGCTGACCCTGACAAAAACAAAGCAAGCAATTCAGGAAAAAAATGAAAATTAATTTAAGAAAATGGTTGGGGAAAAGGAGGCACCAGACTACTTAGTCACTCTGTCATTAACCATCATACCACTTTCATCTCAGTGACAAACAAACGCTAATCATCTGCAAATATTATAAACATTTATAATATCCTCTATTTAATTATTAGACTACCAGTGCAATCAAATTTCTTGTGAAGACTAGGAGAGGTTTAAATGGAAAACAACTCATCAGGAAGGATTATTTTACAGCCGGTAGTGCAGTGATTTAACTGAAGTTTCTCCACAAGAAATATTTTTATTGTAAAAATGCCCTGTTTCCATTATAAAGAATGCCACTTTTTAAGCTTGTGAAATCTGCAAGTTATATTATATTTTGTTAACGCATGTATCTTCTGCATGCTGAATAAGGTTTTCAGCAAAAAAAAAAAACTTTCCCCACCAATTCCAGTCATAAAACGCCCTTTCCGTTCTGTGCTATCATGATTACAAAAAAATTTAAGGATTTTACATAGCTAAAACATCAACTTATTGCATGCAGTGCTTGTGTAACACATGGTATCCCAAAACCCAGAACAACCCCTTGGCTCATACTTCTGCCTATAACAACCACTTTTCGCGTTGGGAGGAGATCTCCGTTACATGGATACCACAAGGTTTTAAAGTGAGAGGACCAAGGGGGAGTTTTGGGCAGACAAGGGAACCGTAACATATACAGGAAGAATGGGTAACACATTGGGGCAAATTTAGAAAATTCACGAGAATTGATCAAATTCGATTGAATACCGATCGTACAAATTTTTCGGATATTCTAATTTGTCCTCTTCGATCATCGAATACCGAATGATCGGATATTCGATAATTTGATGATCGAAGGAATCAAAATTTTGAAATAGTTCGAATGCCTACTTCGCAAGATTGGGTTGAAAAAAATGAAAAAATTATTTATTTACCAAGCATCATTAAAACAGAGCAAGTATCAAAATACTGACTATAACCACCATGCTTGTATCATGTCACCTGACGCGTTTCATGCCTCTCTTTGGCACTTCATCAGAGGTGGGGTCTAAACCAGGTAAATCAAAAAATGGTTGGAGAGCAAAATAATCCTCTTTAAAGTATTTTCATTTTATTATGCAGAAATTTTGATGTTACTGGTCCTTTAATACTGTAACAATTGTAGTAGTGACTTCATGAACAGAACATGTTAAGAAGAACTATGGCAGATTTTAGCCAAATTACCTACCTTTGAGCATTTGCGACACTATACCGCTTTTGCAGGACATGTAGCATAATTTGCAATGTGTTGTGTTGAACCACAGGGAAAGCAGTATTTTTTATTTGTATTTGCTGCATGGTTTTGGAGTGAATCTCTTTCCTTAGCACTGTATTTTGCCTGTGACTGTGCACTATTAGGCCACAGTCTGTACATTCCCAGAAATTCCCTTACTGAGAGTTTTAGCCTCTGCCACTGCTGTATCAATTTGGCTAGCAACTGTAATAGCCTTTGCAAGGGTTAAATCCTGCTCTAGGAGCAGTCTGTCTCTAATGTTATGTGAGATTGTTTTTTTATAACTATTGGTCTCTTAGCATTTCATCTGTTAGGGTCCTAAACTCAAAGGTAACACCCAGCTCTCTCAAAGCTGCAGCAAAATGTTCTGTGGATTCGCCATTACGATGTCCACGCTGGCAGAATTTAAATATTTCAGCAACCACGTTTACTCTTGCCATGAAAAAGATCTTTATAGCAGTAAGAGCAGTTTCATAAGTCTGATTAGGTAATGGTAATGTATAGAATATATGCTGTCCCTTTGCTCCCAGGCAGTGAATAAGTAAAGCACGCTTTCTAGCAGCCAAAATCTCCCCTTGGTCAGCAGTAATAATTTAATTATCAAACATACGTATCCAAGCAGTAAAAGGTATGGTAGGCTGACCAGGGATTGGAAGAAAATGTGCAGGCTGCTGCAGAGGTCCAGGCCATTTGTATAAACACCACACTATGAGGGTAGGCCAAATGGAACTGCTGATATGTACAGTCAGTAGCAGCATAGCGGAGGCCACAAAAGACAGGGGGCTTCATTATGACCAAGCATCAGTTTAAAAGGCGGGAGGTGGGTGTTAAAGGTGGGATCATGCTATGATATCCTCTGCTACTTAAAGCTCAGATGGTTAAAGCAGGGAGTTTCCCAAGGTTCCTTCATATTAACTGAAGCCTAAACGTACTAGTTAATTTTGTACTTTTCAAACTGCTTCCTAAACCTTAAATAATCCTTTCTATTACATGACCCTGCAAAAAATTGGACCTTTAATATGTACCATAGCAAGAGTAGTTAAGAGAAGTTTTCCTCCCCTGAAGAGATACTGGCGTCATGGAAATCTGTTGTAGCATCTGGAATTATGTACAAAAGAGCAGATGCTATGCTTTAAACATGGCATTTTCATTAGTATACTGTATTATGCCCTTTAAAATGGAAATTTTCTTTTGTTGCCGAATATATTAGGGTATGAGCTTAGAACCTACGGCCACGCAGTTAAAAATGCATGACAATAACTGAAGCCAAAACTTGGTTAAACCCAGGTGGCTTGGTTGATTCTCTGTGGCTGAACAAAATGCATGATTATTGATGCTATCTCTGTATGTTGTTATTTAATATAGTTATGTTTAGTTCTACATGTTTGCATCTCAATTACAGCTGTACTTGAAAGCTTACTTGAAAGCTTTACAGTTTGGCTCACTCTCCTCTCTTTTGTATATTAAAGGGATTTTTCACCTTTAAATTAACTTTTAGCATGATGTAGAGACAATTTGCAATTGTGTTTAAATTTTTATTATTTGTGGGTTTTTAGTAGGGATGCACTGAATCCACTATTTGGGAATCCCCAGAATCCTTTGTGAAAGATTCTGCTGAATATCAAACTGAATCTGAATCCTAATTTGCATTTGCAAATTAGAGACGGGAAAGGAAAAAGTGGAAAAAGGATGTTTTACTTCCTTGTTTTGAGATGAAAAGTAACATGATTTCCCTACCCTACCTATCCACATCTAATTTACATACGCAAATTAGAATTCGGATTCAGTTCAGCCACATATAAGGATTCTGGTGAATCCGAATCCTGCTGAGAAAGGCTGAATCCTGGATTCTGAGCATCCCCAGTTTTTAGGTACTTACAGTAACTTTTTTTTCTGCAATTATCCAGTTTGCCATTTAAGCAAACAGGTGCTTTAATTTTTTTGTACACGGAAATAACTCCACTTTTTCTTGTAGGGTTTTCATATGCAGTGTATGGTTGCATGCAATATATGTTATTAAAGGCAACATTGAGTACAATACAATAGACTGGATTGGGCTAGGGCTTTAGAGAACAGAGGTTAGGGAGGGCCCCATGTGCAAACTTTGAGTCACTCATAATAAAGCTTACAGCAGACTCATGTCATGTACCATGAAGTTCTCTTCACTGTGGTGATGTGACCAGTCGTGATAAGGCAACATTCTGTTAATCAACCCATTGCTAAAACAACACAGACTGCAGAGATCTGCAAACAGAAGTGTCAGGCTTACCCTGAGCTTTGAAGTGTTTTATGCAATGAAACCAATTCTAACCAACACTTAAACAACCTGTGTACATACTGTATATGTAAAAGTATTTACAATTTATCCAAACCCTTTTACAACACAACTAATCTGGAATAAATAGATGCAGAAAAACTGTAATTTTGTGATCATTACACAGAAAGGGGTATAAACCACCATTGCTGAATTGGCAGTTAGCAGATGACGTTTTGTAAATAAATCACTTGTAACTTCCTTAACAAAACTTGGTACACTTAAACTATGGGAGTTTTTACAATATATTAAAAGGCAGCTATTCTTCTGAACTGACTGAAGAGCTAACTATAACCGGTCTTGCTGTTGCCCACTAGAACTGGTATAATATCAAATGTCCAGGTGAGGGAGCATTTGGATAGAGGTGATCATAATATAATACCGTTACTTTGATATCTACTAAAAAAAAAATAAAAGAATAAGTATATTGTACTGTATTTTAGAAGACCTAACTTTAGATTGCCAAACATTCTTTCTGTAGTTTGTACTTGAAACATGGGGTGGCTGAATCAGTCCAAAAGTACAATATAGGGTGACAAGAGATATATCTTTTATTAAAAATAGGCTAGATTAGTGCTGTCCAACTGGCTCCCCCTTCTTGTATGGACCCACACATGAAAGTCTGCCTGCTGGGACCGCTTACCTTGTGTAAGCTTTAAAAGGTATAAATTGGGAGATTAACTGGCCCCTGCATTGTTTACATTTCTGATTCCTGCATTATTCATAACAGGACCCCCCTGCATTATTGATACCTGCAACACCTCTATTGTTCACACCCATAAACTGCTAGAAGGGCACCAGCACTGTGTCACTGTATATAACACAGTATTAATTGTTCATCTTAGAGTGGTCCTGATAGGTTTTCCAGTCTCCTGCAGTATTCTGCCTGCCCTATGCTCCCTGTGTTACCTACCCTATGCCCCTTGGGTGTGCCATAATCTGCCTGCCCTATGCTCATTGTGTGTGCCATACTATATCTGCCCTATGCTCCTTGTGTGTTCCATACCCTGCCTGCCTATGCTCCTTGTGTGTGCCATACTATGCCTGCTCCATGCTCCATGTGTGTGCCATACTCTGCCTGTCCTATGCTCCCTGTGTGTGCCATACTTTGCCTGCCCTATGCACCTTTTGTGCTATACTCTACCTGCCCGACGCTATCAGTGGGACGTAAGCCTGCTAAAGTTTGTTCTGGGGGTTAGTTAGCACTTGGAAATTGTTGTTAGGGCCCCTAAAATGTTTCATTGTGTGCTGGGGGCCACTGTGTTATCCACAGGAGAGGATTTAAGGGTATGTTTTAATATAACAAATTGTTCACACATGAGTGATGAGTGATATTGCAGTAAGCACCAACCATTTGGTTTTTTGGTGTACTACCACCATGGCCTGTGGATATGGACTTACAAGTTCTTGTGGTAACATGGTTGTGGTTTGAAAACAGGGAGTGGTGAACACTGGCTTCCATTATCGGTCCTCCACCATGTAGATCAGAAAAATTCCAGCCATCGGTACCATGGAAGTTAGACAGCACTGGGCTAGATGATCTAATAATCATACATAAAGGTAATGTAAAGGAAAGGTTTACATTTTAATAACTCAGAATTGAACATATGGAAATAATTCCATGTAGTATAAAGAAATTCAATAATTTGATCATGTGAACAATTGTATAACATCCAAGCAAAATAGGTACAACTGAAATCTATTGGTGCTTTTCCCACTAGTGACTACACTGGCAAGAAAAGACTCTGCTTTAATGTCTTTTTGCTTTGCTCTGTTTTATCTTTGGGCAAGAGCAGGCATTTCTTCTGAAATATTTTTTCATGCTGCATGTCATTCCCATGATTTCCATCCATGTGATTGACAGGCAACACGGAGAGGTGTTGTGTGTTTCTGTGCTGGCTTAAATACGCTGCATTACATGTGTAATAGACCTTCACCAAGTGTTATAGCCTTGGCAAATGTATTATGATGCTACTGTATAAAAGTCTTTTCCAAAGAATATCAACCAGAAAATGATTTCTCTGTTGTTTGTAAGCCAAAGTCCATTACTTGGCTGTTACCAGGGTGTTCTTAATTTCAGCCAACATTTATGCAGCTGAAGTCAAGCCAAAAGCAGAGTGTGTATGAGTGTCACATGATGCCTCGGGACAGGCAGTAACATGTGCTTAGTCAAACAGGCTGCATCATTGCAGGTAAAGAGTAAAAGCACGGTCAGGTGTCAGGAAATTGAGGTCAACAAAGCAGACACTATCGACTATGGGAAAAAAAAAGACAATGACCAAAAACTATTAAATGACTTGTTCAGTGCCATCAAAAAAAACTTCTACATTTAAAAGAAACATACTTTTACAAAGATATGTACTGATTGTTTAATTAAAACGACAATGCATATTCATAACAAATGAATAGCCCAGATATCCCAATTAAAAGGCTTCCATCTGGGGCACATGCACTCTCATTTCAAAACTATCAGTTATCTTGGTAGGGATTTCCATGATCTAACTGCCATTCATTTTACCATACACAGCAATTAAAAGCTGCTGATTCGGTCCCATTAGTTTAGTTTGGATTACCCTGAAGGAACTGCCCAACTAATATATGGTCTGAAAATTGTCCAGATATGGGCTGGGCAGGTTTAAAATCCCATCAGGGTAAGGACCATTTTGGCTTGTTGAAGTGGTCCTCCTCCCAGCAATCTTTATTTACTGTTTTTGTGACCCCAAAATTTGAGCCTCAAGGTGGGCAGACTGGGGAAAGATCTGCTCATTTTGTGACCTTAATAAATGAGCAGATATTGAAATGTATGGCTAGCTTTACAGCATTGTGGTCTCCTGGTGGAGGGTGTGTCATCATTTATATAACTCAACTCCAGTTTACCATAATTTCCCTAGTAGGTTAAGCCATCAACTACCTTTAGAAAATATTCTAGGTCTTTCTTTTTGGGTTCCACACCTGCTTTTACATATGCTAACAAATGTGTTTTCTATTATGACTAATCCACTTTTCTAAATTTCCATACCTGGTTTGCTCTCCAAATTTGAGTCAATCCCATATCATATAGTCCAGGAAAGCCTGTTGGATTGTTGCTTAGACGACTACCTGCAGATATACTGTATGCCCCATCATCTCTCTGTATGTTCATATCGTGCAATTTTTTATATTACTTTCAGAGTGTGGTCATTATAAAAATACTGGTGTGTGTGTGGTGTATGTTTTATAAATTTAAATGTAGATATATACATTAGTTAAGACTGCTCTGTGAAACCAGCACTGATTTCTGGCTGCACAGCATGGAAGACAAAGAATAAGCCATGCGTGTTTTGGACTTATTTTATCAAGCAAATGCAAACACAAGAAATTGTTATGCCACACCTTATATAAACTAATGACATAATTATTTATTGCAGAAGTGTGTTGGCAAAGGGATTTTTCTAACAACGCATCAGCAATCATGGTTGCTATGATACATCAGGGAATGGTTTAATATTTATATGGGAATCCAACCATTTGACCTATAGCTATAAAATTATTATCAAGTGTCTGACAGCTAAGCATCAGTTGGCATTTGAATTATTAATAAGCAATGGAAGCAAATATTAGCAACAATAACTTGCAATGGCTTCATCATTTGCTTTTTTACTGATTTAGTTGCAGTCTGTTCTGTTTTTATATAGATACCATGTTATTGCTTCTCATTCACATTTCATGTCCAAGCAGGGAAAAGCCTAGCAAAGGGCGGGGCTATTTCATGATAAACAAAGTCAGGAAGCAAGGGGCACCATAAGGTGGCTGAGCTCTGTGGATCACAAGACAAGGGGGTCTGGATAGTCACATGTAACTCTGACAGCCCCCCTTAAGGGTACACACCTCTCGGAATAAACCAATCTGCTGCTGTTTTGGCACCACACCTCCCATCCACTCTCCTTACACCTTAATCTCTTGCAATAATCAGGCCCAGAGGGCAGCATATGTTCTCCAAGTTTGGCCAGAAAACAGGTGGCATGAAGGTGAAAGGTCATCTAAAAGCATGCAAAAACAAAATCAAACAGATAGCCTCAGGAACCTATGGTGAAGAAAAGTTTAACTTGTTTGTGTAATATTTAGAAAGGTTTATGTTAATAGCTTGTTATAGCTTTCCTTTATACTGTTTTGATTAAGAATAAAATAGAGAAATACAGTGACTGCAGAATGTGTTAGAGTTCATTATGACTGGGATTACGCTAAAGAGCTCATTTTCAAACATAGGTGGTAAATTGCATAACTGTAGCTGCCTGTAAGAAGGAGCTGATGTGATCAGTCTACCACCAATTAGAAAATTACAGCAAATATCCCATTGGTTTCCATAAACCTGGTAAACAGCACCCACCGGGCTTTTCTAATGAATTTAAAGTATAAATATCCAATTTAAAGAAAAATCCAAAAACGCCCTAGTCCCAAGCATTCTGGATAAAAAGCGGCATACCTGTAGTAACCACCACCTGTGGTATTTAAGAGGTATCAGACAATGTGGATAAGACAGTTTTGCATATTCTAACGTGTTATTCTAAAGTTTCGATCACAGACTTCTTTTTTTAAATTAATATATTAAGTGCAAGTTGAAGGGTATTCTTTTTTTTTAACAATAACATTTTTCTCTCAATGTTCTGCCCGAGGCATGCACATCTCACCATCCTCTCCAGTGGATGCAATTATGTTCTATCTTGTTCTGTGTGTATGGAGTTTTGACCTCACAGATAAATATTTTCAAGGTTCATAAGATCATTTTCTCTGCTTTTGTTTTAACACAAAGGAATATGTTTGACAAAATTGCAATGAGCAAAGACAATGGAGTAAAAGAAAAAATGAATATCGTCAGTGTTTATGCAGATGCACTAAATTATTTGAACAAGCATTAGGCGTACTTGGCAAGCAGTGCAGAAAGGCATATTTAAGTACTTATAATTCCATAGGTTTGTTAGCATATGAAAAACAAGCTTCAAATCAAATCCTTTCATCATAGCAAAGTAACATGCTCAGAGCCACAGCACAGATTAATATGAGTACGTGCTGAAAAAGTGGAAATAATTTCATTATCAAAAGCTACCATAAAAATGCCATCTAGATAAATGTACTTGATATAAATAAATAAATTGGCACCCAATAAGAGGTGGAAAATGGTACAGAAAGCCACATGTTCTTTAAAGGAATTTTTACAGCATTTTAACCTTAAGTAAAACATGGCTGCTCACATATTTGAAATAGTTTTTTTGGGTAAAGTCAAGGAAGAGTGTCAACACTTTTCCAAGCACTGGATAGAGCCTTTCAGCACAAAACAAGAAAAACGTATTTTGTTTGTTTTTACTTATCGTGGCAAGCTCGACAACATACACATAACTTGTCATGTAAGCTTTACTATTAATATTCCACTTTAATTGGTGCTATTCAACTAGATGATATTTTCATCTACTGTTCTTCATATTTTTAACTACATTCATCTGAGATGATCTGTTTAGTTAAGGCAGGTATGGAACCAGAATGCTCAGTAACTGGGGTTTACATACCTTGTGTGCTAAAAAGTCATTTAAACATTAATTAAACCCAATACGTTTGTTCTGCCTTCTAAAAGGATTAATTATATCTTAGCTGGGATCAAGTTTGAAGTACTGTTTGATTATTAATGCACAGAAAAATGCTAATATTTTTAATTATTTCAGTAAAATTGAATCTATGGGAGACGGTCTTCCTGTAATTCTAAGCTTCCTGGATAATCAGTTTCCAAATAAGGGATCACAGACAATTTATATTTTAATTGTTACAAAAGGCTACTTTACTTAGACTATAATTTAGTTTTAAGAGATAAGTGCTGCAAAATAAAAGTTCAGGAATATATTAAGTTAGTCCAACATATAAAAAAATAGTAGCACATCATCAGCCCGTTAGAAATAGTTTTTGGTACTCTCTTAGTTGCAGCTGAAATTCCAGCTTGGCTAGCAATTCGGTTGAAATTTCTGGTGAAAACATCTAGATGTTTTTGAAACTATGGCTGAATGACTGATTAACTGATGTTGTTCTAGATCTCTAACCTTATTATGAGCTAAGAGTGGCCCTGACCAAAGGTTGAACCTCTAAGGGTGGCAGGAATTGAAAAAATCCAGCAATGATTGTGCTAAGTGCCATTGCCAATAGCAACCAATTAGCTAACTTTTTTACAGTCTTCTACACGTTAAAAGCAAAGCTGTGATTCATTTTTACTGGCAGCTGGACTTATGTTCCTAAATGAGCCTCACGTTCTTTGTTGCAATATTCTATACACATACTGTAGTTGTTCTGAATAATGTGCAATCAGTTTAAGGCTCATTCAAGAGCATGGATTGAAATGATGACCTTCAGTTCCATTCATTTTTTTTTCAATTTGAGTACAGGTATCATTTGTGCAAGCCAGTAGGCTACACAGATTTATTTTGAGTGTGTTTGATTCGTTTATTGCGGATGCACAACTAACTTCTGTAGTCCATGGATAAGTACACTATTAAACTGTCAGTCATACAGAATGGGATTATCATGTGTATGCTGTTTAAAGGGTCTTTTTTATTTGTTGTATAATATTTTATACCAGACCTTTACAAAATACTACAGTACTGTACTGATCTTTTTACATTTTTTTTTACTAGCAATGGTGATATAAGGAGCACATTTATCAAAATGTTAGTTTAGATCTAAATAAAAAAACTCACCATTTTATAAATGCATTTCTAAGAATCCCATAGGAATAAATAGAACATGTCTGAGTTTTTATTTATTAAGCCCTAACCTCACATTTTGATTAATATGCCCCTAAGTGTAATTAGGGTAAACAGGGAGGAGAAAAATAGGGTTATTGCCCTTAGAAATTGTCCGTTCTGAACTCTTTGCAGGACAGAAGGCAAGTTCACAAAGGAAACAAAACATTTACTATACATGAAAGTTAATCAGAACAAAAGTGCCGATCTGAGTGATGCAAGAAGAGCTTTATCACATTAACAACTGAGTGAGCCAAAGTCCCGGCATCTGAAACGTAAACAACTGGCAGTGAGTGCAAAGGTAAATGAGCCATTCTGCATGGAGCAAAAGTGAACTAAGGACACAGTGGTTATGTAGAATAATGTTAATTCAGACTTAGCCAAATGCCTTAAAAGGTAAAACAATATAATTTTTTTAGTCAAATTAGTAGTTGACATATTCATATAAACTCCAGCTAAAACTATGTTGGAATCAATTTTTATCATCGTTGACATATATGACATTTAGAAATGAAAAATGTTTTTTTATATTAAATCACTTTTACTATAACCCTTGAGTCTTGCATGTAAAGCTAATGTGGCAAGCAGCCAAAATCAGCAGATAGCTGCTATTTTCTCTAGGGTTATTTTTTTACCTCTTTTGAATTTTCTCTAGAAAAATGCCCACAATGCCAATTCCAATGCCAAAGTCAAGAATATGCATGCATGTCATTTGCAATGTAGCAAGAGGAGCACTGTAGCAATTCTGCTTTGTATAGGTTTCTTATAACACTTGTGCCCAAAATTTTTGTGCGAGTAATATGTTCCCTTTGCAGAGAATGGGGAGCAAAAATCTGGCCTAGCTCTTTAGAGTATGGCATTCACTAGATATGGAACTTCTCCCTAGCATTCTGGGATATTTGCTAAGCATGCTAAAAATAAAATAAGATCATGCCAATTTTAATACAGACAACCTAATGTTCAATTTATAAGGGAGCCCCATTATCTTTCCAGTGGGTTACACCTTAAAGGAATTGTTCAGTATAAAAATAAAAACTAGGTAAATAGATGGTTGTGTAAAATAAAAAATGTTTCTAATATAGTTAGTTAGCCAAAAATGCAATGTATAAAGGCTGGAGTAACTGGATGTCTAACAGAACACAACTTGTCCATGAACAACTGTCTCAAAGTATATGTTCTAATAAGATTCCTTTAATAGTCTATATTATTAATAAACCATACAGCATTGAGCAATGTGATAGTAAGTATTTTTTCATTGTATGGTCTTTTGGTGGTTCATGCACCTTGAAATGCTTACTTAAAGGAGAGTTCAACTTGTATGTGGAAAAAACCCTTCCCCTCCCTCCTCCCCCCCAGCCTACCTGTCCCCAGGGCAAATGCCCATAACTTGTTATTTACCCCTCCTTCCAGGTCCTGTCCAGCAGAGTTCACAGGTGCCATCTTGTCTTGATCAAGCATGCTTGAGAAAGGGGTTAGCCCCGAAACATTGCACGTTCACACTAATAAACGGCAAGGGGGATCCCTGCCATTTACCTGCCTTGAGTGCCAGTGTTTCCTTCTGTTCATGCAATTACTGGGGGTGGCCGTAGCCTCCTACACCAGGCACCAGGCTTCTACACAGAGGGAGCATTAGGAGTGTGCGCGACTTCAACCACATCTAGTACAAATGTCATGGAGCCAGATTTAAACAGATAAACTGGGATTCTATTTGGAGGATTATTTTTCAGCAGCTACTGGTTCTGCAGAGTTGGAGAAAGTTTGTATTAAACAATACAAAAACTATAAAATCCACATTAGATTACATGACAACACAGGACCCAGTGCAGTCTGTATATTCTGATTATTAATCAGTCTGGCTGTATTGGCTTTTGGCAAATATTATTTCACTTGTTTTGTTCACTTTTTTGATCATTTATGACAATCCCTAAGCAGCCCAGACCACACTGAACATGTGCACAGTCTTGGTCTTGCAAAGATGTATAACAAAGTTACAAGATGACAGCCCCCTGTGGCCAACTTTGAAAGCATAAATCATTTGTATGATTAGGCTTGTGGTGCAGTAAGTTAATGTTTATGTTTAGTATACAAAATACAGCATTTATAGCCTTATTCTATTTTAGACTTTCCTTGTCCATTAGTAGAGTATGCCATTATAAATGTGAAATAGTGATGATATGGTGAACAACAGCAATTGCATGCAATATGCAATCAGAAAAGACTGTAAATAAATATAAATAAAATAGAATATAGATCCACAAGTGCCTTTTTTAGATAACAACATAATAGAAACAATTCTATGAACAACTCTTCAATAACAAAACCTGTAATGTTTCCGATGCTGTTATTCTGCATTAAAAATGTTGCCATCTTTAAGCAAGTGGGGTTTTCCGTATAATGGAACTTTCTGTAGTTTGGATTTTCATACCATAAGTCTACTTTAAAATCATGTAAACATTAAATAACCCTAATAGGCTGGTTTTGCTTCCAAAAAGGAATAATGATATCTTAGTTGGGATCAATTACAAGGAACTGTTTTATTATTACAGAGAAAAGGGAAATCTTTGGATTATTTGAATAACATGGAGTCTATGGGATGACAGGTTTCTAAATAATGGATTTCATACCTGTACAATGTCATATTTTATCTACGCTGTGCAATACGTTTCCTTCTTATTTTTGAAAATTTTCTGTTTCCATTTCACCCAAAAAAACGGCAGTGATAATACAATGGCACCAAGTTGACAATTCTGTCTGAAGTGCTGTTTAATAACTGGCTGTACAGCAGAGAAGAACTATATTTTGAATGTTTATCATTCCTGTCAGTTGACTCTCCATGACACAACAGGGAACAAGCCAGAGCAAGCTACATGAGGCAATGTGCTATGACAGTAATGCAAAGCTCAGAGTGTCCGAACTGTAGGTTCTGTTGTCATGACAGCCGCCATTGTTTTCAAACATTTTCCCCCATGTGTTTGTAAGACCAATAATGCCCCAACATGCCTATAAATGTTATCCAAATATGTTCAGCTGAAAACCTTAAATAGGTACTTGTATTAATGATTGCATACCTCTACATAATATAATACATGTACCATTGCAGCAAGCTTGGTATTTAAATTGTACTTCTGCTCAGCCGGGGTAGGTAATGTGTTACATTTTTCAACATTAAGGGCAAGGTCACATGTGGTGTTTTTACGTTGCGTTTTTAAAACCGCGTGGTCGAGCATAAATATGTGTGTATGAAACCACACACGCATAATATGTGTTTTTCAGCCTGTAGTTTTCATTTCCCAACATGCATTTTTTTTTCTCGTTCCCCACAATTCCACTCAGAAGGATTTTAGTAAAGTTTGGTGAAATAAAAGACAGAATGTACATGTAGAATGTAGCCGTGCTGCCTGTCACTACTAGTGATGGGCGAATCTACCCCGTTTCGCCGAAAAATTCACAAATTTCCGGCGAAATTCGCGAATTGGGGAAAAAATTTGCGAAACGAGTCGCGGCATGTTTTCGACGTGTCACATCATTTTCGACGCGTTGTTTTCGTCGCGTAGCGTCAAAAACGACGTGCGACTCATTTTTTTTAGCGAATTTTCGCTGTTGTTTCGCGAATTTATTCGCCATCGGCGGTTTTGAGGTTTTCAGGTGTCTTTGACATTGGCTTTTGTACGACAATACGACAAAGTCTTGTTTATTGTGCAACAAGTAGTTTTCATGACTTTTCTGCAACTTTTTCCTGTTCGTGCTTTTTCAGTTCGATCTTTTGATAAATGGCTGACATTTGTAAAAATGAGCTTATCTGTGTTTTGAAAAAGCTCTAATACCACTAAAATTCAACCTAATAAATGGGCCTCTAACATGTTTTTTTCGTTTGTAATTTTTATATTTGGATCTTTTAATAATCTGCATTGCATGTGTGGTTTTAGAGAAAATGAGTTCATTTGTGGTTTCTAAAACCACTAAAATGGGAATGTTGATAATGGGCGTCCCTGCTTTCAGCCCTCCAGTCAATTTCAAGTTCCATTATTTTTATTATACCATAGCAGTAAAAGGAGCTGCAAATTCCTCAAGGATTGCATCTGCAATAAATGAAATAACAAGAGGTAGCGGATGCTTGCTTGCAATATTATTCCAATGACTCATCTATGATTTGTGAAGGTGTCATAGAAACGTGTGAGCTGGCATAATATTATTTAATTGCTAAGAGAGTTGCTGAATGATTTCCCTCAGATTTAACTGTGATAACCCACAGTGTGTGAAAAGTTGATTTAAGCTGTACCTGTTTGGTCTGGTCTCCTGGCTTCTCTCTCTTTCATCCTTTCAAGGATTACAATTCACATACTGCTCCATTATTCTCACTAGAGGGCATATTTATCAAAGGGTGAAAGGAGAGTTCACCAGAGTTCCCCAGAGGAGAATTCTAAAAATACTATACTTTTAAAACTCCTATACTGTAATCAGATAGCTGTGGAATTCTTCTCTTGTACTACAAAAGGCAGAACTGGATGCACACTTACATGGAAAAATCCCCTGTGATTTATTGTCTGAAAAAAAACGGATACACTCTTGTCAACTGTCCTTTTCTTCTCATGGGGCAAATTGTCCTTTCCTTGAATTTCACCTTAGTACCTCAGACTTATTTCCTTATTAAAATGGTACACTGTTGCACGTGGTACATTTTCTCCTGGTATATTTCCCCCCATACAATTGTAGTGGAAAAAATCTCTAGAGAATTTACACCATGTGGGATATTACATGAAAGAGATTATGTAGATAACAAGATGCAAAAAGTGGCTGCTTTATCTCTCTAGTAATAGTTTGCCAGTCTGAACAAGGACACACTTCACAGACAAAGATTCACTGGAGAAATAATGTGTAAGTTTGCCAATGCAATGTTTAGTGTATTTTTTATTCCGATTCATTAAACCTCAACTTTTTCGGGTCAAAAATATCATCCAGTTCCAAATATAAAAATATCATGCAGTTCCAAATATGAAAATACTCTGGGTAAAACCTGTCAAAAGCATGTAAAAGTCAATGGCATATAGACATTTTACAACTAGAAGATCTTTCTTAGATTAGTGTTTTTAGAGGCTTTTGGGTATTTTTGATGCTGGCTTTTGTCCAACAACATGAAAAACTCATGGATTTCGTGACTTTTCTGCAACTTTTCCTGTTCATGCTTTTTCAGTTTGGATTTTTAACTTACATGACATTCATGTTTTTAGAGAAAGTGAGTTTAGTCATTGTTTCAAAAACCTAAAGCCACAAAAATGTAACTTTTAATAAAAAGGCATCCACATGTCACAACATATTGTCCTTTTTGTAAATTGTTGATATTGTTGCAAATTAAGAATTTTGGATACATTTGTCCAAATTTTTACTTTTGCTCTTTATTAGATATGCTTAGGGTTGCCACCTTTTGGCTTGTATCATACCAGCTGGGGTGGGGGGGGATCTGAAAGGGGGTGGGTCGGTGATGTAAGGGGAAGGATTGTGATGCAAATATAGGCATTATGCTATCTTCTGATTTGAAGGAAGATTATAATAAGCTTGAATAAGGTGGGTGTCTGTGGGATAGAGGGGGAGCTGGGGTAGAGGATTGATTGGATCGGAGTCATGCTATTAGCAGATTGAAAGTGTGCTGGGGGCTAAGGACTAGTTAGTAAGAATTTCACAGAAAGTATATTGCCAGTAAATTTATAATGTATTGCCTAGGCCTATAAAATACTAGCAGGGTGGCACCATAAACATTCTTCAAAGTGTTATAACTACTCCTACTTAGTATCTCTAGGGATCTTAATGTGTTAATCCAAAGGAAATAATTTAATAAACCTAAAATAGAATCATTTCAAGAAAATATTTAAATGTGCCAAAACTATGAATATACTGTATTATCAATGTCTACTTCCTGCAGTGACTTTGCATATTTATCTTTCAATAAATCAAACTACAGCAAAAGATTTGCTAAAAAGACCATTCCACTTTTGTCAGTGAGGTGTTACTTTGAAATTGATGGTCCCCCCTTAATATCAGTGCCCCGTAGTGACAGTTCAGTAACAACCCTTCTGTGAAACATGTGACATGTAAAAACATACTTACTATACCGTATGAATACATGATGTGTTTCATAATTCTATCCAGTCTCTTAAATATAAAGATAAATTCAAGCTCCAACTGTAACCTTGTTTGAGATTTCTTCTGACTGCAGAACAGCTGTAGAGTAACTTTTTTTATTACCTTTTACTGATGGAAACCAACATTCGTTAATTAAAATGAATCTATTTTGGGCTATTGCTGCAATTACAGACACACTGTCACTGGTGCATATTATGTGTCTCTCTTACAGCACACATATCAGATGATTTTGTGGAACTAGTGCAAAACACTTAGCCCCAGATAACTTGATAATATTTATATGGAATCCTCTGTGGGTTTATCAGGCATTCCTCGAATTCCTCAACTTCCCCTGCTTTTAATTCCTGTCTATCCAGTGTATTATATTCTCTTTGCATACTTCCCATCTGGCATATGCATGGATAGGGTTTGATTAGTATATTAATTTTTAAAAGCTACCTAAGGTGATGACAAATATATTCCAGGCATTTGCAAGTCTCCCAAGAGCATTTTTTCAAAATGTTCTAATTCAGAAGATAAACACTTCTGCTGAAGCTAAGGGACATGGATTGTTTTCATTATAGCAGGTGTTGGCTATTAGTTCTACCAGAACCCAAATCTCTTAAAGCCAGGGTTTAAAAAAAGACACATAATCGAGCAGTGACATCATTGGAAGATGTACCATACATGAACCTTGCTTGCTGAGGCTGTGTCTTCTGTCTGAAACATCCTGTTTGGAAATCCTGACAAATCCCCTCAAGTGGGATGCGAGATTAGAGATTTCCCTTCTTCCATATTGTTTGACTTTGTTCGAAGTGAGACAAAGATCTCAGACTGAGGGCAGCTAAAAAAAAAAAAGATGTGTGAACTTCACCCCCTCCAGCCAAATGATGACATCCAGCATCAGCCAGTACCTTTGGCTGTTGTCATATACTGGGAGCATACGTTTGACAGCAGCACCACACTTTGGACACCATACAGGCATGGATCTTCTTGATGCTGATTTCAGCAACCCACCAATTACTGAAGGCTGTTATTAGGTAAAGGGATCTGTAGTTCAACATCATCCAAGGGTCAATAGCTGGCATCCCTAATAAATGGATGGCTTGGGAAAAAAATATTACAGGTTTGCAATCTAAAATAACAGTTAAGTAAAAACAATAGGTTTTTCAAAATCCTTACTGACAATTTTTTCCATCAAATACTAAATTATCTAACCAAGAGTTTTTATACTTTATATAGCGCCAACATATTCCAGGGTTCTTCATGAAGGACTTATTCACATTAATCTCTATCTTTGTGGAGCATAGACTCTCACACTAACACAAATATACCTCTATAAGTTAAAAAGTTTTATGAGAAATCAGTTAATCTGCATTTAGAGAAAATTGGAGAACCAGAAATAAAATGACACAAACACATACAAGCTTCAAACAGCCAGTGTCCTGGTTCACATCAAACCCAGGATCCCAGTACTGTGGGGCAGTAATGTCATGCATTGCACCATTGTGATATAGCAAGTACTGGAAAGGTAAAGATATTATATGAGTAGGGTACTGTTTTCATTCCATTCACACCAGGAACAGATCATCCTTAGTTAAATCCATAGCAACCAACCAGGGTTACAGTCAGAACTCATCCCATAATATTGGTTCCTCCCTAGTGTCCATGATTTATTACATAAATGCTTCTCTTCTGTTGATTTTTTTTATCCTCGTCGTCTCAGTTAATTTTCCTTTCAGCCTTGAAAAAGGCTCAACAACCAATAAAAATACTTTCCTTTCACCACTATGCACTAATTCAGTGTCAATTCATCTTAAAGGACAATATAAACTATTTATAGAAAGGTTAAACTTTCATTTTATGCTTTTATAACTTACTGGAATTTCCAGTTTACCATATTGAGCAAAGATCATTCTTTTTTTCTTAAAGACGTTTTCACATTCCTATTAAATGTTTTTTTTTTTTCATTAAATCTCTGGATTCCTATAATGGAAACAGCCTTAAATAGGCTTAGCACCTCAATGACCAGGAGCCCTCTACCATACTTTGTGCCCTTCAGGCCATACAGAGGTTTCCTTGGATCATCTGACTACACAGTATCACAGACTGAAAACTGCCTGTAACTAAAAATTGGCTGTTTACATTGGATCTGAATCTTAAATGATTCCCCAGTCATTTAATACAAGGCTGTGCTTAATGATTTTAGGCTTGTTCTGCATTCCAAAGCTTATGTTACGCAATGAACTCCTTTCACATTATGAGACAAAGTTAGCTGCAAGCAAGTCCGGCTTACACATCACCTGGAGTCTGTTGAGTTCCTTATTTCCTCTCAACATAATTTCTGTTTTACACATTCCCAAGGTCCTTCCATGTTACATGTCATGCAGCTGTTGGATGAGGTCCCACAAACTCACACCCCGCTAGGGACCCCTCATCCAATCTGTTTAGTTCCAGCAGCTGTGCCTCTTCCTCCAAGGTCACACATATGTCTGTCACACCAGAAGACAACAGCCGTATTGGTTATATTAACCCTTCTGCTTTACGTCAGCAAGAAAGAACATTTGATTTTTTTTTTCAGTGCACGTTTTGTAAGACACAAAACTTTTATTATATAAAACTATATATTTTTTCTTAAGAACTATTAAAACACGAGGGGAACTAAACTAAAAATACATGTTCTATGACTATGAAAAGTCTTAATAAATCAAGCCATGAGTATTAAGAAGGGACTCTCACAGGACAACATTATTTCCAGGTGTTGGTGTTGTTCACAAGCAGAAATGAAGGATGCTACTCATATAGAATCAAAAAGATCAAATCTCTTTTACCTACCAAGGATCACTGATATGAATATGAAGAACTTTGGATGACCTTGTACAGGAATTAATCACTTATAGACCTAAGTTAGATGGGAGACTGAATTAGTACTTTCTACAAACAAAACCAGTGGTGGGTGAATCTGTCCCATTCCACATCGCCCAAAAATACAAGAAACGGCAAAAATTCACAAAACTCATTGACGTCAATGGTCTTTTTTGAGAGAACTTTTCCAAGCCGCATGCCATTATCCAGAATGCTCTGAATTACAGAAAGGTTGTCTCCCATTGACTTAATTAGCCAAATAATCCAAATTTTTTAAAATTAATTCCTTTTTCTCTGTAGTAATAAAACAGTATCTTGTATTTGATCCAAACTAAGATATAAATAATCCTTATTGGAAGCAAAACCAGCCTATTGGGTTTATTTCATGTTTACATGATTTTCCAGTAGACTTAAGGTATCCAAATTACAGAAAGATCCATTATCAGGAAAGCCCCAGGTCCTGAGCATTCTGGATAACAGGTCCCATACCTGTTAGTTACCTGTAGTTAAAGGTGCAAATTTACTAAAATTCTAAAAACATTTTCACTATTCAATTTTTTTTTCAAAAAATTAGTTTTTTTTTATTTCTCTAAAAAACTCAAATTTTATCAAGTGTAAAAACCACAAAAAACTCTTATACAAAAAAGCAGTTGAGGTTCCACAGAAGTCAATGGGAGTTTCACTGATCATATTGAACCTTTTCTTTTAATCAGACTTTTAGAAGCTTTTAGATATTTTTCGCTTGGAATTATCCAAAAAACTCGACTTCTTAGAGGTTTTCAAATTTTAGTGTTTATTTGCATTTGTACTTTTCATATTCAAAGCTTTTTTTACTTTTCATGGCATTTTTTGTTTTAGAGAAATAGGAGCAGATTTGCTAAAGGGACGATAAATACATTTTTAACCACTATGCTAATTCACTTAAATGCAAAGTTGCGTCCTAGGTGCTGAATGCTTGCAACTTTTTGGTTGCATTACTTCAACAGTGCAAGTGTTTCAAGGCAAATTACGCTAGCAATCACTTCTGCCTAGCGAAACATTGTTAGTACGCTTAGATCAATTTGAATAGGGCAGGTACATTAAAGTTGTATGTCTTTATTAGAAATGTTGGTGCAAATGCTTTAAGTGGCCACTTTTTATTACAAATGTCCAAGGAATCTGAATAAAGACAAAAGAGATCCTATAATGCCCTACACATGAGCCCACCCTAATAGTCCATGACCCTTAAATGTCTGGAGATAAATGTTAACCCAAAAAAGTTTAATAGTTAGGACTGTTGCAGGCAATCCCGCTTAAAAAAGGAAAAGTCACCAGTGTTTTTACAACTTTAATGCATTTCTGGCAGACAGGATATGATATCACTTACATAAGATTGAGGAAGATGTAGCTTCAAATTAGCAGTTCGCCTGGTCTGAGGTATTGAAGTCAACTCTGGGGAAAGAGGTAATGTTCAGAAAAATTTGCACTTTAATGAATTTGCAGAGTAAGTTTGTTATTGAGGCAAATTGGTCCTTTTAGAAGATGTTTACACAAGCAAAAAATATGTTTTTTGTTTGTTGGGGTGTGTTATTAGATGATACTGCCCAGTCTTCTAAACCATTTCCTCCTCATTAAATGTTGGTGTCAAGACCTAAAAAGGGAGCCTAAAGCCAGTTACCCAAGATGTTGTTTCAGTACAAAGGGTATGTAGTTAAAAGAAAATGTAGGGCTTTTATTGTGTAAACAAAAGCAAAACTGACCAGGATTAGACCTGCATATATGTATTCAGATCATATACTGTAGAGTGTAGGTTTTAGAAGGTTAAAAAGGGGTAAGTATTCAACCCTATAAGAAGACAATTTTGAAATGTGATGAAAAGATGTATATATTGCCACCAGTATGTTATGCTCAATATTGGTACTCAAGTTTCTTTGCAGCAGATTTTATGTTTACAGTACAGTTACCTTATAATCTTCTACCACTTACCACTCCAGAGCAGTGGAGTGGAACTCTCTTTAATTCCCCTAAGAATGCTAAACCTGGCCTTGCCCACATATGGCTTAAACTTCTTAAGCCACTCAATAGGGTATAATGTGCCAAGCATTCTCCTACATTATTGTTCATTGTCATAAACCAATCTTTTATGATTTACATGTGCCCATAAGCCCCTAGAATGTAAGCACTCAATAGAATCTTACTCTGGCTCTGTGTCAGACTGGCCCTCTTAGAGTTTCTAGAGAATCTGACATTTAAGGACCCTCTAATAAGTTAGCTCTAGATATAGTGATGTACAAAATGTTACAGGTGTTGTATTGGTCAGGGTTAGACTGGGCTGGTGACCCGACCCTCACTTTTGTACGGCCTGTGCTACCCCCTGATCTCTCCCCCTCTGCCC
>CM044435.1:34689399-34748458 GCA_024363595.1 Xenopus borealis | reverse complement strand
AAAAGTTGAACTTGATGGACGTGAGTATTTTTTCAGCCTAACGTACTATGTTACTATGTATGTATTTGAATATTCTCTCTCTCTCTATGCTTGAGAGCATGCTCCAAAAAAACATGAATAAAACCTAAGGGGCACATTTATCTAAGGGTCAAAATGAAAATTTGAATAAAATTCTAATTTTGAAAATTCTAATTCAAAGTATTTTTGGGCTACTTTGATTATCGAATAGCCCAAAATTTGATTTAAATAGAAAAAATTAAAATTTTGGAAGTGCTATCTCTTTAAAATCCTTCAAATTTGACTATTCCCCACCTTAAAGCTGCCGAATACCCATTGTAGCCTATGGGGGACCTCCTGGAACCTGTCCTGAAGATTTTTAGGAATTCAAAGGATTTTGGTTGAAATTGTTTCAATTGTTCAAATCGAACAATGCATTTGAAAGATTTGAATGATATTTATTCGATCGAAAATGGACCATGGTACATTTTCGATCGACTATAGCCTTAAAAAAAATTTGATGGTCAAATTTAAAAGTTTTTTCACTTCGAAATTCGACCATTAGTAAATCTGCGCTACAAAATAAGTTGGCGCTATAGAAATACATGTTAATAAAATCTGCCCCATAGTATTTGACAGGGACCTTAGATTGTATGCTTCACTGGGTCAGAGATTGATATGAATGAGATATTTATGTCCACGGTTGCAGTTGTGTCCCTGCAATTTCCCCACAGTCAGTTGTGCATAAAACCACTTGCACCTCTGTATAAGGGGCAAATTTATCATTATTCCCTAATTCGAGGGCTTTTAGTAGTTTTAGGCTATTTTTACTTCGATTTCTCGATAAAATCGTATGATCAAATACCTTTTGTTTGATTTCACAAAAAAATCGTGAAATTTCCTCCGATCACTCGAAAAATTTGTACGATTCGAACGATCGAGGCGTTTAATCGTACGAATGGTATTCGAGCAGGTGATAGAAAAAAAAGCCTATGGGGGGGCTTCTCTTGCAATTCGGTAGGTTCAATCTGGCGAAGTAGGCAGTCGAATAAAATTTTAAAGTTAAAGTACTTCGTTCATCAAATGGTCGAATTATCGAATATCCAATTATTCGATCTATTCGATACGCTCGAATTTTGCGTATTCGATGATCGAAGTGGCCAAATTTGCATATTCCAATTATTCACGTGAATTTAGTAAATCTGCCCCTAAATGTACTCGGCACTGCTCAATCCTTCCTTTCATTCCGAATCGAGTGCTACTGTGTCTATTGACTCCCTGGGACCCTGAAACTACCTTTGGGGTTTCCTTTGCACCCAGCAAACTTGTGCCCACAGAATTGGTACACGAAACACGGGAGATCACCCCAGACAGATTTCAAAGGAGTTACATAAAATTTGAGCCGAAACGCTTGTGTAGTTGGGTTAACTTTGGTGATTCAATCATACTGACCCCATGCGGCCACAAAGATGCTGGAATTCTGGGGGAAAATGTTGCATTGCTGGGAAAATAAATGCTGATTAAAGCAAATAGGGTTCTGTCCTGCATAAAAAAGGGCATAAACTCAAGGGATGAAAACATAATTATGCCTCTTTATAGATCCCTAGTAAGACCTCATCTGGAATATGCAGTGCAGTTTTGGACTCCAGTCCTTAGGAGGGATGTAAATGAGCTGGAGAGTGTGCAGGGACATGCAACCAAACTGGTTAGAGGAATGGAAGACTTAAATTATGAGGGTAGACTGTCGAGGTTGGGGTTGTTTTCTCTGGAAAAAAGGCGCTTGCTAGGGGACATTATTACACTTTACAAATACATTAGAGGACATTATAGACAATTAGCAGGGGACCTTTTTACCCATAAAGAGGATCACCGCACCAGAGGCCACCCCTTCAGACTAGAAGAAAAGGACTTTCATTTGAAGAAGCGTAGGTGGTTCTTCACAGTCAGGCGGGTGAGGTTATGGAATGCACTGCCGGGTGATGTTGTGATGGCTCATTCTGTTGATGCTTTGAAAAGGGGCTTGGATGACTTTTTGGACAGACATGATATCATAGGCTATCTTGATACTAAACTCTACAGTTAGGGGCAAATTTACTATTATTCCCCATAATTAGCTCGACCAAATTCACAATTCAATAAGCATTTGACCATCGAATGCTTATCGAATTGTTTTAGGCTATCATTTTGCTCGCAATACGATTTCATGATGAATTCGTACGATCGGATACCGATCGTTCGATTTCACGAGAAAATCGTGAAATTTCCTTTGAGCGTCCAAAAAATTCATACGATTCGAACGATCGAATGCTCCGATCATACGAATGGTATTCGAGCAGGACTTAGCCTCAGAAGCCTATGGGGAGCTTCCCTTAGGCTTCTATTACAATTTGGTAGGTTCAATCTGGCAAAGTAGGCAGTCCAATAAATTTTGATTCCTTCGATCATCGAATTATCGAATATCCAATCGTTCGATCTATTCGATGTTCGATGCATATCCAATTTCACGAAAAATTTGTACAATCGGTATTCAATCGTATTCGATCGAACTTCGATCATTTCACATGAATTTCGTAAATCGGCCCCTTAGTATAGCTATGAGCATATATGGTTTGTGTGAAAGAGTGTAGGGGTGTGCGTGTGTGTATGCTGGGTTTTAATTTGGAATTTTTCCAACCCAATTTAACTATGTAACTATGATTACATTTGAAATTGCACTTTGTAAACACAAAAGATGCTAATAATAATACAAAAAAACAACAAAACTCTGAACAGCTCTATCCATTTGTAGCAAAATCTAATTTTTCTTGAAAACTTATGTCACATGTAGAAATCTGCATTCCAATCTTTCCCAGTACAAATCATGACAACAAAACATCCGTAACTGTATCCTAGCAAAGTTTATGGGAAGGAATTTATTCTGGTGACTAAACCCACAAAATGGATATTTGCCAGTACAATATATTGTTGTGTGTTAGACACCAGTTTTCCCCTAGGCTTTGCTTGAAAACGTTTTGTTGCTGTGACTCGGCTCGGGAATGTTACAAATATACACGTGTGACGTACTGTAAGTCTAATTCCAGGATGATGAATGGCCAATTTACACAGATAGAAAGACGTCAAATAACTCCATGTCATCTTGAAACTTTGGATCCAGTATTTGTTTTTTACGATTATATTCTATTTTACATTAAATGTTAACTTGAATAGCTTTCTTTCAAATGGTAGAACTGTATCAGAATCCAACTGATGACATGAAATGATATCCACGTATATGCACTTATAACTGCACTGCAGGTTATCTAATATCACATGCTACATATGCCTGGGTTATATTAAGAAATGTAGTAACCCTTGTGTAACATTAAGGGGGTTATTAAATAAAATCCAAATGTACTGGGTTTTGTACAGTAAACTGAATATTTTGGGCTTTTCTGCAGATTTCACAAAAAAATTTGATTTTACAGGCGATTCCTGAAAACTCATGGATTTCATGTGACAATCTAAAAAATTAATGTTTTTTCCAGATGCTAATTTTTCATGTTTTTTTTTAATGATAGATAAGGGTAAATCGTGGATTCTAGTTTGGTCAGACTTTTATTTAAATTTAAAATAACAGAAAAATGTGTTGTTTAGCACTTTAACACTTCTCTCTATAAAACATTTTTCATTCTAGTGTCATATTCATTATCATATTGTAAAACGTTTTATATCCAAAACAACATGGTTGACATTGTTCTTAAAGGGATACTGTCATGGGAAAACATGTTATTTTCAAAACACATCAGTTAATAGTGTTGCTCCAGCAGACTACTGCATTGAAATCCATTTCTCAAAAGAGCAAACAGATTTTTTTTATATTCCGTTTTGAAATCTGACATGGGGCTAGTAATTTTGTCAATTTCCCAGCTTCCCCTGGTCATGTGACCTGTGCCAGCACTTTAGGAGGGAACTGCTTTCTGGCAGGCTATTGTTTTTCCTTCTCATTGTAACTGAATGGAATGCAGTAGGGCATGGGTTTTTACTATTGAGTGCTGTTCTTAGATCTACCAGGCAGCTGTTTTCTTGTGTTAGAGAGCTGTTATCTGGTTACCTTCCCATTGTTGTGTTGTTAGGCTGCTGGGGGGGGAAAGGGAGGGGGTGATATCACTCCAACTTGCAGTACAGCAGTAAAGAGTGATTGAAGTTTATCAGATCACAAGTCACATGACTTGGGGCAGCTGGGAAATTGACAGTATGCCTAGCTCCATGTCAGATTTTAAAATGAAATATAAAAAAAAAGTTTGCTCTTTTGAGAAATGGATTTCAATGCACAATTCTGCAGCAGCAGCACTATTAAGTGATGCATTTTGTAAAAAAAAAATTTTCCCATGACAGTATCCCTTTAAATGTTTAAGCAACAAGAGCCCAGGGCATCATGGAACCAACACTGAGGATCTCAGATAAAGAGCCAGGCCACTTTTTCAGATTTTCTTAGATTTAATTTCATCTAGTATGGTAGCTGTGGACTGGAGATAAATTATGTCTATTTCAATATTTGGGTATTCTGATTTCAGCCTGTCAGTTAAAGGCCCATAAGTTTGTATCTGTTGTGAGCAAGTTATATAAAGGTTTGCTAAACAATTTAAAGAAGAACTAAACCCTAAAAATTAAATGGCTAGAAATTCATTTTTTATACTGAATTAAATACACCAGCCCAGAAGTTTAGCAAACGTAATGCACCACTCAGTGATTGTATTCATCTACGTACCTGATACCCCGGGCCAGTGATCAGCAGAAAACTGCCCCAGACCTGGATCCTTCCAGGGATCACCACAGAGTGATCTTCTTCCTACTTCTACTTTCTTCATATGGGTGCGCATAACCATTTTGGTTCCTCCATCTGCTTTGCCTCCAATTCCCATCACTTCAAAGTGATGCAAAATGGCTAACGCAAGGTAAGCTAAAATAATGTGCATTACAGTGAAAGACAGTAATGCACTTAATAAATGCCTGAATTTGAAGTGGTTTCTGTACTACATCTAAGGGCACTTATCTCTTAAATGGTGGTTAAAATCTCTAATCTTAAAGCAGTGCTATGTATGTAGCATGAGGCATAAAAAGACATTCAGTTTATTTATGGTACAGTGGCAACAATTTCTGATTCTTATAGTCCACCTCATCTTTGCCTCTTGGTTCTTCAATATATTAACACGTGATTTAAATAGTAATATGGTCTAAGGGGTTAAATTAGCAACAATTAAGGGGTTATTTATAAAGATTTGATTATTATTTCATTTTCCATGAAAAAGTTGAGTTTTCAATGTTGTATTTGTGGGCAAAAAAAAATCAAATTTTCACAAAAAAACTTGGAGATTTCTTATACCACGAACCTGGAAATTGCTTGAATCCAAAAATACACCACAAAAAACTGTCAAGGTCATGTAGGAGTGAATGTCAAAGGTCCCTTGAACCATTTGAAGATGTTTCATGTTGTTTTTTCACAGGATTTAGCCTGAAAAATGAAATCAATTCGAGCAATTTGACTTTTTCCTGCGGAAACTCGATTAATTCAAGTTTTCAGGTTGTTAACCCAGAACTTGCTGATTTGAGTTTTTTCCATTCAAACTTTTTTCTTAAATAAGATACCATTCAAGTTGTGATTTCATTTGAGGTAAAACAACTCTAACATTCGACCTTTGATAAAAATCCCCTTAATTTCAGTCTCCCCTTACGCAAAAAGGAGACAATCATTAAATTAATTTTAATTCTGACAAGCTCAATTTGGTACAGGCAAACAATATGAAATTGTTGTAAATATAGACTTTTCTATGTATGTATGAATATTTTCATTTTTATAACACTACTTCAAAATGCAGCAGAACAATAAATGAATAGAACTTTTGGTTTTAAGCAGCTCTTTTTTTAAGTCTGTATATCTTTTAGTACATCAGCCTTTATTCATTATCTTGCCCACCATTCATGGTGCTTTTTGAAGTCGAGGGGGTTATTATCTAACCAGTGATGTCCAGGGCTCTGGAAAGATGGTGGGAATAAAATTAAAAGGCTATTTTTACCTTGCACAGAACCACAAACAAAGTAGTTTGGATGGTTTACCAGACAGCCTAAACTTATGACTTTTGGCACAGTCAGTCAGCCGAATTCCATACTTGAAAATCACGCAGTCAATAATAAGAAAATTCATAGCAGCCCTTCCTAAATACCTGATCTGAATTTGATTTAGAAAATATTGATTTTTGAAACTGAAAATGTAATTTGTTCCAAAAAAGTGATGGTTGGGGGTGAAAATTCCCTGCCGGACTGTACTTTAGTTCAGGTGACTCTTTTGCCTCCTTAGAAAGTTATTTTAAAAGATTCCATCACAACACATACTTACAATATCCAAGCCTGAGCATGAGAATTGGCCCAACATTCACATTGGTCAAAATGTTTTATGATGTGCAGCTATCGGCATGTGGTTCACATATCAGTACAGAAACCTAAGAGCTGCAGCAGGGTACATCAACATCAACAACAGCTGGCAGAGAGCAAAGGTTTAATAGATCCGGCAGGGAGGAAATGCTGGTATTTTGGCACCTTGTCCTAGTGCCGATGTAATTGCTTCACCGCATATTAATTTACAGCATCAGTCCGGCTTCCCAGTTTCCCTTGAACTAAGCCTGTCTACTAAAGGCCCTGGCTTGGATATAATATATAGTTGTTGATGCTGCCCATATGCAACATTGTCAATCAGAAAATTTAGGAAGCTGCTTTAAAAAATCCATTGTGACTACATTATTAGTCATTGATGCTTCTCAGTATGTAAGTGATTGTAACAGATGAAACAATAAACTGGAAGAAGGAAGAATTGTTATAATGAATGCATGTCATGGGAAAACTTTAATTTTATAGAATCATGTCTCCATAACTGATGTTTGTGGTAAGTTGTTATGTTGGGAGAGTTCATGGGTTTTTTAGTAGATGTCATGAGCACTTTCATCATACACTTTTTGTGGATTGTCTTCTGAATTTAGATGTACAGTATGTAGAAAGCTTGTGACTTGGGGTTTACCTGAGAAGGGGCCTTTCCATAATTGGAATATCCATACCATAAGTTTAGTAAAATGAAAACCAATAAGATTGTCTTCAGCAAGATTAATGACATCTTACTTGGGATCAAGCATAAGCTACTGTTTTACAGAGAAAAAGAAAAACCTTTTTGTGAATTTTTTGATTAAAATGGCATATGCATACACACAGGGAAGTGACGTCAGTGGTGGCCCTGGAGACAAGGTGCAAAACAGCAATGTGTCGCCATAGAGAGAATCAGGCCTACATCTCCCAATCCGCACCCGGACCCACGACCCGCATTCTTACCCGCTTGGACCCGCGACCCGACCCGTACCCGCAACCCAAGATCCGCAACCCGGACCCGCGACCCACTGACCATCAAGAATCAGGACGTGCTGTCATTGTAAACCAGAAGTGACATCATCGGAAGTAGCCGTGATCAGAAAAAAATGAGTAAAACAGGAAGTGCTGTCAATGTAAACCGGATGTGACATCATCAGAAGTAGAAATGCTGAGAAAAAGGAGTAAAAATCGCTATAGCGAGGATCCGCGATCCGACCCTCAACCCGCCAACCGGCAGAACCACCGGCCCGCTTCTATACCCGCACCCAGAAATTCTACGAGCAACCCGCAGGGTACCGCGGGATTTTGCGGGTAACCCGCGGGTACCCAGCCCGCTGCAGGACTCTAATACAGGATCCTTCATAAATACCAAGGTAGAACATATACATCAAGATGTCCAAGTTAAAATTATCACATCATATAAGACTGCATAATATGAATGTACCTAAGGTCTTATTAGAGGAATTATGTTTATTTTCAAGAACAAATGCAAATCCTTATTTAGCCATTGTTGGTATAAGGACGGCAGATTTTCAGATTTAAAACGTTCACGTTTTTTTTCTACAAAAATTTGAGGTTTTCCCAAAACAAAACCTCGACCAGTAAAAATCGAGCTTTAGTAAATAATCCCATAAATGTACAGGTATAGGATCTGTTATCTGGAAACCCATTACCAAGAATGCTCTGAATAACAGAAAGGCCATCTCCCATAGATTAACAGGTGTCAAGGTTTATAGAAGATCCTATGGGAAATCTCACTTTGATTGTGGTATTGATCTACAAAAGTAACTCTGTGGTCCATTCTCTTATTTTGCCTTCCTATCTCTGCTTTTTTCTTTTAACCTGCTGAATATTACTTTGAAGAACTCCGAAGGAATATCCTCTTTCTACCAGTTTAGACTCCATTATCCGCTTGATAATAAGGCAGGGCCATTATTAATCCAACATACCCTTGTAAGTTGACTAATTGGTATAGATTGTTCTACTGCCAGGGGGTAAAAACTATCATAGGTAAAAGCAATTGATTTCAATCCATAGGTTTAATATAGATTTTTGTAATTGAGTTCCTACTTGAGTCACTTCTACATCTGAGAAAGCAATCTTTGCGACATCTGCATGTCATATTGTACCTAATATCCTTATGTGTTATATTATTTGTCATATTAATTCTGTGTATGAATATAGTTTCTGTTTTAATTAAAAAAATTGTAACATCCTATAAATACAGTATATTCAGCTTTAACTGGACCATGCACACACAGATCTGGTAAATCATACAACTCCTCACCTTCACTGTATGTTAATTATTTTAAAGAGAGACCCCAAAAAGTAAGTCTGTCATGAGCCAAAAAATTTTTTTACAGTATCACGCAAGGCGTTTATTTAAATTACTAGGTCTGGAGATACATCGTTCTCATGAATATGTTGAGTCAAAACAGGGTCACAGCCGTCTTTATTTATGCAGAGGAATGCAACTCAGATATCTCGACAATTAATACCATTACCCATTCTGAGCACTGCAAACTTTCTCATGTTCCCCAAAGAATTCAACAATACACCATTATGTTTCATGAGTCATAAATGGGCTGCAGCCCATGGAAAAGCATGCGTTTTAGGGCAGCAAGCCGCATAACATGTCCCTGTGGCATGGCTTGTTTCTGTAATGATTTCACAGCGCTCAGACATTTTGGCCTATGATATCTAAGTCTGTTCAAATCACTAATATTCCGAGTTTTATAAAAGCACTGCAGTAATATTATGTGGACCTGAATTGCATGCTGGAGTTTCTGCTCCAGTACAATACAAACTTCCATTTGAAAATATTGGCATCTGTGCACTTGGACACTTTTTATTTAACTACTTTGATTATTAAATGACCTCAGCTTTCCCAGCATGCATCTTACAGAAATGGATTAGTGCATTATGAAATAGTCTGTAACAAATGGCACACCTTGTTATTTATAGGGGTGGTGTGATAAGTAAAATTTATCGCTGAAGGGGAGAAAATGTATCAAAAATGAACTGCTATGTAATTAAAGGAGAAGTATACGTTTTGCATTAAATGGATTAGTGGTGGAACACTTCCAAACTCATTACTGGGAGACGCTTTGCTCGACAGGTTTCAAACCTGTATTTCAAATACAGCACATTAAATTGTTACTATGATTACTTTGTATAAATGCAATGATGTTTGAATCTTCTAGAACTGGGAGATTTATTGGACAGGTTGCATGTCTTGTGAACAATTGTACATTGGTTACGTTTGATGACTAATGTTTTCTTACTTATTCTGTATGAAAAAAGCTGATCATCATTTTTCAGATCTTATATTTTTCAGTAAATTTACATGTATTAGGAATCCATGAGTAGAGGAGCAGGTCTCTGGAGTTCTACTGTTTCCTATGGGGGTAATTTGATTCCCTTAAAGGGCACCAATCATACCTAAAATGATTTACTAAGTAAATACACTATGTGAAAGTTCAAGAAATCCGATTTTTAAAACAGTTAGAATTGTTTGTATAATGTAAATCATCAGCTCACTATACCTTCTGCAAAATCTCCCCTATCTCCACTGCAATTCTAGCTGAGGCAGGCATCTTGGATTTCACTGACTCCTCCTACCTATATCTTCACAGCCAACTGTAGCTCTGAAATCTCGCACATGCTCAGTTGAAATTCCTTGCTTGCCTAATAAACCTTCTAAGCTATTTTGAAATCTGCCAAACTTCTGTGTTAGTGTTGCCACCCTGTGGAAGTTGGTGTGTGCACTTCTCTTGATACTTCTAGAGTTTACTAAAGCTAGGCATTCTGGGTAGCTCATTTGCATGTTGTAGTCAGAGACAAAGTATGGGATTATTTTAAAAACTGCTGTTTTTTTTTTCCAAAAAACTGTACATGTAGTTTGATTAAACATGTTTAGGTTGTACTGGTCACGTTGTTAAAGGAAAACTATACCCCGAAAATGAATTTTTGAGCAACAGAGTGGCACATGCTACTACAAAAGTGTATTATTATGAAAATGGTTTATTTACATGAAATAGGGTTTTACATATGAGTTGTTTTATGCAATATCTGTTTATAGAGACCTACATTGTTCGGGGGGTATAGTTTTCCTTTAATAGGTGTTTTTTGAATGGATGTTAAAAACAGTAAGAATTATTGTTGGCATGTTAAACAGGGCCAGACCAAAGCTTTTCCTCAGTGAATAGTAGTGAGAAATGCTCGCAATAAAAGGGTATGGGACCTTTCATCCAGAATGCTCAAGACTTGGGGTTTTCCAGATAATTTGGATCTCCATACCTTAAGTCTGCTAAAATATAAGTTATTTAATTTAACCCAATAGGATTGTTTTTCCTCCTATAAGGATTAGTTATATCTTAGTTGGGATCGGTGTTATTATTACAGAGAAAAAAAAAACCTTTTAAAAAATGTTAATTACTTGAATAAAATGGAGTCTATGGGAGATGGTAATCCTGTAATTCTGAGCTTTCTAGATAAAGGGCTTCTGGATAAGAGATCCCATACTGTATATATCAGCATAAATAGCAGAATAAATTCCAGTCCAAGGGTACTACAGGAGTCAAGCCTTAACAGATATAGTAAAACAGTTCACAAGGTTTTTGCCATAAATTTCAGCTTGAGGCAACCAAGTAACAACTGAGGCATCAAAAAGCTATTTTAAATTTTAGTTGTGATAGAAGCAGAAAAACTTTTTTATTGCTCCTTTTATTCATTTGTGTTGTCAGTATATTCAGTGCTTTGTACAGTAGGACACTAAAGACATTGTTTCTCATACATCCAAGATACTTCTTAGTCTTTCTACATGATGTAACTCTGATTCATTGCCAGCCTGGCATATATCCCACTTCTTCCCGGCAAAGGACTTATAAGGCACGTGTCCAATAAGGCAGAATGTCTGTTCTGTCTCACCATATATGATAAGCATAGCACCTCCAATATCTAGGGGCAGGCAGAGCAACACTAGAATTCTTAACTCCAGAGTAAAAGTTGTGAACCTGGAATTAAATGTATCTACTCCCATGCCTACCGAAAAGAAAAACATATGCTTACATGTTGATTAACACTACTTTTCTCAGTCGAAATACAGTATTTACCTTTGTTATAGGCTACTTTGTTCCCTTAATTAATCTGTATTCTTTTGTGACCAAACCTGTGTGTAGTTTTGTAGGTTTTCAACATTCCTTATCTGCTTTTTGGCGACTTTTAAACCAAAAGGTAACTTTTAACGTGACTTTCCACTAAACATACCCTCTGCTCTTCAGTTCTGTTTCCAGTATGATCATGAATTTTTATCTTCCAATTTCCATTGTAAACATAGTATATACTGTAGCCTATTCATGTAGCCTATACATGAAACTTATCCTGTCACCTCTATGTATTGTTTGTCACATAATACTTTTCTAAATTCAACATTACATTTTCATCATATCATAGAAAGCTATTTTTTTTAAAAATGGGGCATTATACTAAATTTAAAATAAAGAAAAAATATCTATGTTTTTTGCCCACAATATTCAATTTTCCCTGGTTGGATTTTGTAATAGTGCTTGCTGCTTTAAGGTGCAATTATTTTCCTCTATCTGTGCCAAAGAATTGTGCATAAATAACATGGAGTGACAATTGCAGCTACTACCTGTGAGCCTCACTCAATTGTAAAAACTGTTGGGTAGCCAACCAAGCATGAAAAACATTCCTTGGTGATGCAAAATGATGTAAGGGATGTGAAGGCCTAATAGGTAGCCTCATGTGGGCTTCTAGCTTACAGGAAGCCCTTGTTGGAGTAAAACTGTGTCTTTATGCCTCCAAAACTTCAAATCAATCAATCAGAATGGTGAGCAACATGTTTCTCACAAGACACTGGTTGGGGATCACTTACATAAGGGATAGCACATGGGTGTCTACAGGCACAAACTTCTTGACTGCAAGGTTTTAACAGGTGCAATTAAGCAGTTTTTGAAACCACCTGTCACCCAGACATAAAAAGCTACATAATTAGAAGTCCTTTTAAAATTAATAATTCTTTTAAATAAATTAAATAATTTTTTTATTAAAACATCCATACTGTTAAAAACTTGTTTAAAAGTCCCAGCTGTCAATGATATGTTGCCTGCCCCCTCCACTACGACTTAGGCATAGATGTGGGGCAGGCAATACTTTTACTTTCTATTTTGTACTGCATAGCTATAACTGCACCCCTCACATTCCCCCTCTGCCTTCAACGTCTAATTGTGAAACCAGTGCATGGGCAGGGGCATCATGTGCCCCATTCTGGCTCATAAACAAGATTTTGGTATGATGCACAGCTTGCCTTAACAACAGTGTCCACTAAAATTCCTGCTGCCTGCTTGATTGTGCAATTGTGATTGTGATAAAAGAAAGAATATTGAAATAATTTATATAGTGTAAATGAAATTTATTTTGCTTGGCTAACATTATAAATTGCAATTATTTCTTAGGGTGACAGTTCGTCTTGAAATTACTTGGCCTCACTATGTCGTGATACATTTCTATTTACAGATATGGTGCTCTTGCTGTGAGATGATAGTTCTATAGACACATTCACCCATCCTGGAGTGTTATTGAGGATACATACCTTCAACTGTAGTTTCTTCACTATGCAGGCATATGTGGTTTGTAACTGTTCTTTTGGAGTTCAAATACTATACCCTGTTCCTCTTTAAAGCCCTTTGTTGCCGTGTGAAGTAAAATTGCTTATTTACGATTAGCTTTTCACATCTGTCTGGCATCCCTATGTATAGCACTTTGCATGAATGTCCATTTAAATGAGTGTTCTCTGAAGGGAACTGAAAACATTCTTCTTGGCCATAGTGCAGTGTTCGTGTCTACCTCTGCTTCCTTACAAATTGCCTTGTGCGTACAATATGCATTGCAGTAATCTAAAGGGACAAGAAAGTATTCTCTGTTTTTCTTAAGTGTGCGCTTTATACAGCGTTTAATAAGGTGGATGTTTTTAATACTGAATATGAATACAACATGGGATCCCAGCTGGATTATTATATTGAAGATGAAGCCATTTTTGAATACATTTGTCTGTTTGTTTTGATCTATTACTGTGGAGCATCAGTGGTACAAAAACAATGGCCATTCTCTTGAAAATCTCCCACTTTTTCAGTGCCAAAATTTTCAATGAGAATTCTGCCTGCTCTGCTTACTCTTGGTCTTCTGTTCAGGGTAGGGACAGGCAGGGAGATTCGGGGAGATTCTGTCGCCTGGCGTTTTTAGCAGGCGACAATCTCCCCGAATTTCCTTCTCCCTGTCTGCCTTTAGTATAAGTGACAAAGCGCCAGCGCCTGTGCACACGCTGCGCGGCGATTTCCGGAATCACCCGAAGATACCTCGAGAGGAAACTTCGGGCGATTCCGGGAAATTCGGGGGAGATTGTCGCCTGCTAAAAACCCCAGGCGACAGAATCTCCCCGAATCTCCCTGTCTGTCCCTACCCTTACAGTTTCATAAGATTGTCAACAAAGGCATTAAACTATATTATTTCTATCTCTGAAGGCACAAAACCAAACTATATCTGCCATCTGATGCCTAAACAAAAATGGCACTGTAATCTCACTATTAGATAACAACACAATGACTGACATAATGCTACTGTTTATTGAACCATTTGTAAGAAAAGGTTTGCATTGGAATGAGAGGCACACAAGAGTTCACAAAAGAGGCACAAAAGCGTTCAGGCAACAGTAAATCATTTCATTTAAACCAAAGATATTTTAGCAATAATGTATCGATGCTGTTGTACGGAGTAAACCTCACTCAAACCCTTACCTCCTGGGACTATTACCAACCAACAATAAAAAATAGGGGAATTCTGACCTACAGTATTCAGCTTAGCCTTTTAAAAAGCAATAGTGTAAATGAATAACGTAAATTTAAGTTACAATCCATAAATTGATATTGTATGTATGTACTGTACATAAGTGAGTGCCGAAGGAGACAGCTAATTTAATAAAGGTAATTCATTATTTCAACTACAGTATATTAACATACTATGACTTATTTACATTGCAATGAGCAATTTGTAATTCTGGGTGCATGTTTTTTCCCCACACAGCATTATTTTGGCACAGTTGCCCAATTCACCAAAATCAATGAAATTGCAGGAAAGTTTAATTGCACATTTGCCATAATGGAATGAAAGGCTTGTTTCATTTCTGGTGTTTGCTGGGTTCCCCTGTGGCACTGCAGAGCTGAATTTGGAAAGGAAGGATTGAGTGGCATTGTGCCAAAATGAACACAATTGCAGATGTGCATTTTGTGTAATCGAATGCTGTTGCATGTGGTTGAGTGGGGATTACTTAATTTCTGGCCCTCACTATTATTATCACATTTGCATGTGGCTTGTGAAGTTTTTTTGAAACTGTTGGCACAGCCCACAAAGGGAACCCTGAAATTACAGGCAGTTTGAAGGGGCTAATAGCGGGGGCATTCCACGGGCTTCTGCCGCATGGCTAGTGCAGTGAGAGCTATTGTGTTTTAGGCTATTGCCGCCCCTGGTAACTGGCCACTCCGTGCCACCTGAGGCAAGATGCTCACCTTGCCTCATGGCTGGAGCAGTCCTGGCTAGTAGCTTCAGGGTTCCCGTGCATCACCTCGAGCACATGCACGTCATTTGAAAGTGGAGGTGACAGGACAGACATATTGGTGTCTAACAAAACTAAAGAAATGTCTTTTGACTAACAGTTGGGTTTTTGCACATATGAAGGGACCCTAAGGTCTGGTAACTTATCAATGTGTCTCACTAAAGTCCTACACATGAAATCTTTGGGAGGGCATTTACAACATTTATAAGTCAAGTGTAAAAATGGTCCACTATACTTTACAGTGTCAAAATGATCCACCATTTTCAGTGTCAAAATGATCCACTATATTAAGTGCCAAAATGATCCACTAGATTGTGGCACAGATACAGCTATGCATACCTTAAGGCCCTTGCATTTTTATACATGAGAAGAGTATACTGCACTGTTGCCCCGTGACAAATAAAAAAATCAGTGTAAAGTCTGCATCTTACATAGTTGCAAGGGAGCTTTTCACTTAATCCCTTTTACTTGTGTTAAGCACTAGGGCCTCTTCAAGTCATGTCAAGAGTGAAATTAAACAAAGTTCCTCTAGGACCATGGTGCTACACATAACATACAAGTACCGGACAACAGACAAAGAGTGCAAGTGAAAAAATGTGCAACTACTGCTCATATGTAATATGTAAATAATTCTAAATGTCAGACATGATGAGTGTATCATTGTGATAGTAAGAACATGATAAAGTGCAGATGTGCTCATAGAGAACAATTGTATCCAATGGCTATTTATACAATGGTGTACAGTGGCTGTGTAAAGTTGTGGTATATAATAAGGTCAGACAGAGTGACTGTGTGTGTGGGACATCTATCCGGTCCTTGAGTATTCGGGAGCCTTATGGCTTGGGGAAAGAAACATAGACTGGTAGTGAGGGCCCTAATGCTTTGGTACCTTTTTCCAGATGGCGGGAGTGTAAACAGTGAGTGTGAGCGGTGTGTTGGATCAGCCACAATGCTGGTGGCTTTATGGATGTAGCGAGTGGTGTAAATGTCCACGATGGAAGGAAGAGAGACACATATGGTCTTCTCTGCTGTCTTCACTATCCTCTGTAGGGTCTTGTGCTCCATGACAGTGCAGTTCCCAGCCCAGACAGTGATACAGCTGCTCAGGATGCTCTTAGTCCCTCTGTAGAAGGTTGTGAGTATGGATGATGGGAGGTGGAATTTCCTCAGGAAGTAGAGGAGCTGTTGAATTTCTTGGCTAAGTAGCTGGTGTTGTGGGACCAGGTGAACCGGAGAACCATCGATGTACAGTGGTAGGCTAGTCTTCCTTAAGTCAACAACCATCTCCTTTGTTTTGCCTACATTGAAAGACAGGTTGTTGCTCTGCATCAGTCTGTTAACCACTGCACCTCCTCTCTGTATGGTAACTCGTCATTATTGCTGATGAGACCCACCATGGTCGTGTCATCAGAGAACTTTAAGATGTGATTTGTGCTGTGCATGACTGCACAGACATGCGTCAGAAAGGTGAACAGTAGAGGACTAAGCACACAGCCTTGAGGGGCTCCGGTGCTCAGTGTGGTGGTTCTGGAGATGAACCGACTGACGTCTGTTGGTCAGAAAGTCCAGAATCCAACTGCAGAGGGAGGTGTTCAGTCCAAGTAGGCTCAGCTTTTCTATCAGATGATGAGGAATGATAGTGTTGAATGCTGAACTGAAGTCTATGAACAGCATTCAAACATAGGTGTCCTTTTTGTCCAGATGAGAGAGAGCCAGATGGAGGGTGGTGGCTATTGCATCATATATTGCGCGATTTTAGTGGTATGCAAACTGTACGGGGTCCAGTGATGGTGGCAGCAGGGTTTTGATGTGTTTCTTGACAAGCTTCTTAAAGCACTTCATGATGATGGGGGTGAGTGCCACAGGACTGTAGTTATTGAGGCAGGACAGTGATGACATCTTCGGCATAGGGGCCATAGCAGTGGATTTGAAGCACTTTGGGACAGAGGATTTGATCAGGGAGATGTTAAAGTGATACTGACACTAAAAAATGGATTTTAACATATGAATGTACATTAATTGTTACCTATAGGTCATGTTGATCATTTTTTGCGGAAAGGTTTGTTTTTGTATATAACTGTTAGCTGAAACTTCTAAGCCTGACTCTCTGACACTCTGACTTTGCCAACCTAACAGTCCCATCTCAGTCTGTTAGTTACACTTTCTAATGATAACAGATGCCTACTGCACAAATATGGCAGCCCCCTCATACAGGAACACGGGGGATCAGACAGGTAATGTAAAAGCATCATTCAAATACCTTATGACAAAGTTAGAAGTAGCTTTCAAAGCCAATATTATAATAGATGTAAAAAAAAGTTTAATTTCAGTTGTCAGAATCTCTGCCAGCTGCACATTCTCTTAGCACTCTGCCAGGGATATTATCTGGTCCTGCAACCTTCCATGGGTTTAATCTTTCCAGAGTCATCCTCACATCAGCCACTGTCAGATGCAGTGCCTGGTCACTAGGTAGAGTGATGTTCATCATCACTGATGTGTTGTTCTGTGCTTCAAAACATGCATAAAAGTCGTTCAGCACATCTGCAATGAGGCATCACTGTCACAGGCAGATGGCCTGTAGTTTGTGATAGTCTGGATGCCCTGCCACATGCACCGTCTGTCGTCATTCTCCTGGAAGAAGCTGTGTATTCTCTGAGTGTATGCGCGCTTAGATACTCTGATGGCACGGGAATGTCTGGCTCTCCCTGTTCATCAGTTTTGGGGCCTCAGTAACACACCTACCTCTTCAGTGAAACATGGTTGCTGGTTGAGGCATGTAGTGATGCACTTGGGAAAGTTTGACTCTCCATGCTCTTAGGGCAACTTTGTCACCTTCCCTAAAAGCAAAATCTCAAGACCTCAGTAACACACTTACCTCTTCAGTGAACTACAGTTTCTGGTTGAGGTGTGTAGTGATGCACTTGGAGACAGTGACATCATCAATTCACTTTGTGATGATATGTTCCAGTCAGTGCACTCACAACAGTCGTGAAAAATAGTCACGGCTCCTGCTGGCCATTTTTTCACCTGCTTCAGAACTGGTTTAGAGTGCCTGAGAGTGGTCTGTATGCTGGAATTAGCACAACAGAAATGTGGTCTGAGTATCTGACGTGTGAGCGGGGCTCTGCTCCATACGCACTGGAAATGTTTGTGTAAACATGATCCAGCGTGTTTGGCCCTCTCATAGCAAATTTCACATGCTGATGGAATTTAGAGAGCACTGACCTGAGATTCGCATAGTTAGAATCTCCAGTTATGATAATCAGTCCATATGGGTGTGTGTTTTGTATGTCCGTGATGGCACTGTACAGTTCCCAGAGTGCATCTTTGGTGTTTGTGCTGGGAGGAAGATGTACATAGCTTCACAAAAATAACAAAAGTACAAGCACCTTGTGATCCAGTGAGGCCGCTGCAATCTACCGTCTAGCTGCCGTCTTCTCCGCCACTAGCCCCACAGTCTCCCTGGGATGCCCCACGTCACCAGGCTAGCAGTCTCCCTGCAGCTCAGCAGTCTGCCCTGCAACTCAGGCCTCAGCCCGGTCCCGGGTAACTCTTCTATTTGAGTCCCTGGCTTCTGTTTTTTCCCCTAGAATTCCACTATCTTTGTGTGCGCCAGGAGGGAATTGCACCTGAAGGAATTGAGGTTAATGCAGCAAAATTAACACATTTGCTCTTGCACTTGCTGCAAATCAGATACGATTGCGCTGGAGTCCAGTTGACATCATTGACATCATGTGTGGTGTTGGGCATATTACTGAACTGTGCACCCTATTTAGGGTATTAAGCATGCTGTGCTCATTGCTGCTCAGGGAACTCTGGAGCTACTGCTTGGTCTGATGGTGTTGGTAACTCTACTGTGTTTATATGCTCAACTGCATTCAGTACTATATGGGAGGCAGCAGTGACCGAGCAGGAACAATTGTATTTTAATGCAAGTATTTTTAATGAATGGACTTTTACACGCAAATGACTGCAGGGATGTGGGCTACTGCAACTGAGCTTGTGATTATAAATGACCCTCTTATCAAACAAAAATAAGCACAATAAAAACTTTCAAACATCAGAAACCAATGTATACTGTGTTTGTTGCTTGTTTACATTATCTGACAAAGAAGTGCTTTTCCTCCCAAAATGTCATCTTCTGTAGCTGTCAATAACTGGGTTTATCACCCTACTGTATGTGCTTGAGTTCCATGGGACACTCATGTCTTATCCATGTGCCTCCCCTGCAGTATGCTGCACTGGCAGGTGCTTTACGCATATATACAATAAACACAGACTACAAAGAATTACCCCTGTGCCCTGTGGAAATAGCTCTTAGTGGAAGCAAGGTGCACAGTGCAAAAAACAGGTACAAAGCACCTTGCTTCTCCGTATTCTACTTAAACTCTAGTGTTTGCCAAAAGTGTTTATCTCTTACTTCTCATTTCCCTCTAATAAAAACAGATCCTTATCCAAAGCCCCATATAAATGGAAACATATTTAAAAAAATATTCTTGTGAAAGAACGGCACACAAAGCAGTGTATAAACTGAACTGTCTTTAATACTCATACAGGATATTAAGGTGTTTCAATTACCCAATGTGCAACTTCCTTAAACATCCTACATCCGTTGAGATTATAAGCAATACTGTTTTTTATGACAACTTGGCAGATTAGCAGTGTTATCTAGATGATAATATAATCATTAAGGCTTGGCTGTGCTGCCAAAAGCACATCACAACTCAAAGGCAATTACAACAAATTATATATGTGTGGTGTCAGGAAGGGGAAGCTTAACTGTTGCAACACTGACAGTATAATCTTTTTGTAACATACCTGTAAGGCAATTTTAGGAAAATCAGTAAAGTAAAGGGTGGGGAGATTTCCACTGAACTTAAAATAGTGAAACTGATTTTTTTTTAAATAATAACATCCAGTACATTAAATAAATCAAACTGTCAGCTGTACAGAAATCTGTCACATACAGATGCATTATGCATTAGCATAATTCAGAGTGAAATAAGACTTTTTCCTTTCATTATAGTGGATACATAACAGCTACGTGAGAACTTGGGCATGAATGAGGCACTATTTTACTTTAAATTCATTGGTTTTGAAGGGCTATTCAGCCCTGCACTCCACACAGGTGTTTCGGCCCTGTGTTCCATTGCCATACAGCTTTCATGCTCTCCACCTCATTTACAGGAATAAATGCAACCCCATCTTCTTGGCATCTGTCTGCACCACATTGAGTACATAACAACTTACACTATATTACTACATCATTCTATATTGCATAGGGCTAAAGTGTGAAGTTGCATGACAACGAGAACTCTAAGGAGCTGTAGGATTGCTGTGTTTTACACAAGATCAATGTGGCTTAAATGTGATATACAAAAAAGTACTGTATATAATATTATTATAATTAAATATATTACCCACATGTATATCTTTATAATTGTCACTTTCTGACATCAGAGCGTGACAAATATAAGCAATATTTTACTTCACTCTGCCAGGGGACAAGAACACGTGTCATTTTAGAAAACAATTGCATTGTTCAGTTGTACCAGTAATGACCAAGCAATGGCTCTAAGGCAGATGAAGAATCACCAGCACCCCTCCCAAATCTACCACCTCTTGAGAACTTTTACTTCCATGCAAGTAGGACTGGACATTCCCTTAAATGTATTTTAAGTCTTTTACTGTATTCTGCATTTAATGCCAACAATATTTCCCTGGATATTCCATGTCATACTCATGGGATAGCCGCACCCCAGTGCTCAGTAGGACTGTTCCCAAAGCTTTAAAAGCCCACCCGCAATCCAATGTCTTTTTGTTGTTCTGCTCCAGTTTACTTTCTTGCTCCCATTGGAAGCAAGTTTTTCTTTTTAGCCTTGGGAAAGAATTAGGGCTTGTGCTAGGGATTGCAGGTTTTTGGTCCTTGAGATCTTTTTTCCCCTTAGCACATTACCACATTTGTATGGAGTACTCAGGGTTCCATCTTCTGTATCAGGCACAGGGGTACTGTGGCCTATTGGTCTTTTATCCATGTGCCCTCACAACTTGCCTGGTGGCAAGTGATGTGTATCCCCCATCCCTGTACCTTATCGAGCTTGTCAGTGTGGGTGTGGTTTAAAAACAGGGAGTGGTCAACATCTGCTTCCATTATCGGTCACACACAGTCAGAGCAGAGCACACACAGGCAAAGTATGTCACACACAGTCAGAGCAGGGCACACACAGGCAGAGTATGTCACACAGGCAAAATATGTCACACACAGGCAGAGTACGGCACACACACAGGCAGAGTATGTCACACACAAGCAGAGTATGTCACACACAGGCAAAATATGTCACACACAGGTAGAGTACGGCACACACAGGCAGAGTATGTCACACACAGGCAGAGTATGTCACACACAGGCAAAATATGTCACACACAGGCAGAGTACGGCACACACAGGCAGCGTATGGCACACACAGAGAGCACAGGGAAGGCAGAATAGAGCAAATGGGAATTGCACAAAAACTGGACTTCACTCCAAAATGTGTTGTAAATAAAAAATTGTTTTTATTCTGCAAAAGAAGGCATAACAAAAAATAGCCTTATGAGTTTCATGCCTTACGCGTTTCGTGTTACCTTACTGCTTACTTGTTCACTATACTGGACTGTCCCCCCTTTTTCCCCTTACTAATTATTAAATTTATTTGTGTTTAAAGGATATTCAGGTCTACATGTATTTCTGTTACGGTGCCCATTGCAGATGGCATGCAAAACCTTCATTACTAGCCAAACTGTTAGAGGTTCCTGGGCACTTCATAGGGCAGGCATTGTATGCTCACGGTGACAGCAGTCAGTCTCTGTGAGTTAGTCTCAGCAAGCCTGTCATTGATATGGTATGGTGTGTATCCAATGAGGGACCCTGCAGGATTGGATTGCAGGGCACCATCTCAGATTCAGCTTGTGTGTAGGACTCATTGGATGTATATGCTGCTGAGATATTGTACTTCCTTTGTCTGTCTGTTCTTATCTAGTGTCCCCTTTCTAAACTAGTGGGTTGTTCCTCATGATCTCTTGCACAATGCTTGGGTTTATGGTCCAAGGGTAAGTGCAGAATTCTCAGGTGTACTGTAGATTTCAAGATAAAATTGTCTACACAAGGTTTTTTTTTACTAAACAAAGAAAAAAGACAAAGTCCATCAAGTTTAACCCCTCCAGATTAAAACCCAGCATCCAGATTAAAACCCAGCATCCATACACACACCCCTCCACTCTTTCACACAAACCATATATGCCCATAGCTAACTAACTGTAGAGTTTAGCATCACAATAGCCTTTGATATTATGTCTTTCCAAGAAATCATCCAAGCCCCTCTTAAAAGCATCAACAGAATGAGCCATCACAACATCACCCGGCAGTGCATTCCACAACCTCACTGTCCTCACTGTGAAGAACCACCTACGCTGCTTTAAATGAAAGTCCTTTTCTTCTAGTCTGAAGGGGTGGCCTCTGGTGCAGTGATCCTCTTTATAGGTAAAAAGGTCCCCTGATATTTGTCTATAATGTCCTCTAATGTATTCTAAAGTATAATCATGTCCCCTCGTAAGCGCCTTTTTTCCAGAGAAAACAACCCCAACCTGGACAGTCTCCCCTCATAATTTAAGTCTTCCATCCCTCTAAACATGAAGCTGCAAAAAGTCAGAATCTGAAAATTCGCCATCTCAAAACCTTCCGAGGTCATGTATAAAACAATGGGAGATGTTCCTTTTACAATCTGAAAATACGGTATTGTGATCTCCAGTGGGTTTCCTATGATAATCTGAAATTGATAATCTGAATTTAAGGGTTTTGGGTGATTTTTTTTGGCCATCAAATCGAATAAATTCATGTGATTACGTTTTTTCACTTGGTTTTTTTGCCGATCTGACTTATTCGAGTTCATTTATTGATAAATAAGTTAAGGTCCTGGATGGGAATTTGGTTGAGGGTGGTTTAATAAAAATATGAGATACATTTGAGTTTTATTAAATAACCCCCTTGGTGTTGCATAGATACCTACAATATTTAATATAGATCTTATGCAGGTAGAATGTTAACATTATTTTTCTTTAATCTATTAAGCCATTTATTACACATCACATGGATACTGTACATCCTTCCCAGAACTAATGGCCCCATGTTATCCTCTATCTCATGTGCCTGAGATCACCACAGTATTACCTTACCTAGGTACCCATTCTCCTTCCCACACTCTCTCTCCCTAAAAGTTGTCTGGCACAACACAGCCTATGCCCCACTAGCAGTTAATAAGGTAATAATATAGTTTCCAATAACCTCCAAGGTGGGATGCCAGCTGCCAATGCTAACATTTGTAGCTGCCCCTTAGTTCTCAGTGGAGCAATTACATTTACCCTATAACTCACTGGGTTTACAGTGACCAGCCTCCACCCAAAATACCTTTCCAGGCGAAGCTCCCTGAGCACAATCAAGTTGTAATGTCAGACAAAAAGGGATCTTTTCTTTCTACAAACAAATTTTTCTACACCCCTGACCTTAGTAGCTCAATTCTTCCATAACCTTCAGCACATGAAAGGCATCCAAAACAATAACATATTAAATCCCAATTTTATCCCTCTTACATGGATTTTAGCTACCACTGATACACATGCAATCATGTCTAACAGGAAAGCATAGTACATGCATACATGCCCAGCAGCACTGTTTCCTGAATGTCACAAATTATGTCGTTTTTTTTAAAGGGTGAAAAGCTCATAATGCACCTAAAAATGAATGAAAGCCAAGTCTGTGCTTGCTTTGTGAATGTTTGCATTGTATTTTTAAAGGCCAATAAGTAATTTGCTATGAATGACTGTTAAAATGATTGTCACTTCCTATCCTTGCCCTATGGCTTATGGGAAGGTATGTTTCACTGGAACTTTAACTGTTTTCTTAACCTGGGGGCTTCCGGATTAAAGAACATTTTAAACGACAAAGTTATGTCAGTGACCAAAGCCCTCAACAATGTTGCTTTACACTTCAAACTTTTATTTGTACTCTATAAACACTGTCATTGAACTTTTTTTTTTACACAATTTGGGCTGGAGATTCCTGAGCCCTGATTTGTATTCATCATATATCAGTGGCTTCCGGTCATGGCCTTCCTTTTTATAGTCATAATATTTATTATGCAATGTGCTTTTCAAATTGTGCAACCTTTTTCCTACAGTGATCTGTCATCTGGCTGCTGCTGATGCACTTACCTTACCTTAAATTGGTGACAATACGGGTATGGGATCTGTTATGCTGAAACCTGTTACCCAGAAAGCACCGAACTATGGGAAGGCCATCTCCCACGGACTCAATTTCAATCAATTACACTTTTTAAAAAATAATTTCTTTTTTTTTCTCTGTAATAATAAAACAGTACCTTGTACAGGTATGGGATCGGTTATCTGAATATCTGTTACCAAGAAAGCTCTGATTTGTGGAAAGGCCATCTCCCATAGACTCCATTTTATCCAAATAATCCAAATTTTTTTTTAATTATTTCCTTTTCTCTGTAATACTAAAACAGTAGCTTGTACTTGAACCAAACAAATAAACAGCTAACCTTATTGGAAGCAAAACCAACATATTGAGTTTATTTAATGTTTAAATAATTTTCTAGTAGACTTAAGGTATGAAGATTCAAATTACGAAAAGATCTGGAAAACCCCAGGTCTTGAGCATTCTGGATAACAGTTTTCTTACCTGTATTTGATCCCAGCTAAGATATAATCAATCCTTATTGGATGCAAAACAATTATATTGGGTTTATATAATTATTTGTTTTTTTTAGCATACTTATGGAATGGACATCCAGATTACAGAAAGATCCCTTTTCTGAAAAACCCCAGGTCCAAAGCATTCTTTATAACTGGTCCCTTACCTGTATTTGATTTCAGTTAAGATATAGTCAATCCTCATTGGATACAAAACAATCCTATTGGGTTTATTTAATTATTTTTTGTTTTAATGATTTTTTAGCAGACTTAAGGAATGGACATCCAAATTACAGAAACATCCCTTATCCAGAAAACCCCAAGTGTCAATCATTCTGGATAACAGGCCCCTTGTCTGTATTTGATCCCTGCTAACATATAATCAATCCTTATTGGATGTAAAAATATCCTACTGGGTTTACTTCATTTTTTTTTTTGGTTTTAATGATTTTATAGCAGACTTACAGAAAGATCCCTTATCCAGAAAACCCCAGGTCCTTAGCATTCTGGATAACAGATCCCATACCTGTAACAATAATAATATAAGTTCAGAAAAATTCTGCTTCGTTCCTTCATCTTTGCAGCCCAGATAGTTAATCAGATTTTAAGAAATTTTTGGAGACAAAACAGAAAGGCGAATAAATCAAAACCATAAAATAAAAATACATTCTAATGTTGATATAAAAAAGTGCATATAGCTGATGCCGTATTGTAAAAAAAAAAATGTTTAGCATATTCCTAGTCCTTGTCACAGCAGATAAAGCAAGGGCAGTCTGATTATTATAGTTCATTTAACTGCAAAACCTTCAACTGGTGTAACACCAGGACACTAACACAAACTGAGGGGGATTCCTTTCACATCCCATGGGCATAACATTATATTCACTATACACGAGAGTAGCCGTGGTGCTGCCCAGGTTACATAAGAGCCACAACCCAACAAAACATGAATCAACAAGTAGTAATATGCTGGAATTTGACCCTGTACATGCAAGAGAACCTGGTCAATAACAACAACACAGTTATAAACGAGGTGAGCAAAGGCTATCATACTCCCACACACAGAACACTTTGATCTGGCCTTCACGGGAGCAAAAAAAAAAGTTTGGATCAACTATTCAACAGGTATGTCAATGACAACTACATACTTTGAATTCTGTGTAAACAGTGTCAGGCAGTTAAAAAGAAATAGAAGGTCGTCAATGGACATTCTTACAGCAGTTGCCAAATAAGGAAACTACCATCCCACGTGCCGAGGTGTTTTTATATTTGGAGTTATTCTGAGCTCCATTAAACCACAATTTGCACTGAGCTCACTTACGTTTCAATCCACTGAAGTTTAAGAGCTTAAGGGTGTCATACAAATACTAAGGGAGCATTTTTGTGTGATATTTAGTAGATATTCAGTATCCTCGTACCATGGAAATTGCTGGTTTTGCCAATTGGACAGGTTTATAAAATCGATTGGCTTACAGGATAGGTTTTATAAATTGGACTGTAACACTAGTAGTTATCCCTTTGTTTTTCTATCTTCAAATCTGCTAAATTTAGGTCTCTGTGTTAATGTTATCCTGCTTTTATTTATCATACGAATTTAAAAATTTTATGTGTATGGCTAGCTTTTCTTTTGTGCCTAGGTTCTGATGGTTTACATGGATAAACTGGTTGCCCAGCAGAAAGAAAGACCACTTAGATAGAATATGTGAATTCTGTAGGGCCCTTCCCAAAAGAGATAACTGTTTCTATGTTGTGTCTCCTTTTTTCCTGTTTAGATACTGTATGTTGCTGATCTAATATGGATGGATATTGGATAGTTATATAGTAATTTAGATATGTTGTTGATCTGAAATGGATGGATATTTAATAGTTATATAGTAATTTAGATATGTTGTTGATCTGAAATGGATGGATATTTAATAGTTATATTGTAATTTAGATATGTTGATGATCTGATATGGATGGATATTGGATTGTTATATAGTAATTTGGTTTGTGAGCTATGGCAAACACCATATCCGTATTCTGCATACAAACCACTTCCCTGGAGATGAAGAGATGGCTCATGAAGTTCAACCAAATAGACAAGAAGTCTGCAGCTAGGTAAACAGGTAGCAGTTTCCAGGCAGATAAGAGATGAGCAGTTTGACGCATGTCTTACGTCAGAACCCTTAATAATTTACAAACAAACTCACACCATTATATACCAGATACGCATGGTATATCAACTGGGTAAAATGTAACTTCTTAGATCGATTACACAGAGGCAGGTTCATATACCATATCTTGTATAAAATAAAATAAAAATACAACAGATAAACACACTACAGATAAAACTTCAACTTCAAAGAGAGAAAAAAGTTACAATAAACCGTGTAAATAAGGAAAGTAGAGAAAGTGAAGTTCCTACTGAGTATTTTTTGAAGACTATAATCTTTGCTATTATTAGAATAAAGTTTTTAAGGGAACAAGTTGTGGTGGTAAAGGAGAATAGAAGGTTCCACTTCAGAAATTTAGATTGGGCCTGCATTTCTCTTAGAATTCTTTTTCCAAATGAATCTTTTATTATTTTAATATTCAGCACTGTGTTTATTCACCCTGTTTTTTCTTTTAAACTTTTTTTTTTCTCGCACATTGGAGTCTATGGCTGTTTTTTCATGACAAAACCTGCCATCACTATTACATGTAGGGCCAGATTTATCAAAGGTCAAATTTCTAGGGTTAAAAACCCTCAAATTCGACCCTCAAAAATTTTCCTGAAGCAAATTAGTAGAAATCAAATTCGTAGGATTTTACCGCTATTCGATCTATTGAAGGATCGAATAGCGATCATCCGATTTCACGAAAAAATCGTACTAAAATCTGATTTCACGGAAAAAAGTACACATTCATCCGATTTCACTAAAAAAACATACGGATCGTACGATTTGGAAGATTATTTTGAAAAATCGGATGATTTGTACTATGAAAAAAACTTATAAAAAGCCTATGGGAGCTTCCCATAGGCAAATATAGAAACTCGGTAGGTTTAATCTGGTGAAGTAGGCAATCAAAATTTTTTTAAAGGGCTAGTACTTCGACCATGGAATGGTCAAACGATTTTCTTATTAGAATCGTACGATTTATTTGAATCATTCGATTCTATCGAATGATTCATTCGATTCGATTGAATTTTGCAGATTCGAATTAGCCCAAAATTTTTTTGAAAATCGAATTTTTTGCATTCGAATCCTTCACCCGAGCTTAGTAAATCTGCCACATAGAGTTTCTTCATATGAGGTAGCAGATGGACGGAGTTCAGCATGAATATTGCTATGAATGACATTTTGTGCTGAAAGTGTCATTTATATAGTAAACCAGAAAATACTGGTTATGTGTATACATATATATGTCTGTATATACTGTACATCATTTTTTAGATAGAGATGAGACCAAAATTCCCATTTTGCCAAGAAGACTAGCTAGGCTTAAAGGTAACAGCAGTGCCATCTATTGGTAAGAACAAACATTTCACAGCCTTTTTCTAGTAGGGGCTTGAAGCTGGTAGTCATTAATACAAGCATTGTAACATTAGCTTTTTATTGAGTTTTGTTACATCCGGGCATGTACAGTATGTAACAATTGCACAGGGGAATATGAGAGCAGAAGTTATGCATTGGTATGTAATAGAGCTATGAGATCCATTATCCAGAAACCTGTTATTCAGAAAGCTCCGAATTATAGGAAGGCCTTCTCTGATAGACATCACTTTAATTAAATAATTCAGATTTTTAAAAATAAAACGGTACTTTGTACTTGATCCCAACTAAAATATAATTAATCCTTACTTAAGGCAAAACAATCCTAGTGGATTTCATTGATTCTTACATGATACTTTAGTAAACTTAAGGTATGGAGATCCAAATTACAAAAAGAACCCCTTATTCAGAATCCTCTGGGATTCTGGATCACAGGCCCCATAACTGTATTATTTGTCCTGTACCCAGCTGTGTGTAACGTCTACCATGTACTGTATAATGTACATGAGTTTTGCTTTCTGTCATTGTCATACCTGGGAATTTGAATAGGCAGTTTGATACTGACATTAATGCCAGTTATGTGTTTTATGTAAAAATTTCCAAGACATACCTCTTCTTGTAGTGCTGTTCCTGTACAGGTACGGTATCCAGAAATGTGTTTTCCAGAAAGCTGCAAATTACAGAAAGGCCATCTCCTATAGACTCCGTTTTATCCAAATTTAAAAATGTTTATGTTAATTTCCTTTTAATAAAACATTACTTAATCCAGACTAAGATACAATCAATCCATGTTGGCAACAAACCTGGCGTATTGGGCTATTTAATGTTTAAATGATTTTCCAGTAGATTTAAGGTATGAAGAGCCAAATTACAAAATGACCCAGTATCAAGAAAACCAGGTCCTGTGCCTTTTGGATAACAGATCCCATACCAGTATAAAAAGAGCTTTGGCAAAATGTCAAAGGGGGGGGGATATATAGAATAGGGCTGTGGAATTGGTTAGTACAGGTTGGTGCTACATTCATTGCAATTCACAGATATAGGTAGCGCACATCTTTCTGCTTTAATTATAAATAGGGACACTTTCCCCTTCATCCTTTCAACTGTTGATTAACTATGTACAAACCAGGTAGCACTTCATTCAAACAAAGAGCCTTTATTTCCATAAAGGTCAAAAGCTTCACATTGATGATACATTAACTGCAATTCTTAATGTAAAACAATGATCCATTTCTCATACGAACCAGCTACATAACTGCCTGGTGTAAAATAAAATTGTGGCTGTAGTGTGAATACAAAACTGATATAGCAGGACATCACTATTCTGCAACATAATAATAAAGAACTGAATAGTGTTTCATTAGACTAGTACTGGGTCAAGTTTGAACCTCTAACTATTAAAACTGTATACAGGCATTTGTTAGCTATTGTATTTGCACCCCATTCTCTTTCTCTCTCACTGATCTTTAGCTTTACAAGAACTGTAAAACCTGCCAGGTTCATACTTTGTCTAAGGCATTAGTGGCTACGTGCTCAGTAGTACTGCCAAAAGTTAATGTTTGCTAAAGGTTTATTCATCTTTTGTCAGTTGTTAAATAATGAAATGATAATGAGAATTAAATTCTTTCAAAAAAGGTCTAGGAATGAGACCCACGATGCCCAATGACTGGTAAGAACTTTTCATTTTCTTTGCACTTCATTTTTTGTTGCAAGGCAGTCTTGTTTTAGAGCAGTATTTGTGAGGACCAAACCTGCAGATGGAGTAAGTTTTCTTTTGACATCACATGGCCGCAATATATCATGCTGTTTATTCCAGTTGCAAAATGTGTCATACTAATCTGTTTCAATGCAGTGTCAGGGTGGAACATGCTAAGCCATGTAGACTTCTATAAAATAATGGTCATATATCTTCTAAACAAATCTAAAACAGATTCAAGTAATGCAGAACCTTTAGAATAGACCAGTACCCTTTTCAGTGACTTAACTACAGGAGGGTCCCTAATTAATGAGAAATATCAACATATATTGGCAAAACAGGTCAACCTCTGAATATGTTGGGGAAATGAATTTGCTTTGGGGCCCAGTATCATATAGTTCAGCGTTCCTCAATCTCTTTTACAGCACAGACCAGGTAAAAGCAAGAGAATGTTTCCAAGGACCAGGTGGTGGATGGGCTGATGAATGAGTACTTACCAAAAACCACTGTCCAAACAGTATTTAGGCCCTTGTCCCAATCAGTAAAAAGTTTCCTGGGCTTTGCACAACTATTGTCATGGGGATGGTGCATCAGAGAGCTGAAATTGCAGGTATTTATTTTTTACACTGAATTTGTAATTGGTTTTGCAGCTATTTTAGACTGCAACTAGAAATATAGGAGCCCCAGTTCGACACAGCTCATGGCCTGGCACTGGTCCATGGCCCTGTGGGGATATCACCAGTTAAATATGTTATAACTATGTTATAAAATGGACAGTTCTAAGGAACTTTTCACTTGGTGTTCATTATTTCTTTTTTTATAGTTTTTGAATTATTTGCCTTCTTCTGATTACTGTTTCCAGCTTTCAAATGGGACCACTGACCCCAGTAAGGCTACACATTTATTATTTTTATTGCTACTTTCTTTCTATTCAGTCCCTCTTCTAATCATATTCCATCAAATTAGAACATGGTTGTTAGGGTAATTTGAACCCTAGCAACCAGCCTGCTGAAACTACAAACTGGAGAGCTGCTGAATAAAAATCTGAATAACTCAGAAACCACAAATAATAAAAAAGGAAAACCACTTGCAAATTGTCTCAGAATATCACTCTACATCAGGAGTGCCCATACTTCACTAATGCGGGGTCTACTTTTAGTGATGTTGTTCCATTATGATCTGCATCCATAATATCACTGTTGGCATGCTGTTCCATGGAAAGTATTACTTAAATATTCTATGGATTTTTAAGATAATTAATATGACTATATTTAAAAACCAACTATTTCTTATGTAACCTTAACATAATAAATATCTGAATGAAAAGCATGAAATAGGAGGGTGATAAAGACAAGCTTTTGGTTGACAGTGTCTTGAGCTCTACTAATCACCAGCTAAAGGTCTACTGGTAGATACTGATCTACCTCATCTACCATCATACTAAATGTAAAGATGAACAACCCCTTTAAGCCACACTGACCCTATTAATAGATCACTGTTTAAATATGTTAGCTTCTCAGCTAGTGATGCCTATCTCATTCAGAAGGTATTGTTGGCCTCTTGTGGGCTTATCTTCTAAAATAAAAGGAATTATGGTGCCACTTCCTGATATTTGAACAAAAACTGTCCACCTCTCTAACAGCTTTAGAACAATCCTAAGCCTTCATTTCCACATCCCTGAGTATTAGCCTGAAGAAAGGAAAATAAGGCCTTGTTTATGAAGCCATGGTCAATTGCAATGCTTCTTGTTGCTGGGCAGGCTGCACCCACAGATACAGCTCTTTGCACTCCTCAATGTTGGGTCTTACTCTAAATCAAACTCTATGCTTTGCTGAACTGCATCCAGAAAGGGAGGTAGAAGAGTGGCGTGAGAGGGTACCTTAAATTTTTTACTATTTTACACCATTCAGGGAACACTGGCAGCATAAGCCAATGGGGAGCCATACCCATACCATCCTGCCTACGGATAGCTCCATTGTGTCCAACTGCACTTTACATCTAATTTCCTACATATATCATTGCCCAGGAATCCAATGTTATGTGCATAGACCCTAAGAGGTGCAATTTGCACCAATTAGTGATGTAGCACCATGAGCAATAGTAAATGATGAGGCTCATTGAGTTAACTTTACACTACAATCTGCACCAGATTAATGTATGACTCCAACAATTCAACAGTTTAAATGGTCTTTGAAACAACCTACATTTGTTGAACTGCTTCCAGCTGGTATGTTGCATCAGAAGTTGGCTAGAATTTCCTAATACATTAAGTACATAAAAATACATTCAGTGCAGGTACTATTCAGTTGTTAAAAATATACACATGTCATTGTTGAACTAGAAATGAAATCATCTTTAGAGAGTCATGCAGTGGCATGCTGATGATTTCATTACTTTATGTTCTCCTGGGGAAGAGATGGGCTATAACCTTTAAATGTTTTTTAAATCATAAAGGTTTTAATCCCTATTTTTTTAAACAGTGTCGGTAATAAATGTGTCTTTTATACACAGCTATTTATGTACTTAGGACTAACGTTCTTTCTTTTTTTTTTTTGGCTTGAAAGAAAACAATCACCAAGGCTTACAGATAATTACAAAGTTTGATGATATTGAGAAAAGTACAAGTTCAACACGTTCCCTTCGTTTCACCCTTTGATACAGAAAAAGATAAATAATGAATAAACTAATTGCCAAAGTCAGTTGGGCTGCAAATGGAGATGCCTGTCTCCAAGATGGTTGTCAGATTATTCCCTTAACCAATATCAGCCCTTTTAGTTTATGAGCTTTACCTTGGATGTTCTGCAGACTAACCATGCCAAACGGAAAACTGTACTTTATGAGTTTATAGGTTCTTTCTCTTGTATGAGTGTTTCTACATTAAAAAAAAAAATACACACCAAAGTATAGGATATGTCCGACTGGCAGTAAAATATAAGGGCCTAAGCTTCATTTGCATATTTATTTGTGAACGATCACTGCCATAATGTTTCCCTTAAGGTTCTATCATTAAATATTCTGAGTAAACAATCAAAACAATCAAAATGCCAGGGCAATCCACTGCAGGGACGTTCCCATGTGCCCTTATACAATGATTCAGGGTTTTGTCAGATAGACCTGATGAAGTGGTTTGCTCCCTAAAAATGATATAATGTAAAATGACACTGGAACCATGATGTGCATGGGTTTTGATTCTCCAAAGCACTAGGCTTCAAGTTCTTTCTGGAGGTGAGAGAGTGCCTTGCAGAAAGCTACAGTATTTTGTATAGCAATAAATAGGCTGCCAACACTATTGTAGTATTCTGTATATAGATGTAGAGATTTACCTTATAATAAATTCCAGAAAAATGAATGGAATATGTACAGTCAGTAAAGAGCACATTTTATAAACCTCTATATATATTTATATTTTTTAAATTAAGCAGTAAATTATGACTGTAACTATTTCTTGGTCTGTAGCCATAGTCTTACCTTTACATAACAAGGGACCAGGTTAATAAACACGATGCTGTCACCCTTTGCCAGAATACCACTTAATCTCTGTCTTTTTAGGAGCACTGAGTCAGTAGCATGTTACTAGTAAATCCCCCTAGATAAACATTTTGTGCTCTGCTTAGTTCCTTACATGGTCAACATGATAGATTTCAAAATATACAAGTTAATTGCCCGTGTACAGGAAACTGGCCAAAATTTGCCCATGCCGTCTATGCAAACTTGCAAAAGTGTCAAGGCATCTGTCTCACCTACAGCTCTGCACATTCAACAAGTTTGTGTCACTCATCACATGAAGATAAATAAATGTTTTTAAGTGCCCGGATTATGAGAAAGACAAAAGTTGTTTGCATTACATTCAATTAGAAGCCTTGTTTTAAATGCTGAGTGCATGAGTCACAGAATGGCACAATGGTACCCTCGACTAATTACAAAGGACATAGCTCTGATGTTCTGAAAGATTTTCCGTATTATAAATCACTGAGAGGGAATTAGGCACACCACTCAGAAGCCAGCAGGCACATAGCAGAAATAACTTCAGTAGAGGGTTATGGGCAAATCTACAGGTTACAGTGAATTAGAAGTAACTTTTAATAGAGTCTTGCACATCTCAAAGTAAGAGCAATGTTTGAATGGTCATATTATTTCAAAGTTAGATAATAAATATAAACAGGTGAGTAAAAGTGTGTCGAATTTGTATAAGAATAAGTCTGTAGGCTACTAGGTATGATCTGGCTATCCTATGAGTGACAAAATAGCTCGAATTGATTTGATGACCCATACAAATGCATTAAATGCTATATTTTAGATTATTTAGAGGGAGATTGGTAATAATGTACTGTCAAGTTTCGCCTGATGGTGCTCCGTTCCTCTTTGGCATCGCACACAAGATGGTCGCGTCCATGACCCACATGGACCAGTGCCGTCACCATGCCAGCGCAATGATGTCACATGCCCAGCACAAAATTTGAATACTTAAGAACTTCCAGGTGATGGGATCAATGCCTGATTGTAGGATTTGTTTAAAAATTCCTGGGTTCTTGCTAATTCCTGTTTTATTGATTCCTTGACTTTTGACCCTGCCTGAATTTTGACTTTGATATTATTCTGCCTGCCTGTGGACTTTTGCCTGGACTTTGATTACAATTTTGCCTGATCCTATTTTTGTACCACAAGCTTGGACTTTAACCCCTTAGCTTCCTCATTGGTCCTGACTACTCCCTCTGGGAGCCAATAGGCCCCCTGACATGTACAGTATATTGTATGACACTTATAACTAATACAAGTGGCCAAGTGGCTCCAGTAAGAATGCATGTCTCAAAATGTCATTGCTATTACCCATTAAAAGCTCATGATATCACTGGAAAGGTACTTGTATGTTTGTTTATACATATAAATGTATATATATATATGTATTTATATGTATACATATATATATATATAATACACAAAAGCCGTAAATATCTTGTAAATTATATCCTTATAAACGGTGAGTTCTGATGTCATCAGTTATAAACGGTGAGTTCTGATGTAATTTCTGTCACATGTCACTGAAACTTGTGTATTATAATAAATAAAGTACCCCCAGTTGCAAAATATGAGGATATTAGAAGTTACCTCGGAGTTCCATAACCTGTATAAAAACACTCGGCCTTCGGCCTCGTGTTTTTATATGGTCATGAAACTCCTCGGTAACTTATAATATCCTTATATTTTACAAGAGGGGGTACTTTATTCACTATATATATAGATATATATATATGTGTGTGTGTGTATATATATGTGTGTTTGTACTAGCATGAAGGAGAAACAATGTAGGACAAAAAAGGACTTTTTTTAAAACCGGATCCCCATAGCACTGTGTATAAAAGCACCCAGGTAGTGTCTGAGATCTAAACCTAGGCATTATTATTCTATACTTGTAAAACTAAGGCATTTATGCAGTCCTTATTGATTTAGAGCACAAAAGAATACATAGAGTGGTGAAAAAGACTGTCCATGGGGTCATTTATCAACACATTTGCACCTAGGCAGTACCCATGACAACAAATCAAACATTTTTCATTGCTCTGCCGCTGGCTGCAAAAAAAAGGTAATCACTGGTTGCTATGGTATCAATTTGCACAGTGCTGATAAATGAGCCTAAATTGGTAGGCCAATTGGAAGATGATCCTTAAAGTGATACCGACACGATCCTATAAAAAACATAGGAACGTGTCCGTAGCTAGAAGCTGCTACACGTAAAATATTTTCAACTAAAATCCCCCCAAAGCCTCCCCCAGCCCCACAAACCTTCATTCACGGGACCCTCCAACACTGGGCTGGGGGCGGCATGATCCTTCCATAGACTAATTACAAATAAAAAACAGGACTGCAGACTATGGAAGGATCACTCCTTTACTTTGTTCATCATATTAAACCAAGATAATTGAACTAAAAATAGGAATAAGGATTTCCAAAGCTAGTGGAAAATGGTCTAAAGCACCTTTACTGTTTGACCCATTAAATATACAGCTCTTTATAAATACAAATTATTGAATGCAGTGTAGATGGTTATGTTGTGGGAGAGTGTCTGCTCTGTTGTATCCCCCTGCTTGTAATGCATGCTGTGGCTTGGATACTAAAGACTTGACTCTTCTACCACAGTGCTGGGCATGCTGCACTCTTAGAACGTTTATTAACTAATACAAACTTTCAAATGATGAGCAAACATGTACAAACAAAAGAGCACAGTGTTGAGCCTAAATCAGAACTCTAAATCATAAGCAGTGCTGTGACAAACCGCAACGAGGAATGCCAGTACTTTCAAAATGGTGCTTTCTTGCCAGGCTGAGAATCCACTGAGCTGAGCCAAAAAAAACAGGCTGAGCATGCCAAAGTTCTCCAACGTCTTGGAGTCAGATCCACTATAGTAGCATTGGCTAGGGGACCTCCGATTCAGGCAAATGCCCCACAAGGTCACTTTAGAACACTGTTATTGCCTGGTATCTGAATACACTTTGTAAGACAAAAATATATCTTAATCTTGTCCTGGCAGGTAAAACTTGGTTTCTCAGGACCAGCATAACTGCTGTGATGTCATTCAAGTAGGCAAACCCCACTTAAATAGCTGTGTCACATGAATTAAAATTCTTACACAGAATAAGCTATGTGATGCATTTTGTTAATAATAATTTAATATATACACACATGAGACACAATACAAAACCTTTTATGCTGGGAAATATTCAGTAATTTAGATATAGTTTTGCATCAGTGGAATAACCTCTTAAAGGTATGCACATTAGCTTATGTCGCAGCCACCTTTAGGTTTTAGGTTGACACCTGAAGAGCATATATTCTGTACATATGTAAGTGCAGTATAAGAAGTTTTGGCTGTCTCAACTAAACCTCACTGTTTTCAACTGCTTTGGTGTGGCAGGGACAGCACTGCATCCCCCTTTAACATCAGTTACTATTCAGCAAAACATGGCTGTTGCAGATTGTTTCCTTCTGCTCTGTATGCCCCCTGAGCACAATCACAGCTGTTATACAGGCAAGCATAGACTTCCAGAGCCTATCCACTGCTGGAGACCAGCTGAAGAGCTAGTTCTCAAAATAAAAATTAAAGAAAAACACTGCAGAAGCAGATGCTGTAATAAATAAATTTGCTTTTTTTTTAGCAAATTCTTGGGAATTTCATAGACCTTGTAATAAATGTGTTAACCGTTTTACCATCAAACTACTACAACACAACCATAGTAGATATTTGCTTGGCTTTTGTGAATGATAAACCCAAAGTATGCAATGAGAGATAATTTACTATAAAGATCTTCTCAGTGTAGTTTTTATTTCTAAATTACATTGTTTACATTACAAATAATTCACTCCACCATATAAAATTGTATTCCTGAACCAAGTGTAATTTTTAGTTGTAATATTGGTGTGTAGTTTCCAACTCAATATACCTGAAGGAGTCACAGTGGGGCTTGTATTTTTACTATCAAATGCTATTCTTTTATTTTATCTACCAGGGAGCTGTAATCTTTTGTCAGGGAGCTCCTATCTGGTTACCTTCTCATTGTTCTGTTGATAGGCTGCTGGGGGGGGCTGATATCACTCCAACTTGGCTTGACAAACTTGGCCCAAAAAGTTGCCTGAGGGCACTTTAAGTAAAGATTTAACTTTTACAAAAATAGCTGTTTTTGTTGATAATTACTCTATTTTGCTCTGGCAGAGGGTACAGTGTGCACCTGGGACTAGAAAGAGCCGGTTTCCACTTTTGGAGCACACATGAACTGAATTAAAGTCACACGAATGAAGGCACCTGGGAAACTGACAACGTGTCTAGCCCCATATCAGATTTTTCTTTTGAAAAACAAGTTTCAGTGCAGAATTCTGCTGAAGAAGCAGACTGATGCAGTTTGAAAAAAAAAATTGTTTTATATTACAGAATCTCTTTAACACTTTTTTTTATAGCTGAAGACAAACAACTAGTGATGGGCGAATTTATTCGCCAGGGGCAAATTCGCGGCGAATTCCCGCAATTTCTCTGGAAATTCGCGAATTTTTCGGCAAAGTGAAACGCGGGAGTTTCACCCATCACTACAAACAACTGGTCCTCTAACAGAGGAAAAACAAAATAAATGTATGCAAAATACGACCAGTATATCCACGATCAATACCTGACTAGCCAGTGTGTGTCTACTTAAACCATCTTCTTATATTTTTACCAGTCTTTTCACAAGCTAACAGTATGGGGCAGATTTATCAAGGGTCAAATTGAGAATCGAAATTCGAATTGTCTCATTTTTTTGTGGTCAGAACCGTCAACTTTGAGTAGGGAGTTATTCAAATTTGATTAGAGTTTTCAGGTTGATCCTATTAACCAGAGTTTAAAAAATTCTATTTTATAATAAATTTTGATTAGTCGAATTTCTAGTTCATGGGAGTTTATGGGAGTCGAAAGTCCACCCTTGATAAATGTGCATCTAGGTTTTAGATACTAATGACTTTTTACTACCCCAGGTCTTATCTAGAGAGGAGACATAAAAGGTAGGGTAAGAATGATTTCTTATCTTGGGCACATTTCCAGGCCCTCTTATGATAGCCAACTTTATAAGTAAGATGAGGCTCAAGAAAATTCTATGATCACTAGACTATTAGTTGTTGCAGACTTTTTTAGGAGTAGTCCATTGAAGTAATATATTCAAAACATTTACCATAGAATTAGTAGAGGCAAGAAACATTTTAAAACATAAACATGGGGCTATATTGAGAATTAATTTGACATTCTTATCCTGATAAATGTTTTGTCAAACCAAACATGGCTGCTGTTAACCTTTCTTACTGTAATAAAGCAATGTTTCCAGAGTTATTTTGTAGAAGAACTATTTTTATTACACAAGAAAGTTAATTTGTAGCTTTTGGTGCATATCCATGGCTCTCTTCTATTCCATAACCTTTATATGTAACACTTATTACACTTATTACATCTCTAAATTTATGATTAACTTGAATACCTATACTTATTAGAATGAGGTGTTATTAGAACATTGTTATGATCATGAAGGAATCTCCATTATTTGAACCCCGGGTATTTCATTTGCTTTGCTCTTATTAAAAGTGCTCTCTGAAGCCTTTTGAAATAAGGTTATAGATGCTTGTGAAGAGAAGGGATTTAAAAAGATTGCTAAACAAATGGACATCAGCAATTCCTCTGTCTAGAACAGTGATCCCCAACCAGTAGCTCGTGAGCAACATGTTGCTCTCCAACCCCTTGGATGTTGCTCCCAGTGGCCTCAAAGCAGGTGCTTATTTTAAAATTCCAGGATTGAAGGAAACTTTGGTTGTATAAAAACCAGATGCACTGCCACACAAAGCCTTAATGTAGATTGACAATCCACATAGGTTCTACCAAATGGCCAATCACAGCACTTGTATGGCACCCCAAGAACATTTTTCATGCTTGTGTTGCTCCAGAACTCCTTTTACTTTTGAATTTTGCTCACGGGTTCAAAAGGTTGGGGATCCCTGGTCTAGAAGATCATCTACAAGTAGAGAAGATTTCAACCTACTGACAATGTAGCCAGGCCAAGTCATCCAAACAAATTCAGTCTGAACCCAACATTTCATCACAGGAACTACAGTTAGCTTTCACCACTATCACAGGAGCTACAATTAGGTTTTGGCACTATTGATGTCAAAGAACATTAGCAGAAGGCTGCATAAATTAGATCTACATAAGAGGTGTGCCAACTGGAAACCTTTGTTGTCCAGAAAGAACATAAAGGCAAGACTAAAGTTTGGGCAACGCAATGACCCATTTCCACTAAGTTTGATCATTTAATTCCATAATGGCAATGTAGCTATTAGTTTAACTAGAGAGGGAAAAATAAGACATTTTCCTCCATTTGCCCCCAAAATTGTAAAATATTCTTCCTGAATCCAAAATGGCAATTTAACCATTTACCTTTCACACAACTATTCATTGTATTGGCTTCTCCTGCTTTTGGAAGGGATTTCCATAACTTTTCACTGGCAAATAAGGTGTCCCTTATATACTTAGCCAAGGTAATCTAAGCTTATGTTCATAACCATGGTCCTTTATTGCCTTTCTTAACTTATCTGTCTTTCTTTGGGCTCTCTATAATTCCCAAACATCTTTTCTGAGATACTGCATACTCTAAATAGGACCTCAACAGTGCTTTGTAAAGGGGAAATATTGATCCCTTCTTCCATGAGTCTGAAGAGACATCATGTAAAGTTATGTGTCACTAACAATGAACATACACTTAATAGACCCAAGTGAGGAAAGTTCCATTTGTGGCACTGATTCAGTGGGTAAATGTGATCTGTGCTCCAAGAAGCATGTATGTATGTGTGATCATGGTGGAAATTTTTTTACCATGAAATGTAAACTTAATGGTCCGATATACATTATATATGAATGTAAATTAAAAGTTAGCTATAGGTCATGTTGATCTTTTGTTGTTTAGAGGTTTATTTTTGTAATTTATATTGTAATTGCTAGTTGAAATGTCTATACCTGACTGTTTTGCCAACCTGACTGTCCCATCTAAGCCTGTCAGTTAGTGTTTCTAATATTAACAGACTCCTGCTGCACACATGTTGCAGCCCCCTCATACAGGAACATGGGGGATCAGACAGGTAATGTAAAAGCATCATAAAAATACTTTATGGCAAAGTAGAAGTAGCTTTCAAAGGCAGTATTAATATAGATGTAAAAAAGAGTTTAATTTCTGGTGTAAGTATCACTTTAATAGACATTGATCTCTTTTCAACCCAAATTAACTATGAAAGCAGTATTTGTGTATCATCAGTTTTTCTCTGTGTCTATTGGCTTCCGGGCCAATTTTTCAAAAAGTCAGAACCAAAAGTTCAGAGTATGGATAACATATATTTAAAGACTTAATTGACCAACTGTGGATGATGACTCTCAAAGCTTATGCTGTACAGTATCAATCAACAATTGTGTAGCACTGCAATAAGGAGTTTGTGTCGTTCAGTTTCATGTTATCTTGTTGAGATATTACAAAGATCAAATGCCCTATGGTGAAAATAAATATGCACAGATAATGACACAGAGGGCAATGATGCCAAAAGACTGAAGTAACCAACACAAGCATCTTAATGATTCTACTTTGAAAGCAGAAAATGATAGTTAACATATGGGTTTTACAAGTTCCAGAGAAGAATATACAAGTCACAGTAGTGGTGTGATAACGGGAGGGAAAGGTACACATTCTTCAAATAGCTCACTGTACCATAAATGCAGTTGAGACCAATAATCACAACTTAGACAAACACTGGTTTAAAAGATTTTACATGAATCATATTTCTAAAATGTGTGCAAATAAATAGATGAAAACATAAATCACTTCCATTCCTGATACTCATTAAGTGAAATGTCAAAGACAGTGATGTAAATGTCTGCTGATCAGCGGGACACATGCCTAATAATAATTACTGGTGAGCTTCTCTCCTTAGCCTCTACAGTAAATGATGTATTTGGTTATTTCTGCAGTGCTATTTCTTTTGCTGCTCAGACAGGGCTTTATGTGTAATGCCATGAGAAAACACTCAAGCACTGCCACACATTTTAATAAAATGGGGCAAAGCAATATTATTTGTTTCACTTTACACCCAGGAATAGTTTTAGGAAAAGGCCAGAAAATATATTTGCTGTGGACCCTTAGCCCATCATAAACCAACATAACAATGATATATTAATTTGTGTATCAAAACAATTTGTTTTAGAGAAGATCTAACTACGCCATATACTGTACATTATTGTTTTGGCAGTAATATAACTAATATTTATGGAAGTAGACAAATACATTAGCTCTGATACCATCAAAACAAAAGAACTACTGTAGAGTATGCAAAGCACAATTCTACATTCAAGATAACTAATATGTTGCAGAATAGGAGACTAGAATAAGAAATCTGTAACTGAACTCAAAGACGTTTGGGACAACAAGTCGCAAGAGGGAGGTTCAAAATTGGCACAAGGCCTCTCAGGCCTCTTACTGTCTCATCTAATGCTGAATTGCATTTCAAGCACCCAGTCAACATCAGAAGGTTTTTTGGGGACACTGATAGCTGTAGCAGTTTAAGAACAGCTGGAGAACATTGTGATTCACATCATTAATTTACATTGATTGCTTGCTCAAGCTGGTATCCATCTTAGTTAAGTTCTGCACCTTTGCAATGTAATTTCATTATTGCCTTTAATGATCAAAAAGAAATAAAATAATATTAGGCAAAACAGCATTTTGAGATGGGAGATGTGTACTTCCTTGCATGCAGCTGCTTTCCATACCCATGTGCTTACTTTTTCATATTCTAGATTGATCCCATCTGACAATGCCAGCATCTGCCATAGTCACAGCATTTCCCTTTTATATGACTTGGAATTCACTGCAAGCAAACAAGTACATTGTGGGTCCTTGTTGTGGGCCCATTGTGGTGCCTTAGACCTTAACCAGATTTGGCCAAGCAGAAGCCATGCAATTGTTGTTAAACTACAAAGAACTACTAATAAGTTTACGTGTGGTAAAACATATCATCCTGTTCCACCATCCTCATTATAAAGTGCTCGTAATAATAATGTTTATGATTTTCTTTGACATTGTTAGAGATCTGTGAGGTTGATTTTCATTACAAATTATCATTTGGGGAGATGAGTCCCTTGAAAAGTGTTATTCATGAAGACATCAAAATGAAAAGGGATGCTTAAATTGAATAATTTCCGTCTTTTATTTAAATGTAGCTCAGACTAGATATGCGGGTGGGGGTGGATAACAGTATTCCCTGTCATATTCACCATTACAATCTAATTTTCATCCTTACGGTTCTGGAAAGTGTGACTTTGTGGTTGCTGGTGCTTGGAGTTTTAGAGTTTTCTGTAGTTCACTTCTCCTCTGCCATATATTGATTAGTTCATGTTCAATACTTCTTCTTTTTACTTTTCCCATGCTCAATAACTTCTTTATAAAATTCCTGTTTGTAGGTGGATTATTACACACTGTCAATAAGAAGGGTAACTCCACCAACAGGACACACCCTGTTTTTATAATCTAAGTGACAGCTCAAAGTATAACCATGGTAGACACATCTTGCAATAGTTGCCTATTGTAATGCAAATAGTTCTGCCTTTGATCACAACCCACAGAGCAGTGTGCAAAGTGCAAACTATTTTGCACATTGACACTGGTTTAGAAAACAAGGCCTCTTCTACAGTGAATGCATTAAGCCATTGCTGTTGCTCAGTTAAATCAATGTTAACATATCACAGCCTCTCTCAATATACCTCTGTATCCAAAGCAGTCTTCAGGATCATCAGAACATTTGTACTTCCAAAACCTTAGCCACATATTTGATTAGATAACATATTTTTCGAGGAACACATAAGGCTATCTCAGGACACAGGAGGAAATTTTCTGGAGATGATCTCCTCACCCAAGAGAAATAAGGCTTTACTCGTAGAAAAAAAAAACAGTTACAGACAGGCCCCACGTGTCAAAAAGAGAATGACAAATATGTTTTTCAGAGAATATTTTATGACAGATTTAGCAGAAAAAGCAACATTTGCACTGAGGGAAACACTTGGTCTGACCATATGGGCCTAGTGTTGGGATTTCCTGCTTAACTCCTTGGCTACAAATAAACAGTATCATTAACCTTACAAATATAAACATAGAAATCTCATTCAGACATGCTTAGAAAGTGCACAGATTCTATTTAAATAAAACCACAATAAATAAAGAGTTTCTGTTACAAAACACAATTAGTTTTTTGCAAGGTCAAACCTTAATATGTGTAGTGATGTGGGTACTTTCTGCTTCTTATTATTACTATAATCATCCTCTGGGATTTGAACCAACCACCACTGCACTATAAAAATGCCTGGAATAGTTCTAGTAAATCTGGGATTACCACCTTCCTCCCCTGTTATGTGTATCAAATCCACTGGCCTTATTGGCAATAACTGCTTTTTCATCCCTTATAAGCCCTCTCCCATGTATGGCCCTGAGCACAGAGGCCCTAGCTTTTGCTGTATCCATTGTATCTTTCCTAGAATCCTAACCTGTTCTGAGTATTCTAGTATACTTGGAATCGTATCTCATTCCAAGTAGTCTGCTATCACGAGAACCCTAGCCTGTTCACAGTATTCTTGTATCTAGCTCTAGTGGGAATTGTAATATGTACTGCAAATACTAATCTGATTAGTATTCTTGCTTGTTTTTAGTAAAATCTTGCCCCAGCTTGCTCTAGATAATTTTGTTTAGACTATCACCACCACAAATTTTGAAAAATTTTAAAAAAGAGGGACAGAAAGTTCTGCCTTGCGTAGTGTGTTGAATTTTTTTGACCATGGCTATATTGTGGCCACTCCCAAAATTTGGGAGGTTATGGAAAATTTGACCACATTTCTGGGGGGTTCTATTTAATTAGGTTTTAGGAAGTATCTTTTTCTGGTGCCATTGCATGTGATCAAAGAGAAACTCTAGACATTTCAGTAACTAACCGTGACTGCTGGCTTAGCTGTCAAAATCGGGACTGTCCTGTGAAAAACAGGACATTTGGGAGGTATGTATTTCTATCTAGTTTATCTCTTTGTCCCCATTTTCACTCCTGTTGTTTCTTGCCTCATCTTCACCAACCCTAATTTCTGTGATTTGTTTTCTATTCATAAGGTCTCCCTAGACATTGAGGTAAAACAGTATATCCAGAAGAAGAAGAAGCAATAAATTATATGTCTGTAAGATATAAATAGTGCTATATAAATGATAAAATTATAATCCTTCATAGCCTAGCAGCTATAATTGTTTTGGCATAATTTTCTTTTATTTGTAATAATAAAACCGTAGCTTGTACTTGATCCCAACTAACATAATTAATCCTAATTGGATTCAAAACAATCCTATTGGGTTTAATTAATGTTTAAATAATTTATTAGTAGACTAAAGCTATATATATACAAATTATGGAAAGATCGCTTATCTAGAAAACCCCAAGTCTAGAGAATTCTGGATAACAGGTTCCATACCTGTTCTATCATAGACAATCCTGGGAAAATGCTGGCTAGGAATATAAATAACAGAGCAGTAAATAGGTAAACAATTTGTAAATACATTTTTAGAAACTTTACAATAAACTGAGCATATGTTCAAAATATTTTAGAGAATCTTTCCACATCAATGTTTCAATAACGAACAGATCGGTTATTTAAAGAAATTACCTCTATTCTTGACTACAAAACAATTGCCCAGTTCATCCCTCATCTACTGTATGAGAATGTTTTAACAGAGGTTTACCTCTTTTTATCTTCCCTGTTTTTATGTGGAATATGACAATGGTGCCCTCTTAATTTATGTTCCGTATTTTTAACTAGATCTTATCCCAAAATGTTATAAGGAGGGGTATATTACAAGATCGATTTTTGAGGATCAGCTATTCTTTTCTTTCACAATTCACCTTATCTGTATCAAATATAAGATACATTTTGAATTTTGTCAGGACTGCAATTAACGCATAATAAAACAGAGACTCCATAAAACAAAAGAAAAAAGTTCAATGCCAAACTAATGCCTATGACTTTACTAATATTCAGAATATTGCATTTCCATCATGAGGGGTAGAGTGCCCACCATAGAGTTGTCTTTTTTAAACTCAAGGGGAGACAAGTGGAATGGTTGTATCATTACAGAGCAAAAACCTTTTTCAAATATTCATTCAAAAATTATTACAGTTTCACAAATGAATTCATTGCTGCCATTGTGTCTATTTGGAAACCATGTTCTGTCACTCTTACTCTGCTGAATCAGTGCTATGAATACCTGGTTAATAGTGAAAAGTTTTACATGAGCGACACATTTTATACGTGTGACTATTTTGTCCAAATGCATTAAAGTCAATGGATGTTTGAATAATTTTGATGTGTAACAATTTTATGTGTGCATCAATTTTTTAGTTAATCCATAAATTTGCCCATCAATAGTCGTAGTAATAGTGACCACACTCTTGGAGGGAATTTTTAGGCTTCTCTTCTCAGTGTACACCCCCACCTTGGGTGCTAAATATCCATGTAGAAAAAGTTACTGAGGAATCCAGCCAAAACTGCAGTGCTTGCTGCTCAATTAGTGCTTTATTGCCACACTTCTGGTAATGACCCACTTCTGTTAGCCCACGTTTTCAAAATATTGTTTCAATTCGAAATACAAAGATTTTTTTTACAAACACCCTTCTTTTCCTCTGTTCAGAAAGCATTGCCCTCAAAACATTACCCTTAAAGGGGTTGTTCACCTTTGGGACAATAAAGCTAGTTTAACAGCCCATGCCATAAGAAAATGTTTTTGTAATTTATCTTTATTACCTAAAATGTGTGCTTTCAGAGATACATACCATAGAAGCCATGGATCGCAAAAACTCTCTCTGTTCTCTTGTGTGTTTTGGGTTTGCCAACACTGTGTAAAACATACAGGTTGCCATATAAGGAAGTTGACAATTGAATCTGCACGGAGCAAGCTCTCTCTCTCTCCTGCTTCATTTGCATATCTTTAATTCCATTGGCTGGCAAGATTCAACCAATCGGATCAAGCATATGCAAATGAAGCAGCAGAGAGAGAGAGCTTACTCCGTGCAGATTCAATTGTCAGCTTCCTTATATGGCAACCTGTATGTTTTACACAGAGCCTGTCCCACAATCTCAGATCACAGACAAGAGAACTCAGAGTTTTTGCAGAGATGATCAATTTTACAGAATTCCAACACAATTGGGCCTGTCACAATAAGGTGCAAAATTTTGCACCTGGTAATGGAAATAAAAACATTAGCACAAATTATACGTCATATATCCATATCATATTAAATTCTAAGGTTATATGATATATCCACACTATATATTAAAATTATAGGATTATATGATAATATCCATATCATATAAACCATTCAGCTCTTTTTTTCCATTGCTAAAGATAATATATGGATTTCTCTTGTTTATTTTTTCTAGACGTCTGTGTTTTTTCCAGTTTTCTTCATATGCACCAATCACAAAAATTTGTTGTTTTTATTTCAAAATCCTGCCAATTTCTTACTTTGTCAGAGAGATCCTTTCCAGCTCCGGAAATGATTATGATAACAAAGTCACAATGAGTGATTTTGTGTTGCATTAATGTAAATACATTATACATGCCATCCAGAGCCAGATTATAATAGGTACAGTACATATGGAGTTGTAGCAGTAAAAGCAAGCATATCATTCTGTTCATGTATGTTCTCTTTTTATATTTTCATTTTTGGGTCAGCCATTGAGTGTAGTGCAGGGGAAGAAAATGAAAGCCTATCGTGTCTTGCTTGCTGAGTTAATATTTGAAGAATATTCATCCAGTTGAAGGTTGTGACTTTTAATTTTCCACTAAAAAGAAGAGCAAGAGAATAACAGATGAACACAGTGACAATCATATAAGCTGTGATAGAGCATTAGATCAGTTAAATACACATGAAGTACCATCTCAGTGAGAAATAAGGTACCCCATTTAGCAGAAAAAAATGGATAGATTTAGGGGCTGATTTATAAACGTTAATAAATATTAAATTGCAGATTTTCTCTTAGCGTCAGATGCAATCCAATGAGAAAAATGTATTCATCACTGTTTATCTCATGAAATCCCATTGAAGTCTATAGGAAAAAAACTGAATTAGGAGAAAAGTTTTTCCTCATATTAAATCTCATATGCTTTCACATCATAAACCATAAAATAACAATTTCTCATTGGATTGAATCGAGCCCAATATATGGCTCATTGCTTCTAAGACTTCATATGTCTTAATGGGCAGTTGCCCCTTACAAGTCTCAATGGAGATCAGTTCCTATGTGATGGTATCAAATTTTGATCACACAAAATGATAGGTGGGAAATGGATGGCCGATCTTATTAAAAGTGACAAAACTGAATGACATTATAAAATAGTGTTATATAGTAGTAAATATTACATTATACCATTTGTTTGATAGGATATGATGATGATATGGTCAGTTTGGAGTGTAAGAGACGTTGTATAAACAATCCATAAATGACAGTGATTCCTATCCTAGAAGTCAAGCCCAAAAATGTGCTGCAAGGTGCTAAAAAATGCCCTTCAATAATTAACAGTTAAATGGGTTCTTCAAGCCTTCATTATCAACCCTTTGTTTTTAATTTAAGTACATCTCTTTGGTTTAATCTAGTGTTTTGAGATTTACAAAGCATTCGTGTTAGACTTTGAATATGTGCCATTTTCCAAAAGTAGCCTTCCTTTGGTTCAATGGCACATACGTATATGTATGATAGAAATAGAAGTATGCTAAATGTGCCTTTAGGTCTAGGTTATTTTTTAGCGGGATTTCATGCTTTGCCTAACGAATTTCAGAAACGCTTTTATAAGCATTCTTAAATAATAAGCATTCTGCAAATAATAACAAATGTAATTTTCCATCCGCTTCATTGTTTTGCCTCAGTAGATGAAAAGGACATTTTTCTTGTCTACAATTTGCATACACAGTTTTCATATTGTACAGCTGGACTCCAGTCTGCTCCAAAGGAATGAATGTTAGCGTGGCTTGACCATGTGGGGACTGTTTAATTACTGAGCCAGGAATGGTTCACAGTGATCCTTGTTTGAAAACTGGGCTTTACCACTTCAATGAATATATAGTATGGACTTACCCTAAGCTTTTAATATTTCCCAGACTATTTTAGAGAAATGCTTTCATAGTTCTGCATAGTCAGGAAATTATTTTCATTTTCCCAGTTATACAGTCAAAAAACAACGTGCATTCTTCAGGTGATAGAACCCCATAAACTAAAATGGAGAAGTAACATGTCATTTTCTAATTATCCATGACCGTCTCATCAGTCATCGTTTTAGATTCATTAGAGGTCATGCTGGGAAGCCTGGCATTGGATGTTATCAGTGAAGCCAAATACTTGGCTCAAAACAGCCCAATGTTGTTCTTTAAAGTCTGCTTGAATGCCACACATTTATTTAATAAAATTCCCAGGGTCACTTTATACTGTGTATATAATACAGTTATAAGAGACATGGTGATACCTTAAGTCAAAATTGCTGTGATGGCAAGATAACATTAATACAAACAGAGATTTTAAATTGGTCTGTTCAGCCTACCCTATTCTTTTTGGCTGTAACAGCAATCATGGATCAAAAACACATATTTTCCCTTAGCAGTGTTTCTGAAAACTTACAGTTTTAGCTTGTCCCTCTGAGTGATTGCCTACAACAATCGTTATCATGTCCCTAAAACTTATTTTGTGTTATAAGCCAACTATAAGAAATCATTAAGTGATTACACCATTGGCACAACTATTTTACCAACTGAACAAAGATCTGTTTCTTTACAAGGCCACTTACTTAGGGGCCCATTTATTAGCAATGAAATTTCGTTTTTTTTTTCCATAAATAAAAATTTGTGGCTTTCTATTTTTAGAAAAAAAAAAGCTTCACCAGGTAAAATTTGTCAAGGTCCTATAGAAGTCATTAGGAGCAGCACTGATCCTATTGGAATGATTTAAATCAATTCTGACTGTTAGAGGTTTTTGGATTTTTTTCTCTAGGAATTGTCCAAAAAACTAATTTTTTTTTTGATTTTCATATTTTGTTAGTGAATCGTTCAGTGCAGTTTTCCATTTGTACTTTTTAAATTGTTTCTTTAATAAATCTTACAACATCCATAATTTGTGTGATAACTTGCCTGGAGTTGAACCAGGGGCCTGTGTTTCTGTGCTGTCTGTCTTACTACTGCTCTATACAGCCTATGCCTATGCTTGGTAATTGCTAGGAAGTATGGCTTGTTTCATCTGTTGCCAATTAGTCCACATGTGATTTGTGTAAACCATTTGACTGTTCTATAGTTCCTGGGTGTGATATCTTTCCTGATCTGGTTTTTGACCATTGCTGACCTTGATCCTTGCTGTTCTGCCTAAACTGACCCCTGTTTTGGTGCTTCGCTGATCTGTGTTTGACCTTGGTCATTGACCCCGACTACCCTTCTGTTTCCTGATTTGGTACCGCATTTTCTGTTTGGTTTGACCCAGCCTGTACCTTGACCACGTTCTTTGTTCTCTGTCCTTTCTGTATATGCTACGGTTCCCTTGCCTGCCCAGAGCTTCCCCCTTGGTCCTCTCCGGTTAAGTCCTAGTGGCATCTGAGTAGCAGAGGGCTCCTCCCGAAGCCAAAGGCAGCTGCTATAGGCAGAAAAGCGAGGTGAGACTGGGACCTTGGGGTTTGTTCTAGGTTTTGGGATATCAGATGTGAGTTTAGTCATGGTTTCAAAATACTCTAAAACCACTAAAATCTGACCTTTGATAAATTGGCCCCTATAGTCACTCCCAGTGAACATGCTGAACATTAGGAAAAGAGGATGTTATATTTAGAAAGGCTCTATTAAAAAAATCAACAGTTACTGTTACAAGTGGAGAAAGTCCGCTTGGGCCTCACCAGTATACAAGTACCCACTGCAAAACAATCTATCCTTGGGGATTGGTAATCACTGTCATAAAGTGCCAATAAGTAGCTGTAATTGGGTGAATTAACAAAAAGCCTCAAGATGATAGGCTCTGGTCTGGCAAATAATTCCATTTGCCAAAACCATACTGAAATGATTATTTTATTATATCAATCGATTATTGTCTCCTTGTTGTGACATCTCAAAGACTGTCTGTAATATAGATGCTAATATGTGTATGCATATCGCAGAGTTCATCCATCTAAAGCCTCTGCATCCATCTGCCATATTTCTAAAATAATGTGTTTGTTGTGGTTCCATTTAATTTCTTAATGTTGTTTTAATTATGGTATATCTAAATTGTACTGAAATGTACTTATTAATTGAGCAAGCATGAATTCATTCTTAACATTCCACTTAACAAGCCGAACATTTTTTTCTGTTAGATTTTCCAAGGACTTTGACAATTTGTGATTTTTGTTTTGGCACAATTCATAGCAAGTCAGAGGGAAGGCCAAATATTCATCTGGGATGAAAGCCTGAATGTAGAACAGCAGGAGACTGGCTGGATGTTACATTTAGCCATATCGCTGTTCCGAATATAGAAATACTAGTACATTTTTTAGTCATTTGCAAAAAGATTGGGGGTTCAAATAAACTGCTAAACATTTTTTTTCCCTTAAAGGAATTGTTCAGTATAAAAGTAAAAACTGAGTAAATAGATAGGCTGTGCAAAATAAAAAATGTTTTCAATATAGTTAGTTAGCCAAAAATGTAATGTATAATGGCTGGAGTGACTGTAAGTCTAACATAACAGAACAGAACACTACTTCTTGCTTTTCAGCTCTCTTTTGTTTACACTGACTGGTTACCCTGGTTACCAGGCAGTAACCAATCAGTGACTTGAGGGGGGCCGCATAGATCATAACTGTTGCTTTTGAATCTGAGCCGAATGCTGAGGATCAATTGCAAACTCACTGAACAGTTATGTCCCATGTGGCCCCCCCTCAAGTCGCTGACTAACTCAGATTTAGAGAGCTGAGTAGCAGGATGTTTTGTTGTATTCTGTTATGTTAGACATCCAGTCAATCCAGCCTTTATACATTACATTTTTGGCTAACTAACATTTTTTATTTTGCACAGCCTATCTAGTTTTTATTTTTACCCTGAACTGTTCCTTTAACATTGTCATTGGAGAGGGAAGTGTGTAGCCAGTCAAAATGTTTGTGCTGAAGCTGCATTTTAACATGGCTGAGAATTCTCCAAATCAGATATACTAGCCATGTGCTGAAGAAATCCTCCAATCAAAGAACAGTCAAATGTTATAGCTGGAAATAGATATATAGTGAATAAAGTACCCCCTGTTATAAATTATAAGGATATTATAAGTTACCGAGAAGTTTCATGGAACTCTGAGGTAACTTCTAATATCCTCATATTTTGCAACTGGGGGTACTTTATTTATTATAATACACAAGTTTCAGTGAGTCACATGACAAAAATAACATGAGAACTAACCGTTTATAACGGATGACATCAGAACTCACCGTTTATAAGGATGTAATTTACAACATATTCACAGCTTTTGTGTATTATAATGCTATATTGAGTCATAAATCCAAACAGCAGTTAACTTTTTCTGTTTTCCCCTGTTCTTTTAACTTCAACCCCACCTCTTCAACTGAAACATTCTATGAAACCTCTTTCTATTTAGTATATTTGCCAAGCACTCTGCCTGTAATTATAATACACAAGAGCCATGAATATCCTGTAAAATATATATATATATATATATATATATATATATATATATATATATATATATATATATATATATATATATATATATATATATATATATATATATATATATATAGATAGATATATAATCGGTTATCATTGGAGCTTAGTGATGACATTTCTGTCAAATGACTCATTTGTGTATTATAATAAAGAATGTACTTCCTGTTGAAAAATATGAGGATATTGGAATTCACCAATGAGTTCCATGACCATACAAAAGCACAAAGCCAAAGTGCCTTATATTTTACAATAGGGCTACTTTATTCACTATATAATGGTACTATTAAATAATATAAAAGCTGTGAAACATTGACAGTTGTTATGGTTTTCCATACTGTATAATGCAAATAGGTACCATTTCACAGCACCCAACACAACATGTTTTGGGGAGTCCCCCCTTTACTAAAGTGGGATTAGCTGATTAGCTAGCAAAAATAACTACTGTCCCAATACCAAAACTTGCAAATGTTTTTCTGCTATATATTTCCTAAATATTAAAGTTCCCAGACCACTAAAAGGTTAAACCTCTATAATCCTACTTCCAGCCCTGCTGCTTTTTTGTCTGTTGCTCAAGTAGATCTTTCTGTTTGCAATGAAATATCCAAATATTCCTCTAAATGGTGAATGTTGAGACTGTACAGTGCTGCTGGAAACCAAAGAGTCTACTATACATATGAAAAATATTGGCTTTGGACTGTAGCTCTGAAAGCCTCATTGCATTGCTGAATGTTCTTGTGTGGGAACTGGTGTGCTGAATTTCCTTGTGTGGGAACTGGTGCTTGGGTTCCTTGTGCTCGCTGTTTTCTGACACTGACCGCACGACAGCCATCATTTCAGACTTTGCACTCTTTGTTACAGAGTGGTGTCTGCTCCTCACCTCTTCGTGAGTGAAAGACAACTAATGGGGATACAAAATATAGAGAGCATTGCAAAAAGCACAAAATGGGGTTGTGTTTTAGCTAAATATGGTGTCCGTGTATGTGCCAAGGTTCTGAGCAAGGTGAATGGGTACCATGCACTTTTGTTTAATCATGTAATGACATCATAACGTCTGCTGAGTACAAGACTGCAGTGTTATAGCTCTTACAGAAATGGACAAAATACATTGCATGGGCAGGAACAAATCTTAGTTATTTCATATCACAAAACGAAGGGCTGTACCATTACATCTAGTATATTACCAGATCCTTCCCAGCAATGGAAATTCAAGAAAGCAAAAGAATGTTGGCAAATATTCCTGCCCACAGGAAATCAAAGTAGGCTTTAAATTAGTATTGAAAGCACAAATATCATGCTCACAATCAATCAAATGGTGGTAAAGTGTCGCGATAATTAAATCTATAGAACAGATTTGAGGGGGCACCATCATTGGTTTGAATGAAAAAGATTTTCCTAACACCTATCTCAAACATTTAGTTAATTAGTTTAGGTCTGAACTTTGTGTTTATATTTTACATCTACTTGCATATAGAAATATATTTTATTCTTCCTCTTTCCATTCATGGGGGCAAATTCACTAAAGTGCGAAGCAGTTCGTAACTTCGCTAATTCACTAACACCGACTCTAATTACTAATTACTCAAATTCACTAAGATGACCATTTTACTGAACGTTACCACTTATGCTAGCGTCTAGACGTTACTTCGCCAGGTCAGACCTGGCGAAGTTCAACTCCTAAATCCCAAAAAAACGCTGGGGTGTTTTACCTTTTGTACGGTGATAGTCTGGAAATTTTTTTCTTTGGGGGGTTACCCCCCTACCCCCCAAGATTTCCTAACATATGGCAACTCAACTATACAGTGGGCACATGTTTAGGGCAATAGGACAACTTTATTTTTTTTATTAAAGGTTTCCTGGGCTTGTGTAGTGTAATGTAGTGGCTGTAACATATACTTCTATTATACTTTGAAATTTGCGACGTATGCAAATTAGGCATCACTAGCGTAAATGTGCTTTGCCTGGCGAAGTAACACTAGCGCAACTACGCTACCGTTTGCCGACCTGAGTGTAACTTCGCACTTTAGTGAATTTGCGTAGTGATGGCGAAAGTGCAGCGAACGTTAGCGAGGGCAACGCTAGCAGATTTTTCGCCGCATAGTGAATTAGCCCCATAGTATTCTAGCTGTCTGCATAGGTATGGTCAATGGTCCATATCTTAATGACTAATTAACTTGAATTTGTTTTTTGAATTAACTACAGTTGTATTTTATTCAGTTGTACTAAAAATGTAATAAAAGAAAACAAAGGGAGACAGAATTAAAGTTCACAGACACACATAATTCATATGGTGTTTAGAAACACAAGTATGTAAATAAATAAGAGCAGAAAAACAATCCCATATGGTTAATTGAATATTTAGGTCAACCTAAATTAAATGCAAGCACTTTTTATAATAATTAGGATTGCCATTACACCCTTTCAAAAGAGACAAAACATATGGTTATCATATGGTCATTAATGTACAATGTTGGAGCATGGAGCTCTGTAGAATACATTCCACCTTTTATCAGTATTAAATGGACGAGTTGCTGAAAATAAGGCATATTTATCATTCAAAGCATGCAACGACAACAATTTATGAATGCCCAAGCCTTTTATGGTTCGCTATAAATATCTCATGAAAACGTATGAAATTCAATTGATGGATACAGTTCATTCAGTACTAGTTTTTCCCATATAATTCTATAGATATTTGATGTGATAAACAGTGAGATAAGTTTTTCTCATTGATCTGGCTGTATGGAAAAATATGGAATTAAAATAGGGAGGTAAGCTTTTTTCATCAAATTAAATCTGTCCCAAAAATTGGAAATAGCTAGGGGTGGATTGTTAATTATAATACATACAATTTCATGTTGAATTTATATAGGTAGAAGTTTTATTAAGAGCTGAAGGGTGATAAAGAGGAGTCGGTTCTATTCTCTAGTTTTATGTCTGGAAACCATAAATCAATTAATTACAATATGATGGACAAGACAACACTTCTCTAAAGTGTGTTTTAATCAGTTTATCCCTGAATAAAACAATTTGGGCCCATTCTCTATGATCCTCCATGATATTTATTGGGTGAAAATAGCTTAAAGTGCAACTAAATTCCACTATGCGCCTATGCAATCAGTTGATATGTTAACATTTCTGCCACAAAAAACATGCTGGTGTACTCAGAAAACAGATGTTAAAGGAACAGTAACTACAAAAAATTTGTTTTTCTGCTTATTTGCAGTTAGAGGTACATTTATCAAAGGTCAAATTTCAAATTCATGTGACTTTTTTTAAAACTCCCCTAAACTCCCATAAATTCAAAATTCGACCATTCGAAATTTATTATTAAAATCAAAATTTTCAAACTCAGATGAATTGAAGTGACTGAAAATTTGAATCAAATTCAATCAAACCTGATTCGAGTTTTTTCTCCAAAAAAAAAAAAAAACTTGAATGTCAGGAAGGATGCAAACATCTCCAAGTTGATTCCTTGACCTCTCCCATTGACTTAAACAGTAATACGGCAGTTTTTAGGGGGCAAATAGTCAAATTCAAATTCTTAAAGGTCTGAGTATGATAAATCAAATCGAAATTCACATTTTCCATTTGACCCTTGAGAAATCTACCCCTTAATGAATGAAATGGTATCTTTCACTGGTACATGCATGTTTTGTCACCCATGCAAAATCACCTCTTGATTGAAGATCATGAGAATCTCTTATTTAAATCCTGGTCAGTAGAGCAAGCACACTAGAGGGAACAAAAGCACCACTGTCCAGGGATCTATACCTCACACCACAAAGAAAAAGTCTGATCCCTTTGTTGGCAGGCACAAGGCAGCCCTGTTCTTACTGTCTGGCATAGGGCTGGCAGAAAATTCGGCACCCCAGTACAACCTGTGACTATCCCCTCTTCCCAACTTGCACATCTGAATAGCATTTACATGCCTCCCATCACCCTCATCTTAAGAATGCAGCACTACCAAATGCAGGTAGTGCAGTATTCATCAGGAGTCAGCAAATCTCTGTAATTGCCACAATTCAGGGCAGAGTGCAAAAGACAATTGCTAGAAACATATTGGAATGGGCCCATTTTTTTGCACTTTACGCCATGAACATAATAAAACATTTTCACACAAATACACATACCTAATTCAGCTGATTTGGATATGGTGATTCCTGTGATCTGCAATGTAGAGATATATTCTGGCATTTAGACCAGTTTGGGGGCCACTTTATCTTGGAGCAGATATGTCATGTATCTGGAATCACTGAATCATATATTGTTGTCATGCTATGCTTGCACCCCTGTAACCTTTGTTTCTGGGAGCAGATCTGTATTGTATAAAATCACATTATAGACAGAAGAAAGCATGTATGAAATGCTATATTGTAGGCCATATGTGTATGCAAAACTCTCTCTCTCTTTCTTGATCTTTTTTAATATTTGGCTCTCAAAGGGCCACTCAGTGGCCACTCACTTTAAGCAACTTGCTCCAGCTGAATGCTTTTAACTTGGAAGTAGATCCTGACCACAATCCCACAGTGGCCATTGAACAGACGTCATATAAGAACGGCATTAGGACATTGCTGACGTATGATTCCTTTCATGATTGGGCCAAACTGTGTAAAAACACTCTGAAGGCCTGCACTTACAAGTTTTTTGCCGTTCAGTATGGGAAAAAAATTTAATGAGCCTTTATTATTTAATATTCATGTTTATAAAACAGATCTCCACAGGGTTCTTTTCATTTAACCTGTTAGTTTATGACATTCTTTTATCAGTCTGCTGGGGTTTAACAGTCCTGATTCCAGGGTCAGATGAAAGTGTACTTTGCAATGTCAGCTCTTTCATCTGAGTATAATTGCTGAGGATCAGAAACTCATAAAAGTATTTACATGTCCACAAGTGGAATAAATTAACATGCTGCGATTTAAAAGAGGAATATTATGCAAATCCACAGATAGCAGTTCTAATGTTCCAAATCTGTGCATCGACCAACTTGCTATGGAGAGCATTATTGTACCATGATTTTGGTGTGCCTGTGACATAAAGTGATGCATTGCGAACACCTGCACCAGTTTCATTAAATACTTAAAAATACGCCAAAAAAAACCAAAAAACAGTTTAAGAGTGCAAAATTTTATTAAAAACACTGCGAACGTTCTCAGAATCTGTTAGGTCACAAACTCTCGAGGAATTCCATGAGATCTTAATCAGTCAAATATGGTGCAAACATGGTCACCAATGTTCGCAAGCATCTTTGCGAATGTTTTTTACACTAACAAAGCACATTACATTCCCCCTTAGGTACCACTTATGTACATTCTACCATGTTAGAGATTGGATCCAGTTTGATCTTTTTTTTCCCTGAAACCTTCGCAAAATAATGAAAACCTTTGCAACGTAATCTAGAAAAACATTGCAAAAGGGGATGTGAGGTAGTGTTTGACTTAATTATCCATTGTGTTTTTATATTTTAGAATGAACTCAAGTTATTCACTGCTGCAGCTTATTCTTCAATGCATGTTTTCCATTGTCACATAACATACACATGGAGCTGGTTATCCCATATTTTTATTGGCAAAGCCAGGTTATTCAGTGGAGTAGGATATCATATGGTAATCTATTGCCAAACCATTACTGCAGAGAGAGATTAAATATATAGTATTGTATAAAGCTGCTATATTATGTTAACTATTACCCTGAATTTAGATTGTTACTCACGGTCACCTCGACAAGGTCTACACTCAGTTTTCCCCCATCTACTCTATGATGCTATGTTGCTATACCTACTTCCCTAATATTTAGACATCCCATTGCTGCATTTCAGGGCCGGAACTAGGGGTAGGCACTTGCCTAGGGTGCAGCACTTACCCCTAGTCTTGACCCTTGTCCTCTCGGTGCCAGCTCTTCTTGTAGCACCCACAGTCTTGCTGTCAACATGCTCTTCTGCATCACATATGTGTGTGGGGGGATTTCCTAGGGCTCCCGGCTGGCTTTGCCCGGCCCTGCTGCATTTATTCTGCTGGAGTTGGCAAACAGAATATTTATATACATTTGAAAATCACAGCCATAAAATAATAAAATTGATTTCACAACAGACCTAGTAAGAAAAATGCATCAATAAACCAATGTTAAGTGTAAAACACATTCTTAGTTGTTCATATCATAAGCTTTTTTGTGTGGGGCTGCAATAGACAGATTTTTCAACAAAACCTTCTTTGTTACTCATTCTGAAGAATGTTATGCAACCCAACATAATATTTAGATAATTTTAAAACTATCTGGGGTAGATTTTTCCATTCTGTGTTTGGAACTAATTTTAGGGTGCGGGTGTTGTGTTATGTGCATCAGTGTTCCATAAAAACATACCAAGGCTCATAGATGTCATTATCCATGGAGCACTCATGCATGGTGTATGCTTTTGTAAGATATTGTTACATTTTCACTTCACATTGTTTCTTTCCAAGCTTTTTTTCCTGGTATTGACAGTAGAAACTACATAAACAGCTATTCTTAGTTACTTCATACTTGGTTAGTTGTATAAGATTCAAAAATTATATGTACTGTGACAAACCTTTATTTAGCTGTTCATGGTATGTTCTGAATCAATATTTTCTATCTGCTGTCATTATTGTTTGTTGCTATGTACGTTTCTATGTAGGTGAAATCACTTTATCTTAAAAAATGACGTATCATTTGTTAAGAGAAAGTAAAACAGTGTTACACTTCAGGGCAGAGTTACTATTGGTCGAATTTCGAATGAAAAAAAAATTCGAAATTCGACCAGGGAATAGTGGG